>JARQOD010000003.1:193500714-193547063 GCA_033576555.1 Oophaga sylvatica | reverse complement strand
ATACTGGGGGCCATTAATGCTGCGATAATACTATGGGCCATGCAAGCTGCTTTATTACTTAGGGGCCATTCAATCTGCATTATTTTCTAGGGGCCCATGCATGGCGCTTTTGGGGCCCTTTCAATGCGCGCTATAATTTACTTGGGCCATGCAATGCTGATTTATATATTTTTGGGCCCATTCATGCTGCATTATATATACTATGGGCATTCAATGCTGCGCTATTTACATGGGCCATCATGCTGCTAAATATATTTGGGGCCATGCAATGGCGCTATTTGGGCCCTCAATGCTGCATTTTATATTGGGCCTGAAATGCTGGCTTTTATGGGCCCCTAAATGCTGCATTATTTATTATAGGGCCACAATGCTGCATTTTATTACAGGGGCCATGAAATTTCTGCCTATTTAAATGGGCCCATTCAAGCTGCTTTTAATATACTTTTGGGCCATAAATGCGCGTATATGGGCCATTCAATGCTGGTTTAATATACTTTGGGCCATTAAATGCTGGCTATATATATATGGCCTCAAGCGCCCATATATACTAGGGGCCATTCAATGCTGCGCTTATATACAGGGCCTTCAATGTGCGTTATATACTAGGGGCCTGCAATGCTGCCCATTATACTAGGGCCATTCAATGCTCGCTATATTATAGGGGCCATTAAATGCTGCGCTATAATCTAGGGGCCATGAAATGCTGCGCTATATGGGTCTCTCAATGCTGCATTTATATACTATGGGCCTTCAATGCTGGTATATTACTATGGGCCATGCAATCGCGCTATATGGGTCTCTCATGCTGAAATTAATTACAGGGGCCCATTCAATGCTGCGCTATATTACTTGGGCCATGCAAGCGCGCTATTGGCCTCTCATGTGCTTTAATTTGGGCAATGCATGTGGTATTGGCCTCTCAATCTGCATTAATATCTAGGGCCATTCAAGCCCCCTATATATCTAGGGGCCGCAATGCTGCGCTATTGGGCCTCCAATGCTGCATTTATTTTACTTTGGGCCATTCTTGTGCGCTATAAATTTTGGGGCCATGCAATGCTGGCTATATGGGCCTCTCAATGGCTTTTTAAATATACAGGGGCCATTCAATGTGCGCATATATATTTGGGGCCTGAAATGCTGCCTATAGGGGCCTCCAATGCTGATTAAAATTTACTAGGGCCATTCAGCCGCTTTAAACTACTGCTGTAGTCCCCCCGGCTTCGCCCTTAAATTAATACTGCTGTTAGCGTAAAAAATTACTTGTTAACAAAATTTTTTTGCACTAAAAAATCACCACCAAAACGTGGGGGGTTAAAAAATTTTCCATTCAAAAAAGCCTATGATGCTCCTGGGGGAGATGTGCGGGCATGCAAAATTTCATGCCCGTAAGTACAACGGTGCAGATTCCTATCCCGGGCCAAAATTATTTGCCGATTTGGAATGCGCGGGGTTAAAATTTCGACTCAAAACCTAGCCTATGACGCTCCCGGGGTCGAGACGTGCGGGTGTGCAAAATTTCATGCCCGTAAATGCAGATTCCTATGCCGGACATACACACAAGCATTCAGCTTTCTCCCCATTATGTAGATAGGGCCAAAATTGTTTGGCGATTTGGAACGTGCGGGGGTTAAAATTTCCATTCAACACATAGCCTATGATGCTCCTGGGGTTGAGATGTGCGGGCATGCAAAATTTCATGGCCGTAAGTACAATGGTGCAGATTCCTATCCCGGGCCAAAATTATTTGCCGATTTGGAATGCGCGGGGTTAAAATTTCGACTGAAAACCTAGCCTATGACGCTCCCGGGGTCGAGACGTGCGGGTGTGCAAAATTTCATGCCCGTAAATGCAGATTCCTATGCCGGACATACACACAAGCATTCAGCTTTCTCCCCATTATGTAGATAGGGCCAAAATTGTTTGGCGATTTGGAACGCGCGGGGTTAAAATTTCGATTCAAAACATAGCCTAGGACGCTTTCGGGGTCGAGACGTGCGGGCGTGCAAAATTTCATGCCCGTAAGTGCAACGGTGCAGATTCCAATCCCGGACAAACATACCCACATACATACACACATACATACATTCAGCTTTATATATTAGATGGGCCTCTCAATGCTGAATTATATATACTATGGGCCATGCAATGCTGCGCTATATATACTATGGGCCATGCAATGCTGCGCTATATATACTATGGGCCATGCAATGCTGCGCTATATATACTATGGGCCATGCAATGCTGCGCTATATATACTATGGGCCATGCAATGCTGCGCTATATATACTATGGGCCATGCAATGCTGCGCTATATATACTATGGGCCATGCAATGCTGCGCTATATATACTATGGGCCATGCAATGCTGCATTATATATACTATGGGCCATTCAATGCTGCGCTATATATACTATGGGCCTCTCAATGCTGCATTATATATACTATGGGCCATTCTATGCTGCGCTATATATACTATGGGCCATTCAATGCTGCGCTATATACTAGAATGGGCCTCTCAATGTCGCCCTATATTACTATGGGACATTCAATGCTGCACCATATACTAGAATGGGCCAGGAGCGTTTAAATGCCCTCTCTCTGTTATGTATTGAAAATAGATTGCTCAATGAGCTTAATCTTGATTCTACAATTGAGGAATTTGCAAGCATAACATAACAGACTTTCTATATCCACTGTATTTATATTAGGCATGTATCATATATTTACTTTGTTTATATCTTTTACGTTACATTTTGGCCTTTGTGAATTGCCGTGTTTGGCCCCACCCCTTGCCCCGCCCCTTGCCCGCCCCTTCAGCTCCAGGCCCATCATGTTCTTAATCCGACCCTGGGGAGGGGGCTCCCTGCGTGCTTCCCTGAGATCCTCACAGCAGCGTGATGTGATCGCGCTGTTCCGAGGGCCTCCTCCCTGCAAGACCCCGGATCCAAAATGGCCGCGGGGTCCTTCCGGGTCTTGCAGGGAGGCGGCTTCATCAGTGCCTGCTGAGGGTAGGCGCTGAGAAAGCCTCATGCAGTGCCTGTCAGATTGCTGGTCTGACAGAGTGCTGTGCAAACTGTCAGACCAGCGATCTGACATTATACAGTGATGGGACAAAGTAAAAATGTAAAAAATAAAAATAAACGTGTAAAAAAAAAATCCTAAATGAAGAAATATTCCCCAATAAATTAATTTCTTTAACGTAAAAAAAAACAATAATAAAAGTACACATATTTAGTATCGCTGCATCCGTAACGACACGCCCTATCAAACTGTCCACTAATTAACCCCTTTAGTGAACCGCTTAAAAAAAAAAGCAAAAAAAACAATGCTTTATCATCATACTGCCGAAGATAAAGTGGAATAACACGCGATCAAAAAGACAGATATAAATAAACATGGTACCGCTGAAAACGTCATCTTGTCCCGCAAAAACCGAGCCACCACACAGCATCATCAGCGAAAAAATAAAAGTTATAGCTCGCAGAATAAAGCGATGCAAAAAATTATTTTTTATATATAATTGTTTTTATTGTATAAAAGCGCCAAAACATAAAATAATGATATAAATGAGGTATCACCGTAATCATACTGACCCAAAGAATAAAATCGCTTTATTGATTTTACCACACGCGGAACGGTATAAACGCCCCCCCCTAAAAGAAATTCATGAATTGCTGGTTTTTGTTCATTCTGCCTCCCAAAAATTGTAATAAAAAGCTATCAAAAAATGTCATGTGCCCAAAAATGGTACCAATAAATACCTCAACTCATCCCACAAAAAATAAGACCTTACATGACTCTGTGGGCCAAAATATGGAAAAATTATAGCTCTCAAAATGTGGTGATGCAAAAACTATTTTTTGCAATAAAAAGCGTCTTTTAGCGTGTGACAGCTGCCAAACATAAAAACCCGCTATAAATAGTAAATCAAACCCCCCTTTATCACCCCTTAGTTAGGTAAAAATAATAAAGTTTAAAAAATGTATTTATTTCCATTTTCCCATTAGGGTTAGGGTTGGGGCTAAAGTTAGGATTAGGGTTAGGGTTGAGATTGGGGTGTGTTAGGGTTAGGGTTATGGTTAGTGTTGGGACTAGGGTTAGGGTTGTGTTGGGGTTAGGGTTGGAGTTAGAATTGGGGGGTTTCCACTGTTTAGGCACATCAGGGGCTCTCCAAACGTGACATGGCGTCTGATCTCAATTCCAGCTAATTCTGTATTGAAAAAGTCAACTGGTGCTCCTTCCCTTCTGAGCTCTGCCATGCGCCCAAACAGTAGTTTACCCCCACATATGGCATATCAGTGTACTCAGGACAAATTGCACAGTAACTCTTGGGGTCCAATTTCTTCTGTTACCCTTGGGAAAAAAAATTGGGAGCAAAAAGGTCATTTTTGTGGAAAAAAATATGATTTTTAATTTTTATGGCCCTACATTATAAACTTCTGTGAAGCCCTTGGGGGTTCAAAGTTCTCACCACACATCTAGATAAGTTCCTTGGGGGGTCTATTTTCCAAAATGGGGTCACTTGTGGGGGTTTCCACTGTTTAGGCACATCAAGGGCTCTCCAAATGCGACATGACACCCGCAGACTTTTCCATCAAAGTCTGCAATGCAAAACGTCACTACTTCCCTTCCAAGCCCCGACGTGTGCCAATACAATAGTTTTCTCCCACATATAGGGTATCAGCGTACTCAGGACAAATTGAACAACAACTTTCGGTGTCCAATTTCTCCTGTTACCCTTGGAAAAAAAAACTGGGGACTAAAAGATCATGTTTGTGGAAAAAATATGATTTTTTATTTTCAAGCCCGGGCGTTATAAACTTCTGTGAAGCACTTGGGGGCTCAAAGTGCTCACCACACATCTAGATAAGTTCCTTTGGGGGTCTAGTTTCCAAAATGGGTCACTTATGGGGGGGTTTCCACTATTTAGGCACATCAGGTGCTCTGCAAACTGAACATGACACCCATCAAAGTCTGCATTCCAAAATGTCATTACTTCCTTTCCGAGCCCTGCTGTGTGCCCAAACAGTATTTCCCCCCACATATGGGGTATCAGCGTACTCAGGACAAATAGGACAATAACTTTTGGGGTCCAATGTACTTGGGAAAAATCAAAAATTGGGGACTAAAAAATCATTTTTGTGGAATTTTTTTTTTTCCACACCCAGGCATTATAAACTTTAGTGAAACACTACAGATCTAGATAAGTTCCTTAAGGGGTCTAGTTTTCAAAATGGTGTCACTTGTGGGGGTTTCCACTGTTTAGGCACATTAGGTTCTCTCCAAACGCGATATGGCATCCAATCTCAATTCCAGCCAATTTTGGTTTGAAAAAGTCAAACGGCGCTTATTTCCTTCCGAGCCCTGCGCCCAGACAGTGGTTTTCCCCCATATATGGGGTATTGGCGTACTCAGGAGAAATTGCACAACAACGTTATCTGTCCATTTTCTCCTTTTACCCTTGTTAAAATAAAAAAATTGTTTGTAAAAGATCATTTGTGTGACTAAAAAGTTAATGTTCATTTTTTCCTTCCATGTTGCTTCAGCTCCTGTGAAGCACCTGAAGGGTTAATAAACTTCTTGAATGTGGTTTTGAGTACCTTGAGGGGTGCAGTTATTAGAATGGTGTCACTTTTAGGTATTTTCTGCCATATAGACCCCTCAAAGTGACTTCAAATGTGAGGTGGTCCCTAAAAAAAATGGTTTTGTACAATTCATTTTGTTGTAAAAATGAGAAATTGCTGGTCAACTTTTAACCCTTATAACTTCGTAACAAAAAAAAATTTGGCTCCAAAATTGTGCTGATGTAAAGTAGACATGTGGAAAATTTCTATTTTGTGTGACATATTTCTCTGATTTAAGGGAATAAAAATTCAGAGTTTGAAAATTGCAAAATTTTCGCCATATTTCCATTTTTTCATAAATAAACGCAAGTTATAGCGAAGAAATGTTACCACTATCATGAAGTACAATATGTCATGAGAAAACAATCTCAGAATCGCGAAGATCCGTTGAAGCGTTCCAGAGTTATAACCTCATAAAGAGACAGTGATCAGAATTGTAAAAATTGGCCCGGTCATTAATGTGCAAACCACCCTTGGGGGTTAGGGGTTAAAAAAAATGAACTTTTTTGAATTTAGCAAATAGATGCAATGAAACAAAGAGTGAAAAATTTAAAGGGGTCTGAATACTTTCCGTACACACTGTAAAAGTTCTAAGGAGGTTTCTATTGCCCATTGAAGTATTTTTTGATGGCAATGACTCTACATGGGTATTCTGATCTAGTGTGCACACAGCATTAGGCTTTCCTGCCTTTTAATACACAGTTCTTTTTGCAACTTTTCGTCTTAACACTGTGGGTTTGCACCATAAACAAATGGTCTGCCCACTGCTGATAATTAACTCCCTGTGAAAGTGTGCCAACATGTTCTTCATCACTGTCAGCACAAAAACAGTAGCATGCAAGCAGACTTTGGTAGAGTTCTAAGGAGCCTACAGGCAAGGAGACAATGCTGCTGTCACAATATGCGCCTGGCACGTTTACCACCCACAAAAACTGGCCCAGTGAACATATGTCAAAGCCAGTTCCCCCCTGTGTGTGGCTGGCTTCCTGTTGACAGCTGGCCTTTCTTGATATTTCGGGAGTTCCTGCTGCCTATCAATCCAGCTCCAGGATATGGTGACGCCATCACTGTAACCCCTCAACTGCTGAACTACCCGCTTTTCAATGCTGAGGAATCAAAAAGAGATACTGGGAAAGTTACAACCTGTGGGATTAGGGAAGGAAATGGAATTTAGGAAAAACAACAATGACAGCAGTGGAAATGTTGGCAGGGGAAAGATAACTAATCATGGGGCGTGACAAACTAACAAAATTCTGTGATAAAATAAATAAAAAGGATTCTGTAATATTCATCCACGAAAAAAGCAGAAAACAAGACCATACAGTCAGAAAATATACAGATGGCGCACAGATGAGTTGGTTATTTATCATGTCGTAGTAGATGTTGTTTTTACTTAGCAAGGAAGTTTTCAGTATATACAATAGGTTAACGTCCAAAAAGTGAAATGACAAATTCATCCGCACGCTGGGACGTGCACTCGCATTTAGAAAAAATAAATACAAAATAATAATTTCCTCTAGATACAAGAGAACCGGGAAGTTATTCTAGGAATCAGCCATGAAATATGAAAATTGTGGCTTGTAAAGGGTTACTAGCCGTCGCCACAAGCCACCTCTGGTGGAGCTGGGAAGCCCAGGGAATGTGAGATGTGCGCAGTGTGAGTGTGTGAGTGTGTCTGTGTGTGTGTGACATGGGTGGAGTTTGAAGCTGCCTTTGCACCATTGATTCAAATCAGCCTTTAGGGGCTGTGTTCTATCCTCAGCTTCAAGTTAGGGAGAGAGAGTGAGAGACAAAACCCCACACATATTAAAGGGAAAAAGTTTACAATCGCAGTCATAACAGGAGAATCCTTCCCCCCTCCCTCTCCTCCTTCCCCCTTTCTTGGCGGCAGCTTCTGATGTGAGCCCATTTTTTCCAAATTTGGGATTTGTTGTTTAGAGGGGGAAACAAATCACTGCTGGGATCCAGGCAGATCGTGGAATTGTGGACGATCCCAAGAAATGTCGGATCCTACAGTAAATGCGCACCTGGAAGGTATTATATCCGATTTTGAAGGTACGTAATTACCAGATTTCTGTTTATTACGTCTTCCGAATGTATAGTGATCTATTACAGCTGTGTGTGCGTGTGTGAGAGGGGAAGAATTAAGACGTGTGTTGTAACGCATAAAATGGAAGGAGAGATATATGTAGACTAGCAGAAAATGGTGTGCAGGACGGTTATGGGTTTTTAATAAATGTACGTCTCAAAAATGCGAATTGAGACGTATAGACAGGAAATAGTGGCTGTAGGAAGAGACAGGTAATGAACGAGACAGAGAGAGACATGGTGGATGAAGGGTAAAGGAGAGCGAGCTGAAAATTACTCAGAAAGAGCAGAAAAATAGCGGTGAGTCACATAGAGGGGGAGGAAGTATGAGACACAGAATAGATTTTACTGCATCACATCTGTATGGAAAGCTCAAAAATGTACAGCATAGATAAGACCGAGAATTGACAAGTGCTACAGTTATGTATGAAATTTCCAACACAATATGATACGTACAAGTTGTGTATCGCATATTGTCTGACGAGATAAGGAGACAAGTATTCTGACTCCCAGCAGAGTATTAGTGAATCACTGACAGATGGAGGCGAGTCACAAATCTGCCTTTGTTCACTATTAGTCTTGTAGCTAAGAATGGATTCTGCAATCTAAAACTTGTAGTTCTGTAACCCTAGTATGACCTGTTCCAATACACCCTCATGGTTCCTACAAAATGACTAACGATGGCCTAATGTCTCCATATGTCCGTTCTAAAGCTTGTAGTACCGTAACCTTGGTATCACTTGTCCCAATCTACCATCATGGTTCCTACAAAATGACTAACGATGGCCTAATGTCTCCATATGTCTGTTCTAAAGCTTTTAGTACCGTAACCTTGGTATCACTTGTCCCAATCCACCATCATGGTTCCTACAGAATGACTAACGACGGCCTACTGTCCTCATAGGTCCCTTGGGTTATGTTCCAGATGGCACCCCAGGACTTTATGTGATCTCTTTTTCTCCCGAGAGGCCTTCTTCATCCTAATATTTTGCTGGTTCTTTGTAGTAGTCAAGTGGTATTTTGTCAAAGGAGGTCAGCAGCTGAACATGTCAATTTCAAAAAAGTCAGGATCCTGAAAGGTGGGGCAGTAGCATGAGGGTTTTTTTTCTCCATATCCATTTTAGGCTGATTCAAATGGTTGGTGTTACTTCATTAAGTGTATTGTTTTTACTTGTTGCATGGTGGTTGGAATTTCAGAGAATTTGCTCCTGTCAAAAATACTCCTATTCAGCTTTATGTAGGACTATACCTCTAGATGTCTCTTGCTGTTTAACTAGTTCACATAATTGCAATTTACAATTATTGGTTGCATGAAAGTGTGAAAAAAAGGACATGGGTTTGGTTACTAAAGTTGGCCATACACTAGAGATTTTGAATTGTTGGAAACGGAAATGTAGACCATTTTTCATCTGTGCTTTTTCAGGAACAAACAAGTGTATCAGATACTGATTGAAATCAAAAGTTCCACTGACAAGAAAAGTGCCAAGTGTCGGAGCTGCATCCAAGGACAGGTTTAAGGAGTAAGTTTCTCCTTAGAGCTTATTCACATGTCCGATTTTTCCATGTACGAGAAAAACAGACTGGTTATTCTGATAAGACACTGATCAGAGTGTGGTCCTAGGGACATCTGTTTTTCTTGTATGTGGAGACATTAAAATAAATAGTTTCTACACCTTCTCTTATGTAGTAATCTGTGAAAATCAGGTCGCACTTGGATATCAACCAAGTGTGGTCCGATTTTTTTTTTCACAGACCCATTGACTTGCATTGCCGATTTTGATCCGATTCTTGGGTCAAAATTGGACATCTCTCCGATATTCTCTGCAGACAACTAGGACCGAGAAAAAAACGGCAGTCAAAGAAAAACCGGACATGTGAACAAGCCCTCATGGAGAGTGCCAAGCAGACATAAGGAGACTTACAAGTACAAGTCATGCAATGCACCTTTGAAAATTGTCTCTTCAGAAAAGAGGACAGGAGCTCTAATACATATGACAATTTAGGAATTGCACCAAATAAAAAGTCATGACCCCCTTTATTGCTGCTTCTGGACGTTAGGCAAAAATCAGTTTAATAATTGAAAGTTACTTCAAATTAATCATTCCACGTTATTCAAGCAGATTTTATCAAAATATCCAAGTAGGGAGACATTCTCAAGGGTGGAACCTCATAATAATAAACCAACACACTTTCAGTGTAATGCATAGAAGGAAATATAACACATGCAGATATGTAAGACTTATATGGATATATAAACTAAAGGTTGTGATGTCTGATTGTCAAAAGCTTTAATAGCATTGTAATAAATATTATTCATACAGGAATTCCAATGGTAAATCAGGTATAAAAGAACCAGAAATTTCTGCAGAAGCAAACAGATTTCATTCCAGGGATAAGAAGAGAAACTAAAGTCATACATCAAATGACTGACATGGACACTCCTCTGCGATTATAGTATTATATTATATAATAGGTTTTTGATATTCTGGCCGGGAATTTCCAGATATGGTTTCATTATATGCCCTGTTTCAGACAAAAAGTGACCTAACTGCACTGGCAGGGTGGCAGAAGCTCTGATAAGTCCCATAACACTCTTTCTCGCAGAAAATAGAAACCGTTGGTTTTGGCCAATAGGCCTCCAAGCAGAAAGACTGGAAGATCTTTGGCCAAATCTGAAACAAGAATCCCAATTATCAGGGCTAATTTATAGCACTGGTGTTCTTTTAAATGATAAAGTCACCATCAGGCACCCCAAGTAGATTTTCCTTCTGCAGACTGTTGTCTTCTGAGAGCTGCCAGCATAAAATTATTGTAATTTGTATAGTTATTAAGCTTCTGTGAAAGCAATGTTCCTATAATTGGTGGTAGAATAGCAGCAATCTATCAGAGAAATGCCTCTGCAGGTATACTGTGGCATTTCATATAATGCTGGCGGTATCATACTACAACAGGGAATAGTAATTTACTCTGGTGACAGGAGCAGGATCTGTTATGATTTGGTAACTGAGGAGAGCAGGCAAAAAAGGAAATACACCAGAGCAGTTGGAAACTATGAGATTGCAGTACCCTGACTAACCACCACAACTAGAGGCAGCCATGGAGCGTTCCTACGTTGGTCCTAGACGCCTCGTCACAGCCTGAGAAACTAACTACACCTAAAGATAGAAAGAGGAAAGCTATCTGCCCCGGAGCAGATCCCCAAAGAACATAGAAAGCCCCCAAATATGTAATGGCGGTTAGACAAGAAGAAATACTGACACAGACAGAAAATAGTATGAGCAAACGTTGGGGCCCAAACTTACTAAATAGAAAAGGATAGGAAGGGCACTTACTGCAATCCCAAAAAACCCTGAAAAGCACCAACTCTACTAATTTCAAAAACACCTGAGATCACACGACCTCTACCACCTAAATTAGTTCTCTGGTGTAACCAAAAACAAAACAGCAGCCACTGAAAAAACTGGAAAAAGCAAAAGTACAAACATCAGTGGCTGAACTGAACTGAGAGGCAAAAGCCCCCAGAGGGGACCCTGAAGGCCCCCACAGAAGTGCAGGACAAAATGCAAAAATCAAGCACAAAAACAAAAAGAAGAAAATGTCTTATCTGTTAGCAGGAGATTCAGACACGACACAGCAGGCTTCCAAGGAAACAGGAATCAAGGATTGAGACCAGAACAATTGATCTCCGGCAACCCTGATGGGAAGGTGACTCCCTTATATAAGACCAGTCAGTAACACCTGATTCCCAATCCTCACAATCTTCACTGGACAGTCCAGTATCGTTTGTAACCACCAGAGGGAGCTTCTGCTCAGAACTCATTTCCAGCCTATTCACAACAGTACCCCCCCCCTTGAGGAGGGGTCACCAAACCCTCATTTGAGCAACCAGGTCGGTCAGGATGAGTTCTATGATATGCACGGATGAGTCTCCTAGCATGGATGTCCGAAGCAAACACCCAAGAATTGTCTTCCTGACCATAACCTCTCCATTTAACCAAATACTGGAGTTTCTGTCTAGAAAAACGAGAATTCAATATTTTCTCAACCACATACTCCAGATTGCCCTCAACCAAAACAGGGTCAGGAGGCACAGTAGTAGGAACCACTGGCTCAACAAACCTCTTCAACAAGGACTTGTGGAACACGTTATGGATCTTAAATGTCCCTGGAAGAAGCAAACGAAAAGAAACAGGGTTAAGAATCTCCATGATCTTATAAGGTCCAATGAACCTAGGCTTAAATTTAGGAGATGCCACTCTCATAGGAATATTTCTTGAGGACAACCAGACCAAGTCCCCCACTTTAAACCGAGGACCATCAGTCCTATGCCGGTTAGCAAACCGCTGGGCCCTCTCCTGAGAGAGGGACAACCTCTCCACTACCTGGTCCCAAATCTGTTGCATACGCTCCACAACAGAGTCAACACCCGGGCAGACAGAAGCCTCCGTCTGTCCAGAAGAAAATCGAGGGTGAAACCCAGAATTACAGAAAAATGGAGACATCAAAGTGGCAGAGCTAGCCCTATTATTAAGAGCAAACTCAGCCAAAGGCAAAAAAGAGACCCAGTCATCCTGATCAGCATACACAAAGCATCTTAGATAAGTCTCCAATGTCTGGTTTGTTCTCTCAGTTTGACCATTGGTCTGAGGATGAAACGCCGAGGAGAAAGACAATTGAACACCAATTTTAGAACAAAAGGTCCTCCAAAATCTGGAAACAAACTGGACTCCTCTGTCAGACACAATGTTCTCAGGAATGCCGTGTAAACGAACCACGTGCTGAAGGAACAAAGGCACCAATTCAGAGGAGAAAGGCAACTTAGGTAATGGCACAAGATGTATCATCTTGGAAAACCTATCGCAAATCACCCAGATGACGGTCATTCTCTGAGAAACAGGGAGGTCGGAAATGAAATCCATAGAGATATGGGTCCATGGTCTCTTGGGCACCGGTAATGGCATCAACAAACCACTAGAACGAGAGCAAGGCTTGGAGCGAGAGCAAGTCCTGCAGGACTGCACAAACTCCCTGACATCACGAGACAAGGTAGGCCACCAAAAGGACCGACCAACCAAGTCCCTGGTACCAAAAATTCCGGGATGACCGGCCAACGCGGAACAATGAATCTCAGACATTACACTCTTTTTCCACTGGTCCGGGACAAACAATTTCCCAACAGGGCAGCGCTCGGGCTTATCTTCCTGGCACCCCTCCAGAGCCAGTCTCAAATTGGGCGAGATGGCGGAAAGAACTACACCCTCTTTCAAAATAACAGAAGGATCAGATAACTCAGGAGAGTCCGCCAGGAAACTCCTCGAGAGGGCATCCGCCTTAACATTTTTAGTGCCAGGAAGAAATGAAACCACAAAATTAAAACGTGTGAAAAACAAGGCCCACCTGGCCTGTCTAGGATTAAGTCGCTTGGCAGATTCCAGATAAACTAGATTCTTATGGTCAGTAAGGACCACCACCTGATGTTTGGCTCCCTCCAGCCAATGTCTCCACTCTTCAAAAGCCCACTTCATGGCTAATAACTCCCGATTACCCACGTCATAATTACGTTCAGTGGGAGAAAATTTTCGAGAGAAAAAGGCACAAGGGTTACTTTTAGAGGTCTCTGGATCTCTTTGGGACAAAACGGCACCTGCCCCAATTTCAGAGGCATCAACCTCCACCTGAAATGGTAGAGAAACATCAGGCTGCCGTAGAACAGGAGCAGAAGTGAATCTCTGCTTAAGTTCCTGAAATGCAGAGACTGCCTCAGGAGGCCAATTCACCACATCAGAACCCTTCTTGGTCAAATCAGTTAATGGTTTAACAATAACAGAGAAATTACCAATAAATTTACGATAAAAATTGGCAAAACCCAAGAATCTTTGAAGAGCCTTTAAAGAAGTAGGTTGGACCCAATCACAGATAGCCTGAACTTTGACCGGGTCCATTTCAATAACAGATGGGGACAAAATGAAACCCAGAAATGAGATCCTCTGAACGCCAAAAAGACACTTTGATCCCTTCACATACAGAGCATTCTCTCTCAAAATCTGGAACACAGTCCGAACATGTTTTACATGAGAGTCCCAGTCATTGGAAAAAATCAAGATATCATCCAAATAAACAATCAGAAATTTATCCACAAAATCCCTGAAAATGTCATTCATGAAGGACTGGAAGACAGAAGGAGCATTAGTGAGCCCAAAGGGCATCACAAGGTACTCAAAATTCCCTTCAGGGGTATTAAATGCCGTCTTCCATTCATCCCCGTGCTTAATGCGAATAAGGTTATATGCCCCCCTGAGGTCAAGCTTGGTAAACCAAGTAGCGTTTTTCACCCTGGAAAACAGATCAGAGATCAAGGGTAACGGATATTGATATTTCACAGTAATATTGTTCAAGAGACGATAATCAATACACGGCCTTAATGAACCATCCTTTTTGGCCACAAAGAAAAAACCGGCACCTAAGGGTGAAGAGGATGGTCTGATATGACCCTTAGGATGGTCTGATATGACCCTTCTCCAATGACTCCTTGATATAAGACCGCATAGCGTCATGTTCAGGTACAGACAAGTTAAAAAGGCGACCTTTAGGGAATTTACTACCAGGCACTAATTCAATAGCGCAGTCATAGCTCCTATGGGGAGGTAAGGATGCAGATTTACTTTCGCTAAACACATCAGAAAAATCAATCAAAAAGTCAGGAACATCCTGAGCTTGGGGGGAGGCAGAAAAAACAGGAGTGTTGGTATTAACACATTGACAGCCCCAACTGGTAACAGACACAGATTTCCAATCCAAAACAGGATTATGAGACTGTAACCAAGGGAAACCCAGTACGATAATGTCATGCAGATTATACAGAACCAAAAATTTGCAACTCTCCTCATGATCAGGTTCTACCCTCATTATCACCTGAGTAGAGAACTGAGGTTTATTCTCAGCCAAAGGGGTAGAATCGATCCCCAGTAGGGGAATAGACTTCCGTAGGGGTATCAAGGGAAACCAACAACGTTTAGCAAAATCAAAATCCATCAGGTTAATAGCTGCTCCAGAATCAACAAAAGCCTGAGTAGAAAATGAGGACAGAGAGCATATCAGGGTAACGGTTAACAAAAACTTAGTCTGAACACTACCCAAGACAACTGAGCGAGCAAAACGTCTTCCCCGCTTAGGGCAGACAGAAATAGCATGAGAGGCATCACCACAGTAGAAACATAACCCATTGCGCTTTCGAAATTCATGACGCTGTGCCCCAGAAACCACTCTATCACACTGCATGGATTCAGAAGCAGGTTCACAAGGCAACATTATTCCACGCATACCTTTCCGCTCACGCAAACGTCTGTCAATTTGAATCGCTAATGACATAGAATCATTGAGACCAGAGGGAACAGGGAATCCCACCATAACATCCTTTACATTATCTGACAGTCCCTTCCGAAAAAGAGCTGCCAAAGCGTCGTCATTCCATTTGGTCAGGACTGCCCACCTACGGAATCTCTGACAGTATAACTCAGCGTCCTCAAGCCCCTGACTTAATGCCAACAAAGTTTTTTCAGCTTGATCAGTGACATTAGGCTCATCGTACAATAACCCCAAAGCCTGAAAAAACGCATCAACATCACTCAAAACAGGATCCCCAGGTGTCAGGGAAAAAGCCCAATCTTGAGGGTCACCGCGCAGGAGAGAGATGACAATTTGAACCTGCTGCGCTGCGTTCCCTGAGGACTTAGATTTTAAGGCAAAAAACAATTTACAGTTATTTTTGAAATTCAGAAACTTAGCTCGATCCCCCAAAAACAAATCTGGCATGGGAATCCTAGGTTCCACAACAGGCAACCTAGCAAGATAGGTAGCGATACTCCGAACTTCAGTGGCAAGCTGATCCACACGGCCAGACAACTGTGCAAACTCCATTGAGAGAAAAAAAAAATCCTCCTCAGCACCCAGAGATACAGAGTGAAAAAAAAATGCAACAAACAGAAAAAAAAAAATCTCTGACAACTCTGACAACTTTTTTCTTTCACAATATTTTTCCCTTCTGTGAGTACCATACAATTTTCAGTTTTGGCCGGTGATACTGTTATGATTTGGTAACTGAGGAGAGCAGGCAAAAAAGGAAATACACCAGAGCAGTTGGAAACTATGAGATTGCAGTACCCTGACTAACCACCACAACTAGAGGCAGCCGTGGAGCGTTCCTACGTTGGTCCTAGACGCCTCGTCACAGCCTGAGAAACTAACTACACCTAAAGATAGAAAGAGGAAAGCTATCTTCCCCGGAGCAGATCCCCAAAGAACATAGAAAGCCCCCAAACATGTAATGGCGGTTAGACAAGAAGAAATATTGACACAGACAGAAAATAGTATGAGCAAACGTTGGGGCCCAAACTTACTAAATAGAAAAGGATAGGAAGGGCACTTACTGCAATCCCAAAAAACCCTGAAAAGCACCAACTCTACTAATTTCAAAAACACCTGAGATCACACGACCTCTACCACCTAAATTAGTTCTCTGGTGTAACCAAAAACAAAACAGCAGCCACTGAAAAAACTGGAAAAAGCAAAAGTACAAACATCAGTGGCTGAACTGAACTGAGAGGCAAAAGCCCCCGGAGGGGACCCTGAAGGCCCCCACAGAAGTGCAGGACAAAATGCAAAAATCAAGCACAAAAACAAAAAGAAGAAAATGTCTTATCTGTTAGCAGGAGATTCAGACACGACACAGCAGGCTTCCAAGGAAACAGGAATCAAGGATTGAGACCAGAACAATTGATCACCGGCAACCCTGATGGGGAGGTGACTCCCTTATATAAGACCAGTCAGTAACACCTGATTCCCAATCCTCACAATCTTCACTGGACAGTCCAGTACCGTTTGTAACCACCAGAGGGAGCTTCTGCTCAGAACTCATTTCCAGCCTATTCACAACAAGGATCTATAGCCTGGTCAAATATAGATCCTATTGTAAGTTGCCCCATCAGTCTATATAAACTTTCAGAATCCCACCACGTTACCACCATCTTCTCTGAATGACAAAATTAATTTTATGTGCTTTACTACACGTACAGAATACTATAGGCTTTTTCCTGTTTGAATGAGACTTTTTATGTTACCAGCACCCCTCAATTAACTGTTTGGGGCCAAACAACACTGATTACAATGGAATTGAGAGTCCCTCTAAATCTGAAAGCCACTCTTGACAGGACTTTCACCTCAAGCTAAAGACTAAAGGCCTCCATTACACCTCAGGCAATATTGGATCATTTTTGCCGATGATGCAGTCAGACCTACAAAAGACGACCTATACACCCAACCTGTATGTGTTTTAAGTGATTATGAACATTCATCAATTGGCCATTGGTCGAAACAAACAGCTAATGATTGCTCGTTATTAGAGACTAGATGGTGGCCCGATTCTAACGCATCAGGAATTCTAGGAGGCTGCTGCTGGGGTATATGTGGAGTCTGCTGCTGGGGTATATGTGGAGGCTACTGCTGGGGTTTACGTGGAGGCCACCGGTCGGGGTACTTCCGCTGTGAGCAGCCAGGAGATGACTGGCTGGCGCTGGTCATCTCCCGGCTGCATCGCTGCTGACCTTTATGCGGCAGGAGATGACACGCGGCTAGCGCCACTGATCTCCTGACGATAGCGGTGGCGTGCATGGTTCAAATCCTGCGCCAATTCGCGGCCGGACGGCTACTGTCGCTGATCGGTCGCGTCCGGCCGGGGGCGACCAATCAGCGACGCGGGATTTCCGTCAGACAGACAGAATTAGACGATTATATAGTAAATGTGCGGATCAATTCATGGGACTCCTGTCCATTGGCCAGGTTAGTAGTCTTTGGCAGGAGGCTTCCCAATCTCTTGCCTTCCAGGATCCCCGGAGCAGCTTTTGATTAGCCAGCCGGTGTAATGTGATCTGTATGTCATACACCAATAATGACATCACGCTAGCTCTGGCTAATAACAGCTCCACCAGCGATACTGGCATGTAAGGAATGTGTGATTTTCCGTCTTGTGGCTAGAAACTATTAACCTGGCTCACTGATTGGAGTCTCTGCCCATCTCTACTCATTATAGTTGAAATCAGCCATTTCAGTTGAACTTTATGTAATGTGCACACTTTAGGACTCCCTAGATTAGTGTGTAATTTTGACTAAAACCTTTACATTTTTGAGACAGTTTTATTGTCATGTCATAACATGTCACAATCACACAGACTTGTCCGTCCATCGGCTTTATTGCACCAACGAATAATTTTACATGGATATCTAATTAAGTACGGTAGCTTAGAAAAAGTCAGCAGGATTATACATAGTTTCCCTGGGCTCTGTTCAGGTTATCCAAAGCCCTTTAATATGGTGCCCTACATGCGGTAACTGTATTAATTAAAAGCTGGAAATCATTGTGAATATTCTTACACTTGAATCTCGCATGATCCCAGCCCAACAATGGGTGTAACTGCAAGTATGCAGAGCTCTATCTTACAACAGGAGTGGTGTTCTTATGTAACTGATCATTGTTAAATTATGATGTACTGTACATAGCATTTCTGGGAAATCAATGAATACTAAAACCAGGGGAGAAAAACAGGCGACCCCTAGATAAATACAGTAAATGGGCCCCTAGCTTTCCAGTAGCTCATCATAGCACACCCCTCTAACAATTCATTATCTATATTCCTCTACATGAAATCTACGAGACAGTAGGAGACTGCATTCAGACCCCAGTTGGTTCCTCTAATTATTGGGCTACTATGCAGCTGCACAGGTTTTATGTGCAGTATGCTCATCCCAGATTTTTCCGCTTTTGGACAATTTATTTTTAGGAACCTGTGAGTTCATTCATGCTGCCCAAACTACGCACAGCATGACTCCGAACCCTGCAGCGTTATTTTGCCATGTATGTTTATAAATAAAGATTATTATTAGTATGTTTGACTTTGAAATGCTGTAGCGTTTCAGAGAAATCATACTTTGGAAAGCCGTCCGAGAACTATGGGGGCAGGAAAACACTTTGTAAAGTCTCCAAATTTTGCGTAACTTGAAGTTTCCACAAAATCTTGCGCTTTTGGTGTCAGTTTTAAGCATATCAGCCAAAATGGGCTGAGCTGAGGAGGATCCAGGGTGGGACATGTGGCTACACCTGTCTATCAAGTATAGTAAAAGTGCCAGCGTTTCTTACACCAGAAATGCAACTCTGATCAGTGACTGAAGTAGCATTTCTGGCAAGATGCACAGAGACACTGATATGATATGAAAAATTAATAAAATTAAGTGGAGTCTGCATCATACTCCATCCAGCCCTTCATTAAGAATGGTGTGCGCACCACCAGAATTAACGAATCGGCCCCATTGTGTCTTGGATCACTAGTACAAATTGCAGTTCCTCACGGGGGATCTGCCTTACATATGTCATCCGAGATGCAAAGACCCCAGCCAGCTTTTCAAAGGATCTTTTCTATGAAACGCCACATAATTTCAGAGTAAAACATACGCAATTATACTAATGAAGCCAGTGTCTAATATATGCTGCCCATGGTTCAGGCAGCATGAATTGGCTGTCAGGCTCCTTACAATGTGGTGTCCTGCTTCTGGAACCCCTAGAAATCAGCTGTAATATAGAGAACAGCACCGCCACAGGGGAGATAAAGTATTACAGTTTTATTAAAATTAATGAGCTGTTTGCCTGTGTACCACATAGATACTGTATGTTGTGTCTTTCAGAAAAAGAGACACTGTTTACAGCCCCTTTTCACACAACCTAACATATGGGGGTTCTAAAAAGTGTTCCCATATTGATTATTACACTTCCTTAGTAGGGCATTTAAAAAAAAATATGCAAATTGTCTCTTCAGAGATGAAGAGCACTTGAACTCTTAAGCCACAAATTGGAAGTAGCAATCCTAAAAGTCAATATATACCATTTAACGAGCCTTGCCACATAATGTAGGATGAAATTCAAACCAGAACCTCAATTGGCAGACATGTTTAGGGGTGTTGCCCATCTTCAGTGCAATTTATGAGATCTGATTTGGCTGTATGAGAGGCCTGTTCCTAAAGGGTATGCCACACTAAACGAGATCGCAAACGAGATCGCAAACAAGATCACTAAAACGTCACTATTTTGCGATCTCGTTAGCGACCTCGTTGTGTGTGGCATGTAGCAACGATGTGGCCCCTGCTGTGATGTCGCTGATCGTTCACTAGAGTTCTGGACCGTTTTTTGATCGTTGGCGTCCCGCTGGTGAGCCTGAATCGGTGTTTGGCACCTTTTGCGAACGACGAGCGACCTCGTTTGTGACGCATGACTGTTTTGCGTCACGGAGTGGATCGCAATATCTGTAAGTTCTCTTTTGCGTCACAGAGAGGATTGCAGAAGTTGCAAAGCAGGCTAGCAGGACGCAGAGAGCAGGAGCGATACTGGAAATTCCTATGAATCAGAAGCGCTCAGTACATGCTAATGACAGATCCTAACGACCGCCAAAGTCGTTAAAGAGATCGCTGACCGCTGATGTGTCGTTTATGAGATCTCCTGTTTGGCAGCTACTAGCGACCTAAAAGAGATCACACCAACGATCTCATTAGCTTGCGTCGTTATCGAGATCGCTAAGTGTGGCAGTACCTTAAGAGTAATGTATTTCTTTGAGGTAAGTGGCATGCCTGACATGCCAGAGTAAGGAGGCTTAAAGACCTTGCTCTTCTGGAAATTAAATATGTAAATTGCCTCTTCAGAGGTGAGGACTTGAACTCTAGTACCACCTATTGGAAGTATCAATCCTAAATGTCAATATCGACCCTTTAACAAGCCTTGCCACATAACATAGGTTAAAAACCAAGCCAGAATCTAAATTTGCAGACACTTGTTTCAGGGTGTTGCCCCTCCTCATTGCAAAGCATAAGATCTGATTTGACTGTATGAAAGACTCTGACTGGGGTCTAGGGGGTAACATTTCTCCTTATGGAGAGTGACATGCCTTAAATGCCATAGTAAAAAGATTTATAGGCTCAATTGTTTTTCAAACAGACAGCCCCTTTTATACCATTCAAATTTTAACTGTGCTTTCACCCATCTTTACCAGTCTCTTCTGCATAGTTAAAAGAGGTTTCTGGGGCTCAGCTAAATTTCTGCATTCACACTATGTAACGACAGATTGCAAAATCCTGACAGTGTGCATTGTGCACGCTGTCAGGACTCCGTTCTGCTGCTTTCTCGAGTGGCTGTCACTTAACCGCAAGCACAGTACAGACCAAAAGTTTGGACACACCTTAAACAAGTTCTGCGGATGCTGAGGGCTGCTCAGTGCACAATTTCTCATCTTCCTCTCTCAATAAAATTTTGAGAGAAGCAGCAAAAATTACTAGTCAGCACGGGATTGCAAATAAGCTAATGACATACAGTACAGACCAAAAGTTTGGACACACCTTCTCATTCAAAGATTTTTATGTATTTTCATGACTATGAAAATTGTTCATTCACACTGAAGGCATCAAAACTATGAATTAACACTTGGAATTATACACTTAACAAAAAGTGTGAAACAACTGAAAATATGTCTTATAGTCTAGGTTCTTCAAAGTAGCCACCTTTTGCTTTGATGACTGCTTTGCACAGTCTTGGCATTCTCTTGATGAGCTTCAAGAGGTAGTCACCAGAAATGGTTTTCCAACAATCTTGAAGGAGTTCTCAGAGATGCTTAGCAGTTGTTGGCCCTTTTGCCTTCACTCTGCGGTCCAGCTCACCCCAAACCATCTCGATTGGGTTCAGGTCTGGTGACTGTGGAGGTCAGGTCATCTGGCGTAGCACCCGATCACTCTCCTTCTTGGTCAAATAGCCCTTACACAGCCTGGAGGTGTATTTGGGGGCATTGTCCTGTTGAAAAATAAATGATGGTCCAACTAAACGCAAACTGGATGGAATAGCATGCCGCTGCAAGATGCTGTGGTAGCCATGCTGGTTCAGTATGCCTTCAATTTTGAATAAATCCCCAACAGTGTCACCAGCAAAGCACCCCCACACCATCACACCTCCTCCTCCATGCTTCACGGTGGGAACCAGCCATGTAGAATCCATCCGTTAACCTTTTCTGCGTCGCACAAAGGCACAGTGGTTGGAACCAAAGATCTCAAATTTGTACTCATCAGACCAAAGCACAGATTTCCACTGGTCTAATGTCCATTCCTTGTGTTCTTTAGCCCAAACAAGTCTCTTCTGCTTGTTGCCTGTCCTTAGCAGTGGTTTCCTAGCAGCTATTTTACCATGAAGGCCTACTGCACAAAGTCTCCTCTTAACAGTTGTTGTAGAGATGTGTCTGCTGCTAGAACTCTGTGTGGCATTGACCTGGTCTCTAATCTGAGCTGCTGTATACCTGCGATTTCTGAGGCTGGTGACGTGGATAAACTTATCCTCAGAAGCAGAGGTGACTCTTGGTCTTCCTTTCCTGGGGCGGTCCTCATGTGAGCCAGTTTCTATGTAGCGCTTGATGGTTTTTGCAACTGCACTTGGGGACACTTTCAAAGTTTTCCCAATTTTTTTGGACTGACTGACCTTCATATCTTAAAGTAATGATGGCCACTCATTTTTCTTTACTTACCTGCTTTTTTCTTGCCATAATACACATTCTAACAGTCTATTCAGTAGGACTATCAGCTGTGTATCCACCAGACTTCTGCACAACACAACTGATGTTCCCAACCCCATTTATAAGGCCAGAAATCCCACTCATTAAACCTGACAGGGTACACCTGTGAAGTGAAAACCATTTCCGGTGACTTCCTCTTGAAGCTCATCAAGAGAATGCCAAGAGTGTGCAAAGCAGTAATCAAAGCAAAAGGTGGCTACTTTGAAGAACCTAGAATATAAGACATATTTTCAGTTGTTTCACACTTTTTTGTTATGTGTTAATTCATAGTTTTGATGCCTTCAGTGTGAATGAACAATTTTCATAGTCATGAAAATACATAAAAATCTTTGAATGAGAAGGTGTCCAAACTTTTGGTCTGTACTGTATGTCATTAGCTTATTTGCAATCCCGTGCTGACTAGCAATTTTTGCTGCTTCTCTCAAAATTTTATTGAGAGAGGAAGATGAGAAATTGTGCATTGAGGAGCCCTCAGCATCCGAAGAACTTGTTTAATTACCTTGATACACATGGCCAGTATATATTTGCCGATAGCATTTCATTCTTTGTGGGCCATCACTTTCAGGATGCTTAACCATGACTAGACCTCCTTTGAATTAATACTTCCTTAGCCTCAGAGCATTACTTTGCTCCTCTGAAACTTGTCAAACACTTGTAATAAATCATTTACAGTGTTTAGTTAAACATTTATGTATGACTTTGTATCATTTGTGTAGTGATTTGCAACATCATACCATGAAATATTGCTTGTCCCCCTTTAGGCTGCACATAGCCGCAAAGTGTGTTCTGTCTGGAATGCATTTTCCACAGCCAGTTCTACCCAGGTGTTCAGGACGCAGCCTGGGGCTTGTGGCATTTCATTCCACAAGGTGAGTTTACTGGACAGAATGGAAGTTACAGATCCCAGAATTCCATTTCTGACCCATTCAACATTGCCCTCTAACACACTGGTCTGCAACCTGTGGTTTTCCAGCTGTTGCACAACTACAACTCTCTGGAGCATTCTGGAAGTTTTAGTTTTGCAACAACCACATGACGGAGATCGATGCCTGCCTGTCCATTTAAAGCCAACATGGTCCTGATTCTGAGCAGTGGATTAATGATCAGTATTGCTTCCAAAAACCAGCGTTTGCTCTGACAAAAATACTTTGGATTTTGATCTCTACCAGGCTATGCCTATTGCAAAAGTAGCATTAACAGATACGATATACAATGAGGTAGTCAGTTATTATTGAGTGCTTGAGACAGCACAGATCTGATTAACCCCTTAGAGCCAATTTAGTACTTAATGACTGGGCCAATTTTTACAATTCTGACCACTGTCGCCTTATGAGGCTATAGCTCTGGAACGCTTCAACGGATCCCACTGATTCTGAGACTGTTTTATCATGACATATTGTACTTCATGTTAGTGGTAAAATTTCTTTGATATGACTTGCGTTTATTTATGAAAAAAACAGAAATTTGACCAAAACTTTGAAAGTTTTGCAATTTTCAAACCTTTTTGTTAGGACGTTATAAGGGTTAAAAGTTGACCAGTAAATTTTATCATTTTTCCAACAAAATTAACAAAACCATTTTTTTTAGGGACCACCTCACATTTGAAGTGAGTTTGGGGGGTCAACACGACAGAAAATACCCAAAAATATCACAAAAAATGTACTTTGTAACCAAACTTTTCTTTATTTTCACAAGGGTATCAGGACACAATGGACCACGAAATTTGTTGCGCAATTTCTCCTGTGTACGCCAATACCCCGTATGTGGGGGAAAGCCACTGTTTGGGCGCATGGCAGGGCTCAGAAGGGAGGGAGCACCGTTTGACTTTTTGAACACAAAATTGTCTGGAATCAATGGCTAGGCGCCATGTCGTGTTTGGAGACCCCCTGATGTACCTAAACAGTGGAACCCTCCCAATTCTAACTCCGACCCTAACCAAAACCCTAACCCCAACATAACCCTAACCCAACACAACTCTAACCCCAACACAAACCTAACCGTAGCCCCAACCCTAACCCTAGCCCAACCCTAACCCCAACTCTAGCCCAAGCCTAACCCTAGCCCACTCCCTAACCATAGCCCAACCCTAACCCTAGCCCACTCCCTAACCCTAGCCCAACCCTTAACCAAGCTGTAACCCCAAATATAACTCCAACCCTAACAGTAGCCCCAACCCTAGCTATAACCCCATCTCTAACCCCAACCCTAACTATAGCTCTAACCCTAATGAAAAAATGGAAATAAATACTTTTATTTTAGTATTTTTACCTAACTAAGGGGGTGATAAAGGGGGGTTGATTTACAATTTTTTTTATTTTGATCACTGTGATAGGGTCTATCACAGTGATCAAAATGAACCAATAGAAAAAATGTCCTATTGATGCCGACAGGCAGAAATCGGCGGGCACACAGCTTATGTGCCTGCCATTTTCTTCACAGAAGAAGACGTCGACAGCCGGGGGTTCATTACTGGGGGACACAGGAGGGTCCAGAGACACCGGCGGTACCAGGGGAGAAATTAAATGGGAAATCTGACTTTGTTTTTTGCGGTCGCCGTTATTCTATGAATAACTGTGATCGCAACACTGGGGTCGGTAGAAACCAACCCAAATCATGTTTTTCATCATCTCAGCTACCCCAGTAGCTGAGACCCCGGAGAATTTCCGACACTGGGGGGCGCTATACACTTATTTCCCAGCGCTGTTAAAAAGCGGTGCTGAGGAATAAGCACCCTTAACTGCTGCTGTTAAAAGGCATATCAGTGGTAATTAAGGGGTTGTCCATTACTTCAACAATTCCTTCCCAAATACAATATTTCCCCATGTAGAATAAAACATCATATACTCACCTCCGGTGCAAGCGCCGTGCCAGCAATGTCAGCCCAGGGTCTCCCAGGGCTTGTGTGATGCTGTTATGTCACATGATCCCTGCAGCCAATCAGTGGCCGCTTCTTTCTCACCACCTTTGGATGAAACTGACATCTGGAGGGAGACGGAGAGCAGCAGCAGCTTTCACATCTTCCGGATGTCAGTTCTGTCCGAAGGAACTGGGAATGAAGTGGCTCATTACTGATTGGCTGCAGGGATCACGTGACGTCACCCTCGGGAAACCTGGTGCCAATGTCATTGGAGATGACTACAAGGCTATTTATTCTATTTGGGGGAATATTACAATGGAGAAGGGGTTGTCCGAGTAAAGACGGCCATGTGCAGATATTATGTGAATCTAATATTGCTACTGAGGTCAGATATAGTCATATTAAACAGAAAATTTCATCACTTAAGGGAATCTGTCACCAGGATTTTGCTAACCAATCTGAGATCAGCATGATATACAGGAATTGACTGATTCCAGTGATGTGTTATTTACCAGGCTACTTGCTGTTTTTATTAGATAACTGGTGTATCTGCTGCAGCTCTAGCAGTCCTCTAAATTCTGTGCTCCGTATAACCCCGCCCACACCACTGATTGGCAGCTTTTGGTGCAGAATGTGCTTGGGCAGAAAGCTGCCAATGAATGGTGTGGGTGGGGTTATACATAGCTCATGAATATGGAGGACTACATAGCAGCAGGTTTACTAGTCCTATAGTGATAATCTCCTGCTAATAAGATGGTGATTTTATCAAAAGTATAACAAGCAGTCCAGTAAGTGAGACATCGCTGTAATCAGGGTCTCTGTCTCTACATTATACTTCTCTCAGATTAGGTGGAAAAACCTGATGACACATTCTCTGGTTATGAAAATAACGGTATATTTTGCTAGGATCTGTTATTGATATCCAAGCAATAATCACTTGAACAGAGTAGCTGGGATGCTTGCAAAGTACCATGCCACTTCAGGTCTGGTTGTGCTCACTCAGTGTTTTTCACAAGCTGAATGATCGGACCATGATAGTCAAAGGCTGATCATGTCGCCAAGCAGAGCTGATCCTAGCAGAAATGGAGCGTTACTAGCATTTGGTGGTAGCATGATTGCTATGGGGTTAGTGGATCCTCCACTTGTACCTGAGAAAGGGCAACATCTGCATGGAGTTTGTTTGTTCTTCTCTGATAGAGAATTTAATTTTTGATCCCTTCTGGGGATAGTTTATGATTTTAGTGTCAATAAAGCGCTGCAGAATATGATGGTGTTACATAAGTAAGAAGAAATCTAGATGTGGGGAGCAGAGAGCAGTACAGGGTGATGGAGGGAGAGTGGGTAAGTGCTCGGTTAACGCTCACCTGGTGGAGATGTGACAGGCACGACTCCTATGTAGGCATGACGAAAAACAGCTGCTGCTGTCCCATGGTTGATGGATAACTGATCCATGAAATATTGGATCCAGTTGGATGAAACGCATTAGTGGGCTGCACTGGTGGATTAAATCGATTCTTTACAATGATGATAGTAAGGTTTTTTAATTCTCGAATACAACGTATTTCAACGCTGTGCCGGCGTCTTTATTAAGTGCAAAGACCAAGTGTCAAGAAAAACAATAGAAGAGCGCACTTCTTCCATTTTATTCTAGCATTTGCATGGGTCATAGCAGTGAAACACTCAGCAATGTCTTTTGCAAAACAAGAGCTCTTTGGGAAACAGCCTAATATTTGTAGGATCTGAGAAATACAACTGTAGAAACCGTGCATAATACCAGCATTTCAATCATATGTCACAAGTAACATGCCAGGGAAAATAAACTACTTTTTGATTGAATATTTATACAAATGTAAAAATTACAACTTTGTGAAACATTTTTATGTAGCCCACACATACATATTATCTGTATATCATCTAGGTCAGGCAAGAATTGGCACAATAGACTATAACTTCAAGGTCTTTCTTTTGCTCTCCTCTGGATCAACAAGGTTTTGTTTAGTAGGAAAGGCTGATCTTGACTGAGAACGGTTTTTCTCAGAATCATTAAAGCTATATTCACACCTAACCTATTGTCAGTGGCTGCGTCAGGGTTTAAATCTGAAACCCTGGAAAAACAGGATTCGGACATTTGCGCTAACAAGGTCTTTGTCCTTAATGATGCAAAAAGAGTCACTGTGCACTTTGTCGATGATAATTTTTGGTCATGTGTGGAGCCAACTTGAGTAGGCAGATATGGCCAAAAATTTTACAGGGTTAAGACATAAGCCCCTAGTGACTGTAGGCTCAAACACCATATGAACAGCCTAAGTAACTACAGTATATTCCATGAAAACATTTTATGCTGTGAAATCATTGCTTGATGTTTGAGATGCTCATATAGGGCCTCCAAAAATTATCCAGACATTACCACACAAACTCCGGTTCTGGTAGATATTTGGTAAAAGCCCTTAACAGTTTATGAATATCTTATTGATCTATTAGTCTAAAGTGCCTTTGGGTCCAATTATACAAGATTATTGTGAAAGAGCACTCCTGGGAACATTCTTTTCATGATAAACGTGCAGTGTTAACAGGCTGTGGATCACATGACGAATGAGCATTTTGCTGTATGGAAGATCATCGTTCTTGGCAGCGCATCATTCTGTGTAACCAGGGTTCATGCTGCCGAGAGCAATGGCAGCCCATGTGCACTGAAAGATCTATTGTGAATTGTTCAGTGAACATCTGAAGAGTTGTCAGCCCAATTCAATGACCGCTGATCAGTAATTATTTATCATCGGTGGTTGTTTATCGCCACAAAATCGGCATAAAAGCATCTTTAGTCTAATGGTATCAAAAGGGTTATAGTGGCATAAAATATAACTTTGTAATATCTATTTTTATAATTTTGTAATGTGAAATTGGTGGAGGTCTGACATCCCGCACCACCACTGATTGGCTGAAAACAGCTATGGCGGCCGCAGTACGTAAACGTGCTGAACAGTGCTGCTCCTTTCAATATGTGGCCGCTGCCTGGTACTGCAGCACAGTTTCTATGGAAAAGAGCAGCAGCTGTGCTGAGCAGCTCCGCTCAACATGTTTACATCCAGCTGCCGCCACAGCTGTTTTCAGCTAATCGTTGGGGGTACGAAATGTCGGACCCCCACAGATGATTATTTTTTGTCTAGACAATCCCTTTAACCATAAATGGCCTTCACAAATGTCAATTTCACAAACTCACACATGCTGGGAACCCTTTCCTAAATGTGCTACTGGTTACACAGGAAAATTCTTTAATATTGTAATAGAACATTATTCTTTCTCTTGTGGCAGAGAAGCATTATATATTATAACATGAAGTAAAGTGGACATTGCAAATTCTTTACTATAGCCAACATTCAGGTGTCAACTTTTCAGGGCGGCAGTAGAGAATTTTCATTCCGGGAGCAAACCCATTAGTTGCTATTACAGTATTATGAAGTAACATGACAGTCAATGAAAGATGAACAAACTTTATTATTTAATTCAGTCACTTTTACAAGGTGGTGTAAATAATAACTTTCCCTAGTTGAAAACAAAAATTTCCTTAAAATCTGGATTGTCACAAGAACTTATGGATAAGCAAAAACTTAAGGTGCAGCCTATTTATACACCAAGAAAAAATCTGCTTTGAAAGGGAGGTCACGTTGTGTCAGATCACCCCCACCTCATCCTCACGCCCTCACTTTTATGTGTCCATCATTGTCCTAAACTCATCCCCCATCATAACAAGATGGGATTTCCACCAGCAGTGCAGGAAGTGACAGTGGGAGTTCTTATTCATTGTTTTTTCCATCCTGCTGGATCTGTTTGAAATACTGTAACCCTGAACATTGTATCGGGTTAAGAACCATTTTTTTAAACTGTTGATTTTTGTCTTTTATTCCCAGAAATCAGACTCTATTGCTAAGAAAATCTTATTGTCAGGTTTAAAGTAACAAGACAATGTCATATGTTATAAAAATATGTAATTTCAAGGCTATCAGAACTGCTAATTTGGCTAGCTTTCTCACAGCACTTTTTTTTAAAGAAAACCTGGCACGCGATTAATTCTGCCTAAAACACGGGCAGCATGAAGCAAAGACTGGACTGCAAATACATTTTTCTCTAAAATGCACTGGCGTTTTAGAGAACATATAGTTAGAAGATCTGTAACCATAGGAAAAGACGAGCCTAGTCTAGCACCGCCCTTGGCCGGCTCCTCCCAGCACTGTTGCATGTGATTGACAGGTCTTTCCCATAGCAAGAGACTTTTTAATCACTTTCGGGGGACCTGGGGAAAGCTTCATCTATTCATTGGTACCTGCCTGGATATTCAAACTAGGTTTTCTTTGAAACACCAAAATATTTCAAAGAAACATATTCCTTGCTACAATTCAAGCTCTGATTCATTCTGCTGTAGTTTCGGCAACATGAATCTCGTGACAAGTTACCATTTAAGTAGGAAATACTAAATGTTAGAACTTAATCTATGTAGGTCAGAATTATGACTCTTCAAATATTACAAAAATTCATCCGACAATATTGTCCTATTAAGACATGCAGATGCTTGTATGTGTGAAAAGGCTAAGCTATGTTTCCTGAAGTTTTCACTTTTGTGATAGACACAGGTATCAGCAGAAATGTTAGACTATTCTCCTACCTCATCTGTCGAAAAATACTGAAAATGGTAATAACGATTCAAATAAGGAACATTTCAGGAGAAGCAGAAAAGTGGTACTGTTGATACAAACTGATAAAGTATCACAATTGTGTTGACCATGTGAGATCTTGGAAAAAAGCAGTCTGTAACGGTGCAAACAAGAGAGTACAAAATGAGATCCCCTAATAGGTTAACATTGCAGTGGTGGCTACCTGGATGAAAGTTAGCTGTAATTTTGGTATTTATGGTTCATTAGAGGACAGAGATAACTAGAGAAGAGAATACAGATAGATATAGATTACTTGTCTATAGCTTCTTGCTAGCACATAGTTCTTGGTAGCACAAAGTCACTTGGTAGCACATAATTCTGCCCCAACAAGTGAAATGCAACACATGCCAAAAAAATAACTGATCGGTTGGACCTTAAAGGGGGTTTCCAGTTTTGGAAAACCAGTGTTCTCTGGTGTAGTTTGTATTTTTAACAAAAAACATGTTTTACTCACCATCTCCGGGTCTTGCGATGGGTGTCTGCTGCTCCAGGTGTCTGTTAATGTCTCCTGCACTGCAGCCAATAAGTAAGCAGAATGGCTCTCAGCATCTAGTGCCATCAGAGCCACTAAGCTTACTGACTGTATCCATGCGAAAAAGAGACTAGGAGTATTAACCAGATTATAAAAAACAAAGTTTTATTATCAATAAGACACAATAAAAAGTAGCATAGAAAAAATAATAAAGTACAAAGGCCTTTAGGCACATGGTTTCAGAACACTGCTTATCAATGCGCACAAAAAAAGCCCCCGAAGAAGCCCACACGAAACGCACGTTGGGGCTGCTGCTACCTATATTTGTGCACAAAGGTTACTATGGGTGAGATACCTATTTTATCTATTTATGATCTAAGATGATGTTGTATATTTTTACTTGAAGGTAGTTACCATTGCGATTTGCTGGGTGTACCTCTTTTTGTAAGGACTATTTGACATTTAGGTCATATTTATAACTAAGCAATATTACTGCATGCTATACTCATGTATAGGTTAAATCTCATTTCCCAGCCTATTTTCGTGTGCAATGATAGGTAGTGTTCTAACAACATGTGCCTAAATGCCTTTGTACTTTATTATTTTTTCTATGTTACTTTTTTCTATGCTACTTTTTATTGTGTCTTGTTATTGATAATAAAACTTTGTTTTCTGTAATCTGGTTAATACTCCTAATCTCTTTTCAGATAGATATCTTGTGGTGGAGTTTCCAGTATCCATTTACCTCTAACCAATAATGGGCATATAGTTCTGGGATATTTTTACATCGCTATATGATGGTTTCTATTTGGAAGATTTTGGTAGTAACTTACTGATTGGTTGCATCACTGTCAATGTGACAATAATGGACACTGGAAGCAGCGGCGAAGTCTAAGTGCTGGAACCTAAGAGGATGAATAAAGAACAGTTTGATCCTCTAAATCAATAAAACTATGGTTAAGTTAGCAATGATTGACTCGTGGCCTGATTAGGGAAGTGAGCAGAATACTAGTGACCTGCGGCACAATGGAGTGCATGGCAGTTCTATATATAGTGCTTGTAATTTTAATAAAGCTATTGATTCCTAGACTTTACTGGACTTCAAGGGAAAGTCCTATTAGGGTTCACTCACATAAGTGTATACATCAGGCTAGTGCTTTCTAATGTATTATTGGGTTGCACTCGGACCAATGTTTTTCTATGGGGCAGTGCAGATCAACATTTTTTTCTCATACCGATTTGGCATTAAAAAAAAAAAAAATTATAGCATGCTACAATTTGCAGTTCAAATCGGATCGCACTCCCACATTCAATTCTATAGGTGTGTGGAAATTATCGGACTGTACTCAGATGACATCTGAATGCAGTCCTATTTCTGTAGACTCACAGATTGTAAATTTTGGTCTCCATCTTCTCCTCACCTGTGCTACTATTCTTTCATTTGAGAGAACCAGATCACACTAAGTTGACACTCTGATCAAACTTGGATCAGAGTTTCTGAGCAGAAAGGAGAGCCTCGTATTTGAATCCCTCTCTGAAACGCCTAAAAACTTAGCTTTTATTCCTAAAATTTAAATTGCACACGTGGTAATAAAATAATGTCATTAATCTGCGTAATGTGAATTAATTGTGTGGATAACTACCTATATTTTCAAATGATGGCACCCCGGGGTATCATTACTAACTGGTAGATTAGGACATACAATTTGTAGCAACATGTTTCACTGCATGTGCGGCGTCATCAGGGGATGAACAGTAGCATGAATGGATCAGAGTTTGATTGGAGTATCATTAACCTAATCGATCCGATTCTCTCACACGAGAGAATCAGCGCTCGTCTGACCGAGCCCTAAATCTAGGAATCATAGACTGCATCATTAAATAAACCTCATCAAGAAGACATATGAAGGACATGCAGATGGGTTGATCTAGAACACTTGTATCCATGATATGACAAACATTTACCATCAATAATTATGTGTATTTTACCTGTCTGATACCAATAGCATTCAATACATTTGATTCTCTGGAGTCAAGTAAATAACATTTCATCTGTAATTGCACACCTATAGATGTAGTCAGTATATTGGCTTTTACTTTGCGGTGGTAGCATTTGTAATGTAGGGTTATAAGAAGATGATTGATGGCATATGATACTTGTATCTGTTTTCTTTTGGCACATGGTAAGAATTGTTGTTCTAGCTCTCACAGCATATTTATGTTTTTTGGAAAATGTCATAAAGTTAAAGGAAACCTATCAGCACATTTTAACATATGAGAGTAGTGGTATGGCTGTATAGGTGCTTGTCCCCAAATACAAATGATACTATTGTAGAGATATATATTGTATTTTCCACTCAAATCTAGCACAGAAATCATATGCAAATCAGACTGGAAGTGCATCGGGAGTGTGGAAAAAGCAGTCTAAGTGCATTGACACCCCCCAGTGCACTTCCATGGTTTGCATGTAACTTCTATCCGAGATTTCTCATGACTGGCTTAATTGGTTGATAAGTGGTTATAAAGCCATAACGCTACTTATGTAAAAATGTGCGGTGTTGGCTGACAGGTTCCCATAAACGGGGCATTTAGCAGGTAGTGAGTACATATAGCTGCATATCAGGTAGACTATACTGTACATGCAAGTCTTTAGGTTCCAATTTTTCCATACTAGATTAATAACCGGAGCTAAAATATGCTTTATATCCAATTCCATCAAATAATATAAAAGCAGTACTGCTAAGTACAGCGAGCATGGGGATTGACTGTAACAAAGACATGCATGGACATTGTTGCATTGATATGACATTTTAAAGCACAAATTGATCTCTGTATTTGGCCTATCCATTGAAAAGTTGGAAGGGGGAAGTGACAGGATACCTCCCTAGCCCCCACCCTTATCGTATCTGGCCACTGATAAGGAGTTTTGTAATTGTAGGATTGACATTGAAGGCCAAAAATTCTCTATGCATAGACATGTACAGCTGCATAATAAATAGACTGGGGGATTCTGAGTACACGGCTTTAATAAATGTATTGCGTGGTTTGCATATCAAACAGGCATGAAGTCAAGAAAGCACAATGATTACAGCGCAGGCAGGGGTGTAACTATAGGGTTGAGGAGACTGTGACAGCAGTCATATGTAGGCCATGAGATCTGATGGGGTCAAAGGGCCCCTCTGCCACATAAGAAGACACCAGCATCATCAATAGCACTTGGGAAATGAGGGGGTGGGGGTGGAGGAGGACCCATTACAGATTTAGCATTTTAACCCTGAACTTTCAAAATTACCCTTCTGAAGGATTGCAGATTAATTAGAAACATGTAAAAGGATAGGAAGTAAAGTATATTGAAAGTTTTGATGCAAAAAAAAAAGTTATAATGAATAAGTTTTATAGTTTACAACACAATAGTGTAATACAGCTTCATCACAAATAAACGGAAACAAACAGCAAGTTATCAATGAATCATGAATGCCAAGGTTAGCATTTGTACTTTTGAGCTCTAATACACTCTACTGTATTTGAGAATTTGTTTTATTTCCACAGCATGTACGCACATGCTCAATTTGTTAATAGAGAGAACTGTTGATGTGGGAAATTGGATTCTTGACTTTGGGCCACTCATGCAATCTTCTAGTAATTCAAATGTTCTGATTAAGTGGCCATATACTTAAGATGGCTGTCCCTCGCACCTCATCTGTCTCACCACTTCACGATATACCATTATGCAAGAGTACAATGACATTTGCTGTCAAACAAGAGTGGGAAGACCCCCATATAAATTACTTGTTTTGGCTCTGCTTGACAAAATCAATCTAATGTGTATGGCCAACGTAACGCGGACCTGTCATTAGACCTCATAGTTTGAACTGATGCCTCCTCTATTTGTCACTATTCTATTGATTCTAGAATAGTTTTTCTTTTTCTTCTCTGCTTCCTCCGTTCCATAGTTATACGCCCTGATGATGATAATAATGAGGATTACATTTTCTTTACAATGAACTGAGAGTAGACCACAAAACGTCATGGTGTGCATGGCCATATTTTGATTAGCCAGCATCAGAGAAGAAAGAGCAAACTCTCACCCAGAATTTCTGTGGTATACGTCCAGTTGGTTGAATAAAAAATGTGCACCATTATTACAGGGGCACAAATCTTTGGGACGGAGGAGCATAGAAAAAAAATGATAAATTGTTCTAGTGAATCAGTGATGCAGCGCCAAATGGATGAGGTAGTCATTTTAAGTTAAAACATGGTCCTCCTGAGATTTCTCTCTAATGTATATTGCTCAGGTCCAAATTAGCTACATCAATATTATAAAACCCTCTAACTCCATCATTTATTTACAGTCTAATAATCTCCCCCTGTTAGGCCTCTACTATTGCCAGTTGCCTTTATATATAATAATCTTCTGTCTTCAGGAGCGCATCGCTCTTCTATCTGTTGAGGGTGGTGCACTCTTTAAGAATTCTGAAAAATTCAGGCCAGAGAGATGGATATGCTGCAAGTCTAAACCTTGCTCTCTTCAACACTGTTGGCATTGCGTCTGAAACATCGGACAGATGCAGGGGCCCAGAAATTGGCTGGATCCAGCCACCTTCAGAGCAGTGCATGCTGGATGTATAGCGAACAGATTGCATACGCACGCTTCTTGCCTAGGAAACCAGCCACTGTCCGACTGTAGGGGTGGTCTGTAAACTAGGCAACGAGCAGTAAACTATAGAATTAAAAATAACTCTATTCTTGATAACAGATAGGATTTTTAATAAGTGGTAAAATGCAAAGTTGCTTGTTTTACAAGTAGTTTGCAACTTTAACCATTTAAGAAGGCGAGACAACCCCTTTATTTAATTCTGCCTATCAACAAACTAGGAAAGGCACCAGTCTTAGAACTAATGTTTGAAGTAGTGACTGTAACACACTTTGATAGATTCTACAGGCAAGATACCACATATAGGTATGTTCTACCATTCAGGCAACCTGAACAACTGAAGTTTTATTCAGGTGGGGAAAAATTATGTAAAGTAAGAATGATTTAAAAAAATAGAAGTGTTAATAGTTTTTTTTTATCAAATAACAAAATGGGAAGTGAATCAACAAGAGAGAAATCTAAATTAAATCAATACTTCGTGTGTCGCTTTCAAAGTAACATCAGTTCTTGTAGGTAAACTTGTACACAGGTGTTTAAAGGAACTTGGCATAGAGGTTCCAAACATCTTGAAGAACCTGCCACAGATCTTCAGTGGATGAAGGCTTGCACAAATCCTTCTGTCTCTAGGTGGCCTTATAATCACTCTGTGGGGGCCATATCATCACTTACAGACTTCTTGTTCTTCTTTATGCTGAAGATAGTTCTTAATCACATTGACTGTATATTTGGGGTTTTCGTTCTGTTGTATATTAATATGGAGCCAATCAGACACCTCCCTATCGTATTACATGATGGATAAGTATCTGTCTGTATTTCTCAACACTGAAGACAACATTAATTCTGACCAATACAGAATGCTATGGATACCGCGTCCCCACGCTGCCCGACACGACACATAGCTTCCAGCTCTTCTAAGGTTTTCTCTATACGTGAATTTGGCCATACCTTCTACAATAAAGGACCGCATTATTCTTTATACCTTGATAAGGTCATGAAGTGATTTCATGGGTCCACCCACAACCTTGTGTATACTTTAACGGTGACTGATGAAGGTCCGCTATTAGGACCGAAACGTTTGTTTATTACTTTGTAGACACCATTAAAAATTTGCTTGATCACGTTAAGTTGATTGCCGAGTTTTGATTTATTGATATTTCTACTGGGTGACACCATTTCTCCAATTCGCAACGCCCTCCCAAAAAAAAGAGAAAAAAAGAGCTGTTTCGAAGTCAGAAACACAAACCGCTTCCATACAACCTCCTAATTGTTCCAGCACCTTAAAAGACACGGGCGCCTACCATCCCCTTAACTACCACTTCTTCTAAACCCTTTAAGCACCTTTTTCACCAAAATACCTTCGTCAAATCTCTCTGACCCCGAAACTTGAAATTGAAAGCTAATGCTGCACTAATCCGCCAAACCTTTGCCACCAACCATCCTTCCTCGGCCGCATGAGTTAACCACAGTAGTAATGCTCCCACTTGCTCATCAGTAGTAGAGACAGCCTCACACGACACCATACCGATTGATAAGCAGCTCACGTGCTGGGAGGCAAAGACGCCTGAATCAAAGAACCTGCAGTCAGGAGACCACATTCCAGGGTTCCGTCGGGCATTCCAAACCCTGTTCTTCCGCATCGGGGGCCAGCAACCGAAAACGCTCCCACTGAAAACGAGACAAGGAGTCAGCGATGGAATTCTTCACACCCGGCATGTGTGAGGCAGTAACATAGGATTTTATGGACAAGCAAGACAATACCAATTGCCGAAGTACCTGTATCACCGGAGGTGAAGACGCCGTCAAACTGTTGATCGCGCAAACCACACCCATGTTGTTACAATTGAAATGGACTCTCCTGTTTTGAAAATCCGCCCTCCATATATGTACCGCCATCAAAGTGGGAAAAATCTCGAGTAACGTGACATTCTTAACCAAACCCAACATAAACCATTCCTCGGGCCACCTGGAAGCACACCACTGACCTCTAAAATATGCCCCGAAACCAACACCACCTGAAGCATCCGTAAACAATTCCAAATCCACATTGCCAACCACCTGCTCCATAAACAAAGAACGGCCATTATAATGGGCCAAAAAATTGTCCCAAACCTCCAAATCTGCCTTATGCTCGCTAGACAAACGAACAAAATTATGCGTGGTCTTAACTCCCACTGTGGCGCTAGCCAACCTGCGTGAAAAAACTCTCCCCATCGGAATGATGAGACAAGCAAAATTCAATTTCCCGAGAAGCGATTGAACTTCGCGAAGCGACAGCTTCTTCAACCACCTCGCTCGCGCCACTTCCTCCCATAAAGCTACCACCTTCTCTTCGGGCAGCCTGAACTCCCAACTGACCGAGTCAATGACAATGCCTAAGAAAGAGAGGCTCGGGCAAGGCCCCTCAGTCTTACCCTGATCCAGCGGCACACCAAAACACTCTGCTACCCACATGACCGTCTTCAAAATCACTTCACAGCACCTGGACTGCCAAGGTCCGATACACAAAAAGTCATCCAATTAATGTATCAACGAATAAAAACCCGACACATCTCGAACAACACATTCAATGAAAGAACTGAAAGCCTCAAAAAATGCACAAGGCAGAGAGCAACCCATGGGCAGGCATCTGTCTATGAAAACCCTCCCCTACCCAATAACAACCTCACACTCTCAAGGTGAACCGGCAACAAACGAAACACAGATTTAAAATCGGTTTTGGCCAACAATACACCCTTGGCAAAACGACGCACCCAGCGCATCGCCTCGTCAAATGACGTGTAAACAATAGAACAAAACTCCGGGTCTATCCCATCATTCACCGACCTCCCCCGAGGATACGACAAATTATGAATAAGCCGGGACTTATTCGGGTCCTTTTTCGGAACCAAACCCAAAGGGGACACCACCAGATCTGCAAACTGAGGAACTGCAAAAGGTCCAAACATCCTACCCAACGTGACCTCCCTACCCAACTTCTCCATAACAACATCAGTATGCTGCTCGGCAGACCTAAGATTCCTAAGGACCCGAGGGATCTCAAAAGAAGAAGCAGTGATCCTAAAACCATCCCGAAAACCCAACAATAAAAGATCTGCCTTGCTCCTATCTGGAAATCTACTTGGATAGGGGACCATCGCGTCCAGCTTCACTGGCGTCACCCCCTTTGGGATTACTATTCTCTGGCTTTCCCTTGTTTTTCCCAAATTAAACTTTTCCAATGGAAAAAGTGAAAAGATCTCAACATACTCATCTTTCCAAATCTTGTCTTGCACTTTCTTTTTTAGATGAGCCCCAAGCGGGCCCTCAAAACAAACAAACTTCACCGTGCTCTCTATCATCTAGATGAATCCATCATTCCTTCTCCTTTTCCATCTGAACAGAAACCGATACCGGATCGGAAACTCTACTTGGCGCCATGGAACCCACGCCTGCAACACCGAGGCCCAACTCCTTAACACCCACGCGGCTAAATGCGATGGAGTCGACCTATCCCTATCCAAACGCGTGAGCAACTCCCGTACATTGCACAATATCTCTCTAACTCTCTCACCCCCTAACTCGGTGTAAACTCCCACACCCTGGCCCTTAACCTCAGCCTCCACTGCCTTACTAACCCCCGATGGTGACAATAAAAATGACGGTGACAGACAAGACATGAAGCCATACTCACCGGGCTGCGAGGGAGCTGTGATCCCCCCAGCCGCAGACATCGTGCTCGTCCAGCCGTCCATCATCCCCAATCCGCTCTCAGGATCCTCCGGGACCTGAAATCCGCCTACAGCTGAAGATCCTGATGCCGCAGCCCGACAGGCCTCACAATCTGCGATGCAACAGGTACGTACAGCCCCTGAGCCCGCAGGCAAACCCTGAGATGATAGCCCCCAAGTGTAAGCCCACTGCCCGTTCCGTGTCCTGGCAATCCGTTATGGATGTCATCTCCAGCCCTGCTGGAGGACGTTGACGGCAGTCCCATCTCTCCAGGCATTGGTGTCTCCCTCGGGGTCTGCGTTCAGAAGAGGCGGGCTGCCTAACCAGGGCATCGCCACAGCGACCCGCCATGATATCAAAGGAAGAAGCCGAGATCCCGGCGTGCGTAGGCTTGGCCCTTTGCAGCAGCGTGGGAGAAGGCCTATCCTCCGCCGCAGGCCCCAGCCCGGCAATCAAATTCCTCAAAGACCGGGGCCTGCTTGGACATTTGCGGGCAGGCACCCGGTCCAGAGGGTCCCTGGAGGGGCTCCTGCGCTGGGACTGAGGGGTGCATCGGGCGATAGGCACTCCGGAGGCCGCACACGCCGGGGAAGCCGTGCACCTGAAGATTCTCCCGGCAACACCCAGTCACCCTCCAATGATTTGCGACACCTGGGCAACCAACCCAGCGGCTGGTTCTCCGCTGCCACTCGCAGCCTCTCCAACACCTGTGTGACGGAAACCAAGGTAAGCGCAGGGATTTGCAGGAACTGCTCACGTTGCCTCCGGAGCGGGAACTGGACAAACCCCTCCCATCCTTGCTCTATAAAACCCCCTTTTTTCATTTTGCCCATCCTATTTTGCATATCCCCACCCCCCTCCAACTCCCTGTCATGCCGGCCTTTGTCTATGCCGCGGGGGGAGGGGCGGCTTGCTCCGGCCTGTGCTTTATAGCTCTTCTTTGTAAATAAGATTTGGAGCATAGTGTCATTCTATATATTTAAATGTACAATTATTCATGACATTGTGGCCTCAACTGTAGCTGCGTATGTCCACTTCTGCTCCGCCTGTATTCAGGTCTCTCTGATAGTCCCTTAGACTTTAAAATGTGCAGAACCACTCCATTCGATGGGATAATCAGGACCCACATTCTGGCAAGCCATGGATATCCCAGACGTAGGACCCCCAAATACATGTAATTATCTCATGAATATACATATGGAATAACGTGGAGCACCTAGGCCTCAGTGCAAAATCTATAAAAGGTTCCCCTTTTACTGTCTGATGGCAGTGTTTTTGGCTCCACTGCTACCTCTCCACTACCTAAAGATACACCCCTGAGTATCAGAATTTTTGCTTGAACTTGTTGATGGAAATCAGTGTCAAACTAGTAGGTACTGTAGTTGTCTAGAGCAGAGGCTTCTGAAATAACAGCCTAACTATTGTGCAATGTCAGGCGAGCTTTTTCTTTTGTTAGATTAAGAGGTATCATTAGGCAACGTTATTATTGATTTTTCCACATAGTTTCCAGATCATGTAGTTCAAGTAAGGTATGAATTATTCTTTCTGCTTTAGTTTTGATGCTTGCTTGCAAGTGCTACATTTAGATTCTTTTCAATGCAGCATGAGTATTTCAGTTGGCCATCCTATCAACCATAGTACAGTCTCTCTGAAGAGTAAATTGATAAAACATGTCCAAATATGAAGACGCAGTGGGGGATAATTAAAACTATGTGGATATTCCTCAAGTTCAGTTATTTATGAACCTCATTACAAAAATGTATATTTAGAAACTAAATTTCAAAATCATGGAATTATGTTAATCACAGGTAAGATAGACATGATATTGATATGCAAATTATGAAAAAAATGGAAACAAAATTTTCAAAACCTCAATTTATTCAGTATCAAGTATGAGAGCGAAATACATGTACTTACACACCTTGGCTGCCATCAATGAGATTATAAAAGGTTGTCTGACGAATGTTCTGTAACTCTAAATGCACTTGTAAGTGCAAATCTTTGTAATTTCTCACCAACAATACCCCATCCCAGATATGCTCACCAGGAGACAAGTCTGGAGATGCGGCAGGCCCTAGTAGCACATTTTGGCCATTGAGGCTGCTAACAGTAGCACAAGTAATATGAAGTTTGAAGTTATGTTGAAAAACTGTTACTGGGACACTTTGAAGAAGTAGTTGTACCACCGGTTTGACAACTAAATCTATGTAATGCTGAACAGCTGCTATACATTATGTCATCCAGGACCAGTGTGAAAATCTGGTGTTTTGGTTTTGAAAAACAGCTTGAGAGAAATGTATGTACCACTGGTTCCACAAATAATCTATTCTGTACTGCAAGTGAATTTGGACATCACAAACCAAGCCTAAGGCTTAATATAGTGTCTACACAAACCATAATAAGACGTTTGCATGACATTGGGCCACGAGCCAGACATCCAGCTACCAGGTGTTCCCATCATGGTGCAGAACAAGACAGCAAAAGAGGCTGGAATGGAAATCTATCCTCTCTTCAGTGACGATTTCAACCTTTGTCTTGGATGCAATGATAGCTGGAGATTGGTTTGGAGACGTTGGCAACACTATGAAGTGGCTTTCATAAGAGAATGGTCTTACTCTTCAGATTATGGTGTGTGGTGGCATAATGTAAGGTAGCACACATCAGTGTGGCAAGACATTCCTCAGAAAACCAATAATTACCTCACTGATAACAGCCAAGGTATTTAAGTATGTGTATTTCTGTGCATAACACTCATTTACAATTTTGTATCAATTTGTTCATCATTAACACATGATTAACGTGTATCGATTTAAAAAAATCACGACTTTTCCTTTTTGGTTTTGCAATTTCATTGTTGAGGCGTGTATTTAATAGCAGACCATCATGTGGCAGGTCCACTTTAAGAAGCAATGTACCGGCAGGTCCAGTTCTGTACCTCTCCATCTCTAATGACATGCCTGAAAATGGAAACACTGCTAAGGCCTGTGACCATGGGAATTGGTGGCATTTTGATAACAGAAGTAAATTACTACATTTTACAAAATTACAACAAAAACAAATCTAAACAACCTCTCTTATATTTACCATTGCTTTAGAGTGCACAGCAGTTAAAGGGGACCTGTTATGTCCCGAAACGCTATGAACCTGCAGATGGGGGTTTAACCTGCAGTTTAATAGCATTCCAAAACTGCCCAACTGCTGCACTGAGAGTCCCGCTGCCAGGAAGAAATTAATTGTATTCCTCTCGGCAGCCTCAGGCTTTCAGTCATAGAGGAGCGGCTTCAGTCACTGCTCAGTACATAGTGACCATCAGCTGTAACCACGGCCTGGCACAAACTTACAGCTTGCTCTGTACTGATGTACTACTGAGCCAGCTGTCTGTCAGTGGCAGGGGTTGTGGCAGGGGTTGTGGCCATTATCTACTGAGCAGTTACTGAAGTCACACCTCTGCAACTGAAAGCCCGAGGCTGCTGGAGGAATACATTTCAGTTTGGCTCTAAGTACAACTTTGAAATGCTATTGACCTGCAGATTAATCCAATATCTGCAGGTTAATAGCATTTTGGGACGTGACAGATTGCCTTTAAGTTTTCGAGTTTATTCATTTCATTGCTGCCATCTGACTGAATCATTGACACCGGCGCAGAGGGGCGAGTGGGATTATGAGCAGGAGAAAAGGTAAATATTCATTTTCTCTTGAGTTGCCGGCGCAAGACTATATATTTTCCAGGACTGCCGACACAACGGGCAACGTACAGCAATAAAAGTTACATATCCTGGAAGGGCTGCCGAACCCCTACTTCAGGATAATATCAGTATGATATGCAAAAATGACCTAACAGATTCCCTGTAATAAAAACTTTTCTGGAGGACAAAAGGACTTGTTCTCCTGATATCCTGGAAAATGAGGCTATGATAGTGTGATCAATCATTGGTTGCTGAGTGAGGTGCTGTCCATAAAGGTATCACCTTTGTGGCATGTGATTGGCGGCTATAAGTACCACAAAGAGTAGAGAGGGAACTGCCGCTCGTTGTAACAGGAGTACTGGGGATTTTAATAGATGAGAATATGATAGTTTGATATTTTTATCCAAATAGGGATTTTTCAGAGTCTTGGAAGACCTTTATAGCATTCTCATTTGAAACAAGACCTATTTTCTGTCATTGCAGCATTCAACATTATTATTACCAGCGCTCATGCCAAAGTGATGAGCAAGCCTTGAAAATATGTTCATTTTTCCCCCCTACACTCTCAATCAAGATTGCTTTTCTATATGCCATTACATTGATCAATAGGGTTACCTATACCAATGTGATGGTCCTGTGAACTATTATATAGAGCACACTGTATAGACTATATATTTGTTGTTCTACAATGTTAATTAACCCCTAATTTCTGTATGGCATATGGATCTCATATATATTTCATGACGGACCCTAAGACATCTTGTCATCATTGCATAATAGGTTTTCCAACAACTCACTGTGCAGACCCAAAATCTGCTCAATCCATAATAAAAAAAAACTATTATATTGCATTTGGCCTTGTGTTTTACTTTTTGTCCTGGAAGTAGATTTGCTGATGTTGGATTTTTGTTAACTGTTTCCTGACTGTTTTGGTGAATGAATAGGAGTATAGAACCGAGGGCTACATCTGGGCGTAGGATGTGGTTACTCTTTGTCAGCAGAAAAGAAGCAAAGTGAAAATGTTATTGAGTCCATTGCATTGTGGCAGCTATAAAGTTCAGGTCCACCGGTAGCAAAGTAGTTAAGTCATATTTCCTCTGATCCATAATCCCTCAGTAATTAACAGAAATGGAAGTGCTTACGTATGAATTGTTACAGAAGGCGAGTGCCCTGCTACTTCTTACAGTTCTGACAGAAACATTTTCTGCTAGAGAGTTTAGGTAACGCAGGATATACCCTAAGGCTGGCGTCACACTCACCGTACAAAAATAGCGTATTGTACGAGCGTAATACGGCAAAATGTTGCCGGCACATTTATCCGTATTTCATCCGTTGTCAAGGTGTGGCTGCGTATTTTCGCATGCAAGCATCCGTATGTCATCCGTATGGCGAGAATATAATAGCCGCTAATTCAATTGCCGGCTTTTGTGAAATTACAGAACCCGACATGAAATGACACATGGTTTACATGTTTTATAGTGTTGAGCGATACGATACTGCAAATATCGGGTATCGGCCGATATTAGCTGTATCGGGCTTTCGATTCCGAGTACCGATATTTTCGTCATATCGGATACCGGAATCGGGATTGTCACTGTCACTGTCAGTGTCCGTCGGTCGGGTCTGTCAGGAGTCAGCGGCACTTACCTGGCAGAAGATCTCCGGCGGTCACGTCCTGGACTGCTTCATGGCCGCCATCATCTTTCCCGGCGGTCACATGCAGTTTCTCGCGATAACTGCAGTGACTGCTGGGTAATCCCGGCCGTAAAGCAGTCAGTCCGATGACGTCACCGCCGGGGAAGCTGGTAAGCAGCTGTGCTGCGTCGGGATTTTAGGCTCTGCCTGGCATTCCGATGTAGCAGAGCTGGATCGTCGTGGGACTGTCGTTACTATGGACTGCGTCGGACAGGTGGTATACTGTTGGTTTGTTTTTTTCTTTTTTTACAGGAGATCGATGGCGTCGCAGGAATGAGAGTACAATAAAATTAATGAAAACTGTGTTGTCTCTTTTATTTCATTAAAATACTTTTTTCTTGCTTTGTCTTTTTTTTTATGCATTTAATAACTTTGGGATTAATAATGGATCGGTGTCTTATTGACACCTCTCCATTATTAACCGGGCTTATTGTCACCGTGCAATCAACGGTGACATTAACCCCTTATTACCCCACTTGCCACCGCTACAGGGCAGTGGGAAGAGCCGGGTAAAGTGCCACAATTGGCACATCTTTTGATGCGCCAAATGTGGGGCTGCTGTAGCCTGGTATTATCAGGCTGTTGAGGGCCAAAATCCATGGGCCTTGACAGTCTTTTAATACCAGGCCGCAGCAGTCTGCATTTTGCTTGGCTGGTTAACAAAAATAGGGGGACCCCTACGCCGTTTTTTTTTCGAGGGGATTCCCTATTTTTGTTAACCAGCCAAGCTAAGCAGACTGCTGTGGCCTGGTATTATCAGGCTTGCAAGGTCCATGGATATTGGATCCTTACCAGCCTGAAAAACCAGGCCTCAGCGGTCTGCTTCATCTGGCTGGTTAACAAAAATAGGGGGGACCCCACGCCAATTTTTTTCGAGGGGATCCCCTATTTTTGTTAATCAGCCAAGATATGCAGACTGCTGTGGCCTGGTATTATCAGGCTGGCAAGGTCCATGGATCTTGGCTCCTTAACAGCCTGAAAATCCAGGCCTCAGCGGTCTGCTTCATCTGGCTGGTTAACAAAAATAGGGGGGACCCCACGCCATTTTTTATTCGAAGGGAACCCCTATTTTTGTTAATCAGTTCCCTCTGACGTCACTGATTGTGTCCCTGGCTGACCTGAAGTGAAAGTGGAAAGCAATCAATTAAGCTTTCCACTTCCTCTCCTGTCAGCCAGGAGAGGAACTCATTCATTTGGGGGTTTACTGTGAGGCTGCAGCATTAGCTGCGGTCCCTGCAGTAAACATTAACCCTTTCTGAAGGATTACACCGTGGGACCTGACTGTGCATGGGATAGGTAAGAATAATTTTGCTTTTTTATTTTATTTTTATTACAGGAAATGGTTTTTGCAGTCAAATAAAAGATGGTCAAAAACATGTGTCTTTATTTCATTAAAATGATTTTTAATTAAAGTGTGTGTGTTTTATTTTTATTTCATGCAATAGGATTAATAATTGATAGTTGTCTAATTGACAGCTCTTAATTATTAACCTGGCTTAAGGTCACCTTTCAATTGCAATGTGGCTTTAACCCCATATTAACCCATTCGCCACCGCTACAGGGCAATGGGAATAGACGGGCAAAGTGCCAGAAAGGGCGAATCTAATTATAGATTTGTCTTTTCTGGGGTGTCTGGGGGCAGATGTTAGTAGCCAGGGGGGGGCCAAAAATAATGGTCCCTCTCTGGGCTATTATTATCTGCCCCCATTCGCTGGCTTTGTCTGGTTGCGAAAATAGGGAGGGGGCCCACGCATTTTTTTAAACAATTTTACACCTCATATATATATATATATATATAATATATATATATATATATATATACACATGTCATTGAATTTGTGACACATATATATATATATCTATATTTATAGTTCATACACTTCTACATAGTATAATAGCCGCTAATTCAATTGCAGGCTTTTGTGAAAATGCAGAACCCGACATGAAATGACACTTGGTGTACATAGGGTTAACCATGTCTTTTCATGTCCTTTGCTATCTGATTTGCACAAACAATTACATCAGTCTATGTGTGCAAAATTTCACACCTGTAGGGGTTAATTAAAGGTGTAAATTCGTAGCAAAAAAGTCCGTTTTTTTTACAACGAATTTACACCTTTAATTAAACCCTACAGGTGTGAAATTTTGCACACATAGACTGATGTAATTGTTTGTGCAAATCAGATAGCAAAGGACATGAAAAGACAT
>JARQOD010000003.1:193401777-193500614 GCA_033576555.1 Oophaga sylvatica | reverse complement strand
AACAGGTGAGTGAGCAGAATGGAGTGCAGAGGCAGCGCTGGGACCGGGTGTAACATTTTACATGGTGAATCCTTATGCCAAAAGGAAGAAATTTGAGGGTAAAGCCCCGTCTCACATAGCGAGATCGCTAGCGAGATCGCAGCTGAGTCACAAGTTTTGTGACACAACCACGATCTCCCCAGCGATATCCCTATGTGTGTGACACTTATCAGCGACCGGCCCCCCTGCCGGGTATCGCTGATCGTTCTGGAATGTCCTGGACATTTTTTTTCGATCGTTGGTCTCCCGCTGGCCAGCACGCATTGCTGCGTGTGACAGGCGGGAGACCAGCGATCAGCGAGCAGGAGCTGGTAACCAATGTAAACACGGGTTTCTAGGCGCCGTGCGGCGCCTAGAAACCCGATGTGTACGTTAGATACTAGCGTGCTGGTGCAGGGGAGCTGGTAACCAAGGTAAACAGTGGGTTTCTATGCGCCGGGCGGCACTTAGAAACTCATTGCTTACCTTGGTTACCAGCTCCCTGCACCAGCGCGCTGGTATCTAACGTACACTGCGGGTAACTAAGTGATGTGCATCGCTTGTTACTCGCAGTGTCGCTGTCCTGATCGCTGCTGAGAGCTGCCTGTTTGGCAGCTCACCAGCGATCATGTAGCGACACAACAGCGATCCTCACAAGTTCATATCGTTGTCGGGATCGCTGGTGAGTCGCTATGTGTGACGGGGCCCTATGTGTGACGGGGCCCTAAGACTTACCAATTTGCAAAGTTAAGTTTTCCTTTCTATTCTATTCTGTTCTAACCTATTCTATACTGTACCCAGCATCTGCCAGGTTTTAAGCTATCTATCTATATATATATTTCTTTTTACAATGCTATTTTAACATGAGGTTTTACATACAGAAAACTGCTGTATGTAAAACCTCATGTTAAAATCACATTGCATAATTGCATATGTATGTCATACGCATGTCATACGGATGTTCCATGAAAAAATCGCACGGAAATCGCATTACACTCGCATAGCACTCGTCCGTTTTTTCGGTCTGGAAATTGGACTGTTTTTTTTTCTCGCAAATGGGTATGAGCCCTAAGGGGGGTTGAGGCATCTTCTGTAGGAGTAGGAGCTTTGCCTCTGAAGCATCAGTGGAGCGTAGCAGCACTGAAGCTGGCCAGATCTGGACCTAACAATGCGCTACGGTGATCCACTGAGCTTCGGAGCAGTACTTACAAGCTGTAACCACCGCACGCGTTCAGCCACCGCTGTGTAACTGCTGAGATGACTGGTAACTTAGGCATCAAGCAGAAAACAATGTGAAATAGTTGCTTGTTTTTCCAATTAAAGGGAATCTGTCAACAGGTTTTTGCTACCTCATCTGAGAGCAGTTTGATGTAGGAAAAGAGACCCTGATTCCAATGATGGATCACTTAGTTTACTAGGTGCAGCAGTTGTGACACAATCAGTTCTTAGATGTAGCATGAAACAGAGCTCAGAAAGCTAACTCCGCCCACACCACAGCTTTCTGTGTACATTGTCTATTGACAGTGAGTGGCTTATCAGAGAAGGAGGCACGGTCGACCAGGGCTCCCATGAGCTGTAGTCCAGGCAGCGGTAATCTCCTAGTGATAAACATCATCGTATGGAAACAGCAAGCAGCCTAATAAGTGACACATCCCTGAAATCTGTCTCAGCCTCAACCTCATGCTGCCCTCTGATTACATAAAAAAAACCTGCTGACAGATACCCTTTAAGATGTTAATAACAGCATCTTAATGTCGCATTTTTGGTATATCAGAATTCTACTACTGGTAGTAGCTTAAGACCTAACGCGACTTATACTTAGCATGAAAATCTGTTCGGAAAAACAGATTTTCCATTAATTCCAGTAAATCTTGTGACATACATGTTACTGTTCCAATGCTGCTTCTTATTTGTAGAGGTATGGTAATTGCCAGACTGTTATACTGTAGTATGTAATGGGATCTACAATTGCTTTGATGTCTTTTACAGCTTGCTTTGTTGCCGGAGTTGAATTACAATTTTTTTGACCCAAGGCAATTTTTAATTGATATAAAATCATTTCCTGTTTCTTGTGTAGCGTTGACATATTCTGTATGACAATATGCTGATCATAATCACTCACATTAATCACACAGACATAGGAAACCAGGATCTGTATAAAAAAAGATTGGGCATGCTGTATCAGTATAATCCAGATCTCGGTCACAATGCTGTAAGTCATTCACATGACCATTTTCTACATACGTTTTCTATCCATGTTTTTGGATACGTAACCGGTTTTATTGAACCAATTGTCCCTAAAAATAGTGATGTCCTTATTTAATCCAATTTGTGGATCAAACCTGCCTATTCAACTGAACGGGTTCATAATAAAAAACAGATTTCACTCAGATGCAATCAATATGTCATCTGAGTGTTGTCAGTTTTCTTCTTTGTACAAAAATTACTTTACAACCAGTATAAATCCCACTTACCCTTGAAAATAGGATAATCAATAAATATGGGTTAGTACTAAAATATATACAACTATTTAAACTCTATAAGATAGAGTAGGGGTTTCTCAAACATTTTCTACTGGGTCCTCATCAGACAGACCAAGTTCATTCCAAGGCCTCACCGGTCATACCCAGGTGGTGTCTGGGCTTCTCTAACTGTAGTGGAAGTCCATACTAAAATTAAAATTATTTTTTAATTTCCCCTATTTAGTCTTCCGTACCCACTATAACATTAATTATAATAAATCTAAAAATGAGCCAATTGTGCTGTTAGATAAAAGATTGCAGTAGCCATAGAAAGGACCGTGCAGCATATGATCATGTCCAGTGGCGGAAACAGACAGAAGAGGGAACCTGTGCAAGAACAATTTATGGGCCCCTCTCAGTGTCTGTGACAGAACCTACTTGCTGATTTGAAGGTGGAAGTGGCCCCCTTACTTCTTGTGCTACTGTGTGGCTTCGCACCAATGATATGTCCACCCCTGATCACGTCTATGAAAACTGTGTCCCATAGAAGTGGACAGAGCATGTGTGACACCGCTCCGTCCACTTCTATGGGAGTAGAAATATAGTGGACAGAGTGGGGTCTCACATTACACCACTACTCCCATAGACGTGGACGTAGTGGTGTCACTAGAAGCGTAGTTAGTGTTTTGGTTCAGGGATGTGAAACTTCTGAGTGTGCCCCTAACCAGGTAATCCTGATTATAACTATGGTGGCGCCTCCTAATAATGGATGTAGGAGAACCTCAGCAGATGACTGTGCTGTTACTAAAAATATAAAATACTCCATATAGTATAATGCACTCCCAATAGGCCTCCATGTAGTGTTATGCACTCCCATAGGCCTCCATATATTATAATGCACTCCCAATAGGCCTTCATGTAGTGTAATGCACTCCCCATAGGCCTCCATATATTATAATGCACTCCCCAGAGGCCTCCATACAATATAATGCTCTCCCCATAGGTCTCCATATTGTATAATGCAATAATCATCACCACCTAGCTGACAGTTCACTGATGAGACCAGTCTGTCAGTTGAAGAAGCACTATGCTACACAGTCCTTTGGTGAAACATAGACTGGATAGCTTTGGTATTACCTGCACCATCCCATGGGCATATATACCATAGAGAAAGTGGAAGACTGCAGATGCTACAAGGCCTCTGGACAAAACATAAATAAGAAAGTAATAGATGGGAGGAATACAGTACAGACATCTTCTTGGGAGTATAGTAGCTAAGATTATGGTGATATCAGCAAGCAAAAGATATAAAGATATTTAGCAGTTGCTAGATACTCCTTTGCTCCTTTGTGAACTCTTTATTAATGGACTCTTGGTTGTCTATCGTAATATATATAAAATATATTGTGACAGTGTCACTGGTTTTATATGTGAAGGGAGGTATGTGTCACACAGGATGCTCTCCTGTGTGAACTAAGACCTACTTCATTTATCTGCCAGCATGTTATATGCTGGTAGGTTTACTCTGTTAAAGGGTGTGCGGTTTTATGGGAATGGCAAAGAGGGCGGAACGCATTCCCCTTACCTCCCCTCAGGGTGTGGCTGAGCAGTGTGTAAAAGCTCAGTCCTGTTTTTTTTTCTGAGAAGTGTGGTCTGGAGAGAAAAGTCTCCAGACAGTATAGTGGAAGCTACCGAGCCTTCCACAAGGACTTTAACAGTGCAGTTTATGCTACCGAGAGCGGGCGGAACCCACTCATCTATGGACTGAGTTATTGGTTTTTTTTTTTTTATGTTTTTCCCGTTTAACCCAGAGAGGTTATGTTTACTTTTCCTGCAAAACCGGCATGAGTTTATGGCTGATAATAAACCAGCAGAAAGACAACCCAGAGAACGTGTGTCCTGAGTTTGCCTCGAGGAGAGCCGAGCGAGTCGTCTTGCCACAGTTGGTGTGAGAGTGCGTGCCGGATTCCAGGAACACGTGTACCTGCCACAAAGACCGGTGAATGTCCTGGGTGAAGGCTGCCAGCCAGCCAGAGAAGTCCGGCAGCATGGAGAAGCTCGTTAAGCACCTGGTCCAGGCCCAGCAGAGCATGCAGCAGCAACACCTACAGAGCCAGCAGAGTATACAGCAGGCCCAGCAGAGCATACAGCAGCAGCACCAGGAGACGACCAAACTGTTGCTTCAGCAGATCCAGTTGCAGCAAAAGTCACAGCAGCAGCACCAGCAGGAGGTGCAACAGCAGATACAGCTTTTGGCGGACGCCATCCAGAGCAGGGCGGCCACCCCAAACCCAGGGCCGACTGATGATTTTCACATCAAGAAGGCGGTAAGGCGGGCCATGCAGAACATGACCCCTGGGGATGATGTAGAAGCATTTCTGACTGTTTTTGAGAGGGTGGCTGATCGGGAGAGACTTCCACTAGCACAGTGGGCAGAGGTTCTGGCGCCATATTTATCGGGTGAACCCCAAAAAGCGTATTTTGACTTGACGCTGCAAGATGCTAAGGAATATCCCAAACTAAAGACAGAGATCTTAGCACGTCTGGGAGTAAATATGGCAGCAAGGGCCCAGCGAGTTCATCACTGGGCATATGCTAGCAACAAACCCCCTCGTTCGCAGATGTTTGACCTACTGCATCTTGTTCAGAAGTGGCTACAACCGGAGTCCTCCACTCCGGCCCAGATGGTTGAGCGGGTGGTGATTGACAGATTCATGCATTCCCTTCCCAAGTCAGTACAGACCTGGGTTGCCCAGGGTGATCCCCAGAACGCAGATGACTTTATCAGCCTGGTAGAGAGATACCAGGTAGTGGAGAGATCTCTTGGGAAACCGGATGCAGTCACTTCTCCCTACTGGGATACCCAAAAGGGGGAGGGTTCACCACGGACGGGGTCTAGAGCCACCACTGGGGGGCGTCCCACTCCTATTGAAGGTGCCTCTAGAACAGTTGGGAAAGATATAGTTTGCTGGCGATGTCACAACCCTGGACATGTAGCCGCCAGGTGTCAAATATCCCCTGAGCCCATGGACTGCAGCCTAGGCAGACGGGTCTCCTATTATGCCTATCCAGCCTGTAGCGTGGACTGTCGACCCGGCAAGGGACCTCAGGGTGTGCAGTATCCATTAATGGAATAAAAGTGCTTGGGCTGTTGGACTCCGGGAGTCTGGTGACCTTGATCAGAGCATCCCTTCCCCACCAGTTGATCCCTTCCAAAACCCTGGGTGTTCGGTGCATCCATGGAGACGCCAAGGACTATCCCGTGGCCACAGTAACAGTGGGGACAGACTGTGGTGCCCAGTCCCATGAAGTCGGGGTGGTAAAGGATCTGATACATCCCGTCATATTGGGCCGTGATTTTTCCTTATTTTGGGACTTGTGGGAGAAGGGAACTGGACTAAGTAGCATGGGGAAAAGTGAGATCCTTGAAGAAGAACCCCCGACAGAGTCTCAGAGAGAGGAGTTCCCACTGTGCGTCCTTGTCGGTGATGAGGGTGAGACGGTGACCGAGGAGGCCGACCTACCTGCGTTAGATATGTCCAGAGAGAACTTTGGGACTGCTCAAGTTCGAGACCTGACCTTAAAAGGGGCATTCGACCAGGTTACTGTATGTAATGGGGTTGCCCAAGAGCCGGGGGCCGACACCAGATTCCCCCACTTTGCAGTACAGGGGGAGTTGCTATATCGGGTGGCCAAACTGAGGGGCGGTGAGATAGTGGAACAGTTGTTAGTGCCGGGGCCATACAGACGGCGAGTGCTAGATATGGCCCATTCACATGTTCTGGGGGGACACCTAGGGGTCGAGAAAACTCAGGAGAGGATACTGAGGAGGTTTTATTGGCCAGGGTGTTATCGAGAAATTCAAAACTTTTGTAGGTCCTGCCCCACCTGCCAAATAACTGCTCCCTCCTCCCACTTCCGTAGCCCCTTAGTTCCACTACCTGTGATAGAGGTTCCCTTTGAGAGGATTGCCATGGACCTCGTGGGCCCCATAGTCAAATCAGCTCGAGGCCACCAATATATCCTGGTCGTCATGGACTATGCGATTCGGTATCCAGAAGCGGTTCCCCTAAGGAACATGTCCAGTAAAAGTATAGCCCGAGAGTTGGTCCATATTTTTGCTCGGACAGGTCTACCAAAAGAGATTCTAACAGACCAAGGAACCCCCTTCATGAGCAAGGTGATGAAGGAGCTTTGCAGAGTCCTTCAGATAACTCAGCTGCGGACCTCGGTTTATCATCCACAAACGGACGGCCTAGTGGAACGCTTCAACAAGACCTTAAAGGCGATGCTCAAGAAGGTCGTTGAAAAGGATGGGAGAGACTGGGACTACCTGCTCCCATTTTTGCTTTTCTCGGTCAGAGAAGTCCCTCAAGCCTCTACTGGCTTCTCTCCATTTGAGCTCCTATATGGGCGGCATCCAAGAGGTCTCCTTGACATCGCCAAGGAAACTTGGGAGGCTGAAGTCACGCCACACCGGAGTATCATCGAACATGTCGCCCAGTTACAGGAGAGAATGTCAAGGGTGATGCCCATCGTGAAGGAACATCTCCTCCAGGCGCAGGAAGCCCAGGCGAGGGCCTATAACCGGTCGGCGAGACTAAGACAGTTCCAGCCCGGAGACCGTGTTTTGGTGCTGATCCCTACCGTCGAGAGCAAGTTCCTCGCCAAATGGCAAGGTCCATACGAGGTGGTGGAGAAAGTCAGCGAGGTTAATTATAGAGTCCACCAGCCTGGCCGAAGGAAGGAACATCAGATATATCATATAAACTTGCTCAAGCCGTGGCGGGATCGTGAACCTGTGGAAACTCCTTGCCTGGGGGCCGCACCAGAAGGCAAGGTGGAGGAGGTCACTATTGCAGAGACTCTATCACCAGCCCAGAAGCAACAGTGTCGAGAATTACTACAGCGGAATCGGGAGCTGTTCTCAGAGTTGCCAGGGCATACACAAGTGGTAGAGCATGACGTGCTGACAGAACCGCATGTACGAGTGAATTTGAAGCCGTATCGGATTCCGGAAGCACGCCGGGAGGTGATCTCGGCTGAGGTGAAGAGGATGTTAGACCTCGGGGTAATAGAGGAGTCAAAGAGTGGGTGGTCGAGCCCAATCGTCCTCGTGCCAAAACCCAATGGAGAGTGGAGGTTTTGTAATGACTACCATCGGCTGAATGAGGTATCCAAGTGTGACGCGTACCCGATGCCTCGCGTCGACGAACTCATCGAGAGGCTGGGACCGGCGAGGTACATCACCACTCTTGACTTAACGAAGGGCTACTGGCAGATCCCCATGTCTCAGATGGCTAAAGAGAAGACGGCTTTCTCAACACCTGATGGCTGTTTTCAATAAGCGCGGATGCCGTTCGGACTACAGGGGGCCCCAGCCACTTTCCAGAGGGCTATGGATCGGATCCTAGCCCCACATAAGAAGTATGCCGCAGCCTACCTCGACGACATTGTGGTCTTTAGCCCAGACTGGGCTAGTCACCTACCTAAACTACAGGCCGTTTTGGACGCGCTAAGGAAAGCAGGATTTACCATAAATCAGAGAAAGTGTGCCATCGGAAAAGAAGAGGTCAAGTACCTGGGCTATGTTGTTGGGAGAGGCGAAATAAAGCCGCAAATCAAGAAAGTGGAGGCAATTCAAACCTGGGCCCAACCGCTCTCAAAGAAGCAGGTGAAAGCATTCCTGGGAATGGTGGGATACTACCGGCGGTTTATCCCGAATTTCGCCATGATTGCCGCCCCACTAACAGATCTTCTAAAAGGCACCAAATCAACTATGGTGAAATGGACGGAAGAAACGGAGACCGCGTTTCAAAAGCTGAAGCTAACACTGTGCAAGCAACCTGTCCTGGTCGCGCCAGACTTTAAGAAAGAATTTGTAGTCCAGACTGACGCATCAGAGGTTGGTCTAGGGGCCGTACTCTCCCAAGAAATAAATGGGGAAGAACATCCCATTCTCTATCTAAAGGGTATGCCACACTAAACAATATCGCTAACGAGATCGCTAAAAAACGTCACTATTTAGCGATCCCGTTAGCGATATTGTTCAGTGCGGCAGCTTCCAGCGACGAGCTTCCTGCTGTGATCTCGCTCGTCGCTGGAATCGCTCCGGACCCTATTTCATCGCTGGCGCTCCCGCTGGGTGAGTATCTAATCGCTGTGTGGCACCTTTTGTTAGCGATTTAGCGGTACTTTTGTACCGCTAAAGTCGTTAAGAAGATCGCTAACGGCGATAGCGTCGTTAACTATATCGCTAAATGTGGCCGCATTTAGCGATATAGAAACAATCCCGCTAGCGATCGCATTAGTATGCGTCGTTATCGTGATCGCTAGCGGGATTGTTTAGTGTGGCAGTACCTTAAGCCGAAAGCTGTCCTCCTGCGAGAAGAACTACGCCATAGTAGAGAAAGAGTGTTTAGCCATAAAATGGGCCGTGGATACACTGAAATATTACCTACTAGGCCGGAAGTTTAAATTAGTATCAGACCATGCCCCGTTGAGATGGTTGAGGGAAAAGAGGGGAAAAAATGCTAGGGTAACTAGACGGTTCCTAGAGCTTCAAGATTTTAACTTTCACGTGGAGCATAGGCCAGGGAAGTTACATGGGAATGCAGATGCCCTCTCTAGGATTCCCTGTCTGGTGTCAGAAGGTGCCCAAACCCCCGGCTTTGGGCAGAGGGGGGGAATATGTGACAGTGTCACTGGTTTTATATGTGAGGGGAGGTATGTGTCACACAGGATGCTCTCCTGTGTGAACTAAGACCTACTTCATTTATCTGCCAGCATGTTATATGCTGGTAGGTTTACTCTGTTAAAGGGTGTGTGGTTTTATGGGAATGGCAAGAGGGTGGAACGCATTCCCCTTACCTCCCCTCAGGGTGTGGCTGAGCAGTGTGTAAAAGCTCAGTCCTGTTTTTTTTTCTGAGAAGTGTGGTCTGGAGAGAAAAGTCTCCAGACAGTATAGTGGAAGCTACCGAGCCTTCCACAAGGACTTTAACAGTGCAGTTTATGCTACCGAGAGCGGGCGGAACCCACTCATCTATGGACTGAGTTATTGTTTTTTTTTTTTTTTTATGTTTTTCCCGTTTAACCCAGAGAGGTTATGTTTACTTTTCCTGCAAAACCGGCATGAGTTTATGGCTGATAATAAACCAGCAGAAAGACAACCCAGAGAACGTGTGTCCTGAGTCTGCCTCGAGGAGAGCCGAGCGAGTCGTCTTGCCACAATATATATATATATATATATATATATATATCACCCTTCTTCATAATAAACACAGAAGTTGCTGTAAGGTGATGCTCATAGTCATCTATTAAAAGATGTTTTATAGAAGACTTGCATGAACATTTATCTACATCTTCTATCATAAGTCCAACACGTGATGCTGTCACTAACTTAGCTGAAAATGTTTCTAAAATTGTCCATGTATGGTCTGTCAATTGGATGAGAATTAGGCTTCAGATAACTGTTTTTATCATGGACAATCTATGTATGAAGAAACTGCAGTTTTTCTAAAGAAAAAGGAAGGATGGTGTTGACTAGAGTTGATCTAATAAATACTTGGAGAAACATCTTTAAGTCAAAATTCCAGAAATTCTCAAGTTCATGTGGATCAACAGAAGGAAAAAAGCACAGCGCAATTTCACACACTACTGAAGAGTCACAAGCAAACTAATGACATCAGGGGCGGCCTTCCAATAATACTCTGCAGTTATCACATCATATGGTCTAGCTCAGCATCAGGCGGAACTATCACGCCAGTATAAAAAATGAGGGTCGGCCAAGCAGCGCCATTTTATGCTTGTACAGCGATGAGATTGGAGGTTAGAACACACTGCTCATTCACATAGGGACAGAAAAAGTCCTGAATTGGATTGTGTTATACTATTGCACTAGTTTTGAAGCACATTGAAAATGGGAATGGTAGTCACTTAGTGAATAATAATCCAAAGATTCAAATGAGATAGACAAGTGCTGAATCTGCACGTCAGTCTGTGACATACTGCAATAACAAAACTGCCCCTGAATAACCGTATTTTAAAAAAACCTTCAAACACAGCAATTGCAAACTATGGGGACAGTTTAACACCCTGAGCATTAATTTTGCTAGTAAAGAAAAATCCTGAAACCTAGGCTTGTGTGTCACAGGCATGAATGCCATCAATATTTTTATTACAAATCATTTCCAGAATCCAGAAATGTAAAATTAACTCACATAAGTGTGATAGCTGTTAAAAACCCATACAGTGTCACTGCAGGTGCTGATTTTTGAGAAGAAAAACTAACAAGATTTTATTGTCCTGTCCTTTTTGGGGTTAAAATATTGGGAGGTGACTTTTTTTATCTTGCATGTAATGTACACATTTTAATTTTTTAAATACCTGTTTTAATATTCCAATTTAATCAACTGAACACCAAACAACGAGAGCTTTTTGCAGGCATGAATCTAAGTGAACTTATTTTGCAATGTAGCATTTTGAGTTACATTGCATTTTTGTTCAAGTAAAACTTAATAAAATAAATACAAAAAAAATACAAGAAGGGTTAAAGATTTACAACTTTTTTATCAAATTAAACAACCATACGCAGCAGAATAACACTGTTGGCTGTTACCGCAAAATCCTTTCTGTGTATCTATCTACCCACCCAGTATGATAGAAATTTAGTGTTATGCACTTTGCCTTTTTTGGTAGGGGAGAGGGGAATAACCTTAAAAAAATATATATTTAAGAGAAAAAAGGTTATGGTTTTACAACTGTTTTATTATCTGAATTTGGCAATTGCATGATCCAGAACATGACATTGGTATTTATCCATGTTTCCGATGGAATCCCTCGCATAACATTAACCCCAGCATCAAATTAAGTACCCAATAACCTCCCCCAACTACCAGCCCCAAATTAAAACAATGAAACCGTAATTTTGGATAATTTGGGCCACAGCAGCCTTTATTTATACAACATACAAATATTAATAATAATATATAAATCACTGGGAGGGTCTTTGAAGCTCCCAAAATCTGGTGATTAACAAAACATAAACTGTGGACACAATAAACAAAACCATAAATTACTCCTAGCCCTTACCCCACTGGCTCAGGAGCACCATAACCCTAAGGGGTTCCATTGTCCACTTAAACTCTGGAGATCCAACAATCCATTGCTGAATATCCCCCCCTAAATCACCAGACCAAAACCATATTGTATTACGAATTGAGGAATCCATATCCCCATGGATCCCCCCAGACCAATTTAGCACCAACTTCAAGGACACTCCCAACCACCACAATGAAGGCCTTTGACCACTTCAAATGCCTGATACCCACTATGACGAAATGCTATGGCCCTTTTGTTACCTTCCTGTAAACCATGAGCCCAAAGATCACTGCCTACAGCATTTAAATGCACACCATTCACCAATCAAAAATCATCGTCCCCTTTCTCCAAATCACAGTGACGAACCACAAATCCTGTTTCTACAAACAAAACTGGACACCACTCTGTTAACTTTTATTCTAGCCTTATTAATCTTTTCAACTGACCTTGTGTTATGCTAACATTTCTGCCGAACAATTTATGACCAAACTGTGGTCATCCTTGCAAATGACAATCATAACCGAAGCAAGCCGTGTTGAATGTCCTTCACTAATTCCCTAAAAGGGCAAACCCCCAGATCACTACCCTCAACATGCAACACCTAAATATCAGTGGGGCTATCAAGCCCAGCGCTGCTATACACCTCCTGCAAAACCCCGCTCCAACCCATCCCCCTGAAACCAAGCCACCTGATCACTGCCGTGTTCCTATAAAAACCGAGCTATCTACCTTGTCACATCTGCACGCAGCGCTCCCCAATGGATGTACAAATGGCCCAGGATCCAAATCAACAAAGGATTGGAACCTGCAACAAAAAACACAGATGTTTTACAACAACATCCCATTACCCTAACCATTCAACAACAAGTCAACCTTAGTTATGTAAATCTGCCCCCATTCCTTAAGGCCTGATGTAATTCCGATAGTGTCTGGAATCCCACCTCCCAATCTGCCGACCTATGTCCGGACCCAGACCACACACTGCTGCTTCCAAAAATGCCCCAATCCGAAAAGAATGAGATGTAAAATGGGAGGAGGCATCCAACAAAACAAAACCCTTCCTAAGCACTGAAATAAACTGGTACTTTGACAAAAAGGAACCGTCTTCATGACACAATAATGGCCCCTCCTGACAGGGCTCAAAACCATTAAAAAACTGCAAGCAGCGCACCGGACACATCATAGATTCCGGCACCGTTCCTAACACTACCCACTTACCTTTCCCTTCCTGATCTGTTTTGAACCGCCTAATCCAGAACTCGAACCCCTTTGTTGTTGGCACCACATCCTTAGCTAGAAGGCCTCTCCCTCATCTTTTACTGGGAGACACAATCTCCCCCACCCTTAATGCTCCAAAGAAAGCAAGCGAAAAAGTTAAACGGAAAAGACAAGCCTCAAAATCCAAACTACAAATATCGTCCAATCCCCCCCCAACTTTTCAAGCACGCTAAAAGAAACCAGACGCCTATAATCCCCTTGACTCTCCTAAACCCTTTTAATGCCAGCTTTACCAAAAACACTTTTGTCAAGTCCCTTCTGACTCCGTATCTTGAAACCAAAAGCCAGAGCCACGGTAATCTGTGAAACTTTTGCTGATGACCAACCTTCTGCAGCCCCTTGACTCAACCACAGCAGCAAAGCTCCTACCTGATCTTCAACATTACTTCGACCATCACATGAGGCCAACCAACTCTACCATAAACACCATACCGACTGGCAAGCGGCCCACATGCTGGCAGCCAGGGACGACTTAATCAAAGACTCTGTGGCCCGGAGACCACACTTTAAAGCTACGCTGGGCACTCCAACCCCTTGTCCTCTGCTTCCAGGGCCAACAACAGAAAACTTTCCCACTGTAAATGAGATAGTGAGTCAGCAATAGAATTCTGCACACCTGGCACATGAGATGCGGTAATGTAAGCATTTATGGAAAGACAAGTCAAGACCAACTGCTGGAGTACACAAATCACCGGAGGTGAAGATGCTGTCAGACTATTGATTGCACACACTACCATCATGTTATCACAGTTAAAACGCACCCTCCTGTCCTGAAACTCCCTCCTCCATAAAAGGACCACCACCAAAATGGGAAAAATCTCCAACAATGATATATTCTCAACCAGGCCTAACAAAAATCAATCTTCAGGCCACCTAGATGCACACCACTGACCTCTAAAGTATGCCCCAAAACCAACCCTACCTGAAGCATCTGTAAACAAATCCAAGTCGCAGTTTTCCACTACCTCTTCCATAAGCAATGAACAGCCATTATATTGCTCTAAAAACTTACCCCAAACCAACAAATCAGTTTTGTGCTCTCCACATAGCCAAACAAAATGATGCAGATCTCGTGCTCACGCAGTGGCACTAGCCAATTGACGTGAAAAAACTCTACCCATTGGGATAATGTGGCAAGCAAAATTAATTTTTCGAGAAGCAACTGAACTTCCTGCAACGACAACTTTTTCAGACGCCGCACCCGAGCCACCTCCTCCCATAACGCGATCACCTTCTCCTCTGGTAATCTGAACTCCCAATTAACCGAGTCAATCACAATGCCAAAAAAAACAAAAGACACGTACTGGGCCTTTCCGTTTTTCCTGTAGCTAATGGTACCCCAAAATGTTCTGCCACCCACTCACCTGCCCTCAAAATGGTTTCACAACAGCCAGAATCACCGGGACCAATATACAAGAAATCATCCAAATAATGTATCAGCGAGTCACAACCTGACACATCACGGACAACCCATTCATGAAAGGAACTGAAGGCCTCAAAAAAAACACAAGACAGAGAGCAACCCATTGGTAAACATTTATCAGCGAAAACTTCCCCCTACCAATAACAACCCAACAATCTAACACTCTCAGGACGAACTGGTAATCTAAATGCAGATTCAATGTCTGTTTTCGCCATAAGTGCCCGTCTCCCACAACTCCTAACCCAACGCGCCGCTTCATCAAATGACATATAAACCTCGGAGAAAACCTCTGGGTCAATTCCATCATTCACCGAATTCCCCGGGGATAAGACAAATGATGAATAAGCTGAAATTTATTCGGCTCCTTCTTAGGTACGACCCCCAAGGGGGAGACTACCAAATCCGCAAAAGGAGGGTCACTAAACGGTCCCAACATCTGAACCAAAGCAATTTCCTTACCCAACTTCTCTGAAACCACCTCCGCATGTGCAAGTAGCTCTTTCAAAGACTAGTCCAGCAATACCTTTACATGGTCAGTTTCTTTCGTTACTGAGAAATCACCTTTTAAATTGATATGCAAATGAGGCTATAGATTTGGAGCCTCTGTGACTCTAGCTCTATTCCCCACCAATGCCGCCTTCTCTTGCTTCATTGACAGCATCTGTGCTGTGGAAATTCAGGTAAAGGTGCTGTCACTCAAACAGGAGGAGGCGGTACTGGGCAGGAAGTAGAGCTGGAGTGACAGAGGCTTCACATCTATTACCTCATTTGCATATGAATTCAAATACTAATTTCTCAGGAGTGAAGGAATGACTGACCATGTAAAGTTATAGATGGACTTGTTTCTGAAAGAGCTACATGATGGGTTGAGGTTGCTTGGACACTATCAAGGCTGTTAGCATTTTAGAGCTCAAAAGGGGTTCAATACAGTAATAGAAGACCTCTGTCATACAACTAGTTTCAGACCAATTAGAGGTTTTGCAGTGATTCGCTACAAAGTTATTCGCCGTGAATCAAATCTTTTGGAAAACCAGTTAGATCATTTCTAGTGCTGATTTCTCAGTTTCATATGTTTAGATCAATATCATTTCTAAGGAAGCTTCGTAAACTTGCACACACCTAGTCAACCGGTTTCTGGCCATATGCTGCAAAATGGATCTAATTCTTATACATTACTGGATTTATATGAACGGATTCTGATATGTTCAGATTAATTCCCATTTAGACATGCTACATAGTAAAGCATAGAGCAGCGACTATACAGAATTATGCTCTTGGGTGGCACTTGCCCCCTCTGAGATGACATGATCTCTTTCCTCAGTTGTATACAAAGTTACAAACTGTTTATATTCCACAGACCTGGCCAAGTTAGGATAAGATGATGAAGGGAGGGAGGGAGACCCCAAGCTACAATGAAACAGCGCTCCAGTTTCTGGTAAATCTTCTATTAAATTATGTTGCAGTCGCTGTCAGTTCCCCTTCACCTGGTAGTTACCTACTTCTTTATTTCATCTCTACCATACCATGCCCCTCTCCTATACTGCTCCCTTTTCTTGCTCTCTTTTCTGTCAGGACTCTTGTTTTCTCCTGATCACATCTGTTCCAAGTGTGTGCGAGGGTTGTACAGAGAAGTGTTACCCTGGGGGATTCTGGAACTATTTCTGCAGTTTAGAGAGAGAACGCTCTTGGGGAGGAGGGTATGTTGGAAAACATTGCTCACTAAGTATCCAAAAAGTCATGCTGTTTCTTTCTTCTATTCAAATCATTCCAATGCCAGGAGCTCATAGAAATCCTGTATTTATTGTCAAGGATACAGCACGATAGTTAATTTAGCAGATTACAGTACACTGAGAAAACAAAACCGTGCAAACATTCAGCAATAATGAACCGTTCCTGACTTTCTGCATTCAGTTACCATTGGCATTCAGGAGTTATTGGTAGTGCGATTTCATTGACCAATACAAAAACAAATTGGTAGGCCAAAAGAACTCACATATTATTTAATGGAACATGTAACATCATTCTAATTACATTTTAAAATATAAAAATTATGGACTAATTTGTATAAAATTAGCCCTCCTCATTTACCGCATTGTTTCTGTTACTATTTAAAGCTGTGAAAAATAGCAAAAAAAGAACAGAACAGAAATAATTATATAACAATAATAGATTTTGGGCTATACTATGACTTTGAGAAACGCAGTGTTCCAAAAATGTGTACAATTTGTCTGTGACCAATGTGTAGTCATTTTACAGTTGTGATTGGACTGTAATAGAAGAACCAAAGTCACAATCCCACAGTTTATAATGACAAGTCGCGTACGACCAAAAATCCAACAGGTTTGAATTTTAGAATGTAACCCCACCACAATTACAATATGTCCTGCAACTTGACGACATTAACAGTCATCAAATGCAATTTCACAGTGCAGCAATGTGATCTTCAAAACTTGGGTCCAACGTTGGATTTTAGCTCTAGCCTATCAAAGACACAAATGATACATAACACAACCAGAAGAAGTGAAAAAACTCATTAAAAGGATTAAAAAATATTATTGTGTATATATATAATTTAATTTTAATATTATTATAATTTGGACATCCAGAACCAATCAGTGATGTAGTAAATATACGATATATATATATATATATATATATATATATATATATATATACACACACATACATAAAAATAGAAAAAATGCCATTACTTCTTACACATAATGGAGAAGCAGAAAATTGAATATTTCATACAACTTGGATATAATATAAGCTTCTTTCTCCTTTACATAAATTAAAAATTAATTAAAAGGATATTCCATGTTTCAGCAGCTCAAGATTATTATGTATGTAATGAAAACATACAGAATTCTCCAATATACTTCCTGCTGCAACTCTTTATATTTTTTAGTATCTCTGCTTGCAGTCAATTAATATAAAATCATCATTATTTATTTCTAGTGGAAAATGGAAATCTGGTCATGTGATGACGCACAGGTGCAGGGCTCGTTACGGGACATTACAGCTGGGTTTTGTAACGAGCCCTGCACCTGTGTGTGTCCATCACATGTCCAGGACAGACTTTTCTTCACTGGCTGTAAACAATGAATGTTCCTATGGAACAAGGTATTTTAGGAGACTTGTATGACCGTTCATCATTTAATGCATATCCTTTAGCTGTTGAAATGATATTTGCACGGTAACTTACATGCATGGAAGTGTCTTTCATTAAAATGATATGATGAAAACCAATTTAGTGTGGAGGAACCCTACATAAAACATGGGCTCTCCGCCTAGGTCTTTTTACAGACCTACTGTACGTTTTATATCCCCCATAGCACCCCCTGGTGTTGAACTCAGTTTTTACACTGACTTAAATCCAGAAATACTGAAGAATTACTAATATCAGCACATGGCATTTTGTACAATAAGCTCTTTCACTACACAAGCTTTATTTCCTCTACTAATATTAGGCCATTTTTGCAGTTACTAAGAATTGTTAGTCAGGCTAAGTATTTATTAAAGATGTAATAAATACAAGTTGTATTACTGAGAGAAAAACATCATAAGCAGGAACTTACAATGGGTGCCACGTGCTTGGATACATTGTGATATAGACGTGGCCTGTTTTTTTTCTGGGTGGTAAAGTGTTGAACTAGTGCATATGTCCTGAATGTTTATATGTATCTCTTCATCAAATCACAAAATGGATATGTCCAAGAGAAAGCTCTATATAGTATGTCTGCCATACTATAGCCTGTAATGCCACAATGGTCCTCGAGCCACAGACTTAGATGCCACGGCTATGGAGGTGCAGGGCTTATTAGTCCAATGTATGCCAAAGTGTACACAGAAAGCAGAGTATGGACATGTAAGCGTACCTATACATGAATAACCTTTACTCAAATATCAAATTGAGATTCCGTGGGCGCATCACAGGATAGAATGGTGAGTGCTCAGCCTACATCCATGGCATCATAAATGTTATTAATATTAATTAATTAATATTAATTAGGTCTAATAGGTTGTTAGTGTATCACTCCGCAAGGAATAAGCCCTAGTAGAATGCTGAATCCAAATGGGGTGTCTTCTGCTGGACATTTGGGTTCTGCACATAAAGGAGAATCTTTGGGTAATTTAGCGAGTCAACTCTTGAGCTGCTAGTATATCCACAGTGGATCCCATTTACACTAAAGTTTTTGAATGGCAGTGGAATTTGTTGCCTTTTTTGGCTAAATCACATAAGGCACAGTAATATACTATATGTTATTACATCCATTTATTATACCTTATCATCAGCTTGTTGGTTAGGGATAGAGCACAACACTAAAAGAGGTCGTCCAGGACTAACATACTGAGGACCTATCCAAAAAATATTTCATCAATACCAGATCAGTGGACGGTCAGACCAGCACTCTGTACCCCTACTGATCAGTTGTCATCTGCGCCAAGAGCGGCCGGATGTAAGCAATGAACAGCGTGACACTGTATACTGTTTAGTAGCAGCTCCCAAGTATTACAGATTGGCTTCTATTGAAAGGAATAGGAACTGATCTGCAGCACCTGGGAAAAGGACACTAAACAAGATATAGGACCTGTGCTATTCGGCTATTCCGTATCCATACTTTATGTACATCTGGCCACTTTGGGAGCAGATGACAGCTGATAGGTGGGAGTGTCAGATCCCTACCAACTAGATATTGATGACCCATTGGTTACATAAGTAATCAATATATTTGTCCTGGACAACTCCTTTAATGATCAGTGTGCATCAAGAAAAAAACAGGTCCACGATTCATCAACACCAGCGATTTTCTCGCTATTCTTGAGGAGGTGTGGGGACATCAGATGCTCCTGATTTGTGAAGATGTGCCAACTCTTCATGGATCTGGAGCGTCTGACAAGTGGCGTGCACCGCCATGCGACACACCAGAAAACTTACTTCGGTCACAGCTCGTCAGGAATCAGATGAGCTGAGGCGTCATGCGCACCCATACCGCTCCCGCCCCACCTATTTCAGTGGAGCTGGGAGAAACTGACATTAAAACACCAAAAGTCGCAACATTTTGCCGCAACTCTGAGTTAGCCAAAATTTTGTGACATTTTAACGCTTTGATGAATCGGGATCTTAGTCGTTATAATGCCTCAAAACTACTGGAACAGCATGTCCATCTTGAACTGTCCTCCCACCTCTCCTCTTGCTCGCTCTTTGACCGCTTGCAATCAGGCTTCCGACTGCATCACTCAACTGAAACTGCCCTAACTAAAGTCACCAACGACCTACTAACCGCCAAGAGCAAGCGACACTACTCTGTTCTCCTTCTCCTGGACCTGTCTTCTGCCTTCGACACTGTGGACCACTCCTTTCTGCTCCAGATTCTCTGGGCATCACAGGCTTGGCCCTATCCTGGATTTCATCATATCTAACAGATCGAACATTCAGTGTTTCCCTCTCCCACACCACCTCCTCACCTCGCCCCCTCTCTGTCGGTGTTCCTCAAGGCTCAGTTCTAGGACCCCTACTCTTCTCCATCTACACCTTCAGCCTGGGACAGCTCATAGAATCCCATGGTTTTCAGTATCATCTCTACGCCAACGACACGCAGATCTACCTATCTGGACCTGACCTCACCTCCTTACTGACAAAAATCCCACACTGTCCGCTATTTCAACTTTCTTTTCTGCTCGCTTTCAAAAACTGAACATGGACAAAACAGAATTCATCATCTTCCCCCCATCTCACTCTACCCCTCCACCAGACCTATCCCTCAATGTCAACGGCTGCTCACTTTCCCTGGTCCCGCATGCTCGGTGCTACGGGGTGATCCTCGACTCTGCCTTCTTTCAAGCCACATATCCAAACACTAGCCTCCTCCTGCCGTCTCAAACTCAAAAATATTTCCCGTATCCGTGCATTCCTTGACCACTACACCACAAAAACACTAGTGCATGCCCTTATCATCTCCCGCCTTGACTACTGCAACCTCCTGCTCTCTGGCCTCCCCTCTAGCACTCTGGCACCACTCCAATCCATCCTACATTCTGCTGCCCGACTAATCCACCTGTCTCCCCGTTATTCCCCAGCCTCTCCCCTATGCCAAGCCCTTCATTGGCTTCCTATCGTCCAGAGGCACCAGTTCAAAACCCTAACTATGACATACAAAGCCATCCACAACCTGTCTCCTCCATACATCTATGACATGGTCTCCCGCTACTTACCCTCGCGCAACCTTCGATCCTCTCAAAATCTCCTTCTCTACTCTCCCCTTATCTCTTCTTCCCACAACCGCATACAATACTTCTCCCGTGCCTCCCCTATACTCTGGAATTCTCTACCCCAACACATCAGACTCTCGCCTACCATGGAAATCTTCAAAAAGAACCTGAAGACCTACCTCTTCCGACAAGCCTACAACCTGCAGTGATCCTCACTCTACTGAACCACCGCACGATCAGCTCTTCCCTCTCCTAGTGTATTCTCACCCATCCCTGTAGATTGTGAGCCCTCGCGGGCAGGGTCCTCTCTCCTTCTGTACTTATGTGAGTCCTGTATTGCTCATGTTTATTGTACTTGCCTATATTCGCCCCCTCTCACATGTAAAGCGCCATGAAATAAATGGCGCTATAAAAATGAATAATAATAATAAAATAATCCAAGCAAATATGTGGTATCTTACAGCCCAGGAATACTGTTGTGCTTTGCTCTGTTATAGTAGAAATGACTCACAAACTGCATTGGGAACTGTGCTGCTGGCTGTTTGTCTTGGTGATGGTCCTAACTTTATATATAAAAATTCAGTCATTTTGTGAGTGCATCTACTAATCTTCTCCTAGCCAGATATTCTACAAACCACTTGTGAGTGCAGAGAACCAGCTGTGGAGGTCTTCTCCTCCTCTGTGATACCCCCAAACAGCAGGTCTATGAGGCTACACTCTTTCTCCAACCCCCTACCATCATTACTTTCAGATTCAATGTATTGCTGAATGCAAATAGGCAACGTATAACCAAGAAACATCTACATGTACTGGTCTAAAACAGGCTACACAAAAGAGACAAAGGTTGGTGATCCCCCCGATGTTTGCCAGCAGCCTACATTTATCCGCATATAGGGGCACAAATATCTGGCTACGACACGGAAGATGTATGATTAGCTATATCCAGGCATGCATAGTTACGCGAGTGTTGGAGGAGATAAATAACCAACAAGTCTACGGGGCCGATTCAGACTGCCATTTCGTACGCCAGTCTTAATAAAGAGCTCGCTGGAGTATGATGTGCCGAATTCATTAAGTGGGCACTTAATGAATTTGGCACTTCTTCTCAATGGTGTGTGCCTCGCAAGATTTGTTATTCCAGTCCCCATAAGAAACCCCGGCACTTTTGCATAAATTGATGGGTGGCGTAGTGACACCCAATACTGGATATGCCCATTTTAGTGGAGCCGCCTCAAAACGGATAAATGCTGCCAAATTTTTGTGCAACTCCGTGTTCCCCGAAAATGTTGTGACTTATGAAGAAACTAGTAGATACTGACATTTTTTTTCACACGCAGATTCAATGAGTGAAAAAAAAATCACTCATCTGCACTGCCCCATTGATTATCATTGGTCCGCGTTCCGTCCGTTTTTTCCAGGGGCAGCACTTGGACTGAAAATACAGTTGTGTGAACAAGCCCTGAGGGCAGGTGCAGACATTTGTATAAAAAATGTGTCTCTTGGCAGGAAAAACGCAGCTGTAAAATACATCCTTTCTTGCGTACATTTTGCATGCATTTTTTTCCCATTCATTACACCCCTAAAAAATGCTGAAATAATTGACATCCTGAAGATATGAAACTTCAAATCTGCAAGGAAAAAATAAAGCAACATGTGCATGAGATTTCAGGAATCTCATTCACTTTGCTGGAACAATAAAACGCTGGGGTTGTCACAGTAAAAATGTGACATATGAACATACCCTAATCCTCCATAGATTACGGTAGTTTGCTGCTCCATGGTGTCTGTCCCTTTAAGATACTCTATGGAGGTCCGCTCCTTGTCTCCCACTTTGCTCTTAGTAACCTGAGAGGGAAGCAGATGAGGCCTGTGATAGAAACTGGGCTGGGGGGACTCAGACACTCCTCTCTCAGACAAAAGAACGTTTCACAGAGTCCAGCCCCACCCCAAACATTTGTGAGTGACCCCACAAAAATATTAATAATCCATTCTCTGCCAGTGAGAAATTTCAGAAAATGTCAAAATCAAATGATTTGTGGAAATTAGGAAGTTCGATTGTGGGGGAAAGTTCTCTGGGTAAACATCTCATCCTTCTTTTTAACTACTGAGTAGTTGTCAGAACGGTTCTGATTATTTTTCCCTTTATAAAGCATCTTTCATTTTATATATTACTGTACTATTGTTTATACATTTTGCTTTTTCGTCTGTTTTATGCTCTGAAAGAGATAATCTTCAAGAAACATTTGCATTGGATGATTAAACTAAAGTTCAGTTTAAAGATCTGTGCGAGAGGTCCAAAGAGCCTCACTGTTTGGACCACCTGGCACAAATGTTAATTACAAGAACACACTAGTAAAGGGAATCTGTCTTCAGGCTTTTGCCATCCATCTGAGAGCAGCATGACATAGGGGCAGAGATCCTGAGTCCAATGATGTATGACTTACTAGGCTGCTTGCTGTAGTTTTGATCAAATAATTATTTTATCTGAGATCTAGCAGTTCTCTGAATGCTGAGCTCTGTATAACTCATCCACATTACTGTTTGGCAGCTTTCTATGTACACTGTGCATAGGCAGAAAACTGCCAGTCAGTGATGGGAGAAGGGTTACACAGAACTCATTAATATGGAGTACTACCTTGCAGCATGTTTACTAGTCCTCTAGTGATAATCTACTCCTGATTAAACAGTGGTTTTATCAAAAGTACAGCAAGACACATTGCTGGAATCAGGGACTCTGACATTATGCTGTTCTCAGATTAGGTGGGAAAAACCGGGTGGCTGAGCAGTTCCCTGGCCGGTCATCTGACGCTGCCGAGGGGAGGAAAACGAAAGTGGAGGGAGAAGGGGCAGGCGCAGCTAAAGCTGTTAACTGCGCTGGCACCAGATTCCCAGCCCCGCAGTGTGAATATATCATAACACACTGCGGGGCGGAAGCTGGTGCATCAGGCGCGATAGCCTTATGTCAGTTCCCTGGCAGCGCACACTGCGCATGCCCGAGGACTGTTCCAACAGCGCAGGCGCCCCACAGCATGTAACGGCAAGAAAAACAACTGAGGAGGCGGCGCAGTAACGCAGCAGGGGGATGATGGACGGCTGGGAGGAGGATGAGACGGGAAGAAGCCATACCTATGGGACTCAATTAAGGTATGGGGACCCATTTATAAAACTTAATATTTCAGCGTTGCTGGGGAGCAGAAACAAAAGACCCACCTTCACAGACTGCAGCCTTAGGCTATGTGCACACATTGCGCAAATGCTCCGCAATTTTGCGGAGCATTTGTGCAACTCCCCGCCGCGGGTAAAACACATACGTAATTAGTATGCGTTTTCCCGCAAAACACAAGCATTTTGCAAGCGTAATTAGCTTGCAGAATGCTAGCGTTTACCAAGCGATCTGTAGCATGGCTTGGAAAACTGATTGACAGGTTGGTCACACTTGTCACGCATAGTGCTGACAAGTGTGACCACCTTTTTAGTAATGAGGAATGTAAAAAATAATTAAAAAAAAAAAATTAATATTGATATTCTCACCTTCCGGCGGCCCCCGCAGCCTTCCCGCTCCTCTCGACCGCGACATCACAAAGGTCATTCTCGCAATGCATCTGTTTGACCCGCACCACAATTGTGGTTTACCAGAGCAATGGGGTACTCAGAGCCGAGCCCATGGAAGTCTATGGGGTTGTCACAGGTAGCGGTGGCTCGGTCTGTGGCCCTGGCGGTCAGGCGTATGTTGGGGGGTATATTTACAGGGGATAGGTGTATAACATTCGTGACGCCACCTGTAGTTCTCTGATCACTAAGACCAGCGCTGCTGTAGATCTCTGAGGGGATGGTGTGGCAGCTAGATGTCGGGTCCCCTACAGGTGGGACTGATCCCTCAAAGTCTATGGAATTAATGATGTCGGGTGCAGATAAATAAATCAGTCTCACACCATCCAGCGTCTTTCCATACCTTTTACTTGTCAGATGATAAGGCAGGTCCCAGGGAGGCTGGTCGGGTGGAGAATGTGCTTCGAGATAACAGCTGAACAGGTTGGGGGCCTCCTTTACTTTCCAATATGATGAGTCCAACTAGCATAAAGCTTAGTTCACTCCGAATACTCCAGCTTCTCCAAAGCTGTACTGCCCGGTCAGTTTTGTGGTCGGAGTCTTCCTTTGAGAGAGCTGAGTTCCTACTGTTGTCCTGCATCGACTCAAGGTTCCCACTCTCCCTGACCCCAGTTACGTACCGACACTCCAAGGGCTGCTTTCTGTAACCTAAGGTCCAGTAAGCCTCTGGTTTTTCTATCCCTACGCCTGAAGCTGTAGTGACACTTCGGTCCCCAGTGACCGGTGATCAATGCCGGATAGTTCAATCCTTAAGGCACTTTTAGAATCCTTTCCACTGCGCCCTTCGCCCTGTTCGCGCTTGTAGCATAAGCACTCCACACTTCCAAAGGCCATGCAGGTTAATCCCTTCTTACTTCTTCCCAGAGCTCGCTAACAGAGGCTCAGTAATCTTCTAGTTCAGGAGCACGTCGACTGAACTCTACTGTCCTTGGGACAGGCGACTGAAGGTTCTGCTGCTGACTCCTCTTTCTTCCTGCACAGACTGCACACTGACTGTTCTGTCCGAAGACAGGAAACAGACTCACCTTTCTCTGTCCGAGGACAGGAAACAGACTGACCATCTGAGCTGTATATCACTAGCCTATATAACCTATGGGTGTGTCTAAGTGTGTGTTGGAGTGAATGTTTATTGAGCATTAAACTGTTACCTCTCCGCACATCCTCCAGGGTACTGCTTGTGCCTTCACACCAGGGCTACACATTCCCCCATGGTAAAATACAGCACTCCCGGGCTGTGAAATACAAGAAGACATTTTGTTTTTATATTAACAATAAACATTAAACTCTTCCCATCCGGGAGGTAAGAATTTCTTAAACGTTGCATTATGTACAGTAGGAAAATACAAAAAGTATTAAAGCATCAAGGCATTCAATATATACACAGTATTCTTGTGAAGGACCCGCACCAAACCTTCAACGTGGGTCCTGGGTGGGCTGCAGGACATCTGAATGCAGACCTCACTCAGTGCCACACCACACGGGTTTTATGTTCAGAGGTAGTTGTGGTTTCATGTAAAACCAGTATTATGCACCGAAGCGCAACTATGTACAAAGATAAGTTCTGGGCTGGCACAGTCCTCAGCCTCTCAGTCCATTATAAGACACATTTTCAAATAATTCACATTATATCAGATTCTATTTACTCAACTAGAGTATTCCCTATAAACTTGGTGCAAATATGCGACCACTTATCACATAAATACCATAAAGTGCAAAAACTCTCTTTATCTGCTTACCCAGCCGGGTATTCTATTTTTGGCAAAATATGTAAACATTATATACTCATATCAACGGTGCAAACTATTTTCACTTTTACCAACTTATATACATATTGAACGTGGCAAACCCTGTCTGGGTCCTACCGTTCTTCACATTTTCTTGCTAACTTCAGTTACACTTTCCATCCCGGGGGCTGGAACAATGCGATGCTCGCACAGGACCGTTCCTATTCCTGGGCCCAGTGCCCAGCACCAAGATCATCGACTCCACCATCGGGGTCTGTGTGGCTGGTGTGCACTGGGCTGGTGGGGATGTCGGGGGTTCCAGCAGGGTGTCATCATCGCTGGTTACCTGCAGGGCCGGTTCACTCCGGTCCTCTAGGCCGCAGGGCCCGTCCTCCTCTGGGGACGCTGCTGCAGCATAAGATACTGGGCAAAAAGCAGGCTTTTGTAGTGGCTCAATTGAGATCGCATCAGACTTTTGCGATGCAGAAATGGTCGCAGGTGGCGATGCGGAATAGGACGCACAATGCTGGTGTGATGCAGAGCAGGAAGCAGGTGTGCGCAATGGCTCAATTGGGGACGCACTAACCTGCTGCTGTCGCTGCTCCATCTCTTCCCAGTCGCTCTCCATCATTGACGGCTGGGTCCCCGCCGGTGTCCCTACCGGGGATCGATCATCTGCTGCGGCCTCCTGGCCGGGCGGGCGTTCCGGAACTGGCGGTACCTCCTCAACCTCCTTCTCTTCCACCGCTCCATCGGTAGGATCAGGGTCGGTCCTTTTGGGGGTAGCCTCCGGTTGCTCCTTAGCCTTGGGCAGCAGAAGTTTTGGTAATTCAAATCGTGGAGGGTCGTCGAGGGGAGAGAACACCGCGTCCCACAGCCGCCGCTGCATCTGGTTACGCCGGCGTCTCTCGATCTCCTCCATGCCAGGTTGTTGCAGGATCATCTTCTTTAATCTTGCATTTTCCTCTCCAATCTCCAGCAAGGCTTGCTGCAGGTGCAGGACCACAGATGGTTCTGGTTCTAGTGGCAGCTTGGCTGGGGAACGGGGCCTGCCTTCCACCGCTTCCCTGCTCGGCTGCACACATCCTGCCTCCATCATGTTCCAGAACACTCTCTCTTCTTCTTTCAGAGCCGTCCGGTCTCTTCCGTGGAGGCGGGGTTTGCGTCTCCTCCTCTTCGCAGGGAAGGTGAAGAGGAGGCGGACCTCCTTTGCTGTAGGGCAGGATCGCATATTGTAATAGCACTTGGAGAGGGCAGGCATTCTCTTCGCGCCACAGGGGCACACGCCCACGAATCCACGCCCACCTTCTTCTCCAGCGCCTGAGGGCGTGAATTTGGCGGCAAAATGGCGGATTTTAGCGCCAAAAATAGCAAACAGTCCTTTTTCACAAAAACACCTCCACAGACACACAGGGCTCGCAATTTTGCGAGTTTCGCATCCTGTTCGTGACGCCAAAGTTGTTTGACCCGCACCACAATTGTGGTTTACCAGAGCAATGGGGTACTCAGAGCCGAGCCCATGGAAGTCTATGGGTTGTCACAGGTAGCGGTGGCTCGGTCTGTGGCCCTGGCGGTCAGGCGTATGTTGGGGGGTATATTTACAGGGGATAGGTGTATAACATTCGTGACGCCACCTGTAGTTCTCTGATCACTAAGACCAGCGCTGCTGTAGATCTCTGAGGGGATGGTGTGGCAGCTAGATGTCGGGTCCCCTACAGGTGGGACTGATCCCAGTCATAAAGCTAGCATAAAGCTTAGTTCACTCCGAATACTCCAGCTTCTCCAAAGCTGTACTGCCCGGTCAGTTTTGTGGTCGGAGTCTTCCTTTGAGAGAGCTGAGTTCCTACTGTTGTCCTGCATCGACTCAAGGTTCCCACTCTCCCTGACCCCAGTTACGTACCGACACTCCAAGGGCTGCTTTCTGTAACCTAAGGTCCAGTAAGCCTCTGGTTTTTCTATCCCTACGCCTGAAGCTGTAGTGACACTTCGGTCCCCAGTGACCGGTGATCAATGCCGGATAGTTCAATCCTTAAGGCACTTTTAGAATCCTTTCCACTGCGCCCTTCGCCCTGTTCGCGCTTGTAGCATAAGCACTCCACACTTCCAAAGGCCATGCAGGTTAATCCCTTCTTACTTCTTCCCAGAGCTCGCTAACAGAGGCTCAGTAATCTTCTAGTTCAGGAGCACGTCGACTGAACTCTACTGTCCTTGGGACAGGCGACTGAAGGTTCTGCTGCTGACTCCTCTTTCTTCCTGCACAGACTGCACACTGACTGTTCTGTCCGAAGACAGGAAACAGACTCACCTTTCTCTGTCCGAGGACAGGAAACAGACTGACCATCTGAGCTGTATATCACTAGCCTATATAACCTATGGGTGTGTCTAAGTGTGTGTTGGAGTGAATGTTTATTGAGCATTAAACTGTTACCTCTCCGCACATCCTCCAGGGTACTGCGTGTGCCTTCACACCAGGGCTACACACATCCCTGGGAACGGAACTTGCCGGCCGCGTCGCTGAGGAGCGGGAAGGCTGCGGGGGCCGCCGGAAGGTGAGAATATCAATAATATTTTTTATTTTAATTCTATTTTTGACAGGAATATGGTACCCAGGGTCTGGAGGAGAGTCTCCTCTCCTCCAGACCCTGGGTACCAAGCGCACATGAAACGCTCACTTCACGCATGGTGGGCATAGCCACATGCGTGAAGTGAGCGTTTCAATGCAATCCTATGGCGGTGTATTCGCTGCGATTACGCAAAAAGCATGAACATGCTGCTTATTTTTACGCGAAGCGATTACGCTCCGCAAAAATACGCAACATGTGCACAGCTATGCGTAATCTCATAGGATTGCATGGGATGCGTTTTCTAAGCGTTTTTTAAGCGATTACGCCACGTAAAAATGCGGCAAAAATGCTTAAAAAAACGCTACGTGTGCACATAGCCTTAGTGCTGCTGAAGGTGGCTCTTTTACATAAAAACGCCCTGGGGGGGGGGTGACAGGTTCCCTTTAATGAAAACTTTGCAATTCATCAATTCTACTGTGGTGGTGCTGCAGGGCTATTGACTACTTGCGTCACAGATAGCTAACTGCTAGGCATTCAGTAAGTGGATCCACCTGTGATTTAACTAAATTAAATTCTCCAAACTGTACAAACTCTTTGAGACTCTGATCCTATAGGTGTAGCTAGGGGTTCAGCTCAGCGGGGCCAAACTTCTGAGTGGGCCACTAGCCAGGTAACCCCGATTACAACTATAGTGTCACACCTTAATTTTGGATATAGGGGAACCTCAGCAGATGACTGAGCTATTACTGAAAATAAACCTCTATACAAAGACCAAACCAATATTACCACCATATGGTGACCATATTGTAGTAGATATCAGTCCTGCAGATCATATCGGAGATCACAGTACAGTCAGTTACAGGTAGTGACTTACAGCTGACGTTGTTTCTGATGGAGTCATTCACTTTTCCATCTTGCTCAATCCGACATGACAACTTCTTCCTGCCACAACTTGTCTGCAGAGATTACCACAAAGACACATCTGACTTCTTACACTACCTGCACCGTCCCCATCCCCACCCTGCACAAACTCCTCATACTGCTGTCAACCTAATAATGAACCGCTTCCGTATGTGCCCCTGTTACTGTGTAGGGAGGTTGACCGGACCGCGGGTACCTGAATGCCGGGTCCGGAACTAAAAAGGCTACATCCTCTGTTCCCAGGGGAAAGCTTGAACGGGCGGACATTCCCCTGCTGCCTGGGGGAAGCCTGAGTGAGCCGCAGCTTCCTCCTGACGAAGGGGGGCGGGAGAGCCGGAAAAGCGCGCGCAACAGGAGGGTAAAAAGAGGAAAAAGCGCGCAAAGCGGGGCAGTCTGGTGATGGTGGAGAAGAGTGCGGGGAGCAGAGTGGTGAGCAGCATGCTCTGCTTCCCCTACCAGAGAGTACCGGTGTGGCGACGGGCCATATAGAAAGCCGTGCACACAGAGCAGACCCGAGCCGGGTGTTGCAACAGCAAGGGAGAGGAGTGCTCCGTCCAGAGAGCACCTGCGCCACACAGACCAGCGACCACTGTCGCCCACCGCCAACTGCGGGGACCAGAAAGAGAGAGATGGGCAGTGTGTGCAAGGTGACCAACATAAAGCCAGGTGCCAGACGCTTCAGGATCGTGAATACCGTGTGCTTGCCGCCTGAAAGAAACCGGGAGCGTGACCGTAACCTACACCCTGACTGTGCTAGAAAATCTTGGCCCCAGACACTTGTGACTTGACTTGGTCAAAGTATACTTGCGGAGCCACTCTGGGCTCGTACAGGACTGTGGCCCTCACCGTTGTTTAGCCACTACAGTATATGGACTAGGGACAGTGGAGAGTACCGGAGACCGACCACTCTCACCAGAAGACGGGGTATTGTCATTTGCCTGACCCCACTAGAAAGGACATTGCGCCAGCTGCTGCTGGCGCAATTGAGTTCGCAGCAGGAGCAGCAGTTGTAGGACTTCCTGATACGCTTGCAACTGTACTGCCGTTAACCGTACCGTTGTACTTCACCTTGCAAAATCCTTTGCTATTCATATTGTTTAACCCTTTACCTCCCTGTGTGGAGTATTCCCCTGTAAATAAACCTGCTTACCCTTGCTCTGCCTGCGTCCCTTTACTGCATCCGCGTTCCTGCTTGTTATCTTACAACTGCACCTGCTGTATGGTACCAAAACAGTTCTCCTCTTACCGCCCCACATAATAATGCCCACCGTTGTGCCCCTTACACAGTAAAATGCCTCCTTTGTGCCCTCCAGATAGTAAATTTTCCCCCTAGAAAATATTAATGCCCTGTGCAAGTGCCCTAAAAAATGCCCCATGTGCACCTTCGACGGTCACAATTCTCTGTGTCCCCCTATAACAATAATGCTTAAGTGTCCCTTAACTTTTAATAATGTCCAATGAGTCCCCCCATGTACAGCTCCCCTATGCACAGTATCATGCCCCTACACCTTACCTATACATAATGTTCCACAGTGTGATGGGCTCACAGCTCCCTATAAACAGTATGTTGTTAACTCAGCTCCCAAAAAAACCCTGCATAATGGTCCACATACAGTATGATAGCACCCAAACTGTGTACTGTATAATAGCCCGCACAGTAACCTCCACACTATTTAATGGTCCCCACAGTAGCCCCCAAACTGTATAATATCTCTCACATTAGCTCCCACACTGTATAGTGGCCCATATAGTAATCCCCACAGTTTGAATGCTCCCTGCCCACAGTAGTTCCAATAGTCCCCACACTGTATAATGGCCCCTACAGTTTATGATAGCCTCCAACAGTAGCTTCCACACTGTATAAAGGCCCCAACACTGTATGGTGGTGAGTCGCCCTCCAGAGCAATGGGAACTCGGATCTGAGCCTATAGACTACTGTGGGGGATGTCACAGCAACACAGCTCAGTCCGTGGCTCTGGTGCTCACCCTTTAATGTGGGATATTTACAGGGGATTAGAATATTGGTATGGGGATTTGTGACGCCACCTGTGGTACCTGGTCAGGGTGACCAGCGCTGCTATGCAGATCCACTGAAGGGTTAGTATTGTGCAGCTAGATGTTAAGCCTTCTACAGGTAAGGCTGAGTCCTTCAGGGCAGATAGATGTGTAGGGATGCAGGACAGGCAGGGACCCGGCAGTGAGCGGTAATAAGGTAGACACACACACAAGTCACTTTGGTACCTTTACTGAAGATGTTGCAGGCACTCCCGGAGCACTGTAGGGTGAAGGGTGCACATCCAGATTCCTCCACTGGGTAGGTGTGTGGCCTCCTGTTCCTTGCCCTTTTAGTAATGAAGTCATGGCCTGCTTGTAGCTAGGCCTAACTTGGTCTCCGTCCTGCACCTGGCTGACCTTGTGATTGGACCTTCCCTTGAAGTACACAGTCCCAGCTTGCAGTGCCCTGCTTGCCGGACTCCGTCCTCCTGGCCCGGTTACGTATCAGCTCTGTGGTACTCCTGGGACTTATAGTCCTCCAGGAACTCCGGTGTTCTCCTAATGGGTCGTGGAGATCCCTATAGGCTCGGACCCCGGCGTCCGGTTGTAATGATCGGGATGAGCTGATTAGGCTCCTCAATCCCTTCTCTCTTTCCACTCGCCTTCAGCCTACCCGGGCCCTCACACGATCACACACTGGCAGTTGGTGGGCTGCCTCTTCGCCGCTCTCTAAGCGTCGGCATGCTTTCTCACTGAGCTGCACTCACTCGTTTCAGCTCTGACTAGGCTGGAGTGGTTTCCGTTCCACTTTACTAGCCTCCACTCTGTTGAACTAAACTGCAGACCTCAGTCTCCTCAGCTACCAACTGAGCTCTCCTCAGAACTAACTCTCTTCTGCACTCTCTGAGGTGACTGCCTTGAATGGCCTGTTCTTTCTGTGTTCACCCTCCTTTATATCTCTAAACAGCTCCCTCTGGTGGTCTTAGGGATGGGTGAAGGTGTGTGAATGTATATAATGATCTTTAGTGGTGTATTCCTTCAGTGCACCCTTCCGGGAGATATGAATCCAGTCGCAGCTGGGCTCCACAGTGGCCCAAACAGTAGCTGTCAAACTGTATAATTTCCACACATTAGCCCCTACACTGTATAAATGCCCCTGGATTAATTCCCACACTGTGTAATTGTCCCTGCATTAGCTCCCACACTGAATAATGGCCCCTGGATTAGCTCCCACGTTGTATAAGGGGGCTGGCATCAACTTCCACTGTATAAGGGCCCCTGAGTTAGCTCCCACACTGAAAAAGGGCCCTGGCATTAACTCCCATGCTGTAAAAGGGCCCGGCATTAGGTCCCATGCTGTGTAGGGGCCTGGGCATTAGGTCCCACACTGTATAGGGGCCCCCAACTCAGCTCTCACGCTGTATAAGGGCCCTCGGTTAAGCTCCCATGCTGTATAAAAGGCCCCCACATTAGCTCCCACAGTGTATGAGGGCCTTCGGATTAACTCCCACCCAGTATAATGCCCCCACTTTAGCTTCCACGCTGCAAGAAGGTGCCCCCCACAGTAGCCCTCACACTGTATGAGGGACCCCCATACCTTATGTTTCCTCCACAGTCCCATCGCACATTTTAAACAAAATAAACATCCTATACTCATGTAATCCAGAATCATGAGGAGTCCTCTGGCAAAGCACATGCGGATCAACACCTTGCCATCGTATGCACGGGATATCAGAGTCCCAGCACGGTGCAATGACGTCACGGTGCCGGGACTCTGAAGTTCTGTGCGTGTGCAGGTGCATTACCTGCTGTTCTGTAGCCTGCTGGCTTTAAGACCTGCAGTCTACAGAACAGAGTGGTGGTGCAGAGAGATCGTGCCAACGATATTGTCACTCTGCGCATGCCGATGTAGTTAACAGTAGCAGTAACTCTGGATGGGCCCCTCTGAGCAAGGGGCTCAGAGCGATCGCACCATCTGCCCACTGGTAACTACTCAACCGCTTGGCATCACGTAGCATCTGCCATGTTATTCTAAAAAGAAAATAACAGAAACCGGACAGATGAATCATAAAGCCTCATTCAGACATCAATGATTTTTCGGGTACACAAAAAAATAGTCCTAGTTTTATGATTGTTTGGTCAGTTATTTTTACCATCAGTGTTTCATCAGCAATTTTCTGAATTTTTTTTTAAAAATTGCAAAACTTCTATTCCATGTGATGTCCATGAATCTCTCTGACCAATAGACTTGTATGGGTAATTTTGTTCTGTGACTTCAATCAAAAACGGATCTTATCCGAGCACGTTCGCTCACCACTAAATAGTATCTATCACTCAAGTGTGAGCAGAGCTTCAAGTGGTCATACAGTATAGGACAACATGATTGTACCAAGAAATGGCCCATATGAAGCAAGTGTTGCATAAATATGACACGTAACTTTTTTTTATCAAAGATTACAGTATACACATTTTCGGTGCATTTTTATTTAATAAATGTGCCCTAATATCTCGCCATACATCGCACAATTCCTGGCCTGCTCATCATGTTTTATCCATAGACAGGAAGAGATCTCAGCCATATTGGTTGTAACTTTTGAATCCCTAGCGACTAATAGTAAAACTGTTATTAGTGTATGTTAGCATGTTCCTTCGGCGACAACATAACCGTTTTAGTATCAGATCCTGAGAAAATAATTCCCAAAAAATGACATTATTCTCTTTTCATGCGATAAAGGACAACTTGCAGATTGCTTGGGATCCAACGGTTGGGACCCTCAGTGATCATGAGATCTGGAACTCCACAAACAAGCCTCATCCTGAATGGAGCAGAAGTGTGCATGCTTGACCACCACTGCATTCATTGTAAAAGGGGCTGCAGGAGCAAATGGCTTTCTCCATCTCTCCCATAAACAATGAATGAAACGAAGGTAAAGCATGTCCCTATCCGCTCCATTCCAGACAGAGCTGAAACGCTTTTCTCAGGGTTCCAGACTCGAGATTGCTGTGGGTCCCAGGGTCACACCCCAGTGATCAGCAAGTTTTTTTTTTTTTTCCTATCCAACCAACAGGAAATAATTTGTTATTTAGGAATACACCTTTAAAAGTGACAACCAATATGGCATGGTATCAATTTTGCTAAGTTATCTGTCATAGCTACATCAGAAAAAGATTAAAAAGAAAAAAAAAACACATTAATCAACATCTAATATTGTAAAAATGTTTTATATCCCTCTATAAAACAAATGTAGATGGTAATATGGCCGCAGCAGTGTCTGAAAATCCAACAGTACGGAAAGACTAAAGATGTGCAGAAGTTCCAGGTGCACCTAGGCCCTACAATCTTAGGCCCCCGAGACCATATGAAGAGACAGCATTTGATACATACATTTTGACCACGTGATTATATGAGATTTTGAACAAATAATATTCCCATTAAAGCTTTCTCTGTCTATTGATTGGTGACCAGAACGCGCAGCTTCCATAGAGATAGCGTGGTAAAGGCTCAGGTTTTAAAGGCAGTAGATAGGGGAGTGTTTGCACAAACTTTGGCTGAACTCTTTTCCTCTACTGGGAGAGGAACAGATACAGGAACTCGGAAATGACTTCACAAGTGTCAGAGGTCCATCCTGAGCATCATCAGTGTGGGTCTAATTTTCAGTGGCCTCACCCAGCCTCCCACTGCCTTCTGTCAGGTCCACAAACCCTTTTACTTCATTTGTTTTATCATCTGGACCTTCACGATGGAAAAGAATAGGATGCTAGTCTCAAGAGAATGAGGCTGATAATAATGGAAGAATTATAAGGCACGGAAGAGATAAACAGATAGATACCTAATACTGTATATACTGCACACAAACTCAGTAGGCAATTACTGTGTACCAGGATTTTTCTACTTATAGGGAATCACGTGGTTTTTGCCACCTAATCTGAGAGCAGCATGATGTAGGGAAAGAAACACGGATTTCAGAGATGAGTCACTTACTGGCCTGTTTGTGGTAGTTTTGATATAATCACATTTTTTGTTTATCAACAGGAAGTTATCACTAGAGGACTAGTAAACCTGCTGCCAGGTTGTCTTCTCTGTATAACCCTGCCCCCACTACTGATTGACAGCTTTTTGCCTATGCAGAAGTGGACACAGAAAGCTGCCAATCAGTGGTGTGGATGGGGTTATACAGAGCTCAGCATTCACAGAACTGGTTAATTTGATGCAGATAAAATAGGGATTTTATAAAATCTGCAGCAAGCAGTGATACATCGCTGGAATCAGGTTCTGTGCCCCTACATCATGCTGGTCTCAGATGGTGTAGCAAAAAGCTTAAAATTCTTTTAAGGGTACGTTTCCACGATCAGGTTTGATGCTGCGTACTTATCCAGCATCAAACCCGCAGCAGACACGTTACAGCATAGTGGATATGGGGTTTCTAGGAATCCCATGTCATTATGCGTGTATGTGCACCTGCAGATCACCCACGGACACAGGAACCCGACGTAATCCAGGATGCTGGGTTCCCCCTGTAGTTTATTCAGCAAGCGCTATAGCACTATCAGTGGCTTCTTAAGTGCTCTCTCTGGCCCAGAGACCATATGAATGAAAACACCAATTACTCAGGAATGCAGCAACAGAAGATATTAAAGGGGTTGTCCACTACTAAGACAACCCCTTCTTCATCTAAACGTTTGGCGGCGATAAAATAAAAAAGCTTATACTCACTTCCCGATCCGGCGCCGTTCCAGCAGAGTCGGCACTCGCATTCATCAGACTCTTTTGCGGTTGTTGTGACACGTGAGCCTGGCGCCCAATCAGCAATCACCAGTGACCACTGCGCCTGGCGTTACTGGCCCCGCATTCGGACAAATCGAACATCAAGAGGAAGTGAAAGAGCAGGCGCAACCCTGACTTCTTCTTGATGATCGAGTTGTCCGAAGGCGTGGCCAGTGACGCCAGCCCTGATTGGGCGACAGGCTCATGCGTCATAGCAATCGCATGAGAGCCCCGGGAACGCGAGTGCCAACACTGCAGGAATGGCGCCAGCACGGGAGGTGACCATAAGATTTTTTATTTTATTGAGCCAAGCATGGGGTGTGAGAAGGGGATGTCCAACTGAATTTACATTTCAAACGACCTACATGCCCATATTTCAGATTTAGGGATGGAATAGGGAATGCTCTTACTGAGATTCCCTTTAACAGATACATTTATCCCAAATGTTATGCTGTAGCATCTGGTTTATGTAAACATCCTCTAATATTAGCGTAGCCAACTATACTACATTAATTTACTTAATTTGTAAGTGCAACTTTCTATTGAGCCAATCTTCAGTCTTGGCGGAGAACAGCATTTGGCTGAGCAGTTCTGGCCCTTCTTTTTGTTGATCAGTGGGTTCTCAGGCAGCACACGGACTAATACTCTCTATGATATGCCAAAAGTTTTCTAAAAGTGCAGCTACACTTGAAACCCTGAAAAATGATAGTGCCACTGATAAATGATAAGTATAGTTTGCTAATCGAAATACTGTCAATGCAGCCAACCTTAGAGGGTTGTTCTGCATATGTTTTTTTCTATAAACGAGAGAAAATAAAAAAAAAGTAAAATATATAGCCTGCAACCTGGTAAAATTGGCCTTTAGAGGCGTGCACCTGTTTAATGAATTTGTTGCATCTTTACTGCACAGTTCATCAAGACTGGCACAGAAAACAGCAGTCTTGATGATTTAGGTCCTAAGTATATTGCCCTCCCCACATGAGTCTATACTTAGGTGCTTACACTTTGTGTGTGCTCATCAGTCACAACCAGGTGACATTTTCATGACCTGTGACACAGCGTATGTGTCATGAAAGGATCGCGTTCTTGCGGGTCGGGTGACCGGGGTCACTGAAAGGTCACCCAACACGCAGGCACAAGACCCTTTGTGCTTCACCACAGGGGGGTTGGCTTAACCCCTACGTGGCTACGATCGCTCTGATTGGCTGTTAAAAGTGAAACAGTGCTCCCTTTATTCCGAGCCCCGACGTGTGCCCAAACAGTGGTTTACCCCCACATATGGGGTATCAGCGTACTCAGTAAAAATTGCACAACAACTTTGGGGGTCTAATTTCTCCTGTTACTCTTGGGAAAAAAAAATTGGGACTAAAAAAATTATTTTTGTGGAAAAAAAATGATTTTTTATTTTCACAGCTCTGCGTTATAAACTTCTGTGAAGAACTTGGAGATTCAAAGTGCTCACCACACATCTAGAGGAGTTCCTTGGGGGATCTAGTTTCCAAAATGGGGTCACTTGGGGGGGTTTCTACTGTTTAGGCACATCATGGGCTCTGCAAACGTAACATGACGCCCGCAGACCATTCCATCAAGTCGGCATTTCAAAACGTCACTACTTTCCTTCCGAGCCCCGACGTGTGCCCATACAGTAGTTTTCTCCCACATATGGGGTACCAGTGTACTCAGGACAAACTGTACAACAACTTTTGGGGTCCAATTTCTCCTGTTACCGTTGTGAAAATAAAAAATTGTGGTTAAAAAAAAATGATTTTTTTTGAGGAAAAAAATGATTTTTGTTTTTACAGCTCTGCATTATAAACTTCTGTGAAGCACGTGGGGGTTCAAGGTGCTCACCACACATCTGGATAAGTTCCTTGGGGGGTCTAGTTTACAAAATGGGGTCACTTGTGGTTGGATTCTACTGTTTGGGCACATCAGGGGCTCTGCAAACGTAACAAGATGCCCGCAGACCATTCCATCAAGTCGGCATTTCAAAGCGTCACTACATCCCTTCCGAGCACTGACGTGTGCCCAAACAGTGGTTATCCCCCACAATATGGGGTACCAGCGTACTCAGGGCAAACTGGACAACAACTTTTGGGGTCCAATTTCTCCTGTAACCATTATGAAAATAAAAAATAGGGGGCTAAAAAAATCATTTTTTGAGAAAAAAAATGATTTTTTATTTTCAGGGCTGTGCGTTATAAACTTCTGTATAGCACCTGGGGGTTCAAAGTGCTCACTGTGCATCTAAATAAGTTCCTTAGGGGGTCTTGTTTCCAAAATGGGTCATTTGTGGGTGAGCTCCAAAGTTTAGGCACACAGGGGCTCTCCAAACACGACATGGTGTCCGCTAACGATTGGAGCTAATTTTCCATTAAAGTCAAATGGCGCTCTTTCCTTTCTGAGCCCTGTTGTGCACCCAAACAGTGGTTCCCCCCTCATATGGGACACCAGCGTACTCAGGAAAAACTGGACAACAACTTTTGGTGTCCAATTTATCCTGTTACCCTTGGGAAAATAAAAAAATAGGCTAAAAAATCATTTTTGAAAAACAAAAATGATTTATTTTCACTGCTCTGCGTTTATAAACTTCTGTGAAGCACTTGGGGGTTCAAAGTGCTCACTACACATCTAGATAAGCTCCTTGGGGGGTCTAGTTTCCAAAATGGGGTCACTTGTGGGGGTTTCTACTGTTTAGGCACATCAGGGGCACTGCAAATGCAACATGACGCCCGCAGAACATTCCATCAAGTCTGCATTCCAAAATGGCGCTCCTTCCCTTCTGAGCTCTCCCATGCGCCAAAACAGTGGTTCCCCCCCACATATGGGGTATTGGTGTACTCAGGACAAATTGCACAACAACTTTTGTGGTCCAATTTCTCCTGTTACCCTTGTGAAAATAAAAAATAACGGGCTAAAAAATCATTTTTGAGGAAATAAATGATTTTTTTATTTTCACTGCTCTGCATTATAAACTTCTGTGAAGCACTTGGGGGTTCAGAGTGCTCACAACTCATCTAGATAAGTTCCATAAGAGGTCTAGTTTCCAAAATGGTGTCACATGTGGGGTTTTTTCATTGTTTAGGCACACAGGGGCTCTCCAAACGCGTCATGGTGTTCGCTAATGACTGGAGCTAATTTTCCATTCAAAAAGTCAAATGGCGCTCCTTCCCTTCTGAGCCCTGCCGTGCGCCCAAACAGTGGTTTATGACCACATATGAGGTATCTGTGCACTCAGGAGAAATTGCCCAACAAATTTTAGGATCCATTTTATCCTGTTGCCCATGCAAAAATGAAAAAATTGATGCTAAAATAAAATTTTTGTTGGAAAAATTAAAATGTCCATTTTTTCCTTCCACGTTGCTTTAGTTCCTGTTAAGCACCTGAAGGGTTAATAATCTTCTTGAATGTAGTTTTGAGTAGCTTGAGGGGTGCAGTTTTTATAATGGTGTCACTTTTGGGTATTTTCTACCATATAGACCCCTCAAAGTGTCTTCAAATGTGAGGTGGTCCCTAAAAAATGGTTTTGTAAATTTTGCTGTAAAAATGAGAAATCACTGGTCAACTTTTAACCCTTATAACTTCCTAAAAAAAAAAATTTTTGCTTCCAAAATTGTGCTGATGCAAAGAAGACAAGTGGGAAATGTTATTTATTAACTATTTTGTGTCACATAACTCTCTGGTTTAACAGAATAAAAATTCAAAATTTGAAAATTGCGAAATTTTCAAAATTTTCGCCAAATTTCCATTTTTTTCACAAATAAATGCAAAAATTATCGACCTAAATTTACCACTAACATGAAGCCCAATATGTCACGAAAAAACAATCTCAGAATCGCTAGGATCCGTTGAAGCGTTCCTGAGTTATTACCTCATAAAGGGACACTGGTCAGAATTTCAAAAAATGGCAAGGTCATAAAGGGGCATTCCGGTCATGCTTCATATAAATAGTGGTGGGCTTATAATTAAATCATTATCTAATGACTTCCAACTAGGTTATGGTGCAACCTACCGCATCTGCAACTCGACAATCACAAAAAATATATTCTCATAGGCACAATTTAAGACACTTGAGACTTGTGACTCCCATTCAACCTCTCTGCCATTTGGCTGCTGTTTGACAGACAAAGCACAACTCTAAAATAGTCACGACAAGTCAAAGACAAGTTTCAAATTATTTTTTGGACATGCAGCTTGTATGAGAATTGCTGGACACAAACCAGTTGCCTGTACCTCCGGACTTAAAGGGGTTGTCTGAAGGTCTTAAATGGGTAAATTTGCAAGCTGCTTGATAAAACAAGCGACCTTGCAATGTATTTCCTATTAAAATTCCTCCCTGTTCTTAAGTATGGAGGGATTTTTAAGTTTATAAAGTACGTCATTGCCAAGGTTATTGGCCACCATGCACTTAGAGTATCCGGTTACCTCGGGAAGAAACACACGGCACTTGAAGACCCTATGCTTTTGAGCCTGCTCATGCCGCTTTGAAGCTTGCCGGTTCCAAACAGCTTCAGTTTTTGTGCACTTCTCCCATGCTACATAGCAAAGATGTCTCTTTTAGCAGCCTTGAATAGCGCTCAGTTCAGACCAGCAGTGCAGTCATACCACTGATCCAAACTGTGAGTCTACAGGAGCCCACCAGCCTTGGCAACCGGGAGGCAGAGAAGCAGTATGCTCCTGAAGATTAAAGGGGTTGTCCCATCTTCTGATAAAAGTCTGCAGTTACTCTAGGTGAGCGGTGCACATACTGTCAGGATTCTGCGGTATTGCCAGCGAGAGCGGGCAGTCACCTGACTGCCAGTATGGGATTTGCATACTTCTGACTACATGTGCTCAGCCTTGCTCAATATAAGTGAATTGAGTGAGGTGGAGAATGTCAAGTGAAAATGTCGCCCAAATTATGCAAATTGCATTCAGAAGTCTGCAGTCTCATAAAGTGACTGCAGACTGTTATCAGAAGACAGGACAACCCTTTAATAGAAAACCCCTTTTAAAGAGAATCTGTCACAAGGTTTGTGCAACTTAATCTGTGAGCAGCATGATGAAGGTGCAGAGGTCCTGATTCCAGCAATGTATAACTTGCTAGGCTGCGTGTTGTAGTAATAAAATCACTGCAAAATCATCAGACGATCATTAGAGGACAAGTAAACCTGCTGCCAGGTAGATAAGCACATTCATGAGCTCTGTATAAAACCACCCCCGACACTGATTGACAGCTTTTTGTGTACACTGTACATGAATGGAAAGCTGCCAATCAGTGGTAGGCGAGGGGTTATACAGAGCTCAGCATTCAGAGAACAGCTAGATCTGCAGTAGATAAAACAGTAAGTGACATCACTGAACTCACGCTCTCTGCCCCTACATCATGCTTCTCTTAGATGTATCATTTTCTTTTTTCAGGAGCACACTGCTCCCCTGCCTCCCAGCCTTCTGCTTACCAGGCAGCGATGCACTCCTGAAGGTTGAGTGCTTCAACCAGCAGCATAATCCTTCTGGTGCTCTGACTTTTCCCTCTCCCATGCTGCAAGCAGAGGCAGCGCTGCTTGTGCTGCACAGGAGAAGGGGCACGGCATTGGCTAGAATTAATCTGAAGCGATCAAGCCAGCTTCAGATTAGTGCTTGCAGGTTTAAGGCCGGTTTCACACGTCCTGATATTTCCGGTACCGGAAAAATCGGTAGCGGAGATAACCGTGTGCCCATGTAGTACATCCGTGTGGCACACGTGTGCCGCCCGTGTGCCGCATCAGTACCACACGAACGGCCGCAGGGGAAGTAGCACTATGGTAAGTGCTGTTCCCCCGCCTGTGATGCTGAACGGGGCTGTAATTATTCTCTTTTGCTCTGCCGGCAACAGCGCGAGCAGGGAGAATGAATGAAAAACAAACCAACGTGGGATCCCCCTTATATTTTTGAACCAACTCGGAAAAACTAACAGGTGCGGGCTGCTATTCTGAGGCTGGTAAAGGGCCATGAATATGGGCCCCCCCCAGCCTAAAAACAGCAGCCCGCAGCTGCCCAGAAAAGCCGCATCTATTAGATACACCAATTCTGGAGCTTTGTTGGGTTCTTCCCACTTGCCTTGTTGGGGTGGCAAGTGGGGTTAATAAGGGGATTAATGTCACCTTTCTATTGTAAGGTGACATTAAGCCTGGCTTAGTAATGAAGAGATGTCAATAAGACACCTATTCATTACTAATCCTATAGTAAGTAAAGCGTTAAATAAGCACACACACAATAAGAATAAAGTCTTTTAATGAAATAATACAACACACAGGTTTTCTATCTTTATTAAACTGCTATTCGCAGCGAAGCCCTCGTTCTCCTGGAAAAAATACAAAATAAAAAAACAACAATATACCCATACCTCTCCGGCGTACAGTCAAGTCCCACGGCGCAATCCATCTCAAGGGTTAATCAGTTTACAGCCGGAGCAGTGCTAATGCGACCGGCCTGGCTGTAAACCACCGTAGAATGAATGGGAAGCAGCGCGCACAGGCTCAGTGACAAGCGGTGACGTCACCAAGTCTGTGCTCGCTGACAGCCGAACTCTTGTGACCTCAGCACTGTGGGAAAATGAGCAAACACAACTATAAACACAACTGGACGAAGCATTTCTAAGCAAAACACATGTTGGTGTGGTGGGTTCCCCCGGGTTATATTGTCAGGTAACTATACCATTGATATACCTATGTATACCTTTGACTTTTGATTAAGTGTTTCTTATTTGAGATTGCCATGACTGATGGAAGCATGTATATCACTTGACAATTACATGTATCTAGTTCTATAGTTGTGTTTGCTCTGTGCAGGTGGACACACATTTATATGTATTTCACTGTTGCAATTTTGCCTTACTTTACATTCATTATATGTGTACCTTAATGTGCCCTTCACTGCAAAGAGCAAAAATTTACTGGTAGTACCTATTGTGATCATTTATCTGATGTATCTTTTTCTACTGTCCTGGTTTCTGTCTATTTGTTAATTATGGGCTTTAGTCAATACTTTTTTGGTATACACATTTATACTAAACGATTGTATGTATTATCCCGGTTGTTCCCACCTTTCTTTTCTGTATTTGTGGTACTTTGCCCCATGTTTTTATAATTTTTATGATTTTTTTCAATAAAGTATACTATTGTTATTTGGCTGTGTGTAAAGCCTTTTTTTGGTGTTATACATGTCTCTTCTTGCTTTATGGCCCTTATGCAGGATAATAGTCGGTGTGTTTTATATAAATACATCACAGAAGTTTGGTAATTCTTTTCTGTGGAGGGATGAAACACAACTGGAACTCTTTGGGCCTATGGAGAAACGGTATGTTCTAAAAAGAACGCCCTGCCTACAGTGATGCATGGTGGTGGCTCGGCGATGCTCTAGAGCGGATTGGAAACCTGTAGCATGTGGAGTGCAGGATGGATTCAAACATGTATCAGGATATATAAAGGGAAAAAGTCAGGTCTTCTGTGAAAAAGCTGAAGCTTGGGAATTATTAGACTTCCAACAGGATAATGACACTCAGCATACCTAAAGGCACCAAGGCTTGGTTTCATCAGAAGAAATCTTAGAATATTCTGGGTTGTCCATCAGAGGTGCCAGACTTGAACTCTGAAGAAAATCTTTTGTTGGCTTTATAGAAGGCTTTGACGAAGGAAGTGGCTGCACACAAGCCTAAAATATTATTGAACTGGAGGCCATTGACCACAACACATGGGATGAAATTCCTCACTATCGCTGCGAGAAGATGCTGTCTGTCTCTGTATCACATTTGCGGCAGGTCATAACAGCCAAAACTGCTCTACTAAGCACTAAAGACTAAAGATGCTTGTCATGAAGGAGGTGAATACGGTAATTTTGAGACTGCAGTAGTCCTGTGGAAGATCAGTATTTGGGTTCTTTGCAGTCCAATAGTACGTTGTAATGCACAATTTATGTGTCTATGGCAGAAGCTGCTTGCTTTGGTGGTAAAAGTGGCCCCTTACCTATTGGGCCTCTGTGCGGTTGCAAAGGTTGCATCAATTGTCTGTTCTTCCCTGATTTTTTCCTTCCAGAAACTTAAACCATATATGAGTAAAGAATCACTTCCAGCTGTTCAGTTTATACTGATACCAAGAAACACACATCATACGTTTAACAGAATTATTCATGAGACTAATACTTATCATATAGATCCTGCTGAGATGACTGTTACCATCACTGTGTCACATATGTTTGTGAGCGCTAACGCTGCATTTAATCTTTTTAACAATTGGCTTTTTGTACAAGTCCGAATGTCGGTCATATGAATCCTCTGTGTGGTGATCAGATGATGCTGCAGAATGGTAGGCTTTATGAAGGAGCTCTGTGTAGTTGTACTGTGTATACGTGGACAGTTTCATACTCTTAGGTTTATAGCTTCTGATGTAGTGTATTGTTCCTTTAAACAGTGACAATCAGGATTAGGAAATCAGTTTTAGGCCAGGTGTAGACGATCCGGAAGAAGCAGCGCTGTGGACGCAATGCATGTCCGCTGCATCCAAAGTGCTACCTCCCGTCTAATGACCACAGGTAAATCCGCAAGCGTTTACTGAACCTAGCAGCTCACCACGTCCAATACATTCTATAGGGGAAATTTCTTTTATCGAGACCAGCGCCTGTGTAACAGAAATAGACATTCTGGAAAGACATGTCAGTCTCTGAGGGTGATCTGCAGGCGACTATGGATATATATTGGACATGGGATTTCTTGAAATCTCATCCACTATGCTGTAACATCTGGACACTGCAGGTTTCACGCTGCACAAGTACGCAGCAGTTCTGGATCGTGTGCACATACCCTAAGTGACACGTATGTTATTCTATGTTTATGTCTTCATTGAAGGGTAATTAACAGAGCTGATTGTTGTGTATGTGAATAGAGCATAGAAATTGTCTTATTCTGGTGCCTTCTGGAGCACTCTACACAGTACTGCTCTGAAACAAACAAAAAAACAGTTTCTGCTGACCAGGATCTTGCCATCTCCACCCTTAGGGCTCCTTTCCATTTGCGAGAAATACGTCCGATTCTCGCATGTGAAATCCCAGCTCTGGCCTCGACACTCGGGAGTGGAGCGCGCGGTTGCATGTATTTGTATGTAGCTGCTCGCTCCACTCCCGAACGCCAGCCCCAGAGCTGGGATTTCACATGCGAGAATCGGACATATTTCTCGCAAGTGGAAAGGAGCCCTTATACTGGCCATAGACATTAGATAAGTTGCTTTTTTATACAACTGATTACGGTAACAATTTAATCTATGTAACATTCCCAAAGTCTGTGAAAGTCAGAGCCCCCACACAGGGAGATTTTGGCATCACAGTTACGATTTGTCACTCTACAGTCATATAGAGTTACTGTAGCCTTTTCATCTGAGACCGGACAATACGGATTGTGCATGCTGAACTGCGTTATGCCCAATCTTTTCATAGCACAAGAGATAAGTTGATGACAGAGGTGTCTGACAACTACGTATTTGCCTTTCTCCATTGAAATACATGTGCGCCCTTGCCTGAGCTCAGTTATGGAAAAATTAAAGCATAAATTAATTCAGAGATGTTGAATAAGTCTCCTATAAAGCACTGTGACTGGTATAGCTATGATCAATGTACCAATCACAACAGTAATAAATGCTTTGAATGCGTCCTTTCCAGCCGGCTGATTTCTAGCCTGAGGTCGGGGTCACACTACCGTAGAATACGGCCGAGTGCTATGCCAGAAAACATCACATAGCACTCGGCTATTGTTAATCTATGGGGCAGCTCACATTACTGTTTTTTTTCTCGGGCGTATTCTGCGTGCGATAAAAATTGCAGCATGCTGCGATTGTACACGTATATCGTCCAAGACTCGCCAATGCAAGCCTATGGGTGCGAGAAAAACTCTGGCGCCACACGGACCATCAGTGTAGCTTGCAAGAAATACGCACACATTTTCCTCATTTCATCCCACTGAGCCATTAAATTCAATGAGGAAGTCAGTGAGAAATGTAAAGTCATATGGATGTCATTGCACACAGATGACCATACGGAGAACACTTGTGCGACTCTCGGCTGAGTGTGACCTCAGCCATAATATGTGCCTATATTATATTAGTTTAATTGACATTCATTCATCTAAAGGCCCCTTTAATCATGTTAATGTGAAGTGTATGGAGATGAAATGTCATTAAACAATTGTTCAGCCGCTATACGTTTGGTATATTGTCTGCATCTTTTATGCTTGGACTTTAGCTATTTTTACTGGATTTTTCCACTTTGTCACTGGATCATTTGGTTTGCTCTTTTGGATTTGAATTTCCAGACCAAATCCTTGCACATGAATTGGACAAACCGTCACCACGTTTTTCCCACCTAATCTGAGAGCAGCATGATATAGAGACCCAGACCCTAATTCCAGCAATGTGTCACTTACTGGGCTGCTTGCTGTAGTTTTGATAAAATCACTGATTTAGTCAGCAGGAGATTATCACTATAGGACTAGAAAACCTGCTACCAGGTAGTCCTCCAAATTCATAAGCTCTGTATAACCTTCCCACACTGATCAGCAGTAGTGATGAGAGAACGTTCTAGGATAAGGTGTTATCTGAGCATGCTCAGGTGCTAACTGAGTGTCTTCTGCGTGCTCGAATAATATGTTTCGAGTCCCCGAGTCTGCATGTCTCGTGGTTGATCAACAGCCGCAACACATGCAGGGATTGCCAGTTTGTTAGACAATCCCTGCATGTGTCGCGGCTGTTGAACAGCTATGAGACATGCAGCTGTGGTGACTCAAACATATTTTTCAAACACGCCGAAGACACTCGGTTAGCAGCCGAGCATGCTCAGATAACGCCTTATCTTGAACACGTTCACTCACCATTAATTGGCATCTTTCTGCCTATGCACAGTGTACACAAAGCTAGCAATCAGTGGTGTGGGTGGGGCTATATAGAGCTCAGTATTCAGAGAATTGATAGATCTGCAGCAGAGAAAACAGTGATTTAATCAAAACTGCAGCAAGCAGCTTAATAAGTTATACATTGAAGGAATCAGGGTCTCTGCCCCTACATCACGCTACTCTTAGATGAAGTAGCAAAAACCTGACGACAGATCCCCTTTAAATGGGCTTTAACTGGTAATGGCCAAAAGAAATGTCTATTTACATGCCAATTCCACCCAGTACTCTGAATGAAGACAGAATCAATCTTCCTATAAGAGTCTGGTTATATATTGGCATCACATACTTTGGGCTAAGAATTTACCAGGACTTTGAAGAATGCGTTGAAACCTCATTCTTGAACTCTCCTCCCACCTCCATCCACTCACCCAGAGAAATAATTCTCATTCCTACACAGTGTCAGGCACAGCTGGACATATATGTGACACTTAGACTTCCATTTACAACCTCTAGTGGGGGCTGTTGTTCAAGGCGGCTCTGTTCAGTTGGCAGAGTGGTACCAGCCGCTGAGCTACAATGAACAGCTTGTTCTGACCCTATCCTCCCAGCACTTCCCAGTCTTTGATCTCAGCATCTAGCACAAACTAATATTTGTCCCTGGGAATATTTTCTCATAGAATTATTTCAATATTTAGTACTTCCCACTGGTTGTAGCGAGCATTGCCATACTCTGCAGGAGTGAGCTTATCTAAAATTATATCATTGGGTTCAGAAAATCAGATCCTAATGTTACCCTGGTGAAATATCATATATCTGATCACCAGGGTTGTCAACTTTAATATTTCTTTTTTCTGGACAATATATCGAAAAATCATGGAAAACCATAATAAATCATTATGATTATAAGTGAACCATGTCTACAGCCCATAATTCTGATATGAAGACATCATCTGCAGTCACCGTAACCTGATGATAATTACAGTCAAAATAAATTTTGTAAGTTTCTTCAGCCTCAAAAAAATTATGGACACCTTAAACAATTTTTATGGACAGGTCAAAAAAGCGTCTATTTTATAGTCTGTCCTGGAATTACTGCAATGTTAGCAACCATGCTGACTTCTCAGACCCTAAATAATACCTGTGATGCCAAAGTCTCTGGGTTGGACCACTAAAAAAAAAACAACTAGAAAATTATATGACCAGTCTCCTACCCATATGTGCTAGCCCTGGGCTACGCCTGGTCACCCAACATAAGGACCCAATATTACAGGGTTGGGTGACTGATAACTGTCGTGTCATGGTCAAGGTCACTTGGGGGTTGCTGCTACTGCATTCACTATCATGACCGGAAATGTGGCAATCTAACGTTGTGACTTCATGTCAAAGGGCCACAAATCATTGTGTAAATTACCCAAATTGTGGCATATAAATCATGAACCAGGAGAGTAGGACAGGTAGTTCTTGAGGCCCTGCTAGCACAAAATAGTAAAACAGTGATGCCGTGGGTACTAGGAGACAAATAAAAAATTCAAAACCGTAAAAAGGATAATACATCCTAAAAATACTATATAGTCCTGTAATATTTGCAACTTGCTATTTTAGCTTTAAACAGAACCTGTTAACATCTTTTTACATATAGAAATAATATTATGGTTGTATATCTGTGTAAGGGGTGACAAGGACTGTTTAAGCCCCACAATCATCCCAGTTAAAGTATGTCTTAATCTGTATATATGTTTATAAATATGTTGTAACGTACATAATGTTAATATGTAAATATATTGTAAAGATAGTTTCCCTATCTTTACAATATATTTACATATCAACATTATGTATTACAACATATGCAGTTATAGGGTTAGACACTAGAAGGGGGTAGTGTAGGATAAGACCATAGGATAGGAAATAGTTAACGTAGGAGAGGCCAGCTGTGGGTAAGCCAGGAAGATTTCCTGTAGTTAGTGAGTAAGGCCTGGGAGCCCATACAGGGCAGATGACCCCGTAAAGTTTAAGCACGGAGCCTAGTCATCCAGGGCCTGGGGGACGATGGTCACACAAGAAGGAATGCGTGGCAGCACCAGTATGAGTATGTGGCAGCTAACTTCATGGGCTGATTCCCTTTTGTCTGGGGCAAAACAGACAGGGGAACTCCTGTAGATAGTTAGGCAGGCGAAAAGGAACCCTACGGTTCCGGACGATCCGGTACGACCCTGGGACATTCTGGAAGAAGTGAAGGAAAGCACAGGGCAAGAAAGGAATGTACTCTGTGATGATGTCTGTGATGATCCCTGTGATGCAACTGTAACTGAATTGGACGTGCTGAATGGAACCAAGAAAACTCGTTTTTGTTAAGTTGGAACTGGACTCTGTCTCCGTTTATTTGAAATCGCCAGAAAGCAGTCCCCAGCAGCTCAGAAGGAATCCGGATGGAACCGAGAGCGGGACTCAAGGTACAGATCAAAGGGGACATTGTGTGTATGTTACGGGAGACCAGGGCATGATTGAGCAACCATTGTCAGCCTCAACTATGGCCCTGGCTCCCCTTACACTTGGCGTAGTGTGGCAGAATCCCGCAACCGTGCAGAGTAGGAATGCCGTGAATGTGATGAAGAAAGATGAAGATATCGTTAATGTGACTGATACCCTGGATGTGACTAATACTTTGGATGGGACTGATACCTTGGATGTGACTGACACTTTGATTATGGCAAAGATGGCGACTCTGAAAATGGCGGAAAATGGCGCGAAGATGTAGGATGACAGCTTTGATCCCACCCCTCGTGGGCGTCCTGACCTAGAAATGGCACGAAAGTCTGCCTGCCACAGTCTGGGGAGTGGTGCCCGCCCATGGTGGGCGCGTTGGAAAAGGAGAAGGCCTCGCCCCTTACAACAGACTGCAGAGAAATGGGTGGTGCGAACCTCACGTTGGAACGGGTGGGGCCCTGAAGAAAACTCCGTGTGCAGTTGCATGGCGCCATTACGAGACACCCATCACTGTAGAGGGATAGGCCGCGTCGAGTGGAAATGGCAGCAGAAGGAAAGGAAGAAAGGACCTGACCAGGAAGAACGGGAGGACTCACCGACGACTGCTGGTCCATCGGGGTCTCTGGGCCTGCGGAGTAGCGGAGCCGGCGGCTGCCGAAGCCAGAACATCATCGTCGGTAGCTGGAGGCCGGTGGACCGGAAGCGAAGACTGCCCCAGAGAAGCCCGCGCAGGAAATTAAGTGCGAGCTGGAGTGCGCAGCTGCATCGACGGAGGGATCCAATGGTCACAGGACAGTCGCGGCCCGGGACGCTCGAGCGGATGGCGATAAGTGCACCTCGGCCCCTCACCCTGGAAGGCTGGTCCGTACCTTGGCCCCAAACCCCGGAAAGCCAGTCCGTCCTGAGCGATGCCACATCCCTCGACCAGTCTCACTTCCATCAGGAGACAGCGGGCCCCTTTCCATCCCCCGGGCAAGCCACCTGGGTTGAGGAGGTGATCCTGCGGAAGAAACAGCGTGAGAAGGAGGTTTGGGCAGAGCTGTGCCGACCTGGAGGGGGCGCCATGGCCGGATGTCGTACCAGAGGGCAGCTGGTCTGCACAGATACCGACCGTGGCTATAGATTTATACGTGAGGTGGGCACCAACGCTAAGGTGTATGTGAATGCCGCCTCAGTGAAGTATGGGAGGCCCTTAATTGAAGGAGATTGGGTCTGTTTCTTTAAAGAAGACAGTGCATGGGGGTACTTTTGATGTGGCTGTTACCCAGTGTGAGGAGGATGACCTGGAACTTTATGTGGGCCGGAGCAGGCACAACTGGCTCCCTGTTCCCTGGCCACTGCCTGGCCAAGCCCAGTCCCTGCCATGTCTTGTCAATCCACGACGTCTGCGGCTGCAGAGTCGTCACCGGCCCAAACACGGGCATGGAGTCGAAAGGGAGGTAAAGTGGCAAAGGACGCCTGCCACTGAGGAGATATTTAAACTTTTACAAATATATAGAGCTTGTTGCACCAAGTAAACGGGAACCTTCCGCGTCCCTGTGGGCAAAGGAGCATTGGAGCACCCCCAAAGACTGGTGCAGTGAGTCTACAGTCACATAGAGTGACTGCAGACTTGTAGGTGAGTCGCCCGCCAGGGCCGTGGGGTACTCGGCACCGAGCCCGTTCACTTGTATGGGGGATGTCACGGTGACACAGCTTGGTCCGTGGCCCTGGGCGCTCACTGAAAAGGGGGATATTTACAGGGGATTAAAGTATTTGTAGGATGTTCGTGACGACACCTGTGGTACCTGGTCAGGGTGATCAGCGCTGCTATACAGATCCGCTGAAGGGTTGGTGTTGGGCAGCAAGGTGTTAAGCCTTCCACAGGCAAGGCTGGGGTCCTTCAGGGTAAACGGAGTGTAGGGGTGCAGGATGAAGGAGGGGAGTTCAGCCGTAGAAGCAATAATGTGAATACACACACACAAGTCTCTTTCTGTACCTTTACTGATGGAATTACAGGCACGTCCCGGGATGCTGGCAGGGTGAAGAATGCACGTCCAGTTCTTTCCACTAAGTAGGTGTAGGGCCTCCTTACTCCTGTAGTGTGAGTCTCTGACCTGTATGAAACGAGGCCTAACTCTGTCTTCAACTTTACACACCCGGCTAACTTTGTGGTGGGGCCTTCTATTGGTAAGAACACAGTCTCTAATGGTTGCGCCGACCAGACTCCTGTCTTCCTGACCCCGGTTACGTATCAACACTTATGGGCTCCTGCGACTTGTAGTCCCGCAGGGTCTCCGGTATCTCCTACTAGTCGTGTAGATTCTAGCAAGCTTCGACCCAGTGTCCGGTTATTCAGAGTAGAGGTAAGCTATCAATGCTATTTCCACCTCTGTCACTCTCTTCTTATCCACTCACCTTTCGTCCTACTCGACCCTCACATAAGCACACTCTGGCTGTAGGTTGCTGCTTCTTCTCTTTCTTCACCGCTCTCAAAGCGTCGGCACGCTTGCTCACTGAACTGCACTCAGTTGACTCAGTTCTGACTAGGCTGGAGTGGTTATCCTTCCACTTGTACTAGCCTCCACACGTTGAACTAAGCTTAGAGCTGCAGATTTCAGGTTCTTTCAACAACTGCTGTTCTCTCTCTCTCTTACTTCCAAGCTCTACCTGGAACGGCTATCAGTCTTCTCCGTCTGTCCTGCACCTGGCTTTGCAGACTAACTGATCTGTGCTCGCTCCAAAAGCTAACTTTCTACTTGCTTCACTCAGGAGAACTAACAACTCTACTCTCCTCACAAAAACTAACTACTCTCAGTGTCTTCACCATCCTTATATACTCTGAAAAGGCTCCCTCTGGTGACTCTAGGGATGGGTGAAGATGTGTGTATGCATATTGGGTCCTCTAGTGGTCATTACCTTCAGTGCATCCCTCTGGGAAATGAGATTCCAAGCGCAGCTGGGCTCTACATAGGCTAAGGCCAAACAATCCCATTAACCTTGTGTCATGTTGTCCTCCATATTCATGAGCTCTGTTTAACCCCCCCCCAATGATTGGCAGCTTTCTGCTTATGCACAGTGTACACAGAAAGCTGCCAATCAGTTGTCTTGGCGAGGATATAAAGAACTCAGCATTTAAAGAACTGGTAGATCTACAGTAGAGAAACTGTGATTTTACCAGAACTAGAGCAAGCAGCCCAGCAAATGATTAAACGCACTGGAATAAGGGTAAACCCCTACATCATGCTACTCTCAGATGGGGTAGCAAAACCCTGGTGACAGATTCTGTTTAAATTTCATGAACAGAGGGGTCTAAGTGTTCTATATGTGGACAGGACCTAAAACAAGACATTGCAATCACACCTGATGGTGGATGGTATTCTGTACATCCAATGGTGATATTTATTGATAAATGGAATATGTTTGCTGTGGTTATTACGAACTTTACCTCTTTCAACCACTATATTCCTTTTCTTCAGATAATAGCTTCTGTGGGTAACCTTATTTGCTAATTTATTATTATTATTAATATTTATTTATATAGCACCATTGATTCCATGGTGCTGTACATGAGAAGGGGTTACATACAAATTACAGATATCTCTTACAGTAAACAAACTAACAATCACAGACTGATACAGAGGGGAGAGGACCCTGCCCTTGCGGGCTTACATTCTACAGGATTGTGAGGCAGGAGACAGTAGGTCGGGGGGTTGCAGCAGTTCCGGTGTTGGTTGAGGCGATATCTCCGGTAGTGGTGAGGAGGCAGCGGGGTCATTGCAGGCTGTAGGCTTTCCTGAAGAGATGGGTTTTCAGGTTCCGTCTGAAGGATCCGAATGTGTTTGATAGTCGGACGTGTTGTGTCCATATTTTTATTATATAGGTTAGTATATAACCTGCCATCGTCTCCTCTGATCACCCAAGTGTCCAAAACACTGATTCTGACCAAATCGCTATGGAGTGTGAATTTCAATTCTTTCTATACAGAATTCAGGAATTTCCCCAAATGCCTCTAGGGTAGGCATCCAATATGCAAAAATCTCTAAAAAACAGGATCGTTTACACTGTTTCTGAAATAACGAATTCGATTATGCCAATTCTTTCACAAACCATTCCATGTTATATTTTTTGTATGGTGGTACAATGGTGAAACCCATTGAGGTTCCACTCTGTTTTTGGTAATAAACAGTGATTGGAGCTTGTACAGGTCACTGCACTTGAAGCCAGTTTCTGTACGTTATGGAGCAGAATTAGTCCCTGAGCTAACTCCAGAAATCCTCACCACACTTTTGTATCTGAGCAGATGCAAAAACATGGACCAAATAGAATAAAATACATATAACAAAATGATGAAAAACAATCTATTTTCTCTTATTTGCAAAAAAAGACATCCGAATGAGACCTCAGAAAGTTCCCACATCCCATTTAATAATCTAGTTAATTGCCTTTGAACCAATTCTATTTTTCTGAGAGGCAAACAAGTTAAACAGGGTGTATCCAGCAGCACATCTAGAGAAAGTTAATTAAAATCACCATTTACTAGTTCAGCTTAAAAAATTTGAAGAATTTAAAAAAAAGAGTGGAAGAGGAAATTCCCGGATATCCACTTTTACACGTTTCAAACATCTAAGTTCTTAATCATAGTTTGCTCCCCTACACACTATGATTAAGAATTTAGATGTTTGAAACGCGTAAAAGTGGATTCCCCAGAATTCCTTCTTCCACTCTTTTTTAAAATTCTTCCAATTTTTTAACATGGACTATTAAATATTGATTTTAATTGCCTTTGCCTGGACGTGCTGCTGCATACACCCTCTCTGCATGTTCCTGGTTGTTAGTTGCAGCAGGGTATTTGCTCATTTTAGGTTTTGTTGTGTGGTACGGTATCAACTGCCTTTCAAAAGACCAGCTATATCCGATCAGCCATATGACAAATATCCAGATCTGCAAATACCTCCTCATTAAAACCCAGCATGTTCGTTAGACACAACTTGTATTCCACGAATCCTGGCTGGTTGTCAGTTATTGTATTGTTCTCTTCTATGTATATTTTGTAGGTCGTCTTCTATTCATTTTTTTTGCACACGACTGATATCAAACGTACCAAATGATACCTACACGGATCCACCTCCTTACCCTTGTTGAAAAGCGGTACCACGTCATCCATCGTTTGATCTCATGGCTGCTATCCTTTTATAAAAAGATGAGAATTAGTATATTTTAAATTCATGAAACAGCACTGTCACGTCTCACTCCTGTCTAGGCCACTTCCCCATAAGTTCTCAAATACAGTACTTTCTACTTCTTTCAGAATGCACAGTATCTATCAGTATCTCGCCATCCACTGTGGTTGGATCCTCGCCAGCATTAACTATGAGTATGATTTAACATAAAAAAAAGGATGTCAGATATTAGAAGATAGGGCCTGCTTTTTTTCCTAAAAACATTGCCACTTTGGTCATGAGCAGATTGGTTCACGTCAACCCTGGTCAAGGAGGTCAGTGATCTCTGGACGTGGACAGGAGCGGCATGAGATTCTGGTTCACGGGTACGGCATTTTATTCATGTGCACAGGTGACGATGCACCAGTCTGGCAAATCATAAACCCAAAAAACACAAGAACACCAAAAGCAGCCAAAAATGTCCCATAAAAACAACTTTATTAAACAACATTAAGATAGCAGAAAAGGTGAATGGTACAAATGGGGAAACAACAACTCAGACCAATGATATGCATGCTAGAAAAGGATCAAGTCATGTTCACACATACACTTATATGTAAATGCAAGTGCCTCCAATAGTTCACTGCAATTGAATATCATAATATCCTGGTGTATAACAATAATTATATTTCTCTATTTCAAATAGCGCCATAGCAGGAACAAATAAATACCTTAACAGATGTATGCCCAGGTATGTGGAACAGGACCCCGATCCACCCCGACGCGCGTTTCGGAGCGCAGCTCATACCCCCATTCACCTTTTCTGCTATCTTAATGTTGTTTAATAAAGTTGTTTTTATGGGACATTTTTGGCTGCTTTTGGTGTTCTTGTGTTTTTTGGCTAAGCTTTTTGCAGTTTCCCATAGTCCTATCTACCATTTATATATAACATTGTCACTATTGTATTGAGGATATTGGTGATGTTGTCCTTTATTTTTCTGTTAAATCATAAACCCAGCCTAGGATCCTGGAGGGTAAGAAAATTTGCGCAGCTCTTTATCCACAGCCAGAGAGCACTGACCTGGTTGCGCGAAGCGATCCGCTCATCTCTAATCCATTCATTTTCCTGCAAAATCACAACAATCTGCTATAAAACTATAAGCAGAAACAGAAAATACAAATTGAGAGCCGGTTTCCATTTATGGGCTAACATGGGACCAAGATATAATTTTTACAATAAGCATACATGAGGTCAGAGAATTTACCAGTAAGGGCATATAGAACCAACAATAATAGGTCATGTAGGGAAAATTTGGATGGCTTTATCACTATCCTCTACTATGTTGACAGAGAGTAAAATGCATTATATGAACACATTGCAGTAGAAAGTGAGGAGGGTAGCTTATGCAGCAAAGTCGTAGAAGACCCTTATTCTGGGAACTAAGCACATAAAGGCACATCTGGCAACCATCTGTCCTGCAGTAATACATAACAGCCTCCTGAAATCTCAGCCAGAGAGCAATGACCAGGATCATGTCACACTCCGCCTTGGAGTGAGACCCCCTCTGGGACAGGAAGACCAGTCCCCAATGCAAACCTTTTAGAGAAAATCCTAACTAACCACCAATCTGTGTGATATTTCTCATACAGTTTCATCCATGTTTTGTTCTACGCAACTGAATATCTGTGATAGTAAAGAGAAATTTGCAGATTATGCAAGATAAAAGTGACTCCATTAAATGGAATGTCATTTTTTCTTTGTCTTGGTATGAGTTACATTTACAACCCAAAATATTGTACTCTTGACTATAATTGGCCCTTTTTTCCTCACAAATGAGTTTAATGCTCTTTTTGTGTGCCTGTACTTAGTACTTTGAGTTCACAAGGGTGAACATTCTTAAGTTAAACATAACCGGTCATTACAAATTTCCTATGTAAGGACCCCAGGGTAACATAGGGTAGATTATTACCTTTTTTAAACATGTCCAAAAATTTACATTTTATTAATGTTGCGCACCTCTTCGTTCCATCTGGGGGGGGAGCCGCAGCATGGGAAAGTAACTGCGTAATCAGTGTCTCGACTATAATAATGCCTATCATTCCTTGATTGACAGTGTGAATGTGCTGAGGAAGATGTCAGTCATTCAACGATGGGCGATTACCTCCCAGACACTGGTTACAGCAGTGACTGATCAGTACTCGATCCCAGATTACTGGAATCTAGCTCCACACAGCAGTGATAAAAGATAATTTTTTTTGTCTTCCACCAATATTGCTAATTTCCACAAAGACATGTTTAAAATGCTAATATTCCACACTACACTAACCTGGCTTTAGCCACATAAGGAAATCTGGGATGACAGGTTCACAAATACTTATTGATTGAGTTTTTAGGTTTTCATATTTTAAGCTGTTCAGGTGTTCAAGCCCTCATACACATTTTTTAAATTTACTCACTTATACAGCACCATTAATTCCACAGCGCTTTACAGACATTATCATCACTGTCCCCATTGGGATTCACAATCCAAACTCCCTATCATGGGAGGAAACCAGACTACCTGGAGGAAACCACGCAACGCTCGTAGAGAAAACAGGGGCGCTTATGCAAACAGAGCATTTCTGTGTATGGGGATGTTGTGAGAAATAGCCGTCAGCCTAATCATAGTTCAGCCATCCAAGGTGTATGGTCAGCTTTAGGCTATGTGCACACGTTGCGGATTGTTAGCGTTTTTGCTGCGTTTTTTTGCGGCGAAAACGCTTACAGAACGCAACCCATTATATTCTATGTGATTCCGCAATGCTCTGCACATGCTGCGTGTTTTTCCGCGGCGGAATCGCATCGCGGAAAAATACGCAGCATGCTCATTCTTTTTGCTCAGTCCGCCGGGATTGGCCGGGAGCATCGCTGAAGGCGGGAAAGTTGCGGGGGCCGCCGGAAGGTTAGAATATCACGACTTTTTATTTTTTTTATTATTTTTAACATTAGATCTTTTTACTATTGATACGGCATAGGCGGCATCAATAGTAAAAAGTTGCTCACATTGTCAAACACATTGTTTGACTCGTGTGACCAACCTGTCAATCAGTTTTCCAAGCGATGCTACAGATTGCTTGGAAAACGCTAGCATTCTGCAAGCTAATTACGCATGCAAAATGCTAGTTTCTGTCGGGAATACTCATACCTACAAAATGTGGATTTCCCGCGACAGGGAGGTGCGGGATTGCCACAGAAATTTCCACGGCAATTCCGCAACGTGTGCACATAGCCTTAGAAACAGTGATCTTCCAATTGGCTCACTTTAAACATACTGTAATTCTGTATATATTTTGTACCTTCTATGGACAAATCCATGGCAGCTGTAGTTGACACTGGAAGGAAACCAGCATGTGACCATATTTCCAGTAGAATCCCAGCCTCTGTTTCCTTGGTTTGCTGACTCCATAAGATGGAAGCAGGAAATGTTGTGAATGTGCTAGAAATGAATTCTGAGCAGAAGCTCCCTCTGGTGGTTACAAACAGTACTGAACTATCCAATGAAGATTGTGAAGATTGGCGATCAGGTGTTACTGACTGGTCTTATATAAGGGAGGTTCCCTCCCATCAGGGTTGCCGGTGATCAATTGTTCTGGTCTCATCTTTGATTCCTGTTCACTTTGTAGCTTGCTGTTTCGTGCCTGCATCTTCTGCTAACAGATAAGACATTTTCTTCTTTGTTTTTGTGCTTGCTTTTTGCATTTTGTCCTGCACTTCTGTGGGGGTCTGCCGGTCTGTTATAATTTGGTAGCTGAGGAGAGCAGGCAAAAAGGAAATACACCAGAGCAGTTGGAAACTATGAGATTGCAGTACCCTGACTAACCACCACAACTAGAGGCAGCCGTGGAGCGTTCCTACGTTGGTCCTAGACGCCTCGTCACAGCCTGAGAAACTAACTACACCTAAAGATAGAAAGAGGAAAGCTATCTGCCCCGGAGCAGATCCCCAAAGAACATAGAAAGCCCCCAAACATGTAATGGCGGTTAGACAAGAAGAAATACTGACACAGACAGAAAATAGTATGAGCAAACGTTGGGGCCCAAACTTACTAAATAGAAAAGGATAGGAAGGGCACTTACTGCAATCCCAAAAAACCCTGAAAAGCACCAACTCTACTAATTTCAAAAACACCTGAGATCACACGACCTCTACCACCTAAATTAGTTCTCTGGTGTAACCAAAAACAAAACAGCAGCCACTGAAAAAACTGGAAAAAGCAAATGTACAAACATCAGTGGCTGAACTGAACTGAGAGGGCAAAAGCCCCCTGAGGGGACCCTGAAGGCCCCCACAGAAGTGCAGGACAAAATGCAAAAATCAAGCACAAATACAAAAAGAAGAAAATGTCTTATCTGTTAGCAGGAGATTCAGACACAACACAGCAGGCTACCAAGGAAACAGGAATCAAGGATTAAGACCAAAACAATTGATCACCGGCAACCCTGATGGGAAGGCGACTCCCTTATATAAGACCAGTCAGTAACACCTGATTCCCAATCCTCACAATCTTCACTGGACAGTCCAGTACCGTTTGTAACCACCAGAGGGAGCTTCTGCTCAGAACTCATTTCCAGCCTATTCACAACACGGGTCCCCTCCGGGGGGCTTGTGCTCCTCTCGGTTTAGTTCAGCCACTGTTGTTTGTTCATTTGCCTTTTCCAGTTTTTTCAGTGGCTGCTGTTTAGTTTTGTTACACCAGAGAACTAATTTAGGTGGTAGAGGTCGTGTGATCTCAGGTGTTTTTGTAATTAGTAGTGTTGGTACTTTTCAGGGTTTTTTGGGATTGCAGTAAGTGTCCTTCCTATCCTTTTCTATTTAGGAAGTTTGGGCCCCAACGTTTGCTCATACTATTTTCAGTCTGTGTCTGTGTATTTCCTCTTGTCTAACCGCCATTACATGTTTGGGGGCTTTCTATGTTCTTTGGGGATCTGCTCCGGGGCAGATAGTTTTCCTCTTTCTGTCTTTAGGTGTAGTTAGCTTCTCAGGCTGTGACGAGGCGTCTAGGACCAACGTAGGTACGCTCCACGGCTGCCTTTAGTTGTGGTGGTTAGTCAGGGTACTGCAATCCCATAGATTCCAACCTCTCTGGTGTATTTCCTTTTTTGCCTGCTCTCCTCAGCTACCAAATCATAACAAGGAAGCTCACAAGTAAAGCCATGGAAGATGTGGTTCAGTAAGTCATGTTTATCGCCTGCCGACATGACCTAGTTCTCAATCACTAAATGCAATGAAAAATAAAGTGGTGGCCTTAAAAAATGCAACAGAAAAGCAAATAATCTCAACCAGATGAGCATTAAAAATTGACTAATACTTAGCATAAAATGGTTGACATTAATTGCTGAAACCCAGAGGAACCCTCCAAGAATGGTGACCTTTGTGGTTTGGAGATGCTACTGATTATGGGGGCCTGGGAGAGATCTCTATTTGGCGATGCGGGCACACAGGCCGCCTCTCATGTGCTGTACTGGTTTAGATATATCGATGATATCTTGATGTTGTGGGATGGGACGGTGCAGCAGCTCGAGGATTTTATGGTGGAGCTGAATCAGAATCCTCTTAACATCCATTTAACCTATAAACATAGTCGTGAGAAGGTTGAATTTCTGGACATTTCCCTGGAGATTGACATTAATCGTCGCTTCCGGACGGACGTGTTCAGGAAGCCGACTTCTGTAAACGCACTAATTCATGCAAAATCAGCTCATCACCCAGCCACCATTAGGGCCGTCCCGGTCGGACAGTTCCTTCGAATGAGACAAAACTGTTCTACCGATGATGCCTTTGAGGCTCAGGCTAAAGACCTCGGTGATCGATTCAGGGCACGAGGTTATAGCAACCGATGCATTAAGAAGGGATACGATCGGGCAAGGAGGACTCCACGCGACTGTCTACTTAATACTGCTCGTGTGGACAGACAGGGGAGTGATGAAGGACCTATAAGATTCATCACCACTTTCAACCATGAATGGTTCGACATCCGACAAATTCTTACTAAACATTGGGATGTTTTAAAAACCGAGCCTGCTCTGTCCCGCTCGCTGGGTAGTTACCCTTCCATGACATCAAGACGATCTAAAAATTTACGAGATACTCTCGTTCGAAGTCATTACATTCCACCTCCTGTAAATGTCTTTGGCTCTCGTGGTCCTACCGTTGGCTTTTTTCCTTGCGGCCACTGCCTTGCGTGCGCCAATGCCCTGCGTGCCCTGAAGTTTTCGTCCTCTGGTGGTGATAAGACATATGACATCCGCCAACGTATATCCTGTGGCAGCTCGAACGTCATTTATTACGCCACATGTGGCTGTCCGAAGATATATGTTGGCTTAACCACCAGGGAATTGAGAATACGTATCAGGGAACACGTTAGGGACATTGGCGCAGCAAGATCCATTTCAGACCCTTCAGACTTAAAGACAATTCCGCGTCACTTTAAACACCACCATAACTGTGATGCTACATCCTTTAAGGTCCGCGGAATTGACATCCTACACCTCGGCGTTAGAGGTGGGGATTACAAGAAAATTCTGTCCCAAATGGAGGCCCGTTGGATCGTCCAACTCGATACAATGGTGCCCAGTGGCCTCAATGAATCTCTAAATTTTGCCTCTTTTTTATAGATATTTTTATTTCCTTCTGATACCCCCTCTCTGGTTCTATTTGATGCCTTCTCTTCTTTTAATTTTAAAATATTTTTTCTTTTAAATATATTTTTTCACAGTTGTGTCCATTTCGTCACTAATATGAGATCTTTGACTCTATCCTCACATGCCTGGCGGATATGAGAAGTTGTGAAAAGAAAAGCGAGAATACAGCGACAAAAACAGATGATAAAGCATATACGATTTTTGTATTTTTGTATGTTTGTAATGTAGATATTATATGCTATCATCTATGCCTTTATTTGATTCATGTATATCACGTTTTTGCTATGTAACTATGTATCTTTCCGTCTATTGTGATTGTGCCTCATATCCTCATATCTCTATACATTACCACGGAGTTTGGTGTGCGCGTGCCCCGCTGTTGCCTGGGTGACTCCCCACGTGGTGGGGCGTCTCTCTGTGTCCGGAACGCGCTCTGACCTCGTGTCTGCGCGCGTGCCCGGATGCATGACGCCGCCGTCACTGGGGGCCTCCCCGGCTCCAGCGGCGCATGCGCCGCTATACCTTCTCCTATTTGTCAACGCACGACATGTGATTTGGATGTGGGAGGCATTTAAAGGTCCTTGGTACCAAACATTGTTATCCCCTTGAGAAAGTGGCAGGCGTGCCACGAAACGTACGTCGGGGTGGCATCTCTTGTATGGGGTGATTCCTCCTAGTGCGGTATTTTACAATTCTATTTGGTGAGCATGGTTTCCTATCAGATATGGCCAGCATTGCATTGACTCTTACTGGCCTCATTACATAAGCGCTTGTCGTTTAGTGAAACATGCTTTATCTTGTGTGGTGAACTTTTTTTGTAGCTCTGTTACTTCTTTACCTTCCTTTTTGTGGGGGATCTTATATACGATTTATTTGATATGTTGTGAGCTACAATGTGTTTATTTACCATCATTGCCACATGCGTTTATTTGCCAAACCGCTAGGAGATTTCTCTCCCTGTATGTGCACATGTCCTCTATATGCGGTTTCACTGTTCAATGTTATTTATTCTTGTGCTACGTATGTATTGTTACACAATAAATATTTACCTTTTATAATATGAATTTTGGTCACCAGCGACTCTCTTTTTCCTCCTATGATATTACATCTATATGAGTGGTGATTTTTTGGTCACACATTTCTAGTGTGACCCACATTTTCCCTATCCATGCAGCTGTATTTGATGAAACAAATCATAACAAGGAAGCTCACAAGTAAAGCCATGGTAGATGTGGTTCAGTAGGTCATGTTTATCGCCTGCCGACATGACCTAGTTCTCAGTCACTAAATGCAATGAAAAATAAAGTGGTGGCCTTAAAAAATGCAACAGAAAAGCAAATAATCTCAACCAGATGAGCATTAAAAATTGACTAATACTTAGCATAGAATGGTTGACATTAATTGATGAAACCCAGAGGAACCCTCCAAGAATGGTGAGCTTTGTGGTTTGGAGATGCTACTGATTATTAATGACATAAGTGTTCTTATGTATCGCTAATTAAACCCCTCTCACTTCTTTGTGCACTGTGCACTTGGCTTTCACACTTGAGAAAGATGCCAGTCCTGGGTGGAAACGTGTCGTGAAATAAAAGACGCTTCTTTATAGTATTGGATCAAGGATCTTCATTTTGGTTAGCACAGCCAAACCATGAATTATCGTTTTCTTTCATAATGTAGATGGGAGTATCCAAAGGAAACTGTTATGTTGAAAATGATATTTGATCTGCAAGCAGGAGGAGCTGATTTTTGCAGCGAAAGCATTAGAAAAACTTACGGTACATTTTATTGACTGAAGTCCCTGGTGTTTAAATACATACGAGTCCAGTAGGTGGTCCTTTTCAGTGATTGACAGTCTTCCCTGTATGATTGTGCATGTAGAGATAAATGTCAATCACCTGTAGGACCGCCCACTGGAAACACCAGGGATTTCAGGGAGTGAAATCAAAGTTATTCTGAATAATTTACAACAAACCTATATATCATTCTCTACTCATATACCGTGCTGTCCACAGATCTAACTGCAGGTACAACGTGACAGGTTTATATTTTCTGTTAGGATGAATAGTAATGGAAGATGGTGTTGTAAAGCTAGCGATTTTGGCCCGTTTCAGATCATCTTTTCTAGGATATTTGCTGACATACAGATAATTATGATAGGAATGTCCTGCTTGCAGTTACAATAAGCAGCACATATTGGGAAAAGATGTGTATATCACGCGCACTCCAGAGACATCTGAAGGCCAAACAACTTTCTGAAATCTTGGCACACCTGCCGCTAATGGAGCACAGCATGGCGCACAGAAAAGGTTACCACAAGTTACTGCCACTTCTCTGGTAGTAGTAGCCTTGGTGGCATGGCAGTGTTATCATTTTCACTATGTGACCATACACTCTTTCATTTTGTAGAGATTTTCTTTTACAATCTTCACTCACATAGTACAGAAACATTTCCTAAAGGTTTTTTAAGGCAACTTACTTCTTCTGCAGTCTATCAGCTATGGCCAGTCTCCTAGGCAAGGAGCGCAGAGCTTACAAGCTCTGTCCAATTAAATTATAACCGCAGCTCTAAATCTAGCTGGACCACCAGATCTGGCCAGCCTCAGTGCCCCTGTGCTCCTCTGATACCACATAGGCAAAGGTGCTTCTCAGTAGGGTAGCTACTGGGGGTGGCAGAGGGGGCCTAGTGCCCTCTGTGCTTCCTGCTCCTGCCTCAGTCACTGCCTGCAAACTTCATGGGTTTTAGGGTATGTTTCCACGGTAAGGAACACTGGCGTTTTGGACGGAGCGGAAACCCTGCTCCGCCCAAAGCCCCGCCCCCTTCTGAACGCGCGGTGATTCATTGAACACATCCAGAATCACCGCAGCCCTACATAGGACTGTGCTATTTACCTTTCGGCGACGGAGCATCGCCGCAAGGTAAATAGACATCCTGCGATCTGAAAAGACGCACTGCATGTCCGTTTACGCAGGTCTGCCGCCTGCTTGTTTTAACGCAGTGGAGACGGGATTTCATGAAAACCCCTCCACTATGCTGTAACATCTGGACGCTGCGGCTGTACACAGCGTCAAACACGCAGCGTTTCCTGACCGTGGAAACATACCCTTAGTGGGGATGGAATTTATTAGGATATTTGCGCATGTTGCAGATTGGTCTGCAGAATTTTCTGCACAGATTCTGCATCTCTTGGCAGAAACTGCAGGTCAAAATCCGCGCAGTTTTTATCCTTTTTTTGTCCTTTTTATCTGCAGATTTACTGCAGTTTTTGTGCAGATTTCCCCTGCCTTTTGAGACCTGCGGATTCCTTTAATGAAGTCTAAAACGCTGCCGATCTGCACAAAAGAAGTGACATGCTGTAGTTTTAGGCTATGTGCACACGTTGCGGATTGTTAGTGTTTTTGCCACGTTTTTTTGCGGTGGAAACGCAGCAAAAACGCTTGCACAACGCAACCCATTATATTCTATGGGATTCCGCAATGCTGTGCACATGCTGCCTGTTTTTCCGCAGCGGAATCGCATCGCGGAAAAATAGGCAGCATGTTCATTCTTTTTGCGGAATCGCGGTGATTCCGCCGCCATAGGAATGCATTGAACTGCTTACTTTCCGCATGTAGCTATGCCCACCATGCGCAAAGTGAGCGGTTCATGTGCAGATGGTACCCAAGGTCTGGAGGAGAGGAGATTTTCCTCCAGGCCCTGGGTATGGGCTCGGACTGGCCCACCAGAGAATCGGAGGATTCTCCAGTGGGCCCAGGCACTGACACCTGCTGGCATTCTGGCCAGCAGCTGCCTAGGGCCACCACTGCTCCAAGGGCCCCCACTGCTCCAGGGGCCCCCAGCAAGTGGCTATGGGGGCCCTGAGTCAAGGGGGCCCGCCCTGTGCCTGCGTAGCAGCAGCTGGAGACAGGATCCTGTCCCCGCTGCTAAAGCTAAATGAATATTCACGCTTCCCCACGCCCCTATGGGCGTGGAGAGGCATGAATACCATTTCTCTTTAATAGCGGGCAGTGTTAGCCGCAGGCTGCAGCTAACACAGCCCGCATGTAAAGCCTCACCGCAGCACCACACACATCCACATACAGAGACTCACACAAAGACTCACAGCGCAGCACATTCTGGCATCCTGCACGGCTCTTCCTGTCTGAGAAAGCCCAGCTGGATGACGTCATCATCCACCACTGGGTCTCAGGCAGAAAGCAGCAGGCGGGGAACAAGCTGCCGGGATGTGCTGCTGCTGTGGAGAGGTGAGCTGTGCTGTGTGTCTCTGTGCCAAGTTGTGTGTGTGGTGCGATGCTTTGTGTGTGTGTGTGTGTGTGTGTGTGTGTGAGAGAGAGAGGGTTGGTGGGGGAGGCAGTTATGGAGGTGATGGGCAATGATTGTGGGGGGAGGCAATGATGAAGATGATGGGCAATGATGGTGGGGGGAAGCAATGGTGAAGGTGATGGGCAATGATGGGGGGAGGCAACGATGGAGGTGATGGGCAAAGATGGTGGGGGAGGCAACGATGGAGGTGATGGGCAATGATGGTGGGGGAGGCAACAATGGAGGTGATGGGCAATGCTGGCGGTGGGGGGAGGCAGCGATGGAGGTGATGGGCAATGATGGCGGTGGGAGGAGGCTGGGATGGAGGTGATAGGCAATGATGGCGGTCTGGGGAGGCAATGATGGAGGAGATAGGCAATGATGGTGGGGGGAGGCAATGATGGAGGTGATGGGCAATGATGGTGGTGGGGAGGCAATGATGGTGGTGATGAAATGGGCAATGATGGTGGTGGTGGGAGGCAATGATTGAGGTGATGAAATGGACAATGATGGTGGTGGAGGAGGAGGCAATGATGGAGGTGGTGGAATGGGCAGTGATGGGGTGGTGGGGGAGAATGATAAGGGTGGTGGGGGAGAAGGCAATGATAGAGGTGGTGATGAGGACAATGATGGGGGTGGAGAGGGTCTGCATTATACTTTGAGGGGGCTACATTATATTCTGTGGGGGGACTGCATTATTCTCAGGGGACTACATTATATTCTGGGGCTATATCATACTATATGAAAGGGTACAGTATACTCTATGGGGAGCTGCATTATATTCTGTGGTGGGGCTGCATTATTCTCTCAGGGGACTACATTATATTCTGGGGGGCTACATATTACTATATGATGGGGCTACAGTATACTCTATGGGAGGCCTGCATTATTCCGTCAGGGGACTACATTATATTCTGGGGGGCTATATCCTACTATATGAGGGGGGCAGCATTATGCCCTATGAGGGGGCTACAGTATACTCTATGGGGGGGCAGCATTATGCCCTATGAGGAGGCTACAGTATACTCTATAGGGGGGCTGCATTATACCCTATGAGGGTGCTACATTATATTCTATGGTGGGGACTGCGATATACCTTATGAGGGGGTTGCATTATATTTTGTGGGGTGCTGCATTATATTCTATGAGAGAGGGCTGCATTATATTTTATGAGAGGGCTACATTATATTCTGTGAGGGTGGCTACATTATATTCTATGAGGGGGCTACCCCTCTATGATCCTACCGCAACCCCTACTACATAATTAAGACATGTACTACCTTATATTATATCCTGATATAGCGCGTTTTACCGCACAATAGGCGGTCTTGTATTTATTTGTATGTAGTTACATAGTGGGCCCCAAGAATGATTTTCTCTGGTGGGCCCAAGTTGCTCCAGTCCGACGCTGCAGGGGTACCATATCCCTGTTAAAATAATAATTAAAATAAAAAATTGTGATATTCTCACCTTCCGGCGGCCCCCGCAGCCTTCCCGCTCCTCAGCGACACTCACGGCAACTCCCGTTCTCAGTGATGCCTGGAGAGAATCACCCCAGATGACGTAGCGGTCTCGCGTGATGCTACGTCATCTGGGGTCATTGTCGCTAGGCATTACTGGGAACGGAATTGGCCGGGAGCATCGCTGAAAGGCAGGAAGGCTGCAGGGGCCGCCGGAAGGTGAGAATATCACGACTTTTTATGTTTTTTATTTTTAACAGTAGATCTTTTTACTATTGATACGACATAGGCAGCATCAATAGTAAAAAGTTGCTCACATTGTCAAACACTAAGTTTGACTCATGTGACCAACCTGTCAATCAGTTTTCCAAGCGATGCTACAGATCGCTTGGAAAACGCTAGCATTCTGCAAGCTAATTACGCTTGTAAAACGCTAGTTTCTGGCAGGAATATGCATACCTATAAAATGCAGATTTCCCGCGGCAGGGAGATGCGGGATTACCTCGGAAATTTCCACGGCAATTCCTCAACGTGTGCACATAAACTAAAATCCGCACCAAATCTGCGCGGAAAAATCCGCAGCATGTGCACTGCGTTTTTTTGATTTCCGTTGACTAGAATGGTACTGTACATTACTTGCCGTTCTGCTGCAGATACGCAAGGCAAAAATCTGCTGCAGAACTGCAACAGAATCTGCAACGTGTGCACATACCCTTAGGCTATGTGCACATGTGAAAACGCTCCGCAATTTTGCGGAGCATTTGCGCAACTCCCCGCCGCGGGTGAAACCCATACGTAATTAGTATGCGCTTTCCCGCAAAACACAAGCATTTTGCAAGCGTAATTAGCTTGCAGAACGCTAGCGTTTTCCAAGCAATCTAGCATCGCTTGGAAAACTGATTGACAGGTTGGTCACACTTGTCAAGCATAGCGCTTGACAAGTGTGAGCAACTTAAATAATAAAAAAAAATAATAAATATTGATATACTCACCCTCCGTCGGCCCCCAGAGTCTTCCCGCTCATCATCGACGCTACCGGCAAGTTCCGTTCCCAGGGATGCATTGCGAGAATGACCTTTGCGACGTCGCGGTCATTCGACCGCGACAACACAAAGGTCATTCTCGCAATGCATCCCTGGAAACGGAACTTGCCGGCTGAGGTGCGGGAAGGCTGCGGGGGACGCCAGAAGGTGAGAATATCGATATTTATTATTTTAATTCTATTTTTTACAGGGATATGGTACCCAGGGCCTGGAGGAGAGTCTCCTCTCCTCCAGACCCTGGGTACCAAGCGCACATGAAGCACTCACTTCACGCATGGTGGGTATATGTATTTTGTTAAAAAAAATAAAAAATTGCACCATTTGGTGTCACCATTTTTCGTGATCTGGGGTTGGGTGAGGGCTTATTTTTGCGTGCCTCGCTGACATTTTTAATGATACAATTTTGGTGCAGATACGATCTTTTGATCGCCCGTTATTGCATTTTAATGCAATATTGCGGCAGCCAAAAGAAACATAATTCTGGTGGTTTGCATTTTTTTCTCGTTATGCAGTTTAGCGATTGGGTTAATCCTTTTTTTATATTGATAGATCAGGCGATTCCGAACGCAGCAATACCAAATATGTGTATGTTTGATTTTCTTTTAATAGTTTTATTTTGAATGGGGCGAAAAGGGGGTGATTTGAACTTTTATATATATTTTTATTATTTTTTAAAACATTTTCTTTTTTTACTTTTTGCATGCTTGAATAGTCTCCATGGGAGACTAGAAGATGCACTTGTATGATCACCTCCGCTACACAGATCGCCTGTATGTAGCAGAATTACTCACTTGCTATGAGCACCGACCACCGGCATTTAACTGGTTAACAACCACGGGTGGATCGCGATGCCACCCGTGGCTATTAGAGGCACATGTCAGATGTTCAAAACAGCTGACATGTGCCAGAAAAGATGTGGGCTCAGCGCCGGAGCCCACATCAAAGGGAGGAATTCCAACATCGGCGTACTATTACGCCTGATGTCGGAAAGGGGTTAAAGGCCCTGTACATATTAGAAAAGTCAGCTGAACCTATTGATTATGGTTGGATCAGCTAACCATCTAATATCTGGCCACCAGATTCACCTTTGACAGATGATGGTGCAAGATATAAGATTGAGGCTGTTGGAATTTAATCACCAGATTATTTTGTTTTCCGTATTTTCGAAAAAATGCAAGTAACCTACTTTACTTAAAAGGAGTCTGTCACCTCGTTTTTCAGCTATAAGCTGCGGCCACCGCCTTTCGGGGCTTATCTACAGTATTCTATAATGCTGTAGATAAGCCCCCGATCTAACCTGAAAGATAAGAAAAACAAGTTATATTATACTCACCCAGGGGCGGTCCGCCGTCCGAGAGGTGTCGCAGGTCCGGGTTCGGTGCCTCCCATCTTCTTACGGTTGCCGTCCTCCTTGCTTTGTGTCGCGGCTCCTGCGCAGGCGTACTGATCTGTTCTCTTGAGGGCAGTGTAAAGCGCTGTACCCGGACCTGCGACGCCCATCGGACCAAACCGATACAAGAAGTTTTCTCAAGCTTCTGCTATCAAACATACATGAAAATCAGACAGAACACGGATGGCACATGGATGACACATGGATGGAACATGGATGACACACGGATGGCACATGGATGACACACGGATGACACATGGATGACACACAGATGGCATATAGATGGACATGGATGACACACGGATGGCACATGGATGACACACGAACGACACATGGATGACACACAGATGGCACATGGATGACACACGGATGGCACATGGATGACACACAGATGGCACATAGATGGACATGGATGACACACGAATGACACAAGGATGACACACGAACGACACATGGATGACACACAGATGGCACATGGATGACACACGAATGGCACATGGATGACACACAGATGGCACATAGATGGACATGCATGACACATGGATGACACACGGATGGCACATGGATGACACACTTACGACACATGGATGGCACATGGATGACACATGGATGGCACATGGATGACACATGGCTGGCACATGGATGACACACGGATGGCACATAGATGGACATGGATGACACACAGATGGCACATGGATGACACATGGATGGCACATGGATGACACACGGATGGAACATGGATGACACATGGATGGAACATGGATGGCGCATGGATGACACACGGATGACACATGGATGATGACACATCGATGGCATCTGAGTGCTGTCTGATTTCTTTCACAGACCAACAGACCTGTATGACTCAGATCAAAATTGGACATATCTCTGTGCCTCAGTGCAGACCGCTCAGTCTACAAAAATACAAGGACATGTGAACAACCCTATAGACTGTAAGACTAAGTGCACACGTTCAGGAATGTTTGCAGAAAATTCCTGAGCAAAAACTGACTTTTTCAGCGAAAAAAAATCAGCAACGAGTGCACATAGCCTAAATGTTAAAAACTGACGTCTGAATGAGACCTCTTACACCCTGGCAGGCTGGCACATTATATGAAGATGGGGTCATGGCCGGGTGTGTGGACTTGTGCTGTGAGGGCGCCATGGCCTTGCCGGCCACATGTAACCGATGACTTTGGTTGGCCAGCACCAGATGTTTCGCAGGTCAATGAGGGAGACCACCAGTAAAAATAAACTTTTAACTAAGCGATAACTTGGTGGGGAATATATACAGTAGGTAGCGGGTACATAGCTTGATGAATGTTTCCCCCACAATACGATGCATTTTCCACACAGTTTCTATTCCTCTTTACTTGCTTTCTCTCTAGCTTCACCACAGCCCAGCTCAGCACTACAGTCCGGGATATGAAAGTCCTTCATTCAACCCGCCAGGGAACTACAACCCCTGGCAAAAATTATGGAATCACCGGCCTTGGAGGATGTTCATTCAGCTGTTTTATTTTGTCACAGACATGGTAAAAAACTGAAGTAATTTCAAATGGCAACTTTCTGGCTTTAAGAAACACTAAAAGAAATCAAGAACAAATAATGTGGAAGTCTGTAATGGTTATTTTTTTTAACCAAGCAAAGGGAAAAAATTATGGAATCACTGAATTCTGAGGGAAAAATTATGGAATCACCCTGTAAATTTTCATTCCCAAAACTAACACCTGCATCAAATTAGATCTGCTCGTTAGCCTGCATCTAAAAAGGAGTGATCACACCTTGGAGAGCTGTTGCACCAAGTGGACTGACATGAATCATGGCTCCAACATGAGATGTCAATTGAAGCAAAGGAGAGGATTATAAAACTCTTAAAATAGGGTAAATCATCATAAAATGTTGCTAAAGATGTTGTTTGTTCACAGTCAGCTGTGTCTAAAATCAGGACCAAATACAAACAACATGGGAAGGTTGTTAAAGGCAAACATACGGGTAGACAAAGGAAGACATCAAAGCTTCAAGACCGGAACCTTAAAACAATATGTCTCCAAAACAGGAAATGCACAACAAAACAAATGAGGAACGAATGGGTGGAAACTGGAGTCAACGTCTGTGACCGAACTGTAAGAAACCTCCTAAAGGAAATGGGATTTACATACAGAAAAGCTAAACGAAAGCCATCATTAACACCTAAACAGAAAAAAACAAGGTTACAATGGGTTAAGGAAAAGCAATCGTGGACTGTGGATGACTGGATGAAAGTCATATTCAGTGATGAATCGCGAATCTGCATTGGGCAAGGTGATGATGCTGGAACTTTTGTTTGGTGCCGTTCCAATGAGATTTATAAAGATGACTGCCTGAAGAGAACATGAAAAATATTTAGAGTTGAGAGTCCTCAGTGGTTGATACCTTTTAATGGCTAACTGAAAAGATGGTAACAAATTGCAAGCTTTCGAGACTACTCAGGTCTCTTCATCAGGCTGAACTAATACAAAATCTGAAGAATCACATATTTATACACAAAAACACAGAAAAAATGCAATAGGTAAGACAAGTGACGTGAAGCAGAATAGTCATTATGGCAGAGGAATGAGCATAAATATTGGAACAATTCATAGATAAGGAGAGAAAGTTTTATTACCCTCTGATTGGGGTCTGGTAATGTTTTGTGATGTTTTCACAGGGTATTTGGAGTAAATTCCTTAATTGATGTAATAGGCCATAAAACCATGTGACAGGTTCATTCCAGCATTAAGAGTGTCAAAGGTCACCATCAATTTGTATTCGCAAATTCTTCTCTGCCTTTGAGATGTGAATCTGCTTCTTAGTACCAGTATTTTCATATCTGACATGCTATGATCAGGGGAGCAAAAATGTTTTGCCACAGGTAGATCCATTCTTTTTTCTCTTATTGCGTGGCGATGAGAATTCATCCTTGTTCTCAGTTTTTGCCCGGTCTCCCCCACATACAGACCCCCAGTTGGACATTTAGTACATATAATTAGGTACACAACATTAGATGTGATGCAGCTGAAAGTACCTGGTATCTTGTAGTCCTGATGTGAGTTGGGGATCTTTATCTTGTCCGTGGTCATTATAAATGGACGTGCTAAGGGGAGCTGCACGGAAACTACAACCTTTACTACAAAAAGATGCCCGGTTACAATCCATATTTCCAGACCCCCCACTACTGTGTTTTAGGCAGCCCCCAAATCTAAGAAGCATCATTGTCAGAAGTTCCCTGTCCTCCCCAACAGCTGCAGGAACCTTGCCTTGCAATCAGAAGAAATGCAAAACCTGTCCATTTATAATGACCACGGACAAGATAAAGATCCCCAACTCACATCAGGACTACAAGATACCAGGTACTTTCAGCTGCATCACATCTAATGTTGTGTACCTAATTATATGTACTAAATGTCCAACTGGGGGTCTGTATGTGGGGGAGACCGGGCAAAAACTGAGAACAAGGATGAATTCTCATCGCCACGCAATAAGAGAAAAAAGAATGGATCTACCTGTGGCAAAACATTTTTGCTCCCCTGATCATAGCATGTCAGATATGAAAATACTGGTACTAAGAAGCAGATTCACATCTCAAAGGCAGAGAAGAATTTGCGAATACAAATTGATGGTGACCTTTGACACTCTTAATGCTGGAATGAACCTGTCACATGGTTTTATGGCCTATTACATCAATTAAGGAATTTACTCCAAATACCCTGTGAAAACATCACAAAACATTACCAGACCCCAATCAGAGGGTAATAAAACTTTCTCTCCTTATCTATGAATTGTTCCAATATTTATGCTCATTCCTCTGCCATAATGACTATTCTGCTTCACGTCACTTGTCTTACCTATTGCATTTTTTCTGTGTTTTTGTGTATAAATATGTGATTCTTCAGATTTTGTATTAGTTCAGCCTGATGAAGAGACCTGAGTAGTCTCGAAAGCTTGCAATTTGTTACCATCTTTTCAGTTAGCCATTAAAAGGTATCAACCACTGAGGACTCTCAACTCTAAATATTTTTCTATCTACTGGCTAACACGGTACGAAGATATACATCTTTACTGAAGAGAACATGCAAATTTCCACAGTCATTGATGATATGGGGCAGCATGTCAGGTAAAGGCACTGGGGAGAAGGCTGTCATTACAACTTCAATAAATGCACAAGTTTATGTTGATATTTTGGACACTTTTCTTATCCCATCAATTGAAAGGATGTTTGGGGATGATGAAATCGTTTTTCAAGATGATAATGCATCCTGCCATAGAGCAAAAACTGTGAAAACATTCCTTGAAAGACACAATGTCAATGTCGTGGCCTGCAGATAGTCCTGATCTCAATCCAATTGAAAATCTTTCGTGGAAGTTGAAGAAAATGGTCGATGACAAGGCTCCAAACTGCAAAGCTGATCCGGCAACAGCAATCAGAGAAAGTTGGAGCCAGATTGATGAAGAGTACTGTCTGACACTCATTAAGTCCATGCCGCAGAGACTACAAGCTGTTGTAAAAGCCAGAGGTGGTGCAACAAAATACTAGTGATGTGTTGGAGTGTTTTTTTGTTTGTTTTTCATGATTCCATAATTTTTTCCCTCAGAATTGAGTGATTCCATAATTTTTTCCCTACGCATGGTTAAAAAATAACCATTACTGTCTTAAAGCCAGAAAGTTGCCATTTGAAATGACTTCAGTTTTGTGCCATGTCTGTGATCTGCTTTTTTTCAACAAAATAAAACAGCTGAATGAACATCCTCCAAGGCCGGTGATTCCATAATTTGTGCCAGGGGTTGTATATTGCCAGTAGTTCCAGTACTTATCTTCTCTGTCACTGACACCTTGGTTCTCCCACTGGGGCACTCTCTTCGGCTCACGTACGCTGTCCTGTCTTGGTCCGTTACCTCTTGGAGTTATAGACTCGGTGCCGTGCTGTGTCCTCTCCCTATTGGTCACTCTGCCTTTCAGTCACTTCTATCCTACTTTCCGCTAGGATCTCGCTATCCTCTAGCTCAGTCTCCTCTCACGTTATAAGGACACCCATGTCATGCGGCACTGCTCACTTCAGACCTTAGGTCTGCTTTCTACTCACACTGGGCCCTATCTGACGTACTGACAGGAAATTGTTCCTGTCCCTTCCACTCTGGGATAGTCCCAAACTTAGCTCTAACGCTCCCTACTGTCGGGTAACACACAATATGAAATCTTGTCACAATTCACATTACACTTATTCTTCAAAGGAGAATGTGGGCAGCAATATATCCATCTCTTTACATTTGTCCATCACTGGATCCACTGGAAACAAACACAGCAGGATTCTGTCACAGATCTTCTTCAGTATAAGGCCAGGTTCACACTTCAGTATTTGGTCAGTATTTGACCTCAGTATCTGTAACCAGGAGTGGGTGATAAATCCAGAAGTGGTGACGAGTTTCTATTACACTTTTCCTCTGATTGTTCCACTCCTGGTTTTGACTTATAAATACTGAGGTCTATGGAAGCCTGGAGCAATAAAAGACGCAGAAAAGCCTGAACATGTGAACAGCAGGTGGTCAGGTGTCCGAGTGCGGCTTTCTCGGAGTGCCTCTGAGAAAGACATGCTGTGCACACACTATTTGCACAGGTCTTGAGCACAGTGACAGATAGGGAAAGTGACGAATCAGCTGGACAGCTGTCATCCTCCTGCCGTGTACATGACTAGGTGTTGGAAAATTACATATCGCAGATGAGGCAGCTCCGGAGAAGAGGCGACATCAGTGACAGAAGCTGCAGGGGAAGCCGGCCGGGGACACATCCCGCAGCCCGGACTGACGGACACGTGACCGCAGCGCGCACCTATCAGCGACCTGGGATCTGGCCGGAGGACCCTGCAGCCCGTTAACCCCTTCCGCGCCGAGGCCCCGCCCGCCGCCCATGTGACGGGGGTGTGGCCGCGTGGCTCCGGCGCTCGGCTTCAGATCGCAGTCAGTGCTCGGTGTGTGCTCGGGTGATCCTGCGCTGCCGCCGCTGCCCGGGGTGAGTGGTCTCGGGGTAAGTTGGCACTGCTGCGTGTGCTGGGAGGAGTCACGGATCTGCATGCATGATGAATAGGGCTCAGCCTCGTACCGTATGCATGTGCAAGGGAGTGGGGGGGAGCGGCTGTTACAAGCCATGCTCTGCAAGTTGGGGCTTTACTGAGCCCAGTGTTGGTGCAGGGGGTGGGAGAGCTCTGCAGGCCATGGATTTGGGAGGGAACCTAGAAAGTGATGGATTGCATCTGGTGCGACCAGTCGGTGAAGACCCCCTATCATTGGGGGCATTGTCATCTGCTATGGTGGCACTGGGGTGATACCTGAGTGCTGCCTGTATAGCCGTACCTGGTGACGTCATCCTGGCCCTTGGCTACTAGGTGGCACAGCACCCGGGCCAGGATCTTCTGTGCGCCCCACTTATGGATAACGGCCTTTAATAAGCCATATTGTGGACCTGTAACCCTTTATTGAATCTTCCTGGAGCGGGGATTAGATTAGGCAATGCTGCAGCACGCCAGCCATACCGGTGATGGGCCTAATGCAGCTGTCTAGCTCATCGGGGTTAAATGCAGCTCTACAGTATTAGGGTTTTTATTTTTAATTTTCCAGCTTCCGCCTGAACCTGTGTAAATCCTCAGGGGTAATCAGCAAAGCGGCTATGCATTCTCCATAACTGGTTTGGGGTTGCAAAATGTATATTTGTCATAACCAGCGCCTGGGGGTAAGGAATCTCTGCACATGGCGGTGAAGGAGCTAATGACAGCGCCGGGAGTCTTGTCAAATATCGAGGCAATCCGCACCTTTACCAAAAGAAGTGGTCTGAGCATTGGGCCTGTACTGTCAGTCAGTGAATGGCCCGAGCGGCCATACAATGCCTTCATGTATGCGGATGGGCTTTCATGAATGTATAATGAGACCACTGCGAGTCCAGCCGTGTATAATTCTGCGGCAGGTGGCCTCTGATTTATGGTGTGGAAAAATATTTTCATCCGAAACAGTTAAAAGATTGTTTGTGCAATTTGCATGGAATATGATCTGTCATAAATCTCACAGCACCGCTTCTTGGGAACATTAACCCCCAAATTTGAGTGCCAATGGATTCCCTCTATATAGTCCCAGCACAATAACCTTAATTGGAAAGAATGTGTTTAATCACCATTGTAATATCACGACTAGCATCTGTACCTTTGTCCCCTTTCAGATCGCGCTTCCTAACCAGCTGTCATTATTTGGCTATGGCATTGCATTCAGTAATATGGCAGCCAGCGCTATTGTGAGTAATCTCGCACCTCCATGGCACCCGCACCGCAGTGCAAGGAGCGCTTCCCTGCAAGCTAATTAGCAATAGGGTCCAAGGGCCTTAATTGCTTGCGTGGAGACGTTGCTTGCCTGTATCTCACCGCCGATCGATGAGAATGGTAGATGATCTGGTGTCCCTTTCCTCCTCACCCTACATCTGAGATCTGTGGCAGTTTCCTGTTCAGGGAGAGAAGACACAGACCTCACCCTCTTCACCCCCTCCTCTTCTTCTCCCCACCATTCTCTCCTGGTTAATCTCTGTAATCTGCCAAAAAGGCACACATCCTCCCAAGCAGCCTATTCTGTAGCCTCTTCCAGGTCACGCCGTCCTGCTCTGTGATTGTCAATGGCTTGTAGCTGCTGCAGTATTTGTGTAACATTAGGGTAACTGCATTCAACACACCGTATTCTGGATACAGTATTTTATATTAGGTAAAAAAAGGGGGAGAAGCCAGCGCCACATATGGTCAGCACGCAATATATAAAGTGCATATGCACATATTGGATTCTAACTGTATTAAAAATGAGACATTTGGCAAATAATTTATCAGTTCTTTGAGCCACCCCGCCACGACAAGGCATTCTCATATGGGGCAGTCCTACTCTACGTTTTTTATATTCGCTGTGCCATTACGGCCTCCTGAATGTATACATTCAGGAGGCCGTAATGGCACAGCGAATATAAAAAACGTAGAGTAGGACTGCCCCATATGAGAATGCCTTGTCGTGGCGGGGTGGCTCAAAAAATTGATCAATTATTTGCCAAATGTCTCATTTTTAATACAGTTAGAATCCAATATGTGCATATGCACTTTATATATTGCATGCTGACCATGTGCGGCGCTGGCTTCTCCCCTTTTTTTACTTAATATTTTATATTATTTAGCCCATAGTGTGACATTCTGCAGGGCCGTTCAGAAAATATCCAGTCTTCCTAGAAGGAAGTTACCCCTGCGATTAGCAGGTTGGCATTCACAGTCTGTTGTGTTGGGACGCTGCGGGCACCCAGACAGTTGCTACGAGCCAATCATATAATGATCATTCCGAGTCCTACAGAGCAGGTTTTGGATTCTGTAGTCCAAGCAAAGGATCCCCGTTCATATGATATAGCCATATGTGTCAATGGGGTTTAACCCTTTCAAAGAGATTGTTCAGTTTCAACAAAAATTAGGTGACAGGCAGCAAAAGCTTTGAAATGGCAAAATAACCATTTTTTTCTGCTTGTTGAAGCCCCTACTTCTCCAGTGCCGTTTGTCCAATGCTTTCAATCGGTATTACATAGGTTGCAATAATGTCCTTTCCACAACACATGAACCGTGTAGCCAGTCACTAGCCTGGTCTTTGGTCTTGGCCCGTCTACCTTGGCATAATCGCTGAAGACAATAATTGGCCATTTAAATCAAGAAGCAACTCTGAGTATGACAGGAGTCACTCTGATCTGGCCGGGGCTTCATCTGCTTTGATTTTTGGGTTATTCTAATGCATTACTGCCTGTAGCTCAACTTCGAGTGAAAATGCACAACCCCGTTAAGCTGCCAATAGTCATATCATGCTATATGAAGGCTGTTTGGCTTGGAGATATCAGCTTTGGCAACCTCCATTGACATGTTTTCTCTTAGAAGAGGAAAAGAATTGGTTCCAGCCTGACAACGCATCTCAGGGGGACACAATAGAGGACTGGCTGAAAAAGTCCATCATGGCAAATTCTACTTTTTTGTGTTCGTAATGAACATGTGTATTACATATGCATATACACATGCCAAAATATATAATTTTTTTTTAAGTTGATGTACTGATTAAGATGCCAGAATAAAGTACATTTATTTATTTAAAGCTGGGAAGTTTGCACTTCTAATCAGATACGTGAAAGTAGAAGGCCTTGACCTTGTTCTGTCTGGAGGGTGGTGATAAGTTGTGGCCAGAACGTTACTATACAATTGGTTGTATAACGTCCTTAAGGGCAAATTTGGGATAACTATTCCCTTTAATTATTTCTTGGCCCGCAGCAATAACTTTCGAGTTCTGTTTGTAGGACCTCAAAAACCAACACATGGCGTTATCCATTTTCTCGTTTGCTGTTTGAGTGGAATATTTCGTTCCACCAGCAGCCAATTGTGACGTGTGTGTGTATATATATATTTATATATATATTATATATATATATATATATATATATATATATATATATATATATATATATAATTATGTTTCCTTGTTTGCCGATGTCAATATCCTAAAGATAATCAAACGTGATAAATGCCTGACCTACTGCTCTCGTGGAACAGGCTTATACAACTTTCTTTGCAGAAGTCTTAAACTACAAAGTTACCACATCTTCATCAACACACTGAAGCTTCAGTTAGAAAAGTAGTTTCACAATTACTTCAGTTAGTCGATGTTGCGGCAACACACATTTGTAGCACATGGTCACGCCTGTGTTCGTTTTGAGTTAAACCTCGTAGGTCTTGTTTTGTTAACAAAAAAAAAGAACAAACAAAAAGCAACATGGTCCTTAAGTACGGACATAACTGTCTGATAAGATTTGGTTTAGTCAGCAGTTTTCTATATTGGCATCTACCTGTGAAAATGTGCATGAGATAATGATTCTTACTAGTGCCAAGTTCATGCATCTTTAATATGGCACTCAGAAGCTTGTGACCATGCTGGGCCCCGCTGCAGAAGCCTGTGACCATGCTGGGCCCCGCTGCAGAAGCCTGTGACCATGCTGGGCCCCGCTGCAGAAGCCTGTGACCATGCTGGGCCCCGCTGCAGAAGCCGTTGGCGTGCAGACCTTCCATGCTGGGCCCCGCTGCAGAAGCCTGTGACCATGCTGGGCCCCGCTGCAGAAGCCTGTGACCATGCTGGGCCCCGCTGCAGAAGCCTGTGACCATGCTGGGCCCCGCTGCAGAAGCCTGTGACCATGCTGGGCCCCGCTGCAGAAGCCTGTGACCATGCTGGGCCCCGCTGCAGAAGCCTGTGACCATGCTGGGCCCCGCTGCAGAAGCCTGTGACCATGCTGGGCCCCGCTGCAGAAGCCTGTGACCATGCTGGGCCCCGCTGCAGAAGCCTGTGACCATGCTGGGCCCCGCTGCAGAAGCCTGTGACCATGCTGGGCCCCGCTGCAGAAGCCTGTGACCATGCTGGGCCCCGCTGCAGAAGCCTGTGACCATGCTGGGCCCCGCTGCAGAAGCCTGTGACCATGCTGGGCCGTGCTGCAGAAGCCTGTGACCATGCTGGGCCCCGCTGCAGATGCCTGTGACCATGCTGGGCCCCGTTGCAGAAGCCTGTGACCATGCTGGGCCCCGTTGCAGAAGCCTGTGACCATGCTGGGCCCCGTTGCAGAAGCCTGTGACCATGCTGGGCCCCGTTGCAGAAGCCTGTGACCATGCTGGGCCCCGCTGCAGAAGCCAGTGACCATGCTGGGCCGTGCTGCAGAAGCCTGTGACCATGCTGGGCCCCGCTGCAGATGCCTGTGACCATGCTGGGCCCCGTTGCAGAAGCCCGTGACCATGCTGGGCCCCGTTGCAGAAGCCCGTGACCATGCTGGGCCCCGTTGCAGAAGCCCGTGACCATGCTGGCCGTGCTGCAGAAGCCCGTGACCATGCTGGGCCGTGCCGCAGAAGCCTGTGACCATGCTGGGCCCCGCTGCGGAAGCCTGTGACCATACGAAGACATACATTACTCTATTCTGTCACATTCCTAAGGTAGAATATCTCCATAATATGGTGCTATACATCACAATGATGCGCATTGCAGTAAATATTCCAAATTTATAGAGGTATGCGCCTAGTAATGAGCTGGGCATATTCCTCAGCTGACTGCGCCAACGTTTGAAATGTTTTCCAGTCTCTTTGTCGGATTTTACGCCAACTTTGTGGCGTAAATTATGATAAACTTGTTGGACATGATAGTCCTTGCTCCATTTTGGCTAAGCTCCAACCGCTTTTTAAAAAAATGATTACAAGCGCTCACAAAGATTTTGTGCAAGTACGTGTTGCACAAAAAAAACATAACATTTTAAACCGTGTTATCCTGGGAATGCTGCAAAAAATATTGACATGGCGCCTAAGAGTCTAGAGATTTACCAATAAAGTAGACATGTACCTCCTACACGGGAGTCGAGAGAGTCTAAGGCTATGTGCACACGTTGCGGTTTTTTAGCGGTTTTGCAGCGGTTTTTCGCGGCAAAACCGCTTACACAATACAACTCATTAAGGCCTATGAGATTCCGCAATGCTGTGAACATGCTGCGGGTTTTTCATCGGCGGAATCGCATCGCGGGAGAATCCGCAGCATGCTCATTCTTTTTTGCGGAACCGCGGCGATTCCGCCGCCATAGGAATGCATTGAACCGCTTACTTTCTGCATGTGGCTGTGCCCACCATGCGGAAAGTAAGCGGTTCATGTGCGGATGGTACCCAGGGTCTGGAGGAGAGGAGATTCTCCTCCAAGCCCTGGGTACCATATCCATGTAAAAACAATAATTAAAATAAAAAATAATGATATTCTCACCTTCCGGCGTCCCCCGCAGCTTTCCTGCCTCTCAGCGACGCTCCCGGCCAATCCCGTTCCCAGGAGTGCATTGCGAGATCACCCAGATGACGTAGCGGTCTCGCGTGATGCTACGTCATCGAGATGATTGCCGCAAAGGACTCCTGGGAACGAAACTTGCCGGGAGCGTCGCTGAGAGGCGGGAAAGCTGCGGGGACGCCGGAAGGTGAGAATATCATTATTTATTATTTTTTTTATTATTTCAACATTAGATCTTTTTACTATTGATGCGACATAGGCGGCATCAATAGTAAAAAGTTGGTCACACGAGTCAAACACTTGTTTGACTCGTGTGACCACCCTGTCAGATAGCTTGTAAAACGCTAGCATTCTGCAAGCTAATTCCGCTTGCAAAACGCTAGTGTTTAGCGGGAATACGCATACCTATAATATGCGGATTTCCCGCTGCAGGGAGGTGCGGAATTGCAGCGGAAATTTCCACAGTGCACAGCCAATGAATCCCTATGGGAACCGCAGGTTTGCTGTGCACATGCTGCGGAAAAAACCGCGCGGTTTAGCCGCGTTTTATTTTCCGCAGCATGTCAATTCTTTGTGCGGAACTGCAGCGGTTCGGCGCCATTGACTTGCATTGAGTCGGGCACTTCCGCAGCAAAACCGCAGATCTAAAAAAGATCTGCGGGTTTGCTGCGGCTGAAACCGCTGCAGTTCGGGAGGAGGGAAGTGCGTGGGCGTGAATAGTGTGCGGCGCTATGTGTGTGGGCGGTGCGTGGGCGTGTATAGTGTGCGGCGCTGTGTGTGTGGGCGGTGATTGTGTGCCGGTGTCTGCGTGATCGGTGTGCGTTATCGGTGTGCGGGGCTGTGTGCGCGATCGGTGTGCGGGTCTGTGTGCGCGATCGGTGTGCGGGTCTGTCTGCATGATCGGTGTGCGGGGGCTGTGTATGTGCGGCGGTGTGCGGGGCTGTGTGCGTGTCTCCGTGTATGCAGGCATCGTCGGATGGGACTACAAGTCCCATCCGGCTATGCCTGCTACAGTGACAGTGACTGACACATTAGCCAATGATGGGACAGTAGTAGTCCCATCATCCGGCTAATGTGCTGAATGTAAAAAAAAAAAAAAAAAATACATGACATACAACATATAACATACAATGACATACAGAACATATAACATACACGTGACATACAGAACATACAACACATAACACTGAGCACATACTCACCTCTTCCCCCGACGCCATCGATCTGTGCACCGCTCTGCCGCCGGGAGAGAATGACGTCACTACAGTTCATTCTCTCACGGCAATGCTGGGTGAGAAAATTCCCACGCAGCATTGCCATAAAGTGAGAGAATGAGCTCAGTGATGCACTGCATTGTCTCCTGTCAGTGCATCACTGGGAGGCCCTACAGAGCAGTGGCATCACCTGATGTCACCGTTCTATAGGGGAGACCGTCGTGGGACCCTCGTTATTAATTGGACTGCGTCGGACAGGGAGTATACGGTTGTTTTATTTTTTTACGTTTTTTTACAGGAGATCGAGGGCGTCGCTTGGATCTGAGCGTATAATAAAGATATGAAAACCGTGTTGTGTTTTATTTCATTAAAATAATTTATTCTTATGCGTGTGTTGTTTTTTTTAACCCTTTATTAATATAAGATTAATAATGGATAGGCGTCTTCTTGACGCCTCTCTATTATTAACCGGGCTTAATATCACCTTACAATAGCAAGGTGATATTAACCCCTTATTACCCCATATCCCACCGCTACAGGGGAGTGGGAAGAGAGGGGCTAAGTGCTGGAATTGGCGCATCGTACAGATGTGCCAACTCTGGGGCGGCTGGGTGCTGGTATTTTTAGCCAGGGGGGGGCGCCAATATCCATGGCCCCTTCCTAGGCTATGAATATCAGCCCGCAGCTGTCTGCCTAGCCTGTCTGGCTATAAATTATAGGGGGACCCCCCTATTTTAATAGCCAGTGAAGGCTAGCTGCGGGCTGATATTCATAGCCTGGGAAGATCCATGGGTATTAACCCCTTCCCAGGCTAGAAATATTGGCCCCGGCTGTCTGCTTTCCCCCTCTGGCACAGAAAATTGCGCGGGAGCCCACGCCATTTTTTTTCCTATATTTTTTTTTTTATTAACTATTGCGTTATTTTGTGTATGTGTACGCGCGTGTGTGTCTTTAACTATTTATGTACCATTTTATCTATCTACCTATATATCTTTCTGTCTATATATCTATCTTTCTATATATATTTCTATCTATCTATGTATTTTCTATCTATCTATCTACTGGTATCTATTATCTATCTATGGCCGGCGACACACTTGCGAGTATGATGTGAGTAAGTCGCATGACTTTCTCGCATCAACATCCAGCACGGCCGCCCGCTCTCGGACCCGAATGTGCGGCTGCATAGAAATACATGTATAGAAATACATGCAGCCGCACACTCGGGTCCGAGAGCGGGCGGCCGTGCTGGATGTTGATGCGAGAAAGTCGTGCGACTTACTCATATCACACTCGCAAGTGTGACGCCGGCCTATCTCTATCTGTGTGTGTGTAATGGAGTGTGGGTTGGACAAATGTAAAAGAGGAGGTTGGGCAAGAAATGACATCACAAATCTTTTTTTTTTTTTTTTTAAACAACATATCTTTATTTAGCTGTAAAAAACGCATACAAAACCGCATGAGAAAAACCGCATCAAAACCGCGCCTGCGGTTTCTGCCAACAGGTGCGGTTTCGGCGCAGAAAAATCCGATGGGATTAGTTTATAGCAGAGGGTCGTTTCTTTACTAAAGCTTTCCATCTGCCTTTCCAGTCATGTTTATAACCAAAATCTACAGAAGAAATGTTGACCAAAAATCCGATTTCATAAACAGGCCCTAACAAGAAGCTTCTGCTATAGTTTATACCTGGACTTCATTATGTGGAGACCATCAGGATCACTTCACTGCTTTTGCTCCCCCCACATGCTGTTCTGCAGCTTTTCTTTTTCTGCCCCTCTTCGTCTGGTATGTACGAGCTCATATACATGTATATAACTGGTACCTCAGAACACATGGCAGCATTTAAATAAGTTTCACAGGCCTGTGCTAAACCTCCCTGGTGTGTGTCCCTTCTCCGCCTACGTGTTCTCCCCCCTAAGGACCTTTTTTATTCTTCCTTCCCTAGGGCAAGCCTCTCCTTCCCTTCCTCCCCCAGTGCAGCCCCACATCCTCTCCTGGACCAGCTGGCGCAGGATAAGGAAAGGTCACTGTTGTCGCTCTTTAAAGGGTGCTGCTCGCGGCCTGGTACTTGGGTGCCTTCAGCACTAAGACTCTTTTATATGACGCTTTCTTGGTAAAGAGTAAACTTGTTTTCGTCTTTGCCTTCAGAGCAGGATCGTCCGGATTTAATCTGTCAATGTAATAAGTGTAATTGCCATGTTCACACTCGCATCTTCTCTTCTATTAGTTCATTGATAAAATAATTTCTATTATTTAGTATCAGGCAATCACAGATGTGCACAGCTTCTACCTACAGACCAATGGTGCTCTAATCTCGTGCCATATCTAGAAGTATGTTTAGGGGATTATCATTGCTTCAATATGTCCAGACCTGCAGCAAAACGCACCAGTCTCCTATGCATACTTGAGTGTCAGATGTGATATTGGCATTGGTGAATATTTTTTTTTCTTGGTGTATGTTCATACTGCTTGTTGTGTGTTTTTTTTTTTTTTTTTTTTTTTCTGGACTTGCTCTACTCCTAAAATCGCCAGTAAAAGTGCTCACAAAAGGATCTTCTTGGTCACATCTATGGAAAAACAATGTGACAACCAGATTTTTTAGCATCTTCTGAACTATGTAGGCTTTCAGAAATACCTGGTGGGAGAAAAGAAAGTGCCTATGACTTCCTTGAAACGGCTTTTGATGGGAAATTCTTCAAATAAAAAGCTGGAAAAAAACCCGCTTAAGGTGCTTCCACACAAAGTTTTGTCCCTCCTCTAAACTCCCCCACAAAACTGGTTTTGGGTGTATGCGCCGACAGTGCCGTTGATTATAATGGTGCCAGTAGAGCACACGTTGCCTATCGTCCATCATTTTCGGGCGAATACGCCTGCTGGGGGCAGACACTCCAATGTAGTAGATCTCATTTTTCCCCGGTTTGCGCAGCTGCTCCTGTCCTTTTCCGGCTCACGTGAACGCCTATTCCGACTTGCGGGATCACATTACGGTCTATGTATGAGCCAGAAGTCGCTATTATAATGTAAACCTATAAAACCTACTTCTGACGCTCCATAGACTGAGATTGTAAGAGCCTTGTGTGATCCTGAGTCTTTACTTGAGTCATGGGACTCAGAAGAGGACCAGAGCTCTACAGGGCACCGGAGAAAATGGTGATCAGTGAGGATTTTAATACACTTACACTACATGGTTTAGCCCATAAAATATTAATGAGTGTTTTTATTGAAAAAAAAACTTTGAAAAACTCTTTCAAAAGCTCCCAAATGGAGGAGTGTTTCCTGAAGCAGTTTCCACTACAAAACTCTGTTTTTGACCCACGGGAATACTGTGTGAAGATACACTTACTGTTATGGCAGTGTGCATAGCGATTATCCTGAACTGTACTTATCCTGCATCCTTCTCATCTAGTTTTTTTTTTTTTCCCAGAGCTTAAAATAATCCTGCAGTGTATTTAGAATTTTCAGCACTGATGTCACCGCAGCATTGTCTCCTCGCTGCCTCCATGAATGTACGATACTTAATATTGGAGGCTGCTTCCATTAATCGCTCACATCACACACTAGGTTAGCGGATAAATCTTTGTGCTGGAAACGTTAGATTTATTTAATGGTTGTGACTGTTCTGTAATGAAGGTGTATTGTCACTTATCTGCCTCATATCAAGGCGTTGGCCTGAGGACACAGCGATTTGGCAGGAACTTGATGTAACTGCAGCATCGCTGTCCTGCAGGCTGTGATAGGTTTGCAGGAGAACAAGATGGAACTTATTTCTGGGCTGGGAATAGAAAAAGGAAAGAAAAATACGGCTATTTAACCCTTGACTCTGCAATTGCAGCTGTGACTCGTGGCATTTAGGGTATGCAATAATCAAGATTTTTTTGTTGTTGGTTTATCAGGGAACGTGCTAAGATGGTGTGGAAACAGCTAGAACTGTACTGTTTGCCATTGTCAAGCGTCATCTCCTTGACACTACGTGAGCAAATAAAACTGAAGTATTGTACTTGCAACCATCACTCCTGCAGCTCGGCAAGATCACGTTATCTGGTCATGGGAAATGGAAAAGTTACCACGAAAGACCGCCCAATAATCACCTCATAGAACATTATATTTTGCACATAGGCAGGCATTTTTTTTACCTCAGTAGCTCCATGTTGGGCGAGTTTCAATGCTGCGGCCCTGTTGACTCTCAAATATTGCGGTAAATTGTCTGTACTTCTGGAAGAATATGATGTAGTTGTCTGTGAAGGAACTACTGGATAGTAAGTCGTCTTTTAAGAGGGGACATGATGAATTTGTACATGTAAATGGCCCATACAATAAGTATGGTCAAAATCTGTTTCATGCAAAGCCCCCTCAAAAGACATGGGGGCTCTCCCTCCATCTGGTAAATGACTGGTTCAATTGCCAAATGAGACCAGGCTTCTCTACCTTCACAAGCTGGTCAAAGCGGGAACCATTGATGGTTTCAAAGAGAGACGAGAGGCTTTTTTTATTTTTTTTGGAAGATAATTATGGAAACATCTAAAATTATTTTGTGAATGTTTAACCCAGTGGATGGAGACTTGGGATCAGTGTTAGCTCTTTGGGGCGAGCTGGATAATGTGTCGTGGTTGTACATTTACCCATCCCCTTTATCATTTCCCAGGCCACGGTTGCATTTGATTGGATATATGTCTTTTTCCAACCATATTAACTAACGGTTTACCTAAGCCAATGTAAAGAAATGTTGGATGAGATCACGCCCTGCCTTTATCTACACCTTGTCCTTCATACATCCCTTTTTAATGACAAAAATGTCACTGCTTTTAGTAAATTTGCTACCTTATGCATGTACCGTAAGGCCGGAGTCACACTGGCAACAAAATCGGACTACTGCAATGCGATGAAATATCGCATTGCAGTCGGACCTATGTTAATCTATGGAGCAGCTCCCAGTATCAGATTTTTTGTGGTCCGTTTTAAACGTCCGTGTACAATCGCAGCATGCTGCGATTGTCACCGATTGTGGGTCGACTATCGCCAATGCAAGTCTATGGGAGCGATGAAAAATCTGATTACAAACGGACCGCACGTGTGACTTGCGATGAAATCGCATCGGTGTCCTTTAGAAAAGCCGGCAATTCATCCCCGGCTATACTGTAAAATCACACTGACAGCTTTAATAAAGACTAGAAAGAATAGATATATGCACATAGAACACATATATATATATATATATACATGTCATTGTGACATGTACATATACATATATTTATAGTTCCTAGACTTCTACATACTGTAATAGCCGCTAATTCAATTGCCGGGTTTTGTGAAATCACAGAAGCCGACATGAAATGATACATTGTTTCCACACATTTAACCATGTAATTTAATGTTTTTTTATATATGTTTGAAACATACAATTACATGAGTGTATTTGTGCAAAATTTCAGACATGTAGGGGTTAATTAAAGGTGTAATTTCGTTGAAAAAAAATGCGTGGGCTCCCGCTGTATTTTCTCCACCAGACAGACAAAGCAAAGCGAGTGGGGGCAGATAATAATAGCCCAGGGAGGGTGCATTTTTTTTGTGCCCCCCCTGGCTACTAACATCTGCCCCCAGACACCCCAGAAAGGGCAAATCTATAATTAGATTCGCCCTTTCTGGCACTTTGCCGTCTATTCCCATTGCCCTGTAGCGGTGGCGAATGGGTTAATCTCACCTTACTGTCACCTTGCAATTGAAAGGTCACCTTAAGGCAGGTTAATAATTGATAGCTGTCAATTAGACAACTATCAATTATTAATCCTATTGAAGTAAATAAAAAAACACACACACTTTAAGAATAAATAATTTTAATGAAATAAAAACACATTTTTTTGACCATATTTTATTTTACACTTAATCCGTGCGAAGCCATTGATCTCCTAAAATAAAGAAAAAGAAATAAAACAACATTATTCTTACCTATTCCGCCGATCTGTCACGTCCCACGCTGTAATCCTTCACAAAGGGTTAACTAGCTTTGAGCCAAGCAGTGCAAGTAATCCTGCATGCTCAGCTCAAAGCTCATGAATGAATAAGTTCCTCTCCTGGCGACAGGAGAGGATGTGTTTCATGAATGAAGCTTAATTGATTGTGTCCACTTTCCCTTTAGGTCAGGTCACTACAGTTAAATTGGCAATAAATCAATTAAGCTCCATTCATGAATCTATTCCTCTACTTTCGCTGGGAGAGGAACTTATTCATTCAGGGGAATACAGGTCTGAGACAGCATTATTAGCTCTCTGCGACCTGTAACCTGTTAACCCTTTCTGATGGATTACACCGTGGGACCTGACTGTACATCGGATTGGTAAGTATAATTTTGCTTTTTTATTACAGGAAATGGTTTTAGCAGGAAAATAAATATGGTCAAAAACTGTGTGATTATTTAATTAAACTTATTTTTTATTAAACTGTGTGTGTTTGATTTTTCTTTCATACAATAGGATTAATAATTGATAGTTGTCTAATTGACAGCTATCAATTATTAACCTGGCTTAAAGTGACCTTTCAATTGCAAGGTCATTTTAACCCCTTATTAACCCATTCGCCACCGCTACAGGGCAATGGGAATAGACGGGCAAAGTGCCAGAAAGGGCGAATCTAATTATAGATTTGCCCTTTCTGGGGTGTCTGGGGGCAGATGTTAGTAGCCGGGGGGGGGCAAAAATAATGTACCCTCCCTAGGCTATTATTATCTGCCCCCACTCGCTTGCTTTGTCTGTCTGGTGGAGAAAATACAGCGGGAGCCCACGCATTTTTTTTCAACGAATTTACACCTTTAATTAACCCCTACATGTCTGAAATTTAGCACACATATACTCATGTAATTGTATGTTTCAAACATATATAAAAATACATGAAATTACATGGTTAAATGTGTGGAAACAATGTATCATTTCATGTCGGCTTCTGTGATTTCACTGAAGCCGGCAATTGAATTAGCGGCTATAACAGTATGTAGAAGTGTAAGAATTATAAATATATGTATATGTATGTCACAATGACATGTATATATATATGTGCTCTATGTGTATATATCTATTCTTTCTTTTGGCATTTAAATACTATTCTTTTGGATCCATTATATGTCAGTTTTGCAAGCCTGCGAGAAAATCTCGCAAGTCGGATGAAAATCGGATGTTACAAGGTACACACACATGCGATTAAATCGCATCTTTGAAGGAAAATCGGATGCCAGAAGGATGTGTGATGTTTTTATTTTGATCCGATTGTCGACCGTCTAAAATGGACCGATTTTTTTGTGGTTGTGTGTGACTCCAGCCTAACTCGCATAATGGCACATGCATTCTGTATTTTGGATGCATAGGAACGCTATGTGCCCCTGCAGGGGCCCAAGAGGTAGGGGGGGGCCACTTCTACCCCCAAAGCAGGTGGAATTGTGCATTATGATGAGCTCTTACACTGGACAGGGACCCTATTCTGTCTGTCTGCTCCTGTACCACTGTGTGGTTCATTGTGCGGCCCCCTATTCTTTCTTCATTGCTTCTAGAGGAGAATGTCTCTGTCATATTACATGCAATACTGCATCCCACAATTATTCTCATGGAATCCGTAAAAAGATAAAAAATTTTATGTAAAATTTAGAGGTGTAATTGCATCAGAATTATTCCTCAAAAGCACATTTCCTAAGTACAATTGCTGCTTCTTTTTCTGACATTCGGTCGTGCTCTAAACGAACACATTCATACTTGTACCACCATATGCTTAGAAAATCATGCATGGAATTGACTTGTCCTTCATGTCTTCAGTGGGTTTCAGCCTATGTGATGGACTGTGCTGATCAGTTAATTTTAATTTACCAGACAGCAGTTTGGAATTGGCTTTATGTCACCGCTGCATTTGTAATTTTTTTCTCTTATTATGGTTGTATGTGTATTGGGATGTGTGCAATTCCTGAATATATAGTGTGTGTATATATAGGTAAACTTGATAAGTGCACATTTACAGATCATTTTACAGCAAGTAACTGAGGGCTCCACATTGATGTGGTTATGGGCCCGTACAGTATAGGGCATTGTGTGCTTTAGAAAGAGACCAGTGTCAGGCCAGTAAGAGGGGCATCACCCTCCTTTGTCCCCCCCATAGGGAGATCCTTCCCCTTTCTTATTCTCTCTGTAGTCTTAACATAAACAGGAAGCTCTTAACATCTCATCTGTCTGTCAGGCAAGGAGCTGGAGATGGCAGAGGGGTATACACAGACCCTCCTGAGCCCGCACAGGGAGCAACGCTCTTCTGCCATATTAAATGACTTTCTGTTCCGTTCTCACCACTGTCTCCATACAGGATCGTCAGTAGGATTAATATCCAGCACATTGTACAGTCGTCATTTTACTGCTGGGCTATAAGGGTTTGCCCACAGCTCTGCCATACTGTCCATCCCTCGGGTGTGCTACCTTTCCCCATTAGCAATGCTAATTATGTCCTGGGAGGGGGGATACAAGTGTTTAGTCTGTTGATACAGATCATAATCCTTCAATATTCTATGTTTTGACATCATAATGAACACTTATTTTTTTTTTATTTGCAAGGATACAATGGGCCTTTTATTAAACGAATACTTGTTGCCCATAGCAACGTGTCGTTTTGAAAAGTGAAGCTGATCATTGATTTGTTTCTAACGGCAACTCAGTGACACATAAGACAGAAGAGCTTTGTAGAGTGTAAGGATTCTTGGGTATTTTAGTGCCAGTTTCAACCTGCAGAAGGAACCTGTTGTGTATGGGACGCGCCGAGGCTCTGCCGTGTAGATCACGCGGGATACAGATGCTGTGTCGTTTATCTGAATGACATTTTTTTTTTTTTTCTAACTAAACAAAGTATGCATGCATATATCATAACATTATGATTCAGCTGCTGTCTTCTTTTTTTTTTTTTTTTTTTTTGAAGCACTATTGACCTTTATGGCATAGTATAATCATACATATAATAATAATTTTCTGTAGCGCCAACATTTTCTGCAGCACTTTACATTTTACAGGGGTCTTGTACAGGCAATAAGACATTACAGAATAACAATAATCACATAAACAGCAGATACCAAGAGGAGTGAGGGCCCAGCTCACAAGCTTACAATCTATGAATATAGTATTGGTTTCATAGAGTATGTATTCTCATGTAAGTGTAAGGGGGACGACCGCACCGCGGGTACCTGCGTGCCGCGCCCGGAACTGATGAGGCTGCGTCCCCTGTTCCCAGGGGGAAGCTTCAGCCGGTGGGACCTTCCTCCGGACGTCGGGGGCGTGGCTAAGCGTTGCCAGGGCACAGGAACAGACGGAGTTGGCGGGAAGGCGCAGCGCACGGCTGAGGAGAGAGAGAGAGCTCCTGATTCGGGGACCATTAGGAGCGGAGACGTGCTCGGCCGTGAGAGAGACCTACCGCAGGGACTCTGACGAGAAGCCCGCCGTGTACAGGTTGGCTTCCAGACATCGAGGTGCCAATCGCTCTGTAACAGTCAGTGCTGTCCCTGACAGGGACTAAGATGTTGACCGGGTACTGCTTCTTGAATCCCCGGGGGGGCAGGGAATATTAGTCGAGCCTCGCTAGTTAGCGGCCAGTATCCCCCACTTTCATGAAGGCGGTGACTGACAGGACTGTGGCCTATACATTGCCGGCCACCGGAGTCTCCTTACTGAGGACTCCACAGGACGTTTCAAAGACTTAACGTTGCCAGCCAGGAACGTATCAACATCTTCTTCAGGACCCCACCGGATCTACGTCATGCCGACGGCTGTTGGTGCCATCATCTGCTTCGGGACCTATTCTGACAGGAAAACGTCTGATTGATAAGTGACTACTCTGAGAACAGTTTCACTCGTTATTCCCACGTTGATTTCCCCTCAACCAAACCCCTGTATTCCCTGTACTGCCCGTTATTTACCTCACATTTACCTATCTCCCTGCGTGGAGTAACTCCCTGTTTTATTAAAACCTGTTAACCCTTGATTTGCCTCCTGTTGATCACTGCATCCCGAAACCTGCTCACATATAGGCAGCTTAATAGATGATCTCTAGTGTTTGTGAATTCTGAATGCAGTATACAGGTCCTTCTCAAAAAATTAGCATATAGTGTTAAATTTCATTATTTTCCATAATGTAATGTGTTATGTTACGGTAGCTGAGGAGTGCAGGCAAAAAAGGAAATACACCAGAGCAGTTGGAATCTATGAGACTGCAGTACCCTGACTAACCACCGCAACTAGAGGCAGCCGTGGAGCGTTCCTACGTTGGTCCTAGACGCCTCGTCACAGCCTGAGAAACTAACTACACCTAAAGATAGAAATAGGAAAGCTATCTGCCCCGGAGCAGAACCCCAAAGATAATAGAAAGCCCCCAAACATGTAATGGCGTTTAGACAAGAGGAAATACTGACACAGAAAGAAAATAGTATGAGCAAACGCTGGGGCCCAAACTATCTAAATAGAAAAGGACAGGAAGGGTACTTACTGCAATCTCAGAAAACCCTGAAAAACACCAACTCTACTAATTTCAAAATCACCTGAGATCACACGACCTCTACCACCTAAATTAGTTCTCTGGTGTAACAAAATCAAAACAGCAGCCACTGAAAAAACTGGAAAAAGCAAAAGTACAAAACACAGTGGCTGGACTAAAACTGAGAGGGCAAAAGCCCCCGGAGGGGACCCAGAAGGCCCCCACAGAAGTGCAGGACCAAATGCAAAAATATAGCAAAAACACAAAATAAGAAATTGTCTTATCTGATAGCAGGAGATGCAGACACGACACAGCAGGCTACAAGGGAAACTGGAAAGAAGGATTCAGACCAGAACAATTGATCACCGGCAACCCTGATGGGAAAATGACTCCCTTATATAAGACCAATCAGTAACACCTGATTCCCAGTCCTCACAATCCTCACTAGTACCGCTTGTAACCACCAGAGGGAGCCTCTGCTCAGAACTCATCTCAAACCCATTCACAACAGTAATGATTACAATTAAACTTTCATATATTTTAGATTCATTACACACCAACTGAAATTTGTCAGGTCTTTTATTGTTTTCATACTGATGATTTTGGCATACAACTCCTGATAACCCAAAAAACCTGTCTCAAAAAATTAGCATATCAAGAAAAGGTTCTCTAAACGACCTATTACCCTAATCTTCTGAATCAACTAATTAACTCTAAACACATGCAAAAGATTCCTGAGGCTTTTAAAAAGTCCCTGCCTGGTTCATTACTCAAAACCCCCATCATGGGTAAGACTAGCGACCTGACTGATGTCAAGAAGGCCATCATTGACAACCTCAAGCAAGAGGGTAAGACCCAGAAAGAAATTTCTCAACAAATAGGCTGTTCCCAGAGTGCTGTATCAAGGCACCTCAATAGGAAGTCTGTTGGAAGGAAACAATGTGGCAGAAAACGCTGTACAACGAGAAGAGGTGACCGGACCCTGAGGAAGATTGTGGAGAAGGACCGATTCCAGACCTTGGGGGACCTGAGGAAGCAGTGGACTGAGTCTGGTGTAGAAACATCCAGAGCCACCGTGCACAGGCGTGTGCAGGAAATGGGCTACAGGTGCCGCATTCCCCAGGTAAAGCCACTTTTGAACCATAAACAGCGGCAGAAGCGCCTGACCTGGGCTACAGAGAAGCAGCACTGGACTGTTGCTAAGTGGTCCCAAGTACTTTTTTCTGATGAAAGCAAATTTTGCATGTCATTCGGAAATCAAGGTGCCAGAGTCTGGAGGAAGACTGGGGAGAAGGAAATGCCAAAATGCCTGAAGTCCAGTGTCAAGTACCCACAGTCAGTGATGGTGTGGGGTGCCATGTCAGCTGCTGGTGTTGGTCCACTGTGTTTCATCAAGGGCAGGGTCAATGCAGCTAGCTATCAGGAGATTTTGGAGCACTTCATGCTTCCATCGGCTGAAATGCTTTATGGAGATGAAGATTTCATTTTTCAGCACGACCTGGCACCTGCTCACAGTGCCAAAACCACTGGTAAATGGTTTACTGACCATGGTATTACTGTGCTCAATTGGCCTGCCAACTCTCCTGACCTGAACCCCATAGAGAATCTGTGGGATATTGTGAAGAGAAAGTTGAGAGACGCAAGACCCAACACTCTGGATGAGCTTAAGGCCGCTATCGAAGCATCCTGGGCCTCCATAACACCTCAGCAGTGTCACAGGCTGATTGCCTCCATGCCACGCCGCATTGAAGCAGTCATTTCTGCAAAAGGATTCCCGACCAAGTATTGAGTGCATAACTGAACATTATTATTTGATGTTTTTTTTGTTTGTTTTTAAAAAACACTTTTATTTTATTGGACGGTTGAAATATGTTAATTTTTTGAGACAGGTATTTTGGGTTATCAGGAGTTGTATGGCAAAATCATGAGTATTAAAACAATAAAAGACCTGACAAATTTCAGTTGGTGTGTAATGAATCTAAAATATATGAAAGTTTAATTGTAATCATTACATTATGGAAAATAATGACATTTAACACTATATGCTAATTTTTTGAGAAGGACCTGTGTGTGTATATATATATATATATATATATATAACTATTGGCGGGGTAATGTCTGTCTTTTCGGAGTTGAGTACTGAGACAAGGTCACGTGTATCCTCTGCAGGAGCGATGATCACAGAACAATCTGCTTGCGGTTTGTAAAAAACAGGTAGTGGTCAGGGCCCTGAGACGTTCTTTTGCTGCTTTCATAAGATCAGTCAAGTTGCCCTTGGCCTAATATTTTCCTCTAATTTCACCTCTTGCTCAGTGATCTAGTTTTGCAGGACAGCGTAGCACAAATTATATTTTGTTTTTTTAAGGAGCTCTACATCAGTATCTCACGCCTCTCTTTATGTGCATTGGCCTTCTCCCAGATCTCTGTGGCCTTCTCCTAGATCTCTGTGGCCTTCTCCTCCCAGATCTCTGTGGCCTTCTCCTCCCAGATCTCTGTGGCCTTCTCCTCCCAGATCTCTGTGGCCTTCTCCTCCCAGATCTCTGTGGCCTTCTCCTCCCAGATCTCTGTGGCCTTCTCCTCCCAGATGATCTCTGTGGCCTTCTCCTCCCAGATCTCTGTGGCCTTCTCCTCCCAGATCTCTGTGGCCTTCTCCTCCAAGATCTCTGTGGCCTTCTCCTCCCAGATCTCTGTGGCCTTCTCCTCCCAGATCTCTGTGGCCTTCTCCTCCCAGATCTCTGTGGCCTTCTCCTCCCAGATCTCTGTGGCCTTCTCCTCCCAGATCTCTGTGGCCTTCTCCTCCCAGATCTCTGTGGCCTTCTCCTCCCAGATCTCTGTGGCCTTCTCCTCCCAGATCTCTGTGGCCTTCTCCTCCCAGATCTCTGTGGCCTTCTCCTCCCAGATCTCTGTGGCCTTCTCCTCCCAGATCTCTGTGGCCTTCTCCTCCCAGATCTCTGTGGCCTTCTCCTCCCAGATCTCTGTGGCCTTCTCCTCCCAGATCTCTGTGGCCTTCTCCTCCCAGATCTCTGTGGCCTTCTCCTCCCAGATCTCTGTGGCCTTCTCCTCCCAGATCTCTGTGGCCTTCTCCTCCCAGATCTCTGTGGCCTTCTCCTCCCAGATCTCTGTGGCCTTCTCCTCCCAGATCTCTGTGGCCTTCTCCTCCCAGATCTCTGTGGCCTTCTCTTCCCAGATCTCTGTGGCCTTCTCCTCCCAGATCTCTGTGGCCTTCTCTTCCCAGATCTCTGTGGCCTTCTCTTCCCAGATCTCTGTGGCCTTCTCTTCCCAGATCTCTGTGGCCTTCTCCTCCCAGATCTCTGTGGCCTTCTCCTCCCAGATCTCTGTGGCCTTCTCCTCCCAGATCTCTGTGGCCTTCTCAGAAAAGCTCTTCTGTCTAAGGTATGTTTCCATGTAGCAGTAACACTCAGGATTAGCTGCGGATTGAACGCTGCATCCTACCGCAGATTTTAATCCGCAGCGGCCAGATGTTCCTGCATAGTGGAGGGGATTTTATGAAATTCTGTCTCCACTATGCGTCCGATTATGCGGGTGACACAGCCGCGAAACCGGACATGTGGCGCGTCTTTTCAGAACGCAGCATGTCCATTTACCTTGCGGCGACGGAGCGTCGCCGCAAGGTATATAGCACAGTCCTATAAAGCGGTGCGGCGATTCCGGATGTGTTAAGTTAACACATCCGGATTCACCGTGCATTCTGAAGGGGGCGGGGCTTTGGGCGGAGCGGGGTGTCCGCTCCGTCCATAACGCCAGCTCTCCACTACGTGGAAACGTAGCCTAAATCGGAGATTAATAGGTGTCGTAATGATTTAATTTTTTCCAAACGAAATGCATGACATTCTTGAAGACTCTTGTAGCCCTTTGGCTGTATGATTGCTTATGATTTATTATATTGGCAGTGTTTACCAACCATTTTGACATTGTAGTACCGGTGACTAAAATAAATTTAAATATATATATATATATATATATATATATATATATATATATATATATATATATATACATATACACAGTATATTGGTTTGTAGGCATCTGTTATTGAAATAGTTAAGCTATTCAGAGGCAGATGTCACCCAGCCATGAATGATGTTTCCTGTAAGTTTGGGCAGATTGTTAGGTCCTGAAAGAACTTTGGCAGCATGTACGTGTATCCAAGGAGATCGGATTCATCACCATTAAACGTGACTTTGGATGTGTTGCGCTTATTAGCTTAGCTTGTAGTTGGCACGTTTGTTGAAAGGTGAGTACTAATGGGGGCTTCATATTTAATACCATATTACTGAATAAGAAGGGCTTCAGTGGTTTTCAGCCGGAAATCAGTCAAATTGATCTTCTGACATGTCCTGGATACATGTGAGATCACCGATCACCAAGGATTACCAGGTGCAGCGGTGTAACCCCGTTGGCACTGCTGAGAAATTTCTATAATTTGAAATCTGATACATGATTGAAATGACATTTTGCAACATTTTAGTAATGGAAACCCTTTGAGCTATCCCCAAGGGGTTTACCAAATAATTTAATTCTGGGCTAGTGTGAGATCAGAGCTTTTTCATATTGCATTGTGTGCCTCTGCAGCAGTCATACTTTATAACAGTCAGTGCATCTGTAGCTGCGTCCGTTCATATGCCAATGACTGCTGCTTCCTGTACTCTTTTACCTAGGACCGCTCTCGATTTGCGCTTGAGTTGTTTTAAACCTTTTAAACCACAATATCGTCTTAAAAAAGTAGTATAGGAAGTGAGGAGGGGGTTGCAGTCTCGCAAATGTATGTGCTTTATGGACTACGTAGGTACAATTGCCCCAGATCTTAATACAGACACATGAACAAAGCTCTCAGCTCAGCCTGCCATCTACATCTACCCCCCTCTTTTTTTTTTTTTTCTTTTTTTTTTTTCTTTTTTTTCTCCTTTTAAATATACATTGCTTCCAGATTGTGCTGTCCTCCACCCCACTCTCGAGTCTCCACATTTCCTACCTGACTCATGCTCTGTGCTTCCTTTGCTTCAGAACATGACTATTCATTTCTCCTCTGTGTTGTCCTCTGATGCCCTATTGCTTTCTGTTACAACTTTTCCTTCTGCCCCCTCTGGTAACACAGGGCCAGCCAGTTGTACTTGATGCATGAAACGGTAACGACTAAATCTGGGGAATGGCATGCTGTGGTTTATGCAAGGCAGCTGGTACATTGTGCATACTTGGACTGCTGTGTATGTGATCATATTCAGACAGGGTTGTCCTATAGAGGCCATCAATGGAAAGCTCACAATTGTGCAGAAAATGGGCTTTGTGCCTTTGATATATTTGCAATAAAATGTTTTTAAATGGCCCATTTACTGTTACTATTTTTTGGGGAAAATTGCCAACAAATGTTTATCCATATAAGCTACTACATGTCTAAGCAATAATATGGGAGAGAGGGTGAGTCTTAACGTAATGAGTGCCATTTAGGATTCTGGTGAAGCTGGATGACAGCCTAGTACTTGGGATGGTGATCATCTCATCACCAAGCTTTCCTAAACAAAGATTTAAGCAAAAGCTGGATAGCACTGAAATATGTCTGTAATATGTCACATATGGCCATCCCACCTGGAGCCGAATATTTTCCCCTCCTGAGATTGCTGTTCTGGTCCTACTACATCTAAGATGGCCTCTTCGGCAGCCATTTTGGAGCCAGGAGGAACGGAACGCCGATCTGAGCAGAGGAGGTAATAAGAGTCAAATAGAGGGTGCCAGGTAGGGTGACGTGAGAGATATATTGTCACTTTTCAGTGAAGGTTGTAGGGGCTCATAACGTACGTGTTTAGGGTCCAGCAAGGCT
>JARQOD010000003.1:193361033-193401677 GCA_033576555.1 Oophaga sylvatica | reverse complement strand
TTTTATGAGATGGTAACTCTGGATCGCTTCACAGTGATTCTGACATTGTTATTCCGTGACACATTGTACTTTGTCAGTGGTAAATTTAGGTCTTTATTTTTGGGGTATATTTGTAAAAATTCTGGAATTTTGGTGAAAATTTCACAATTTTCAAACTTGTAATTTTTAAGCCCTTAAACCAAATAATTCTATCACTCAAAATCATTAATAAAATTTAACATGTCTGCTTTACATCAGCATTATTTTTTAAACATAATTTTTTTTGTAAGGAAGTTAGAAGGGGTTCACATTTTATTTCGATGAGCAAGTTCTCATTTTACCAACAAAATTTACAAAACCAATTTTTTTGCAACTGCATCACAATTGCAGTGACTTTTAGGGGCCCATATGATAAAAAAAATACCCCAAAGTGACACCATTTTAAAAACACTACACCTCAAAGTGATCAAAACTACATTTGAGAAGTTTATTAACCCTTCGGGTGCTATACAGGAATTAATGTGGAAGAAAAAAAAATGAATGTTCCCTCAAAAGTGTATCTTTAGCCCCAAATTTTGCATTTTCACGCTGATGTCCGATATGTGGTGGAAAGTACTGTTTGAGCGTGCAGCTGGACTCTGAACGGAAGGATCACAATTTGACTTTTGGAACGCAAAATTGGCTGGAATAGTTGAGGGATGCCATGTCTTGCTTGCAGAGCCCCTGATGTGCATAAACAGTGGAAACCCCCCACAAGTGATCCTATTTTGGAAACTACACCCACTAAGGAACTTATCTAGAGGTGTGGTGAGCATCTTCAACCCGGAGGTGCTTTACAGAATTTTATAATATTTAGCTAAAAATTAAAAACATTTTCCCACAAAAATATTACTTCAGCCCTAAATTTTGCAACTTGTTACGCAATTTCTCCTGAGTGTGCCAATACTCTGTATGTGGTTAAAAACTACTTTTGAGGCTCAATACAAAGCTCAGAAGTGAAGGAAAGCCATATTGGAGTTTAAATTTTGCTGGAATGGTTTGATAGCTCGGGCTCGGCTATCAGGTAAACTGAGCTCCCGGTGGAGAGCACACTGGCACAGCTCCTGTGCCACACATTATTGCCATGACATAACTATGCATCATTGGTCGGCAACCCTTACCTGACCATGATGTATAGGTATGTCAAATATCGTAAAGGGGTAACTCCGGTGAAATAAAAAAAATAGTTTCCTTTCCCTGCCCTCATGCACTATAAAGATGAGATGCCCAGTGCAGTTCTTTTATCATTATAAGGCCTCATACTCACTGGTGCCGAAAACGGATGAAAATCAGACGATAAAAAATCGGATGCAAATCTGACCAATGTTAGTCAATGGGTGAATTCTCATTTGCGATTTTTTTCTCATCAGATATTGTTGTGAGAAAAAAATCGCAGCATGCTGCGATTTGATGCGATTTTGGGATGAAAATCGCCAATGCAAGTCAATGGGTGCGATTAAAAAACGAACAGCACTCGCACCATGCACGTGCTGTCCGATTTATATGCACCAGTCTCCTTTGAAAAGCCGGTAATTCATCCCCGGCTACTGTAAAATCACACTGACAGCTCACAAAACACTAGATACATACACATAGAATACATATATATATATATACATGTCATTGTAACACATATATATATATATATATTTATAGTTCTTACACTTCTACATACTGTAATAGCCGCTAATTCAATTGCCGGCTTTTGTGAAATCACAGAAGCCAACATGAAATGATACATTGTTTCCACACAGTTAACCATGTCATTTCCTGTATTTTGATATATGGTTTGAACTTACAATTACATGAGTGTATTTGTACAAAATTTCAGACATGTAGGGGTTAATTAAAGGTGTAAATTCGTTGAAAAAAAATGCGTGGGCTCCCGCTGTATTTTCTCCACCAGACAGACAAAGCAAGCGAGTGGGGGCAGATAATAGCCTAGGGAGGGTACATTTTTTGTGCCCCCCCTGGCTACTAACATCTGCCCCCAGACACCCCAGAAAGGGCAAATCTATAATTAGATTCGCCCTTTCTGGCACTTTGCCCGTCTATTCCCATTGCCCTGTAGCGGTGGCGAATGGGTTAATAAGGGGTTAATGTCACCTTGCAATTGAAAGGTGACCTTAAGCCAGGTTAATAATTGAGAGCTGTCAATTAGACAACTATCAATTATTAATCCTATTGTATGATAGAAAAATCAAACACACAGTTTAATAAAAAATAAGTTTAATGAAATAATCACACAGTTTTTGACCATATTTTATTTTCCTGCTAAAACCATTTCCTGTAATAAAAATAAAATAAAAAAGCAAAATTATTCTTACCAATCCGATGTACAGTCAGGTCCCACGGTGTAATCCATCAGAAGGGGTTAACAGGTTACAGCTTGCAGAGAGCTAATAATGCTGTCTCCGAGCTGTATTCCCATGAATGAATAAGTTACTCTCCCAGCGAAAGGAGAGGAATAGATTCATGAATGGAGCTTAATTGATTTATTGGCACTTTCACTTCAGTGACCTGACCTAAGGTGAAAGTGGGATACAATCAATTAAGCTTCATTCATTAATCACATCCTCTCCTGTCGGCAGGAGATAAGCTCATTCATTCAGGAGCTATCAGATGAGCACGCAGGATTACTTGCGCTGCTTATCTGATTGCTAGTTAACCCTTTGTGAAGGATTACATCGTGGGACGTGACAGATCGCCAGATAGGTAAGAATAATGTTGTTTTATTATTTTATATTTATTTTAGAAGAACAAGGGCTTCGAACGGATTAAGAGTTAAATAAAAGATGGTCAAAAAAATGTGTTTTGATTTCATTAAAATTATTTATTCTTAAAGTGTGTTTGTGTTTTTTTATTTACTTCAATAGGATTAATAATTGATAGTTGTCTAATTGACAGCTCTCAATTATTAACCTGGCTTAAGGTCACCTTTCAATTGCAAGGTGACATTAATCCCTTATTAACCCATTCGCCACCGCTACAGGGCAATGGGAATAGACGGGCAAAGTGTCAGAAAGGGCGAATCTAATTATAGATTTTCCCTTTCTGGGGTGTCTGGGGGCAGATGTTAGTAGCCAGGGGGGGCACAAAAAAAATGTACCCTCCCTAGGCTATTATTATCTGCCCCCACTCGCTTGCTTTGTCTGTCAGGTGGAGAAAATACAGCGGGAGCCCACGCATTTTTTTTTCAACGAATTTACACCTTTAATTAACCCCTACATGTCTGAAATTTTGCACAAATACACTCATGTAATTGTAAGTTCAAACCATATATCAAAATACAGGAAATGACATGGTTAACTGTGTGGAAACAATGTATCATTTCATGTCGGCTTCTGTGATTTCACAAAAGCCGGCAATTGAATTAGCGGCTATTACAGTATGTAGAAGTGTAAGAACTATAAATATATGTATATATATATGTCACAATTACATATATATATATATATGTATTCTATGTGAGTATATGTATTGTTTATATTCTTTATTAAAGCTGTCAGTGTGATTTTACAGTATAGCTGGGGATGAATTAGCGGCTATTATACTATGTAGAAGTGTATGACCTATATATATTATATATATATATATATATATATATTAGATGTATATATATATGTATATTATATATATAATTATTTGCTTTTTGTGTACATTTTTTTGTTACAATGTGATTTTTACATGACTTTTTACATAGAGATAACTGCTCTATGTAAAACTTCATGTTAAAATCGCATTGCATACAGATGGAAAACTGATGGAAAACTGACAGAAAACGCATGGTGCGATTTAAAATCGCATCAAAATCGCATGCCTTTTTACAACAAATGTACCGTTTTTTTCCGGCAGAAAACGGACCGATTTTTTTCCACCCAGTGAGTATGAGGCCTAACACTTGTAATTCAGCGTGATAGGAACTGCTCCCCCTCCCGTCTGGGACGTTACATCTAGAGTTGAGCGAATATGTTGGGAATCAGTCGCCAAATCTGAATTTGCCATATTCATGCCATATTGGTACCCTATTGGTGCCAAATTATGTTTGATAATACTCGTTAATTGGAACTCCCATTGACTCCTGACGTTTGTCTCTTTTCGGCGAATATTGCAAAAACAATATTCGCCGCCAATCATAATTGGAACTGAATTTTGAAAAATTCGCTCAACTCTAGTTACATCACACACAGTGTGCAGCTCCCCCTTGTGAGTAAAGGTACTGTCACAGTAAGCGAGATCGCTAAAGAGTCACCATTTATGACGAGATCGCTAACGAGATCGCAATTGCGTCACCATTTATGACGCAGTAGCGATCTCGTTAGCGACGCAGCTGTGTGTGACATGTAGCAGCGATGTGGCCCCTGCTGAGATGTCGCTGATCGCTTATGAACGTTCTGAGCCGTTTTTTGGTCGTTGGTGTCCCGCTGGTGAGCCTGAATCGCTGAGTGTGACACCCTTTATGAACGACTTCACCAGCGTCGCAGGTGGGACTAGGTTTTCCCAACGACCGCAGAGGTCGTTATACAGATCGCTGATCTCTGATGAGATCTTTGTGTTTGGAATCTAACTAGTGACCACATAACGATCGCACTAACGATCTCACCAGGTCGTGTCGTTGTTGTGATCGCTGGTGCGATCGCTAAGTGTGACAGTGCCTTAACAGCCATCCTGAGAAGAGGGGACATGACCATGCCCCCATTCTCTGTAGAGAAACTTCTATTACCAGAAGACTGGCTGATAGTAACAGCATGGAGCACACACTCATATCATGTCCCAGATGGGAGAAGTGAGCAGTGAAGAGCAGCTGCTGTCACGTCAGTGCCTGATAATGTCTCCTTGCCTGCAGTCCAAAGTGAATGGGCATGGCCTGTACGTGGATTTTGGTAGCAGCCAGCACCTTGATAATATCTTTCACTGCAGTCTGAGGTGAGGGGAAGGGGCCTGCTCCCTGCTAGTAGACCTGCAATGTAGGAGACATTATCAGGGGTCTGGCTGCTACTAAAATCCAGGACCATCATGCCCCTCATTTCAGACTGCAGACAGAGACATTATAAGGGGGCTGGTGTGAAAGTAGCTGCTTTTCATTGCTCACTCCTCCCGTCTAGGATGTTACATCAGTGTGCAGCTGCATGATGTTACTATCAGCCAGTCTCCTGATAATAGCCTCTTCTCTGCAGAGAACAGGGGGCGTGGCCATGCCCCTCTTCTCAGGCTTTCTGTTCACAGGGGGGAGCTCCACACTGGTATGTGACCTAACATCCCAGATGGGAGGAGGGAGCAGTGAGGAGCAGCTCTTGTCACACAGAATTACAAGTGTTATAAAGATAATAAAGGTGCATCTCACAAAATTAGAATATCATCAAAAAGTTAATTTATTTCAGTTCTTCAATACAAAAAGTGAAACATATATTAGAGTCATTACAAACAGAGTGATCTATTTCAAGTGTTTATTTGTTAATGTTGATGATTATGGCTTACAGCCAATGAAAACTCAAAAGTCATTATCTCAGTAAATTAGAATACTTTATAACACCAGCTTGAAAAATGATTTTAAAATTCGAAATGTTGGCCTACTGAAATGTATGTTCAGTAAATGCACTCAATACTTGGTCGGGGCTCCTTTGGCATCAATTACTGCATCAATGCGGCGTGGCATGGAGGCGATCAGCCTGTGGCACTGCTGAGGTGTTATGGGAGCCCTGGTTGCTTTGATAGCAGCCTTCAGCTCGTCTGCATTGTTGGGTCTGGTGTCCCTCATCTGTCCCTCATCTTCCTCTTTATAAGACCCCATAGATTCTCTATGGGATTAAGGTCAGGTGAGTTTGCTGGCCAATCAAGCACAGTGATACTGTTATTTTTAAACCAGTTATTGGTACTTTTGGCAGTGTGGACAGGTGCCAAGTCCTGCTGGAGAATGAAAATTCCATCTCCAAAAAGCTTGTCGACAGACGGAAGCAGGAAGTGGTCTAAAATTTCCTGGTAGACGGCTGCGCTGACTTCGGTCTTGATAAAACACAGTTGACCTACACCAGCAGATGACATGGCTCCCCAAACCATCACTGATTGTGGAAACTTCACATTAGACCTTAAGCAGTTTGGATTATCTGTCTCTCCACTCTTCCTCAAGACTCTGGGACCTTGATTTCCAATGTCTAGTGTGAAGTATCCACAATCAGTGATGGTTTGGGGAGCCATGTCATCTGCTGGTGTAGGTCCACTGTGTTTTATCAAGACCAAAGTCAGCACAGCCATCTATCAGGAAATTTAGACCACTTCATGCTTCCGTCACATATGTGACTGCAATCTGAAGTCAGAGGTCATGGTAACAAGCTCTCAATATAAGTGTATGAGAGCCTCTTTCTGACCTCATTCTGGCTCTCATACACTTACATTGAGTTGTCACTTCAGATCACTCAGCAAACAGAGGAGTGAAATGGCAGGTCGCAACCTGCAGAAGATGATGGAAGCATCACCGATAACAAAAGAAGACGGCAGCTGGTAAGTAAATTGCTAGGGTCAGGAGACTTACATTAGTGCCATCACACAGGAGTTAAATAAAAAACATGCAGCAGTGGTGCTTTAATAGAAATGAAAATGTACTTCCTGATATTTCCATCAGGAGGCAGCAATGCCTTTGCTATCTAAACACTGATTTCAACTTGTGAAGTTTAATCCAATTAAGCTGACTTCACATTTTCACCCTAAATTCATCAAAACCTGCATTGTTCAGAAAGCGCAAACACTTTTATGAATCTAAGCTGTTGTGGCTTTTTTTGTCATCACCAATAATTGCCGCAAACACTGTGATTTTACTATAACGTGTGAATATAGCATAAGTGGCATGGATAAAAATTATTGTTCTTCAGAATTACAATGGTTTTATTTAAAAAAAAAAGTCAAAAGGAGTGCAGCAAGTATTGTTGTCTTTTTTTAAAACTGTTAGGCTAGATCAGTAAGTTCAGTAACTAGACATGAGCGACTTTGCCGTTTTTCGGGTCGAGTCGGGTCGAGCGAAATCGCCTGACTTAGCTGAAAAGTCGGGGTTTCGGCTGAAACACAAAACCCCATTGAAGTCAATGGGGAAGCAAAGTCGTCATGCAGTGGGGGGCAGGAAAGACACCTACAGTGCCCATTTCAATGCCAAAAACATCAATTCTTATTCCTTAAGTTTGTCAACCTTCAGTTACTTTATAACAATAGTAACGCATTGAAAACTGGTGGTTATTTGGCTAAAGTTGTGGGTGGGTGGCAAGTCTGGCTCCGGTTTTTCGTGTGCCCCTGGCCAAAAAGTGTAAGTGGCCCCATGGATGATGCTACAGTGTATGATGGGCCCCATTTATCATTCTCCAGTGTATAATGCTCCACATACATTGCTCCAAACATTTTCAAAAAAGGAAATACCTCTCCTCGATGGGCACTACTGTACTCTGGACTCCTCAGCGTCACCACCTTGCAGCTCTCTGCACTTGGACTGTTTCGCAGAGGGCGTACAGACGTGACGTCATCGCGCTCTCTAACCTGAATATCACTGTCATGAAACGCAGAAGACGTCACAGCGGTGGAGTAGGAGAGGTCACTATTGCAAGTGCTGTGCCCTTAGCAAGCAGGGTGGGCCCACTGGTGGGTCACGGCACTGGCACAGGGCCCCTCATAGTACGCTGGTGTGTCTAACGGCGAGGGCGCCTCCCACCATCAGAGACACTTTTTGTACAATGAGGGGCCCTGTGCCAGTGCCGTTGCCCAAGAGTGGGCCCCCCCAACTGCTCAAGGCAACGTCACTGTTCTCACTGGCAAATGTTTCCAAGTGGTTAGAGTGGTGTTTAACCCCTTAATGTCCAATGACGTGCACAGTCCGTCATGGCAAGGTGGCAGTTCCGGCACCAGGACGGACTGTGCACGTCATCCCTTTGATCTACCACTGCGTTTAAACACGCAGTGGTAGATCAGTGCCGACAACTGTCACAGACAGCTGACAGGCACGGCAAGCGGTGCGGGGACCGTCGGTCCCCGCACCCACAGCGCTGTGATTGACCAAACACAGCAGCGATCGCGCAGGAGAAGCTGGCGCTGCAGTGGCCGAGCTTCCTGCACTGACAGCCAGGAGTGGCGCCCCCTCCGCCCCTGGCTGTTAACCCCCTGACTGCTGCGATCGAGCGCGATCGCAGCGCTCAGGGGGGGAGGCAGAGGGTCGGGAGCTCCCTCTGCCTCAGATCGGCACCCTGCAATGTATTTGCAGGGCCCGATCTCTGCCTTGATGACCCGGGGTTGTCATGACAACCTCCGGGTCATCTAGCTACGGAAAGCTGCTGTGATCATGGTCACAGCAGCTTTCATCATAGGTACAATGCATTGCAATGCTGAAGCATTGCAATGCATTGTAACTGCAATAAAAAGTAAAAAAGTGAAAGTCCCATAAAGGGACATGTTAAAAAAAATCATTTTTTTTTAAAAATTAAAAAAAACATTAAAAAATAATTAAAAAAAAATCCCCTAAAAAATACACATTTTTATGTAATAAAAAAAATAAAAAACAAAAAAAATACACATGTTTGGTATCGCCACGTCCGTAAAAATCCCATCTATAAAAGGATAACCCTAGTTAACCACTTCAGTGAAAGCCGTAAAAAAAAACACAAAAAAGTAGTAAATTATACTTTTTCCAAGCGGTATCATCATACCGCTTGGAAAAAGTGCAATAACACGCGATCAAAAAGTCAGATATAAATAATCATGGTACCGCTGAAAACGTCATCTTGTCCCGCAAAAAACAAGCCGCTATACAGCATCATCAGCGAAAAAATAAAAAAGTTATTGCTCGCGGAATAAACTGATGCAAAAATAATTATTTTTTCTATAAAATTTTTTATTGTGTAAAAAACGCCAAAACATAAAAAAATATATAAATGAGGTATCGCTGTAATCGCAGTGACCCGAAGAATAAAGCTGCTTTATCAATTTTACCACACGCGGAACGGAGGAAAGGAAAAAGAAAAAAAAACAATTCCTGAATTGCTGGTTTTTGTTCATTCTGCTTCCACAAAAATCGGAATAGGAAGCGATCAAAAAACGTTATGTGCCCGAATATGCTACCAATAAAAACGTCAGCTCGTCCCACAAATAATAAGCCCACAGATAACTATGTCGGCCGAAATATGGAAAAATTATAGCTCTCAAAATACGGCGATGCAAAAATTTCTTACAAAAAATTATTCCAAAAAAAAGCATCTTTTAGTGTGTGACAGAAGCTAAACATGAAAAAAGGGTATAAATCTGGTATCGCTGTAATCGCACCGATCCGAGGAATAAAGTCGCCTAATCACTAATACCGCACGAAGAACGGCGCAAAAAAGAAAACCAATTCTTCACCTTTTGTGGATTTGTTCATTCTGCCTCCCAAAGATCGCAGTAAGGCGATCACAGTGGTTCCCCCCACATATGGGATATCAGCGTACTCAGGACAAAATGCACATCAACTTTTGGGGCCCTATTTCTCTTGTTACCCTTATAAAAAAAAATTTGGGGGCAAAAAGGTCATTTTTGTGGAAAAAAATATGATTTTTTTATTTTCACGGCTCTACGTTATAAACTTCTGTGAAGCCCTTGGGGGTTCAAAGTGCTCACCACACATCTAGATAAGTTCCTTGGGGGGTCTAGTTTGCAAAATGGGGTCATTTGTGGGGGGTTTCTACTGTTTAGGCACATCAGGGGCTCTCCAAGCGCGACATGACACCCGCAGACCATTCCATCAAAGTCTGCATTTAAAAACGGTGCTCCTTCCCTTCCGAGCTCTGCCATGCGTCAAAATAGTGGTTCCCCGCCACATATGGGATATCAGCGTACTCAGGACAAATTGCACAATAGCTTTTGGGGTCCTATTTCTCCTGTTACCCTTATAAAAATAAAAATTTGGGGGCAAAAAGATTATTTTTGTGGAAAAAAATATGATTTTTTTATTTTCACGGCTCTACGTTATAAACTTCTGTGAAGCACTTGGGGGTTCAAAGTGCTCACTACACATCTAGATAAGTTCCTTGGGGGGTCTAGTTTCCAAAATGAAGTCACTTGTGGGGGGTTTCAACTGTTTAGGCACATCAGGGGCTCTCCAAACGTGACATGACACCCGCAGACCATTCCATCAAAGTCTGCATTTGAAAAAGGCGCTCCTTCCCTTTTGAGCTCTGCCATGCGTCAAAATAGTGGTTTACCCCACATATGGGGTATCAGCGTACTCAGGACAAATTGCAAAATAACTTTTGGGGTCCTGTTACCCTTTGGAAAATAACAATTGAGGGTGGAAAGATCATTTTTGTGGAAAAGATATGATTTTTTAATTTTACAGCTCTACGTTATAACCTTCTGTGAAGCCTTTGGGGGTTCAAAGCTCTCACCACACATCTAGATAAGTTCCTTGGGGGTCTAGTTTCCAAAATGGGGTCACTTGTGGGGGGTTTCCACTGTTTAGGCACACAGGGACTCTCCCGACATGGCATCCAATCTCAATTCCAGCCAAAAAAGTCAAATGGCGCTGCTTCCCTTCCAAGCTCTGCCATGCGTCCAAATAGTGGTTTACCCCCACATATGGGGTATCAGCGTACTCAGGACAAATTTCACAATAACTTTTGTGGTCCTGTTACCCTTTGGAAAATAAAAATTGGGGGTGGAAAGATCATTTTTGTGGAAAAGATATGATTTTTTAATTTTACAGCTCTACGTTATAACCTTCTGTGAAGCTCTTGGGGGTTCAAAGCTCTCACCACACATCTAGATAAGTTCCTTGGGGGGTCTAGTTTCCAAAATGGGGTCACTTGTGGGGGGTTTCCACTGTTTAGGCACACAGGGGCTCTCCAAATACGACATGGCGTCCAATCTCAATTCCAGCCAAAAAAGTCAAATGGCGCTGCTTCCCTTCCGAGCTCTGCCATGCGCCCAAATAGTGGTTTACCCCCACATATGGGGTATCAGCGTACTCAGGACTAATTGCACAATAACTTTTGGGGTCCTTTTATCCTTTGGAAAGTAAAAATTGGGATGAAAAGATCATTTTTGTGGAAAAAATATGATTTTTTAATTTTACGGCTCTACGTTATAACCTTCTGTGAAGCACTTGGGGGTTAAAAGCTCTCACAACACATTTAGATAAGTTCCTTGGGGGGTCTAGTTTCCAAAACGGGGTCACTTGTGGGGGGTTTCCACTGTTTAGGCACACAGGGACTCTCCAAATGCGACATGGCGTCCAATCTCAATTCCAGCCAAAAAAGTCAAATGGCGCTGCTTCCCTTCTGAGCTCTGCCATGCGCCCAAATAGTGGTTTACCCCCACACATGGAGTATCGGTGTACTCAGGAGAAATTGTACAACATAATTGTGGTTCATTTTCTACTGATACCCTTGACAAAATTTTAAAAAATTGTGTCAAAAGAAAAATTTTGGGAAAAAAAGTTAAATGTTCATTTTTTCCTTCCACATTGCTTCAATTCTTGTGAAGTACCTAAAGGGTTAATAAACTTCTTGAATGTGGCTTTGAACACCTTGAGGGGTGCAGTTTTTAAAATGGTGTCACTTTTGGGTATTTTCTGTCATATTGACCCCTCAAATTCACTTCAAATGTGAGGTGGCCCCTAAAAAAAATGGTTTTGTAAATTTTGTTGGAAAAATGAGAAATTGCTGGTCAACTTTTAACACTTATAACTTCCTAACAAAAAAAAATTTTGGTTCCAAAATTGTGCTGATGTAAAGTAGACATGTGGGAAATGTTATTTATTAACTAATTTTTGTGACATATCTCTCTGATTTAATGGCATAAAAATTAAAAGTTTGAAAATTGCAAAATTTTCAAAAATTTTTCCATATTTCCGTTTTTTTCATAAATAAACACAAGTTATATTGAAGAAATTTTACCACTATCATGAAGTACAATATGTCACGAGAAAACAATCTCAGAATCGCCAAGATCCGTTGAAGCGTTCCAGAGTTATAACCTCATAAAGAGACAGTGGTCAGAATTGTAAAAATTGGCCTGGTCTTTAACCTACAAAATGGCTTGGTCGTTAAGGGGTTAAACCACCATAATTGTTCCCTCAAGCAGTGTAAATCTGTGATATTCGCAGATGAATCATCGTTTACCCTATGTCCAACCTCCGTACGAGTCAAAGTTTGTAGCCAGCCGAAAGGAGCATTCCATCCAGACTGCCTTCTCCCAACCGTAAAAAAAAGTTTGAGGTTCTGTGATGATCTCTGGTGCAATTTCAAGTACATCCACTGGGCCAATGATATCCCTTCATGGAAGAATTATTAGCGGCGATTATTTAGTTATTTTGGTCAAACAAGTGCATTCTATGGCTCAAGCTGTTTCTGGAGGGGAACGCCATCTTTCAGGATGATAATGCAGCAATTTATACAGCTAGAAGCGTTAAAGCATGGCACGAGGAACATTGCAATGAAGTCGAGCATGTCATCTGGCCCCCACAATCCGCAGACCAAAACATTATTGAGCATTTATGGTCGATTTAACTGATTCAACTTAAACGTCTATTTCAGCCGCCATCGTCACTGTATTGACTGTGTAGGGTCTTTAAAATGAAGAATGGGCAAAAATGTATTTGCGAAACAATTCACACCTTGTCTAAATCCATACCTTGTAGTATTGATGCTGTAATCGCTGCAAAAGGTGGAACAACACCATATTTAACTAACCTTGCTTGCAGTTTCCAGGTGTTTCCATTATTTCCGCAAACCCCTGTATGTGTCATCTGGGGAACGTGGTACCAAATCCTTACAAACCCAGGCATGGCAAATTTTTATGAAGGTGAGCTCAGTCACCAACATTTTTTGGTGACAGGCGGGTCCTGTTTTGGATCTGGATTTATCCAGCAATACTCTGTGAAGACTCTTCCAGATAGCACACTAGCAGCAGGCCAAGCGATGTCCTGTAAGGCATATTGTGGCAATTCAGGCCAGGTGTCCACTTTACAGGGCCAGTAGTGAAAGGGGAGTAGTATAGGAGGTATACCTTTCGTCAAACTCAAATCTGACAGGTCGTCACGCCCCCTATCATTTAATCCGTCTCCCTGTCAGATTGATCTGCCTGGGAAATCAGGTCTGCTGAATCTGTGAATTTCAATCAAAGTGATTCATGAATTTATTCGTCTCTATTTATATATTATCCATCGCCTTGTGGATTTAATCAGACTGTGTGGATTTGATCAGACTGTGGGGAAAGTTGTATCAAGGCAAATCTTGATTTTTATAAGTCTCTATTTATATTTTATCCATCGCCTTGTGGATTTGATCAGACTGTGGGGAAAGTTGTATCAAGGCGAATCTTGATTTTTATAAGTCTCTATTTATATTTTATCCATCGCCTTGTGGATTTGATCAGACTGTGGGGAAAGTTGTATCAAGGCGAATCTTGATTTTTATAAGTCTCTATTTATATTTTATCCATCGCCTTGTGGATTTGATCAGACTGTGGGGAAAGTTGTATCAAGGCGAAGCTTGATTTTTATAAGGGTCTTTTTTGTGGGAGAGATTTTAAGTACATCAGTAAATGTATAAGGAGTTTTAGTGAAATACAGACTTCGGTTTGTTTTATATGTATGTAAAAACAGTAAATGTATGTGAAAGACAGCTAGTTTTCCCCATGGGATAATTAACAAGTACATAGGCTACATAATTAAAGAGCGAATCTTGGCAGGGTTTGTTAAAGATAGCTTACTTATTAGCACGGGGTGTAGCAGTGTTGTGTTGTGTATAGCCGGCCATAGTGCCGACATGTCCGGACAAGCCCTTTGATCAATCTATTTGGGAATCTTTTAAGTCCATCAGTAAATGTATCCTTTGACCACTCTATTGTGTGGGGAAAGCTGTATCAAGGCGAGGTCACATTATGAGATGGTCATGGGCATATTATGTATATGGCCATGTTACAATATTAGACACGCGAATGTTTTATTCGTATTTTTTTTAAAAAAAAGCAATGACGCGGTATTGTAAAAACAAGGTTACAAGATTTTATTGTAATAAATACAACTCAAAGACATTTCAAGCATTTAAAAGTACATACAGAATGATATAAAAAGTGTCACATGCACAATTAACAAATAGCATCACACACACGATAAAATAGATAATTAACAACTACATAGGCTACATCGTGAGCCACATGGCTGGCAGTATCGGTAGAGACCTTTTTTTAGGTAGTAGAGTACCCTTGTGGTGCCTAATGACGGGGAGTGCAGAGAATGAATTGTACGGGGTGCGGGGTCTAACCTCATCGGTGTAGATACACCAGCGCTGGAGGACATTTTTAATTCGTCTAAATGTTGTCTAGTAGTGTGATTACCCACAACAGTAGAGGGTATATTCAGCTCGGCCATAGCTCGCATAAACGATTCCCAACCCCTAGGTAAATTCCTGACGGTCAGAGCGTGACTCTGCGTTGTACTACGTACTAAATCCACTAAGTTAGACCCTGGTATTACAGGCCTTTGAAAATAAATTCGTCTTTATCATTCCAGTCTGTCACACTCTTATTCTGGAGTAGTCTGTTTAGTAAAAATTCAGCATTCTTTTTATATCTTTGGTTTATATGACCTACAATTTCAGCGATCTCGTGATTTTTTTTATCGGTGACGGTATTTGGCGGCTGTTGATGCTCAGGATCCTGAGGGCTAACGAGATTTAAAGTTGCAATTCTTTCGAGCTGCGTTTCGTATGTACCAAGTAGCGCTCCAGCACTGGTGCTATACATTTTAATTTTCACATCGTCGGGGATGTCGCGGCGCTGTAAAACGGAGTTAATTTCATCATCGAGGCTCGAATAGCAGTTTCGCGTATGCTCTCGGGGATTGGTGTCCTTAGCTTATGTAGCTCCTGTTTGGGGACTAGATAATTTTCTCAGCATGCTCCATTATTTGCCCCGAGCAGACTCGTTATTATGGGTATTGCAAAGCCTAAAAGAGGACCGATAAAGCCACCGGTCTGATTCAGTACCCGTTTCTTTTTCTTTATGGACTGCGCTCTATCGCTAATGGTTCTTATAGCTTTACGCCACTTCTTCAGTATGCCTTTTTGGCGCTCTTTCAACGGGATTCTGCCTTTTAAGATGTTTAAAGCAATCTCACCTATAGCGGTGATTAAATCAACGCTCGCATTGCGCAAAATAGATTTCCGGACGGGGTGGGTTGCCTTCACGAGAGTTTTTAAGAGAGCCCAGTTACGCCGGAGTCTCTCGGACATCTTTACAGCACAGCGCACACAGCGTGGAATGTGCGAACCCGCATAAAATTCACTTTTTAGAAGCGATTTTCTTCTGCACATAGACAGCTGGTAACGCCGGTGGAAACAACCCCGTCCGTAAGCGGTGATCCTCAGGTGTATTACTCTCAAATCGACCAGCAAATACCCATAAGGCTCCCGCGTAGCATCCTCAAATGCTTCTAGGAAAAAACGTGTTTTTCCAGGATACATCTGACGAGCTAGAGTTAAAATTTGTAATTTATCTCGAGGGTTGTTAAAAAGAACCATGTACTTTGTGTTTAAATTTATGGTGCGGCTTTTCTTACCCTGACAAAATATGTTTTGTACCAGGTAGAAAATACTGAGATTTCTGTGGTGCACATACTTGGTGAACGCTTTTTCTATCTCGCAATTTTCGCTAGCACTATCCATGAGATCATCAACAATCGCCAAATTCACCTTGTCCGGTGGGAATAATTCGTCATCTACGAATGTATTCGGCAAACCCTCCACAAATCTGGTGTTGGGAAAAGAGAGAGAGATTTGATCATATAGTTTCTGCCAGCATGAATAAAACCAAACAATATTATCCGGCTTGTGAGAAAAATTACTTTCAATATTATACAGCAATTGTTTTACAAAATAACTCTTTCCAGAATTAGACGGCCCCGCTAGAATGCACGAGAGCGGGTGTTGTAGCCGCGTATCCATCACAATACTGTGCTAATAGCCATACGGCAGTGTGGTGAATTCGTCTAATAGGCGACGCTTTGTGTAGACACACTTCTGGGTCTTTTGTAGGACACGAGATTCAATATTCCAATATTTCTTATCTCTCACAATGCCCTGTTGCTGTACGACGATGCGCTTCTGAGTTTCTGCGACTGAATTACGGGGGTAGTCCAGAACTAGATCTTTCAGACTGCTAAAATTGATAGATTGAGAGTTACCAACATTTAGCGTTATTCCCTTCACTTTTAAGACAGTCTTCCCTGTGTTGAGCTTGTACCCGTAAGTTTTGGGCCCTGCAGAAACAAACTCTGTGATGTATGTGCCCTCGGGTATCTCACTCGTCAATTCCCCCAGGTAATCGCCTAGAGGCGGCTGCCACTCACCTTCCCTGTGCACAAAAATAACTGAATCTGTGTCGTGATAAAGGCACCTCTCCTGTAGCCTGTCCAGCAGAGAATAGAGCTCTAGCCGCGCATACGCGGTGGTAAAGCAGGCTATAAAGATGTTTGTGTTTCTGTTGACTGTGTGGTGCCCCTCCGCATATTTCCAGTTAATGGTTGCGGTTTCATCATCGATAAAATCCAGCGTAGAAATGTCATAGTAGGGCAGGAAGAGATACCTAAAAAGCTCATCAGGATCCCTAACAATCTTGGTGCTTGGTAGATTGGCCCGCTGAGCAAACTTCCCCCATAAAGAATTTAAGAAAAGTTTGGAGATCTGCCTTTTAGCGGGTTGACGGCTATATTTTCAGGTCGTAACCGCACACCCTCTTTTTCAAGAAAATTGTCAATGTACTGCTTTTTCTTGGCATCATCAGTGCACCAGCTAGGATACCCTGACGCCTCCTGCTTATCCCTAAGGTGTAATTTAATGTAGGGGCAAACAGATCATCGCTGGTGTTTGGAAAATGCCATATTTCATAGATGCGGGCGATCCGGTACCCTTTATCTATCGCCAGCTCGAGCTCTATGGTGCACCAGGTACCTGTCAGGGAGCGTTCTTCATCACTATGACTGCACTCCTCTGCCTCTGAATTTACAGCGCATGTATAGCAAAGGGGGAACATCAATTTTTTGTTGAGTTTTACAGGTAGAACGGGAAAAAATAAATCTCTCGGGGATAGACCTTGACTCTAGCTAAACCAAAGTATTTTTTAATGAAACCAAAGTTGTCATAGATGATGTCGGGGTGACCTACAGGGTATGTTTTAGTTTTGTTTACAAAGGGGTACAGACTGGTGAAGTCGTAGTAATGTAAAGTCTCATCAGCTTCAACCTGGTGATAGAGCTTAATGGCGTTAGTTCGACCCCCATAAAGCGCATCGCGGGGGTCTAAGGGAGCAGGGAAATCCATTTGCTGGAGAAATGCCTGGGGGGTAGAATCATTTTTAACCATTTCACGCCACTCATGCTCCCATATCACTCTTATGGTGTACCCGCACCTCTGCAGGTAGCGCTTTTTAGCTAAAAAGGCATGATATAATTGACCGTAGGTGGTGTTTGTAACTTTATTTGTATCATTCTCATTATAGCACGACGGGCAGCCGTGGAAAAAACATCCCTGAAATTCAAAAGCTATGTGCTGTCCGTTAACATAGGCATAGCCATCTAGAAAATATTGACCGAGTTGTTTCTCACCCCCTCTTAAGGCATGCTGAATGTCAATGTTCTCGGTATGCGCTACATACATGAGCCACTGTATAGCGGCGGATGAGTAGCGCTTTTTCACCTTGTGATAATTATCACCCGGTAAAATGGCGATCGTTTTTTCTGGTAGAAATTTAAACCGATACATTGACATACACACCGAGGCCAGGGTGATGAATTGAAAAGGGTCAATACAGCTGCTCTCCACAACCATTTCTTTTTGAATGTCACAGTATTTTTTAACACTTTTCAGCGTCATTTCCATAATGCGCTCTCTATAGATCTCACAGGCTCGTCTCAAAATTTCAACATCCTGTTTGCAGTATGATTTTAGTTCACTCTGGAAGTCGAAAACTGTGTGTTTCTGACCCTCATGCCACGCCAGGAACTCTACCTTCTCACCCGGGGCCATGTACTCTAACCCATAATATTTCACATCGGGTATGGGACCTACATAGCTTTGGTTTTCTCGGGTGTTAAAAAAGTGTGGAAAATGACCTTTGGCGCCTGAAAAGCCCATGGCCTGAGGTAATTTACTGAGCTTCATGGGAATAAAATTTAGCGAGTCTATGAACCTTAAAGACAAATCGGGCACCGTCACACACAAGAGGCGGCCACCTTGGGCTATCAGCTTTACCTGTAGTTTTTCAAAAATCAGCTCCTTAACAATAAAGTAAGAATCGTAGCGCCCTGCATTGTGGGCTATAAATGTGTATCCTGAAAATTTCCCGCTGGTAAAGAACAGTAGAAAGTCATGCGTGCAGCTATCACCTTCAAACTCCCAGGACTGCTCACCACTCAGTGTTGTGGCATAAATGTAATTTGGGATGTGGGTACCTGTCTCCTGCATACATTCAAAATCGTAAAAGATATAACAATCTGTCTCGTCCTCCGGTACATAGCGTCGCATGTAACAGAGATGGGCGTCAAATTTATTTACACGAGCACGACATACGGTGCAACGTAGACCAGCACATTCATGCACGCCCTCGCTATTCCTGAACACAAAGCGATGGCACTCATCACAAAATATTTTAAGCCTACAGAATGGTGGATCATCCAGAGCTAATTGTTTGTGACGCTCTAAACACCCACTAGAGCGACAATGAACCCGACACACGGGCACCGCGGGGTTTGTTGTACACCTGCACACTCCACACAATCCACTCTTTGGCACGCTTTACAAAAATATTGACATGAATGGGTGTTCTTGTTAGTATACAATGAATTGCAGAGCTCACAAAAGTAATTACTACCGATAAAACCTTTCATATTCTTGATACCGTAGTAGTGGTTATCATGGAACAATATGAATACGGTTTTACCGCTAGTTGCATTGTCAGTCTGAAAGTAGCGCCAATCACCCTGACTGTAGTACAGTACTTTAATGGCGACCCCCAAATATTTCTCAAATGCTGGGATGTCGCTAAAACTCACTAATCGCTCATCTGGATACCCAGCGCCGCGTGTATGTTTTTAGAGCGATTCAGTAAAACCGCATCACTGACATCGCGTCCTCAATCAGGGCGCACACACTAGCGGCCAAACACAGATTTGTACTGTAATTGTTAAAATCATACAGCCACTGCCTCTTTTGTTTAATGATTCGACTGCTCGCTATAGATTTCAAGCGTCTTTTTACACCGCCTCGAACGGTTTTTAACGGTAGTGATGACTAGTTTTTAGGGTATTGCTTGCCAAACATTCAGCATTACTTTGAAGTGTGCGAGCAACAGCATTTAAAAAAGATTCAGAATTAAAATCCTCGCGGCTCTGCTTTGTAGTGAAAATGGGGTCTAAAGCATCGCCACCTTCAAGCCTTAACTGCACAAAGTCACCGGGTTCAATGTCCCTAATGACTCTATCAAGTAATGACTGAATACTGTCGTGAACAATGTTCACAGCCTCGACAAACGATCGTACACGCTCCAAATTTACAACCTAAAATGATCGGTATGTATGCGCGCACTGAAATTACGGTTGTCCCTCTGGTGATGATGGAAGTGTTGTAAAAATACTGTATGGGATGATCCCCTCACATCATCAGCAGAGTCAGCAGCCGCATCAGAGTCTTGTGAGCTTTGTGTACCGTTACGGCGGGCATTTTCAGGGACATCATGGCTATGTGAGACAGGAGCATCTGTGTGTGGTGGCACCTGGGCTGTCTGTGGTGGTATAGCAGCACAGATACCGGCACCCCGCCGCCTAGCGCATATTGCGCGTCGAGCACTGACCAGTAGTTTTATAGCTCGTTTTATAACTCTGGACCTATTATAACGGGCTGTTTTAGTTGGTTTATGCAGACCCGAACCGATCATATTTAGTCATAACGGGCTAGCACCATCTGGTATCTCGGTGTCTACTTGCACCCAGCCGGCGAAGCGCGTATAGCTCGGCCTTACGAGCAGCTGTCGGGAATGCTTCAGACAACAAGCTTTCAAAAGTACCGCAGAAAAACAGCATTTTGGGTAGACAGATTTTGTAGCGTAAGTAACGATCTAACTGCTCCTTAAACACTGCGGCTTCGGCGGGGGCCCACCAAAATGCCGTCATACATCTGCGCTGTAGCGGTCGCAGATACAGAATCCGCATGCTAACAGGTACAGAGACCGCAGAATCCGCACTGCTAACAGGTACAGAGACCGCAGAATCCGCACTGCTAACAGGTACAGAGACCGCAGAATCCGCACTGCTAACAGGTACAGAGACCGCAGAATCCGCACAGCTAACAGGTACAGAGACCGCAGAATCCGCACTGCTAACAGGTACAGAGACCGCAGAATCCGCACTGCTAACAGGTACAGACACAGCTGTATGAAGCCTTGGCTTTTTACACACTTTATGCTTAGTAGCTAACACTCTCTTTAACCCCATCACAACATTAACTGGATTAGATACAGCAGCGTGAGATGTGGTGGGTAAATTAATGGTATCTGACAGTTCGACACCTGTGGAGTTAGCGGTCACAGTTACAGATGACGGTAAAGGCTGTATAGTATGAGTGGTCCGTATAATGATCGGTTCTACGGTGCGCTTCTTACCATCAGCGAGCTGATCAATCTCACGGTCAAGTGCCTCACGAGTCTGTCGGGTTGTGGGATTCATGGCGGCAAACGTGACGGGTGATGTTTCTGAAGCATACGTAGTTCTCTGCGTGTGTTTACGTGGCCGCTCCTGCACTTCAGAGTATAGTTCAGCGTCATTCACAGCACCGCTGGATGGTTGCGCGCCGCTTGAATGGGACAGCACGCCCGGCATCAGAAAGAACTGGTGATGCGGCTGTGGGACAGCAGGGCCCATAGGTGTCTGTATCGGCATCAAGAATGGCTCTGCGTGGTTCTCGTTGAGACGTAGTGTTTGCAGAGGGGTCGTGGTTATTTTTCTCTCTACTTTAGATTTATCTGTGGATGAGATTGTACATGTGTCAATCTGACTTTACAACTATCTTTAAGGAAAGATTCTACATGTAGCGGATACGTGCGGAACATCGCGATCCTAGGTGTGACAAGAGTGACATACGTTGTATTAAGACTAGTCTGATATATCAAAATATACACTTACCGGTTAACGATGATGCCTGCACGTTTGTAGCAGTGGTTTCTGGGACGTCTGAGGCGTTCTCCACTAGCAGGTGTATATTCTCTTTTGTAAATATCATCCTCCTAGATTTCACTTTACGCGCTATAAATAATAATAATCATTAGAAGGGCATCAACAAATTTTCTTCAACCGTTTGGGCAAAACAGCTTTTCATGCGGCACGTACCTTAACCTTTCTTGACCGCCGTCAGACTCCGCTTTTTAGGAGCTTTAGAAAATGCGGCGTCTTCTTGGGCTCTGTTAGTGCCAGGGTTCATAGGCATTTCGGGTGTATCCAGTTCCGCTATCATCGCGACATCTGTAAGGAGTTAATATTCACTTACACGCTTAAATTCACATAGTTAGTGTTATATACAGTTGTATATATTATATTATAATATATATTGAGACAGTGAAGGAATAGTGTTGATGGGTGTACATTTCACCTAGTACTGTGCTGTATGGTATAAGGAAATGTGTGCTTTGTAACCTAGTGTAGAGAAGTCACTACACCCACATTCAGCACAACACTTGCAGCCAGGCCTGAAACCATTCAGCTGTTATAGGAGACCAGAAGTAGGTGTCTGCAAACACAGTCAGGAGCTGCTTAGTCTGGACACAGAAGGTCCCGGCACAAGAAGCAGTCCAGAGTGGAGCTGCTTAGTCTGGACAGGATCCAGGCCAGAAGCAGTCTCAGGAGTTTGAGCTATCTCAGTCTGGTGCTCGATGTACCGGACACAGATAGTCTCATGAAATCGTGCGAATAGCGGCTGAATAGGATGAGCTCTCTCATCTGACGTTGGTGGCCTTCAGACACAAGAGGAGACTGTGACTCCATGCTGTAATGCGTAAATGCTGGTAATGCTGACATATGTTTGTTTGGCCGCTGTTGAGTCGGACCCGGATAGATAGGAATCTATCTAAGTGTAATTAGTGGCTAGACAAGCCTAGTCTTCTGTTTATGATTGTTTATTCTAGTTTGCTGTGGACTTTAATAAAACTGGTTGCGGCCAGTTTAACCAGAACTGCTGTCTCTGAATGAATGTTCTATCCATTCTGTCTACCGGACGCGATCCAGAGCTATATCCCTGAAAAGCTTACATATATATAACAGACACGCAGAACACAGCGTACCCTCGATGCCGCGCTGAAGCCGTCCCAGGCCGCAGCGCAGAGCTGCACAACGCATCAGTTAAAATACAGGCCTCGGATCCGAATAGTTCATGTGGCAAATACCCTCAGGCAGTCGCAGCATTATACTCGTTCTAAAGAATAAGCAAAATATGCAAAACACTCTATATATCATATATATATAATATATATAATACACACACACACACCGCACATCCACACAATTACCGCGCTGGCACGCCGCCTGACGCTCACGTTCCACCATCAGTAGCGTTACTACACCGGTCTCGGGTAAAATGGTGTGGCCGGGATCAGAATAGTTCATGGTTGGTGAAATCTCAGCAGATAGGTACTCGTTCATTACACCCGGTTCTTAAACGAGATAGAATAAAGCGGTATAAAAATAATGTGCAAAACAACTCTTAACTAGAATAGCCTGCTGTGTCTATATAAGGTGTAAAGCATACCGTGTTGCAAAGCCAGTAAGACTTCTGAAAGACTGTTAGAAAAAATATGCTCCGCCATCTAAAAATAAAATTAACTGTATGAATTTTAGCGTCAATCTATAGTAATTATTAATATTAATAGTAAGCGAGCTAAATTTACCACTACAGCGTAAATATTCAGCTATTAATCACCACAGACGTGGTATATTATTAAAACAAATAAAGTACAACTATGAAAACACGGATAAGATATTCATGCAAATACTACACAAACTTAAATATAATTGAAACGAAAGACATAAAAATACTCACTTTAGTTCTGTTCAGAGCCTTCGTGTGTCCTGTGATGTGTGAACCCTTACAGGTGAGCGTTGTATTGCTTGTGAGCTGCCTGTATTTATTAGGGCTAGCAGAGAGAGCACGCCCACTGTCACTGCCCCCAATGATGAGAAAGAAAAAAAAAATCCCATTCATGTTTTACAGAGCTATCATGGCGCCTAACCGCATTGAATCAATATTAAAGAAGCAATATTTCACGCCCGAGCCCCTGCATCATTCAGTGGCATTACAAATCTATACAAATCGGTCCGAACGCGTGGTATAAAACAACACGATGTGATCGATTGGCTGAATAAACAAGATGCTTACACCCTTCATAAGCCTGTAAGGACAAGATTCTCCACCAATAAAAATTTTGTCTCGGACATTGATTCGCAGTGGCAGGCTGATTTGGTTAGCTTAATTGAATATTCTAGGGAAAATGACGACGTGAAATATCTATTGACCGTAATAGACGTACTATCCAAACACGCCTGGGTTGCCGCCCTGCCCAACAAAACCGGTGCGTCTGGAGCTCGGTCGTTCGAGTTAATATTTGAAAGCGGCCGACGTACGCCGCAGAAACTACAGACGGATCGTGGCAAAGAATTTATGAATTCACACATGAAGCGTGTTTGTAAAATGCATAAAATTCACCATTTTTTCACCAACAATACCGTAAAGGCAGCTATAGTTGAGCGATTTAATCGTACATTAAAAACGCGTATGTGGCGCTATCTGACGAAACATAATACCTTTAGGTATATCGACATTTTACCAGGTTTGGTGCACAGCTACAACCACACCTTTCACACCACGATACAGACACGGCCGTGCGATGTGACGAAACAGAACGCGTTACAAATATGGAAAAAATTTTATAGCGGTAGCATAACTAAAAAACGTATTAAGCCATCTTTAAAAATTGGAGATCATGTCAGAATATCTCGTTTTAAGAACCCTTTTACGAAGGGTTATGAGCAGACATTCAGCGAGGAGATATTTTTAATTAGCGCCATTTCCAATAAATTTCATAAGCCTCTCTATAAAATTAACGATTCAGCGGGCGACGCTATCGAGGGATCATTTTATAAGGAGGAGCTGCAAAAAATACATTTCAATGAAAACCGCGTCTACCGCGTTGAGGCGATTTTGAGAAAAAAACGTGTCAGGGGGGCGATTCATTGCTATATTAAATGGAGAGGTCATCCTGATAAATTTAATTCGTGGGTACCCGCGTCGGCGCTGACGGACATATAACCATGGAATCCAATCCTTCTTGATCACCCTGCCCTCCAACGCTTCTGGCGATATATATCCGGAAAACACAATCGCCGAGTATACCACAAAATTATCTAAGCCCGTTCAGCTTTCAGGCAATACGAAGTTGCACTAACTGAGATTCAATACCCCCATACATGGTACACGTTTGAGCGTGGTGAAGGGAATTTCTATATAGGCAAACGGGGGGATGTTCTGATGGAATATTATGTTAAGCCAAGTTTTTATAACACATTGCCGACCTCATACGTGCTATTAATGAGAGAATTGATATTTTAAAGATTACCGCCGACGGATTTAAGTTGCGCTATGACGAAGTGAGGAGGAGTGTTTCCCTACCGGATTCCCCCACGATACAGTTTGCCCCGGGTCAGAAATTGGGGCATATTTTAGGCCTCCAGCCATACATCGAGGCGCATGATAATAACCAGCCTGAGCGGAAGAAGATTTATGCCGATATAAAAGCTGGTTTTTATACATTATTTATTTACAGCGACATCATCCAGCACCAGCTTGTGGGCGGCAGTTACGTACAACTTCTGAGAACGGCGCAAATAAGCTGCAAGAGCGGTGAAATTACCACGCTTCAATACACACGACCCGATTACGTGCCCTTATGCAAGCATCATTTTGATTCTGTAACAATCTCCATCTTATCGGACCAGGGCACTCCCGTTAAATTCAAGTACGGAAAGTGTATTGTGAGACTACATTTCCGGAAGAGACGCGATTAGCACGCTAGAAAATGGTGGCTCAGAGGCCGTACGGGGACCCAGCTGTTTATACCCACTACTATATTGCACAGTCAGGGCAAGGATTAGAGGGGTTCAGCGGGAGCGAGTACATGTACGGATCGGGTCTGGCTGGGATATTTAAAGGCTTATTTCGGCGTGCTGTACCACTTTTCAGAAGAGGCTTAGAATTGGTAAAACCACACGTGAAGACGGCTGTCAAAAACATTGCTAAAGACGCCGTCACATCTGTCTCGTCAGCGCTTATGAATCGTATAAATACACAGCCCGAGCAAGGTGGCGCGGGTCTAGTTTATGTCGCTAAAAAACCGCATAAAAGAAAGCGTCGCTCATTCCCCGCTTTACCCCCGATCCTCATGAATAAAAAACCAGCCAAGCGTCGACCCCGTCAGAGACGAGTGAGACGTACTGCTGAGGACATCTTCTGATCAGCATGGCTTTCCTGCACGATGCTTCTGTAGAGTGCGCTAAATCTGAACTGGATATTTTTGACATACCGCCGACACAGACGAGTATAGAGAAATCCCTATTTGTAGAAGTTCAGCCGGTTGCCGCTCTGACGGATAATGCCCCGCTGGAATTTTTCATATCGGGTAGCGGGGATTATTATTACGACCTGAATAACACCCTGCTGTACATAAATTGTCGCATCGTCAAGAAGGATAATTCGAATATCGCCGATGACGCACGTGTAGCGCTAATAAACTATCCTCTTGCTACTCTCTTTAATCAGGTCGATATTACTCTGGGGGACCGAGTTATCTCACAATCGGACAATCTCTACAACTATAGAGCGTACATAGAGACTCTCTTAAATTACAGTTCACAGACGCTGTCCTCGCAATTTACTGCCGGTTTGTTCTATAAAGACACAGCTGGTCACCATAATGACCGAAGCTTGGATGGCCAAAATGCTGGATTTATTAAAAGAGTCGCTGCAACCCACCGCTCCAAACCCCTGGACCTCATTGGTCCAATTTTTGGTGATATATTTAATCAACCAAAGCTAATATTGAACGGACTCGATCTTAAGGTTAAGCTAACGAGAAATAAGGACGCTTTCTGCCTCATGTCGGCTGAGGCCGATCCGCTGAAAGTGCAAATCATGCAAGCCGCTCTCTTTGTAAAGAGAGTACAAGTGTCCCCAGCGGTCCGAATAGGCCACAGCCAAGCCCTCTTGGCAGCGACAGCCAAGTACGCTATTGATCGGACATGCATGAAAGTGTACAGTATAGCCGCTGGAACACGGATCACGAGAATCTCTTCCTAGGCCAGATACCGAAAACTGTTATATTGGGTTTTATAGATAATGAAGCATTTAGCGGGTCTTATGCCAGAAATCCCCTGTTCTTTCATCACTACAACGTCAACCACGCAGCCCTCTACTGGACGGTCAACAGATCTCTGCGAGGCCTTATAACCCTAACTTTAATGACTACTTAGCCATCAGAGAGTATATGGCTCTCGCCCATATATCCGGCAAGCAGAAAGCTGATTGTGCCATGGCCGTGGATCGTGAAGAGTTTATGTCCGGATTCACTCTGTTTGCGTTTGATTTATCAGCTGATCAGGAACCCGGCGGCCATTTCTCCCTCATTAAAACAGGTAACCTACGTGCTGAAGTCCGGTTTGCTCTACCGACACCCCATACGATAAACATGCTTGTTTTTGCAATCAACCCGGCCATTCTGGAAATTAATAATAGAAGAGAAATCTTGTACGATTTTAATTAGTGATGGATAGTCTACAACTCACGACCATACTGAAGGGGGATAGCTTTACAGAGCGAGTGTTTGGCGGTGTGTTTCCGTGTGATTTGCTTCCACCACAACGGGTAAATCAACGGCCTGTCGGATTCATCATAAATACAGACCCCGCACACCAACCAGGCCGCCACTGGATATTAATCGTCCTCTGTGACGATAAGAACGCCATATTTTTTGATAGCTACGGATTATGTGCTGACAACGCTATCTTTCCGAGCGAGTTTGTGACTTTCCTGAACAAGAATTGTGAGACTTATTATCAAGGCAGCCAAATCCAAGACACGTATAGTACCGTCTGTGGTCACTACTGCGTGTACTTTTTACATTTTTTAGCTCGGAACATGCCGTTCAGTAAGTGTGTGGCGCAATTTTCTGCTGATAAACCACGTAATGATACAATTGTGAGAAATTTTATTGTTGAGAGAAAATCAAATTTAAAAACAACACGCTATATCTGTTGGAATATTCATCAAACTTGCGATTGTCTAGAGAGAACAGCATAATCGGACTGTATCGCCATTTGTAGAGTCGTTTTGGTGTCACAATTAGTTCAATATCGTTTTGGTGTCACAATTAGTTCAATGCTTGAAATGTCTTTGAGCTGTATTTATTACAATAAAATATTGAGCTGTATTTATTACAATAAAATCTTGTAACCTTGTTTTTACAATACCGCGTCATTGCTTTTTAAAAATACGAATAAAGCATTCTACAATATTGTAACACGACATATACATAATATGACCTTTTCATAATGTGACCTCGCCTTGACTTTCCCCACACAAAAGAGTGGTCATAGGATACATTTACTGGTTGAGTTAAAAGAGCTCAGTATCAGACACACAGATAAAACACCTTTACACACATTTACTGGTAAATAGAGGCAAATAAATTCAATAGACTGTTAAGCTATGACCTTCTCACAACTGTGCATGGTCAACTATACACAATAAAAGACTAATTACTATATGTAGTTTCTAGCAATTGAACCACTATATCTAAATACCATCGACCTTCTCACAATTGTACTTACAGGGCATGACACTAGTTATGACAGTTCATGTCAACACAGCTGCTAATAAGTGACCTATCTCTAACAAACCATGCTAGAAATGAGGGCTATACACAATATAGCTGAGATGTTCCCACTAAATATACATCTCCAAACTTTTACATACATATAAAACAAGCCTTTTATACTGGAGTCTTGTCATGTATAGTGTACAGTTCCTATAGCGTCTTGTGCTTGGGTGCGAGGGAAACACAGGAGACATAGGTTGAAATGAAATGACTTGTATTACTTCATACAAGCATGCTGAAAAGTTCACACAGTTTGCAGGAACAGCGACAGGAGACACAGCAGGCCAGAGTAACTTCAAGCACTACAGTAAATCTCCAAAGCAGGTTCAGGATCTCTTCTCTGTACCGTAATTCCTCTGCAAACATGGATTCACCAAACAGCAGGTTTCCAGAGTCCAAAAGTGTTCCAAGGTTCCTCAGTAGGGAATAGCTGGAGTACAAGTCCAAGGCTTCCAGGAGTCAGGTCACAGACTGACTGAGGCTTGATTCAGGAGCACTGATTGTTCAGCTGAGGCTGCTTAAGAAGCAAGAGGGAAGAATCAGGGCGGGAACATGAAAACTGGAAACTCCATATTAACTGAGGGCAAGAGCTGCAGAAAGACAGAAAGCAAAATGGCCGACGGAAAACTGAGTTTCAAGGAACATGTCAACAGAGACAAAGAACCTTACATTTCTCCCCCCTTAGGGACAACCTCCGGATGACCTCAGACCAGGCTTGTCAGGGTATCTCTGATGAAACTGGCGGAGCAGGAGAGGAGCATTTACATTATTGACTGGTTCCCATGAGTTGTCCTCCACTGGGTAGCCCTGCCATTTAATCAAATATTGCAACTGATTTCTGTACAACCTGGAATCCAGAATCCTTTCCACCATAAATTCTTCCTGACCATCGACCAGCACTGGGTCAGGGCAAGGAGAAGAACATCCAGGAAACGTATTGGGTGTTGCAGCCTTTAGTAGGGATACATGAAAGACAGGGTGGATTCTCATAGTTCTGGGCAGTTGAAGACGACAAGCAACAGCACTTATAATCTTATTGATCTTATAAGGTCCAATGTACTTATGTCCCAATTTAGACGATGGAATCTTTAATTTAAGATTTCTGGTTGACAGCCAGACCAAATCTCCTACCTTGAAAGCTGGTGCAGGTTTACGAAATTTATCTGCTGCTTTCTTGTACCTTTCCTGAGCCAATTCTAGATTTTCCTTTAGAAGATCCATATTCTTTTGTAAAGAAGTGATTCTTTCAGCCACTGCCGGCAAGGGCGTATCTATGGGAAATCGAGGAAGAATGTTAGGATGATAACCTAGATTGGAGTAAAAAGGAGACTGCTTAGTGGAGGCGCTCTGAGAGTTGTTATAAGAGAACTCAGCCAGTGGAAGTAGATCCACCCAATCATCCTGTAGGTGGCAGATAAAACAGCGGAGATACTGCTCCAGGGTCTGATTGGTTCGTTCTGTCTGTCCATTAGTCTGGGGATGAAAAGCAGAAGAAAGGTTTACTTTAATGTCCAATGCTGCACAGAAATTTTGCCAAAACCTTGAAGTGAATTGCACCCCTCGATCCGAAAATGACCTCATCCGGTACTCCATGTAAGCGAAACACATTCTTAATCATCAAGTCTGATGTCTGTTTTGCAGTGGGTAAGCCGACACAAGGGATAAAATGAGCTGCCTTTGTTAGACGGTCAACCACCACTAGAATGGTGTTCTTCCCTTGAGAGGTTGGTAACTCCACAATGAAGTCCATAGAAATGGATCCCCACGGGCGGGACGGGGTGGGAAGAGGTTGCAACAGACCAGTTGGTGAGGAGCGAGGTGTTTTGCATCTTGCACAGACTTCACATGAAGTGACATAGTTTAAGACATCTTTCCTGTAAGTGGGCCACCAAAAGAAACGAGAAAGAAATTCTTGTGTCTTTAGAATTCCCCTATGCCCGGCTATCTTGGAATCGTGGATGAGTTGCAATACTCTCAATCTGACTGTTTCAGGTATATACAGACGTTGTCCCTGAATCCACACACCATTCTTAAAGACAAGACTTACGTCCCTTGGGGGTTGAGCCAACAAAGAATCCGCATGGTATGCTTCCTTGATGTCCTTAAGTAGGTCTTGATTATGAATCACTCCCAGGAATCTAGAGTCAGGAAGAATAGTCTTAGGAGGAGTAAGTGGACGTGTCTCTGCTGAATGAATCCTAGAGAGTGCATCAGCCTTTCCATTGCGCGATCCTGGTCTATAAGAAATGACAAAATTAAATTGGTTTAGGAAAAGATTCCAGCGAGCCTGGCGAGGAGTCAGGCACTTAGCCGACCTGATAAATTCAAGGTTACGATGGTCTGTCAGGACAACTATTTGCTGTGCAGCTCCCTGAAGAAGGTGTCTCCATTCCTTGAAGGCGGCAATAATGGCCAACAATTCTCTATTGCCCACATCGTAGTTCCTCTCAGCCGAAGACAACTGCTGGGAAAAGAAGGCACAGGGATGCAAGACATTCTTCTCACCTGTTCTCTGAGAGAGTATAGCTCCAACGGCACAGTCTGAAGCATCCACCTCTATTATGAAGGCAAGCTCGGGTTGGGATGTACTAAGATAGGTGCGGTGGTAAATTTATCCTTTAAACAGAAAAATGCTTCCTGAGCTTGCGGGGTCCAGGAGAACCTAGACTGTTTCCGGGTAAGTAGGGTGATAGGTGACACTACCTCAGAAAAATTCTTAATGAAACGTCTATAGAAGTTGGCAAACCCGATGAAACGCTGCACCTCCTTCACATTTCTAGGAATTGGCCAATCCTTGATGGCTTGGGTCTTGCTTCCATCCATACTAATCCCTTGCGTAGATAGTACATACCCCAGAAATTGAATTTCGGTCCTATGGAATTCACATTTTTCAAGTTTGATGTAGAGATGGTTTTGTCTTAGGTGTTCTAAGACCATTCTCACATGTCCATGATGTTCCTCTGTGGAGTTAGAAAAAATTAGAATATCATCCAGATAAATCACCACAAATGTATCTAGGAGATCCCTGAAGATATCATTCACGAAGTGTTGGAAAGTTGCTGGGGCGGTACTCAGACCAAAAGGCATAACTAGATATTCAAAGTGTCCATAGCGTGACCTGAAAGCAGTCTTCCATTCATCCCCAGGTCTAATACGGACCAAGTTATAGGCCCCACGGAGATCCAGTTTAGAGAAAATTTTGGCATGCCGCACTCTCTCCAACAACTCAGGGATTAAAGGCAATGGATAACGGTTTCTAATAGTAACCTTATTGAGTTCCCTATAGTCTATGCAGGGTCTCAGAGATCCATCTTTCTTCTTCACAAAGAAGATGAGTGCACCTGCGGGAGATGAAGAGGGGCGTATGAAGCCTGTAACGGGTCTGGTGGGTGGAACTACTGACGAGACAGGTCAGGTGGGTGGAACCACAAAGCTTTATTATACAAGAGAGTTTACTTGTAAGCGAGCGGGTGGCACCCGGGAGAAGGGCAGGGAATCACGGCAGGGGATATAGGTCGTTTCTGGACAGGCAGGTTTGTCACAGCAAGTGACCAAGGAAGTCTCTGGGCAGGCAGGTTGTAATGGTAAGTGACCGAGGCAGTCTCTGGGACAGGCAGGTTGTCACGGCAAGTGACCAGGCAGTCTCTGGACAGGCAGGTTGTCACGGCAAGTGACCAAGGCAGTCTCTGGGACAGGCAGGTTGTCACGGCAAGTGACCAGGCAGTCTCTGGACAGGCAGGTTGTCACGGCAAGTGACCAGGCAGTCTCTGGGACAGGCAGGTTGTCACGGCAAGTGACCAGGCAGTCTCTGGACAGGCAGGTTGTCACGGCAAGTGACCAGGCAGTCTCTAGACAGGCAGGTTGTCACGGCAAGTGACCAGGCAGTCTCTAGAACAGGGCAGGCATATACGACCTGATATGGTGGAGCCTCCAGGTAGGCTGCAGTCGGATGGCAGATGATCGCTCCCAGGTGAGCAGGCAAGAGCCGTGGATCTCTGCAGATGATGTCCGAACTTCCGGATGGAGCTGCAGTCGGATGGCAGATGATCGCTCCCAGGTGAGCAGGCAAGAGCCGGGGATCTCCGCAGATGATGTCCGAACTTCCGGATGGAGCTGCAGTCGGATGGCAGATGATCGCTCCTAGGTGAGCAGGCAAGAGCCGGGGATCTCTGCAGATGACGTCCGAACCTCTGGATGGAACTGCAGACGGATGGCAGACAGGCAAGCCGACAGGTAACAGGCAGGTAACTGGAATCAGGAGCTGATGGCTGAAACAGAGTTAGACTGCACAGGAACAACATTGCTCGGGCACCTACATTAAGGAGGAAGCCCTTAATATAGGGTGGAGTCCTCCAGCATTGGCTGGAGACTGATTTGGAAAATGAACGCGGCTCCTTTAAGAGCGGGGAGGGTGCGGGCGCGCGCCCTAAGGCCAGTAGCAGGGAAGGAGCGCGCGGGACCAGCAGGGCGGAAGGAGGGCGCCGAGGATGCCAGAGGCGCAGAGGAGGCTGGGAGCACTGAGGACGCTGAGCGCAGGTGAGGAGAGCGACGTCCCTGTCTGGCAGCAGGCAGGGACGCAGGCGCTACAGTACCCCCCCCTCTAGGCCCCCCCTTCTTTAGGCCAGAAAGAAATTTAGCTAGGATAAGAGGGGCATGGATGTTCTCCCGAGGCTCCCAGGTTCTCTCCTCAGGACCAAACCCCTTCCAATCCACCAAAAAATAAGTCTTTCTTCCTACCCTTTTTGTGGCCAGAATGTTCTCTACCTCAAATTCATCATCAGCAGACACTGGAGCAGGAGGTGTACCTGTAGACTTAAAAAAAGAGTTAAGAACCACAGGTTTGAGGAGAGATACATGAAAAGAATTAGGAATTCTCAAATTGGCCGGGAGTTTCAATTTAAAGGACACCGGATTGATCTGACTGATGATCTCAAAAGGACCGATGAACCGAGGACCTAACTTGTAGGACGGAATTTTGAGTCGAACATATTTGGACGAAAGCCAGACTTTGTCCCCAGGACGGAATTGAGGAGGATCCAGACGTTTTTTGTCAGCATGTCTTTTCATGCGCTCGGATGACTGAATGAGTGCGGACCGGGTACTCTCCCAGATGGAGGAGAATTCTCTAACCAGAGATTCCGCAGCTGGATTGTCCACAGAGATGGAAACAGGGACAGGGATCCGAGGGTGCTGACCGAAGACTACAAAAAACGGAGACTTGGTGGAAGATTCGCTCTCATGATTATTGTAGGAGAATTCGGCCCAAGGCAGGAGCTCCACCCAGTCAGAATGGTGGGCATTAACGAAGTGTCGAAGATAACTGGTCAAATTCTGATTTATTCGTTCAACTTGTCCATTGGACTGTGGGTGGTAAGCGGAGGAAAAATCCAGGGTGACGTCTAGCAACTTACAAGTGGCTCTCCAGAAACGTGAGGTGAACTGTACCCCACGATCCGACACAATGTGACGAGGCAGACCATGAAGACGGAAGATGTGGCGGATAAAGTCTTTAGCCAACTCGGGTGCAGACGGAAGACCTGGCAGAGGAATGAAGTGAGCCATCTTGGAAAAGCGGTCAGTGACCACCCAAATAACTGTACAACCAGCAGAGACGGGAAGATCAGTAATGAAGTCCATGGCTATATGCTGCCAGGGGGCAGCGGGTACAGGAAGCGGAAGAAGACGGCCGGTAGGCAGGTGTCTCGGAACTTTGTTGCGGGCACAGGAAACACAGGCAGAAACAAAGTCTATTACGTCCTTGTGCAGGGTAGGCCACCAATAATGCCGGGTAATGAATTGGAGGGTCTTTTTTTGACCAGCGTGGCCAGCAAGTTTAGACGAGTGACCCCAATGTAGGATTCTCTTCCGATCGGTTTCTGATACGAACGTCTTACCAGGAGGGAGACGATTTAGACTCACGGGAGCCACCTGCATCACTCTGGCGGGATCGATGATATGTTTAGGCTCATCTTCGAGATCCGACACCAGGAAAGACCGAGACAAGGCATCCGCCTTGACGTTTTTGTCAGCAGGGCGAAAATGCAAAAGAAAATCGAAGCGGGCAAAAAACAAGGACCACCGGGCTTGGCGAGGATTAAGTCTCTGTGCCTGCTGGAGGTATGCCAGATTTTTGTGGTCCGTGTAGATGATTACCGGATGAAGAGCCCCTTCGAGTAGGTAACGCCACTCCTCCAATGCCAACTTAATGGCCAATAACTCTCGATCCCCTATGGAGTAGTTGCGCTCGGAGGAGGAGAAGAGTTTGGAGAAGAAACCGCAGGATACCATCCTCCCGGATGGCGATTTTTGGGTAAGAACCGCTCCGGCTCCAGCAGAGGAAGCGTCCACCTCCAGGAAGAACTGCTTGTTGCCATCCAGGCGATGCAGCACTGGAGCGGAAGAGAAAGCCTGTTTCAGAGAAAGGAAGGCCTCCTCTGCTTCGGTCGTCCACTGTTTGGGGTTAGCATCCTTGCGAGTGAGCGCTGAGATTGGAGCAGTCCTGGAAGAGAAGTGCGGTATGAAGAGACGGTAATAGTTGGCAAATCCCAGGAACCGCTGAATGGCCTTCAACCCCTCCGGTCGGGGCCACTTCTCGATGGCAGACAATTTCTCCGGATCCATTCGTAGGTCTGTCTGAGAAATGATGTAGCCCAGAAACGGAAGCGATGTCTGCTCAAAGAGGCACTTCTCATATTTGGCGAAGAGGTGATTCTGCCTGAGCCTGAGCAGAACCTGACGAACATCCCTCCGGTGAGACTGAAGATCCGGAGAGAAGACCAAGATGTCGTCAAGGTACACCACAACGCAGGAGTAGAGGAGGTCCCGGAAGATGTCATTGACCAACTCCTGAAAGACTGCTGGAGCATTACAGAGACCAAAGGGCATCACCAAGTACTCGTAGTGGCCGTCCCGGGTGTTGAATGCCATCTTCCATTCATCTCCTCGACGGATACGAACCAGGTTGTATGCTCCACGAAGATCTAGTTTGGTGAAGACTCTAGCCCCTCTAAGACGATCAAACAGTTCTGGAATGAGCGGAAGAGGGTACTTATTCTTCACCGTGATCGAATTTAGGCCTCTGTAGTCAATACAGGGACGGAGAGATCCGTCTTTCTTTTTAACGAAGAAGAAACCTGCTCCCGCTGGGGAGGTAGATTTCCGGATGAATCCTTTTGCTAAGTTCTCCTCGATATATTCGGACATCGACCTGGTCTCAGCAGCAGACAACGGGTAAATACGCCCACGGGGAGGCGTAGTACCGGGCAACAGGTCAATCGGGCAATAATATGGTCTATGCGGGGGTAATGTCTCTGCTTCCTTTTTATTGAAGACATCAGCAAAAGACCAATATGGAATCGGGAGTCCAGGTAGATTAGCAGGTGTAGGAGAAGAATAGACAGGATGAACAGGCACCAGACACGTTTTATGACAGTCCTGTCCCCAGCGAAGAACCTCTCCATTCTGCCAGTCGAGCACAGGTGCATGTTTTTGGAGCCAAGGCAGACCTAGTAAGAAAGCATGAGAGAGTCCGGGTAAAACATGAAACGAGATGCTCTCAGAATGCAACATTCCCACCTGCAGGGTTATGACTTCGGTGATAAGTCGGATGGGACGAGGTAGGAGGCCCCCATCCACAGCAGCAACAGATACAGGTTCAACAAGAGGTTTGGTGGGAATGTGATACTTCTCTACTAGAGCCTGTGACACGAGATTCCCAGCTGCTCCAGAATCAAGTTGGGCCATTTTGAAGTGGCGGTTCTTACCGATCAGAATTGAAACCTACAGCAGCAGGGATGAAGAGGATTTATTTTTGTCTAGGTTGACCTCTCCGAGCGAACCTAGACACAGGCGTTTCCCGACTTCTCCGGACAGGTTTGGATCCAGTGCTCCTTACTGCCGCAGTAGAAGCAACTTTTCTCGGCACGGCGTGAGTCCTGACGGGCTTTGACCATCTTGGTCTGGTCGACCTGCATAGGCTCAGCAGTGTGCACCTGAGGAGAAACGGAAGAGGTTATAGATCTCTGACACGAGGGTGCAAGATGGGAAAATTCTTTTTTACGGGTGATCTCTTTGGCTCGTTCCTGGAACCGTAGATCAATTCGATTGGCAAGATTTATTAAATCATCTAGAGAGGTTGGAACGTCCCGACCGGCAAGTTCGTCTTTAATACGGCCGGACAGACCCTCCCAGAAGACCGAAATTAGAGCTTCATTGTCCCAAGCTAGTTCTGAGGCTAAAGTCCGGAACCGTATGGCATATTGACCAACGGTGAGACTCTCCTGACGGAGACGCAGCAGAGATGATGCAGAGGAAGTCTTCCGTCCAGGTTCGTCGAATACCTTCCGGAAGGCCGAGAGAAAAGCAGGCAGGTCAGACACCAGAGGATCCTCTCTCTCCCAGAGAGGATTAAGCCAGGCCAGGGCCTCTCCGGTGAGATGGGAAATGATGAAGGCAACTTTGGCCCGGTCAGAGTTAAACTGGTGTGCCAGGAGTTCAAAATGCAGGGTGCACAGATTAATGAAACCCCGAGCCAGAGCAGGATCGCCTCCAAACCTAGGAGGAGCTGACAGTCGGGGTCCGGGAATGGAAACCACGGAATTGGGAATCAGCGGGACTGACGGATTATGAGTCATGGCTCCAGCGATGGTTGCTGGTGATGAATTCAGAGTGTCCAGACGGGAATTGACGTTCCGCAGGTGACCCAGGATGGCCTCCTGTTGAGACCTCTGACGAGACAGCTCATGACACAGTTCCGGGAGTGAAGGGGTTTGGGTGCCACCGGGTTCCATGGCCCGAGCAAACTGTAACGGGTCTGGTGGGTGGAACTACTGACGAGACAGGTCAGGTGGGTGGAACCACAAAGCTTTATTATACAAGAGAGTTTACTTGTAAGCGAGCGGGTGGCACCCGGGAGAAGGGCAGGGAATCACGGCAGGGGATATAGGTCGTTTCTGGACAGGCAGGTTTGTCACAGCAAGTGACCAAGGAAGTCTCTGGGCAGGCAGGTTGTAATGGTAAGTGACCGAGGCAGTCTCTGGGACAGGCAGGTTGTCACGGCAAGTGACCAGGCAGTCTCTGGACAGGCAGGTTGTCACGGCAAGTGACCAAGGCAGTCTCTGGGACAGGCAGGTTGTCACGGCAAGTGACCAGGCAGTCTCTGGACAGGCAGGTTGTCACGGCAAGTGACCAGGCAGTCTCTGGGACAGGCAGGTTGTCACGGCAAGTGACCAGGCAGTCTCTGGACAGGCAGGTTGTCACGGCAAGTGACCAGGCAGTCTCTAGACAGGCAGGTTGTCACGGCAAGTGACCAGGCAGTCTCTAGAACAGGGCAGGCATATACGACCTGATATGGTGGAGCCTCCAGGTAGGCTGCAGTCGGATGGCAGATGATCGCTCCCAGGTGAGCAGGCAAGAGCCGTGGATCTCTGCAGATGATGTCCGAACTTCCGGATGGAGCTGCAGTCGGATGGCAGATGATCGCTCCCAGGTGAGCAGGCAAGAGCCGGGGATCTCCGCAGATGATGTCTGAACTTCCGGATGGAGCTGCAGTCGGATGGCAGATGATCGCTCCTAGGTGAGCAGGCAAGAGCCGGGGATCTCTGCAGATGACGTCCGAACCTCTGGATGGAACTGCAGACGGATGGCAGACAGGCAAGCCGACAGGTAACAGGCAGGTAACTGGAATCAGGAGCTGATGGCTGAAACAGAGTTAGACTGCACAGGAACAACATTGCTCGGGCACCTACATTAAGGAGGAAGCCCTTAATATAGGGTGGAGTCCTCCAGCATTGGCTGGAGACTGATTTGGAAAATGCGCGCGGCTCCTTTAAGAGCGGGGGAGGGTGCGGGCGCGCGCCCTAAGGCCAGTAGCAGGGAAGGAGCGCGCGGGACCAGCAGGGCGGAAGGAGGGCGCCGAGGATGCCAGAGGCGCAGAGGAGGCTGGGAGCACTGAGGACGCTGAGCGCAGGTGAGGAGAGCGACGTCCCTGTCTGGCAGCAGGCAGGGACGCAGGCGCTACAAAGCCCTTGGCTAAATTTTCGTCTATATAATCCTTCAAAGCTTTTAGCTCGGGCCCCGCTAGGGGGTAGATCTTACCAAAAGGTATCTCGGCTCCGGGCAATAATTCAATTGGACAATCATATGGACGGTGAGGAGGAAGCTGATCAGCGTTCTTCTTGTCACATAAATCCACATAGTCCTGGTATACAGCTGGTAGTTCAGGGACTGACATGGTTCCTTTAGGAACAGAGCAAGCTGAAACTCCTTGACTCATCTGTTTCTCCGGAAAGTGTAATTCCTTGGTCTCCCAGTTAATCGTAGGATTCTGCGCCTGCAGCCATGGTAGCCCTAGAATGATGGGAAAGTGGGGAGAAGAGATAAGCAAAAAAGACATTTTCTCCTGATGATCTTTACCCATAAGGATCCTCAAAGGCTCTGTTTCTTGATCCACTGGTCCAGAAGTCAGTAGAGAGCCATCCACAGTCTCCATCTGTACTGGAGTAGCCTTCTTCACTGAACGTATCCCCTGTTTCAGAGCAAAGGAGATATCCATAAAATTTCCACTTGCTCCTGAGTCGATCATAGCAGAGCTAGACACCCAGACTGAGTCAACCCAGAGTTTGATGGAAAGGAAGCAATGAGAATTGTTTCTTTTACAACTCAGCTGGGACACCGCTGAGGAAACTTGAAAAATTGCAGCGTTTATACCGTCATCGTCCCCAGAACTAACAGAGTTTAAGTCCGAGAAATCAAGATCTCTTGCAGCAGATCTCTCTGGAGCCTGAGGCTCGGACATGACAGAGCTCCTCTCGCAACACTCACAGTGAATGACTGCTGCAGTAGTCTTACGAGAACGGCTGGGGCAGTTTATAATGAAGTGCCCTGACTTACCACAGTAGAAACATAGATTTTCCTTTATACGATGTTCTTTGCGTGCATCACTAACCCGTCTTTGCAAAGAGTCCACCTGCATGGGTTCAGGTTCTGGTTCCCTTGTGATCCTACTCAAAGGTTCCTTAGCTGAGGAGGGAGGTAGTAAAAGGTTAGTGCGATTATTTTCGAACCATCTCTCTTGTCTGCGTTCAGTCAGACGAGCATCAATACGGATACAATAGTTAATAAAGTCACCTAACGCAGTGGGAGGGTCGGCACGAGCAAGTTCATCCTTAATCAGTGGAGGCAACCCTTTCCGAAAAATAGATTTTTTAGCGGAAGTGTCCCAAGTGGTATAAAGAGCCCATCTCCTGAAATCCAGGGCATATTCGGCTACTGAACGCTTACCTTGGCGCAAAGTTAACATGGCTGCTTCAGCTGTTGCACCTCGATTGGGGTCATCAAACACCTGCCCCATGGCTGAAATAAAAGCATCAAGGTGATTCAAACAATCATCCTCAGTCTCAATCAGAGGGTTTGCCCACATCAAAGCCTTATTGGTAAGCAACATGATTATAGTAAGCACTTTGGATCGTTCAGTGGGAAATTGTGAAGCATGTGCAGAGAAAAATAAATTGCATTGATTAATAAATCCCCTGAATTTCTCACGTTCACCGCCAAAACGAAAAGGAGGTAATTTGGGGATCCCAGAACTTGGGGTTATGGCAGGAGCCTGGGCTCGTTCCTCTAGAGCCTCAATCCTGGCTCGCAATTCCTGGGTAGTCTGTCCAAACACTTGCAAATTATGATTAGTGAGGTCCTGTAGGCTTGCAAAACGGGTTTTTAAAGTCTGTACATCTGAAAGGATTGTATCAGTCACTCCGCAAAGTTCCTTTATGCGGGCCTCCATCTTCCAGATCTTTTAAGGCAGAGGTGCTGGAAGGAGAAGAGGAAAGGAAAAAAAAAAAACCAATAGTGTTTACCTGTGGTAACACTCCAGAGTAAAATTTTAAGGGAATGCGCTCACCTGGAATGGTTGTGAGAAGTCACAACCACTGTCATCACATAAGGTATTAAACAGACATCTGATATCCACAGTCTCAGCAGACACGGCTTTCCCAGACCCAGCAGACACTAAACATTGGCTCCTGAATCTTGTCATGTATAGTGTACAATTCCTATAGCGTCTTGTGCTTGGGTGCGAGGGAAACACAGGAGACATAGGTTGAAATGAAATGACTTGTATTACTTCATACAAGCATGCTGAAAAGTTCACACAGTTTGCAGGAACAGCGACAGGAGACACAGCAGGCCAGAGTAACTTCAAGCACTACAGTAAATCTCCAAAGCAGGTTCAGGATCTCTTCTCTGTACCGTAATTCCTCTGCAAACATGGATTCACCAAACAGCAGGTTTCCAGAGTCCAAAAGTGTTCCAAGGTTCATCAGTAGGGAATAGCTGGAGTACAAGTCCAAGGCTTCCAGGAGTCAGGTCACAGACTGACTGAGGCTTGATTCAGGAGCACTGATTGTTCAGCTGAGGCTGCTTAAGAAGCAAGAGGGAAGAATCAGGGCGGGAACATGAAAACTGGAAACTCCATATTAACTGAGGGCAAGAGCTGCAGAAAGACAGAAAGCAAAATGGCCGACGGAAAACTGAGTTTCAAGGAACATGTCAACAGAGACAAAGAACCTTACAAGTCTGTATTTCACTAAGAGTCTGTATTTCACTAAAAATTCTTATATACTGGAGTCTGTACTACAGACTCTGCTAGAAAATAGCTTTACA
>JARQOD010000003.1:193332234-193360933 GCA_033576555.1 Oophaga sylvatica | reverse complement strand
TACGATACTCCTGGTACATTCGTGCTGATTTACCAGGTAAACTAGTTACCACCTCAGGTAACTGCAAAACCTCTCTCATGGCTTCAATAAATGCCTCTGTACGTGTCAGTATTCCGGGTTTTCTAGGTAACTTTGTCAATGATTTTGCCCTTTGTTAAAATGGAGTTTGCTGTTTTGTGTGCCCTACTTCCTGTTCGTTTGTTTAAAGCCTGGCTCAGGTGTTGGCTTCACTGCTGGAATATTCTGCTTCCGTTTCCCTGCAACCCAGCTGCTTTGTTCCTCACAGATCTTTTGTGTGTTTACCAGGAAAGTGCATAGCCTTATCTTCAGGTGTTTCTCAGCCACAGCAGTTTCTACCCATGGCTCTGGACATTCTCTGCATATGTAAGTTGCACAAAGTACTGTGTTATCACTAAACTGTTGACTTGGGAATTTAACCCTTGGTTCACTCCATCTGATAAGAACTGTGTTTCTGAACTGTTGCTGTTTAACCCTTTGTGCATTACCTCTGGTGAGAGCTGTTGGAACTGTTACTGGAACCTTACTGACATATGAACTTGTTGTTGGACTTCACTGAATTAAGCCACAACTGAGATTAACTTGTTCCTGGACCTCCCTGTGTTTTCTGCATACCTGGATCTGACTCTTCACACACCAGCAGTGTGTAAATCCAGCCACGTTATCTGTGCATCAGACTTACCTTGTGGTCACATTTGTGTGAGGACTCCATCGTAAGAACTTTACCACCCTCGCTATAGAGGTTCAAAGACTTATATATCCGGATTCATATAACTGGACTTGTGTATATATATATGGACTCATTGCATGTCACTACGGGTTGTTTGAATATTGTTTTTGGGTGTTTTGCTGTTTCACAAATACATTATTTGCATTCAAAGAAACCCGTCTCTGATTGTTCATTGCCCCACGCTATCAGAATCCTCGAGTTCCTACAATAGTATTACAGGATATTCCAGCCTAAAAAAGAGGATTCTGCTGGGGCAATGACGGAGACACGGGCAGACAAATTGTTCACCATAGTTAACTCCTTGCAGCAGGAGGTGGCGGCTGCACTCAATCAGATTAGAGACTTGGAGTCTCGGGTTAACCACAATGCACAGGGGTTTGGTCAGGCTCTCCAAGATCTACGTTCTAGGTTAGGAGTCCTGGAGGCCTTACCTACTGAGCCTACCTCATCCACCAGTATGCCCAAATTGCCTCCATTCCGTTTTAATGGTGACCGAAGTCAATTCCGTGGGTTTGTTAATCAATGTATATTATTTTTTGATGTACATGCCTCCTACTACCGGTCTGATAGATCTAAGGTTCTATGTATTATTATGTTGTTGACATCACGTGCACTGGCTTGGGCAAATCCTATGGTTGAAAGTCATGATACCCGTCTAAATAATTTGGACAATTTTCTGGCAGCCATGGCGCAAATGTTCGACGATCCCAACCGCCGTGCTACCGCTGAATCTGCCTTGCTTTCCTTACGCCAGGGGAAACGGTCAGTCATAGAATATGTTACTGAATTTAAAAGGTTAGTGGTGGACACCCAGTGGGAAAACAATGCTTTATTACCAATCTTTAGAAAAGGTTTGTCAAATGCAATCAAGGATGAGCTAGCTCGTTCAGAGTCTCCACAGGAGTTTGAATTGTTTATACAGCACTGTGTACGTATTGATATCCGTTTAACTGAACGCAGACAAGAAAAATGGGCCGCTGTAAATCGCATTACTAATTACTCTCTTCCGTCCAGGGAAACCACAGGCAAAAACCCGCGAGAGGCTGAGGAGGTGCCTATGCAGGTGGACTCACTGCAGAGACGTGAGAATAATGAACGCCGCGAACACCGTCTCCGTGAGCGCTTATGTTTCTATTGTGGTCAATCGGACCATTTCCTCATCAATTGTCCTAAATGTCCTAGGCGACCAAACAAGGTGTTGGCGGTAGTAGGGGATTATGATAACACAGACGCTGAGTCTGAAGTTTCGGAAACCAGTCTACATCTAGATGCGGTTTTTCCCCCAATACTGATGTCGACTTCCCCTAAAGATCAAGGGGAGAAATATTCACATTGTTCTCTTCCTATACAGATTCAGTGGGAGGAACAGTGGATATCAAGTTCTGCCATGATAGACTCTGGAGCAGGTGGGAATTTCATGGATTCTTCTTTTGCAAAGGAACATGGTATAAAGACACAACTAAGAGCTTCACCAATCACTATGGAAACGGTGGATGGTTCCCCATTAGTTTCTGGACCAGTAGATCGGGAGACAGTGCCTCTGGAGTGTAAGATGGAACCAGACCATCAAGAAACACTTTCATTCATGTTAATATCTTCTCCTCATTTTCCTGTAATTTTAGGAATTCCCTGGTTACGGTCACAAAATCCAATCATCAATTGGGAAACCAAGGAGATAACCTTTCTCCCGAAGTGCAGTTCTACCATCAGTCCAACTGTAGCGGCTCCAGTTACCCAGAACTTGGAAGAGGTGATACAGGTACCTACTCTCCCTCTGATATATCAGGAATTCTCAGACATTTGTGATAAAAGGAAGGCAGATCAACTTCCCCCACATAGACCGTATGACTGCCCCATAGAATTGCTTCCTGGAGCAGCGATTCCTTTCGGCCATGTTTACCCGTTGGCGGCTCCGGAATTAAAATCTTTACGAGAGTATATAGATGAGAATTTAGCCAAGGGGTTTATCCGACCATCTTCTTCACCAGCGGGAGCTCCAATATTCTTTGTAAAGAAGAAGGATGGTACTCCAAGACCCTGCATTGACTACCGGGAGTTAAATAAGGTAACCATTCGTAACAGGTACCCGTTGCCCCTAATTCCAGAATTGTTGGAAAGAGTTCGCCAGGCCAAAGTATTTACCAAATTAGATCTTCGTGGGGCATATAATTTACTCCGTATACGGCCCGGAGACGAATGGAAGACAGCTTTTAGATGCCGGTATGGACATTTTGAATATTTGGTGATGCCATTCGGACTCTGTAACGCTCCTGCTGCTTTTCAACATTTAGCCAACGACATTTTCAGGGATTTATTGGACCAATATGTGGTAATTTACCTTGATGACATCTTAATCTTTTCTGACTCCTTACAGGAACATCAGGAACATGTCAAGACCGTACTTAGACGTTTGAGAGATAATCATTTGTACATCAAACTCGAAAAGTGTGAGTTCCATTGTTCTGAAATTCAATTTTTAGGCTATGTTATCTCGCCTCAGGGATTGAATATGGAGTCCAGCAAGATCCAGGCAATCTTGGACTGGCCGGTACCAGGAAACATTAAGGAGGTACAACGATTCATTGGCTTTGCTAACTTTTATAGACGGTTTATCCGAAATTTTTCAGAAATTGTCCGTCCCATCACTCTCCTCACCAAGAAGGGGAAGAAGTTTGAATGGTCTTCGCAAGCTCAGGAAGCCTTTGATCGCCTGAAGGGTTGTTTTACCACGGCTCCAATATTGATGCATCCGGATCCTGCACAGCCTTTTATCGTGGAGGTGGACGCGTCTGACTGTGCATTGGGAGCTATCCTCTCACAACGTACCGGAGACAAAGGTTTGCTGCACCCGTGTGCCTTCTTCTCTCGTAGGTTATCTTCTGCAGAACTTAACTATGATGTGGCAGATAAGGAACTTTTGGCAATTATTTCTGCCTTTAAGGAATGGAGACACCATTTGCAGGGGGCAACTCAGCAGGTAGTAGTACTCACGGATCATCGCAATTTGGAATTCCTTAAGTCTGCCAGGTGTCTTTCTCCTCGACAAGCTAGGTGGAGTTTGTTCTTGAACCAGTTTAATTTTATTATTTCGTACCGCCCAGGTTCACGTAATGGGAAAGCTGACGCATTATCCCGAATCCATACCGTGGATTCCGTGCCTGGGACCCCGTCGAAGACCATCTTGTCGGAGGCCAATTTCGTTGGAGTGCTCCGGAACCGGGACTTGTGGCAGGAGATCAAGCTGGCCTATGACGGTGACGTATTTCTTGCAGCTCCACCTGACAATGTGAATCTTGTCCTTCGGAATGGTGTGTGGCTTAGAGATCGATGTATTTATGTCCCAGAGGCTGTAAGACTTCGAGTTCTCAAATTGGTCCACGACTCTAAATTGGCTGGTCATAGGGGGGTACAGAAGACGCAGGAATTGTTAACTCGTTTTTTTTGGTGGCCTACCTGCTTGAAGGATGTGAATGACTATGTCCGCTCTTGTGAAGTTTGTGCCCGGTACAAGGTTCCTCGCGTTTCACCTACTGGTCTTCTTAAACCGCTACCTGTACCGTCTCGCCCTTGGGGGTCTATTTCGATGGACTTTATTGTGGAGTTACCCACCTCTGGTGGTAAAAATACTATTTTGGTGGTAGTAGATCGTTTAACGAAAGCTGCTCATTTCATTCCGTGTGCTGGTCTTCCCTCAGCTACAGAGACAGTAGATCTAGTTATCCAGAACATTTTCCGGCTGCATGGGGTACCAGATGACATCATTTCTGACCGGGGAATACAATTTACCTCTAGATTTTGGAAAGGATTTTGTTCTGCGCTCCACATTAATGTTTGCTTGTCTTCTGCATACCATCCTCAGACCAACGGGCAGACCGAACGGACAAATCAAACCTTGGAGCAATATCTACGCTGTTACGTCAGTCATTTGCAGGACGATTGGCTGAAGCTACTTCCTCTAGCGGAATTTTCGTACAACAACTCCCAAAGCAGTTCCACGAAGGTAACGCCTTTTTTTTGCCAACCTGGGTTATCATCCAAGTATTTTGCCTAGGTCTCCGGTTACGATTTCGGTACCAGCGGTTGAAGACAGAGTGACGGCGTTGCAACGTAATCTTGAAGTTTTGAAGGACTCCCTGACCACAGCACAGGAGCGTTACAAGAAGTCGGCCGATAGATTCCGGAAACCAGCACCTATGTATAAGGTAGGAGACTCAGTTTGGTTGTCCACCAAGAATCTAAAATTGGGTGTTCCTTCGCAGAAACTGGGACAGAAATTCATCGGTCCATTCAAGATCACTGGGATTGTGAGCTCTGTTGCCTGTCGGTTGAAGCTACCACGGACTTTAAAGGTACACCCAGTATTTCATGTTTCCTTATTAAAACCAGTCTCTCCTAACACGTTTCAGGGACGTATCGTACCTCCCCCTCCACCAGTGTTGGTTGATGGCGAAGAACAATTCGTGGTACAGGATATTGTTAATTCGAGACTTCATAGAAACCGGCTTCAGTATCTAGTTAGATGGCAAGGTTACTCTCCTGAAGATGATTCTTGGGAACCAGTAAGTAACATCAATGCGCCTCTGAAGATTGCTCAGTTTCATCGGAGATACCCGGACAGGCCTGGTCCAGGACCGTCCGGAGGCCGTCTTTAGGGGGGGAGTAATGTCAGTATTCCGGGTTTTCTAGGTAACTTTGTCAATGATTTTGCCCTTTGTTAAAATGGAGTTTGCTGTTTTGTGTGCCCTACTTCCTGTTCGTTTGTTTAAAGCCTGGCTCAGGTGTTGGCTTCACTGCTGGAATATTCTGCTTCCGTTTCCCTGCAACCCAGCTGCTTTGTTCCTCACAGATCTTTTGTGTGTTTACCAGGAAAGTGCATAGCCTTATCTTCAGGTGTTTCTCAGCCACAGCAGTTTCTACCCATGGCTCTGGACATTCTCTGCATATGTAAGTTGCACAAAGTACTGTGTTATCACTAAACTGTTGACTTGGGAATTTAACCCTTGGTTCACTCCATCTGATAAGAACTGTGTTTCTGAACTGTTGCTGTTTAACCCTTTGTGCATTACCTCTGGTGAGAGCTGTTGGAACTGTTACTGGAACCTTACTGACATATGAACTTGTTGTTGGACTTCACTGAATTAAGCCACAACTGAGATTAACTTGTTCCTGGACCTCCCTGTGTTTTCTGCATACCTGGATCTGACTCTTCACACACCAGCAGTGTGTAAATCCAGCCACGTTATCTGTGCATCAGACTTACCTTGTGGTCACATTTGTGTGAGGACTCCGTCGTAAGAACTTTACCACCCTCGCTATAGAGGTTCAAAGACTTATATATCCGGATTCATATAACTGGACTTGTGTATATATATATGGACTCATTGCATGTCACTACGGGTTGTTTGAATATTGTTTTTGGGTGTTTTGCTGTTTCACAAATACATTATTTGCATTCAAAGAAACCCGTCTCTGATTGTTCATTGCCCCACGCTATCAGAATCCTCGAGTTCCTACAATAGTATTACAGTACGTCTCACAAGGGACGAAAGTCCCCGCCGTTCCTCCTTATCCGAATCGGACATTTCCCTTCTGAACTTAAAGGAGAGGAGAACCCTCTCCACAATCCAAATCAGAGACATCTGATTCGCTACGGGGGAAGGATGGTAACGGCCTGTGTCGCTTCCTGTCCTGAGAGGATCTAGCTGACACATATTGACCCAAAAGGTCAGACAAGCCATTAATAGAACTGGCGATAGCATCTAATTTTGCATCACTGAGACCTCCAACCGCAGCGCTAGACGCTGTGGAGGACTGCGTACCAGACTGCCGAAGCGGAACTGGAATATGGTCCGCGCCTTCTGAACCCTGTTCCGACATGCCTCACACTGTATATGGCAGGTCAAATGTCAGAAACCTGAAAAAACGCGGTTTGTTTTTATTTTTTTTTTTAAAGTGAATGCAAACCAGCACGCTGAAGGGTTAAGTCTTAAATATAGAGCTACCCCAGCTGTATGCCGAGTAAACCCTCAAGAGGGGTTAATGTCGCAGGCTGTAAGAAAAAACAAGGTCTCTATATGAGACCCAGCTGCAGAATAGCGCTATGTATCTGCGCTGTGGGGTGAGGAAAAAACGCACTCACCCAGCTGGTTCGGTGTCTGAGACGGGAGGAGCGGAGTCTGAGGAGCCCGGGAGCCTTTTTAAATGGCCGCCGCGCTGAGGGAGCCGGAAGAGAAGCGCAATCGCGCGCTTCCTGCATGAAAGACCGTGAAGCCACGCCCCCCCCTCAAAAAAATGAGCGCCAAAACTCCTCACTCCTGCTCCCCCCCTGTCCTGCAGGCATCTGCCTGCGGACAACGGTTGTACAGAAACACCACATTCACATGTCGTGGCGCTGCCACCGCAGCGCTTATAGTACATTAACACACATGTAATAGCGCTGTCACAGCAGTCGCTAAAGCACTCACACATTTTATATAAAATATATTGTGGAGTACTCACCAGCTGAGCGCCACAGGGACCCCTCAGGATTTGTGGCGCTTGTGCCCATGCTCCCCCCCAGGGCGGGGAACGCAGTGACCCCAGTGTGCGGTTTGCGTCCCCGCCAGGGAAGCTAACCTCGTCCCCCAGGGCCGGCAAGATTCTGCAGGGACTATTTATGTAAAATACAGATCCGCCAAGGGAGAGGTGGGGTCCAGCAGCGCTGAGACCCCTGAGACCTTTCAGACTCATGTCCAAGTCTCTTGTCCGATAAAAATAATAAAATCTTCTGAGGAGCTGCTTCCAGCAGCGACCATCCTCTGAGACCTCAAATCTTAGACTGAAGGAGCTGAGTAGGAGGAGCCCGAGCTGGAGGAGCCAGCCAGTCAACACGCTTTTGATCTGAGGTGTCATCCTGATCTGGGGCTCCGCCTACCCATCAGTAATGAATTACTGTGGCTCTCTTCCTTCCATCTGCAGCTGAAAATGAAAAGGACGCAGACCAGACAGGACGTATGGGTGCAAGTGAATTGCGACGCCGTACTGACCGCTTGGGAGGCGGGTGGTCTGACAGAGGGCCCGACTTAGCCAGACGGTTTGACTGGCAGAGACGACCGAGAAGGATCTCTGGTCGGGTAATAAGTGTTCAACCCCACAAGTTTGAACAGAGGGGGGAGGTATGTGGTGTAGTGACACCTGATGCAGCTAGGGGGCACTGTGTGTGCTCCTCGAGGTATGCATGGAAGCATGGTTTGTGTTGTGGTGAAGGACCTGTGATGAGGTCATGATCAGGTGACCTAACCATGTGATCCTGACCTCACCTATGTTATGTGTATCAAAAGGACCTGTGATGAGGTCATGATCAGGTGACCTAACCATGTGATCCTGACCTCACCTATGGGTGGGGTTACACCTATGTAATGGAGTTTGTTTTGCACCTGTGAGAGAGTGTGTGGGAGTCTGCCAGTGTGGACAGGCTTCCATGTGTCCAAGGCAGGACATTACAGAGAGGTCTCTGTGAATGAAGAGTGAGGCTCCAGGCAGGAGCTGAAGCATTGAAGAGCTGTATTATATGTTACCATATGGTTTATGATGTAATAAACCTAAGGACGTTTTGCATAAGAAAGTGTCTCCTGATTACCTCTGAAGCAGCCGAGTGAGTGAAACCTTACAATATATATATATATATATATATATATATATATATATATATATATATACACACACACACACACACACACACACACACACACATACATACACTACTGAAAGAGTAAAATAAAACCTATTTTTGTGGCTCACTTAGGTAATTTTTACTAAACAATTAACGTTTAAAAAAAAAATGGGTTTTTCACTATTTCATCATAGTTGGATTTTTTTTTAGCCATTTTCTCTTGCTCTATGTGGTAAAAATAAAAAGTGTCAGAACTTATCACACAAAAACAAGCCCTCATATATCAAAGTTATGGTTATTCGAAAAATGGGAGGAAAAATGAAAACAGGCTGTGTCCTTAGGGGGTTAAATAACAAAAATGGCAGCCTATTCTGCATATCTTTAATTTAAGTTTCGAACATGGTAATGTGGATAGTTCCTTTCAGACTACGCATGATTGATGATTGACAACAGCCATAATATTTCACTGCAGTCTTCCGATTTGTCCCTGCTTTCTGAACCGGAGCCAGTACGCAAAGCCGGTAACGCAGAGACGGGAGCCGGTAACGCAGCTTGGGAAGGCGAAGCTCTGTCTCCAGGGATTTCTCATGACCTAATAGCTCTGCTGACATTTAGAAGGCGAGCACATGGCCAGCAGTCTGTTTTTCTCCCGTTCAGCTGTTCACTGGGCTTCCACCCCACAACCTAGATTCTGCAGGACAGCAGACATCAAGTCTTATCAGAATGTGAAGCCAACTTGTGTCTGACACAGCCAACCACACATACGGCACCAGGCAATGCTATCCCTGGCAGCCATTCCTAGCACCACGGAGCAGAGAAGGTTATGTAGAACAGCACTTACAGCAGACAAACCCTAGAAACAATCTCATAATAGACTCTACAAGAACCAGCTTCTCCCATATATAACACTTGTAGAAGAGACTGACAAACAGCCACAATTTTAAGCTAAACAAGTAAATAAAAACTTTTTTTTAAAAGAAAATCATTAAGCAAAGACAAAGTGACATTTGGATAATTTAGTTTCTGTGGGATTCTAGTTACAAGCTGGCATGGAATGAGATGTATGTGCTGTAGAAGCAGTGCCACTCGTTACCGGATACTTCACGTCTCAGGTTAAGGAGAAGAAGAAGAGAGAAAATTTGGTGCCAGGACACAAATAAAATCATTTTTCAAAAGCTTAAGTATGAATTAAACCAAAAGATAAAGGGGTAGCTGAAGAATAACACTAATTATAAACATAAAAAATGTTTTTATTTAATTAATTACATGGTAAAAGTTTATTTTGTTCGGAAATTATATACCATTGCACTAAGCACTTTATTATTGTTTCTTTTTTGTCTCATAGTCCTGGAGCCTTGTTATATTGAGCTTAGATTTTTTATACTCTAATGGACAAGTATTTTTTACTTTGTAGCAATCATTAATTTTTGAGTCCTGTGTCCCTCTTTTCATCTCCTGCATGTCTCTTAATATTTTAATCATGTGTTTTACCATGTAATTCATTAAATAAAAACATTTTTTATGTTTATATTTAGTGTTATTCTTCAGCTACCCCTTTACCTTTGGTTTAATTCAAACCTAGGCTTTTGAAAAATTGCATTTTAATTAGGGCGTATGCACCCAATGACATAGGATATTACAGTAATTAGGACGTTGTGTTAAATAATATCACAACAAGAATATATAAAACCGGATTTTCTATCTGCAAAATTACAACTATTTAAAGTAAACAATAAGAAACCAAATTGTTATTACAGCAGCTTAGAAAAGACGGATTTTGGTAAGAACTTACCTGTAAAATCCTTTTCAGCGAAGGAAGGGAGGGAGACACAGTAATTCATTACTGATGGGTAGGCGGAGCCCCAGATCAGGATGACACCTCAGATCAAAAGCGTGTTGACTGGCTGGCTCCTCCAGCTCGGGCTCCTCCTACTCAGCTCCTTCAGTCGTACCAAAGCTTTAAGGAAGAACCAAGATCACCAGCGGAGCAACATAACCCCTTCTGAAGGAACTTCAGTGAAAACACAAGAATACAGGTTATGCATGCAAAGTAAGCCAAAAACCACAGAGTTCCAGGTACTACTCACTGAACCTGACTACTGCGATGAGCTGGCGATGCTGGAACAGAGCCTTAGCGCGCTGACCTCAGCCCAGATAATCGCTATCAGATAAGAGTCGCGCTGCATCTGAAAACATCAACACACTTCTGCCTTGGGCGGGATCTGTGTCTCCCTCCCTTCCTTCGCTGAAAAGGATTTTACAGGTAAGTTCTTACCAAAATCCGTCTTTCAGCTGCAGATGGAAGGGAGGGAGACACAGTAATTCATTACTGATGGGACGTCCCAAAGCAGTTCAAAAATAAGGGTGGGAAAAACCAACAAAGGCAGAAACCCAACAACCTTAACAAGGAAGCGCAACCAGCGCTAAACACAAGTTCATCTAGAAACTTTAAACTACAGCTGCCTGCAGGACCCTACGTCCGAGGGCTGCATCAGCGGAAGCACTGGCGTCCACTTTATAAAAACTTTGTAAACGTGTGGACAGAGCGCCAAGTTGCCTCCCGGCAGAGCTGCACTGCCGAGGCACCTTGATGAAAAGCCCACGATGAAGCCACAGCTCTCGTGGGATGGGCTCGAACCTTAATCGGCAAGATTCACCCCCAATACGGTAAGCTTCCAGAACAGCTGACCGGATCCAACGAGCTATAGAATCCTTGGAGGCTCGTTGACCACGCCGACGACCTGCTGGAACCACAAACAGGGAGTCCGTCTTACGAAAACCTTGAATAATAGATAGATAAAAATTCAAGGCCCGCACTAAATCCAAAGTGTGTAAAGCTCGCTCTTTCGCATTCTTCGGATCCGAACAGAGTGAAGGCAACACAATATCCTGGTTAACATGAAATTGTGACACTACTTAGATAGAAAATCACCCCGTGTGCGAAGCACTACCCGATCCGGAAAAAAAAACTCCAGAAAAAGGAGGCGAGCAAGAAAGAGCTGCCAACTCAGAAAAACTCTCCTCAAGAGGCGACCGCTACTAGGAAGGCCACCTTCCAAGAAAGTGAAGAAAGGCTAGCAGAATCCATATGCTCAAAATGGTTTATGCTGAAGAGCCTCCAAAAACAAGGTTGAGCCGCCAAGAAGACACGGGTGCCTTCAGCGGCGGAAACTTACGAGCTATACCGCGGAAAAGGGAAAGCACGTCCCTACGCGAGGCAATAGCCCTCTGAAATAATAAGGACAGAGCAGAAAACCTGACCTTTCAGGGTGCTAACTGTCAAACCCTTGTCTAACCCATGCTGTAGAAAAAACAACAGATTGGGAATGTAAAACTTTCTCGGGTTCCGTGAAGATCCCGAACACCACGAAAAGAAGGTTTCCCAAGTTTTGTGGTAAATCCTAGTAGTAGTAGCCGGACTTCTGGCTGAAAAACCTCTACGGGTTAACATTTTGGTCTCAAGAGCTACTCCGTCAAACGCAGAGACTTCAAGTCCGGATAACGAGTGAGTCCCTGGGTTAACAGGACCGGGCGCAGAGGAAGTGGAAATGGCGGCGCCGCCAAAAGCGACACTAGTGTCGAGAACCACGTCCTCCTTGGCCAATCTGAGCTATCAAAATAGCCGGAATTCTCTCCAGTCTGAACCGACGCAGCACCAGAGAAAGTAAAGATATCGGCGGAAAAACATAGACTAGCTCGAAATGGTCCCACGGATCCACCAGAGCGTCTACCGCCACAGCCTTCATGTCCTTGTACCTGAACACGAAGGTCGGTAATTTGGTATTAAACCTGGACCCCATCAAGTCCACTTGGTGAGTTCCCCAACGGAAGCACAGTAGTGCAAAAAAATTGTCGGATGAAAACCCCATTCTCCGGGAACCATCCTTTCGCGACCGAGGAAGTCCGCCGTGGTATTCTGGACTCCTGGAAAGTGAATTGCAGAGATGGCTGGAACCCTGGTCTCGGCCCAAATCAGTATCCGAGACACCTCCAGCATGGGAACTCCTCGTCCCGTCTTGGTGGTTGATATACGCGACCGCCGTCGCGTTGTCCGTCCGCACTCGGACTGGCATACCGCTCAAGGAGACCGTCCAGTATTGGAGGCAAAGAAAAAATTTTGCCCTCAATTCCAGGATGTTGATCGGTAGAACCGGATGAAGACTCCATTCTCCGGGATCCATCTTCTCGCGACTTAGAAAGTCCGCCGTGATATTCTGAACTCCTGGAATGTGGATCGCAGAGATGGCTGGTACTCTGGTCTCTGCCGATACCAGGATCCGAGATACCTCCACCATGAGTCTGGAACTCCTTGTCCCGCCTTGGTGATTGATATATGCGACCGCCGTCGCATTGTCTGTCTGCACTCGGACAGGTAGACCGCTTAAAGGTACCGTCCAGTGTTGGAGGCAAAGGAAAATCGCCCTCAATTCCAGGATGTTGATCGGTAGAACCGACTCTTCCGATGACCATACTCCCTGGATCCGAAGATCGTTCCAGACACCCTCCCGAGCCCGTCAGGCTGGCATTGGTGGTTATGACCGACCACTTCGGAGGGAGAAAGACTTTCCCAGGAATAACGCTCCTGGACGTGACCACCATCCTAGGGATTCTCGCACCCCGCGAGAAATGGTGACACTGCAATCCAGTGATTGCGACCGATTCCAACGACTCAGAATGAGCCTGTGGAGAGCTCTGGAATGAAATTGGGCAAACGGAGGTGCTCCATGGACGCCACCATCAAACCCAGAAGGCGCATACCTTCCAAAGGGACATTGCTGTCGCAGCCTTCATAATCTGTACATGTTGGAGCAGACATGCCTGCTTGTCTGGAGGTAGGGACAACACCGCCCGTACCGTGTCGAAAAGCATCCTCAAAAAACAGGATTGCCTGCGACGATTCCAGAGACGACTTCTCCTTTGAGGCCACAATCGAAAGGTCGTCCAAATAGGGACGAATCGTAAGTCCCCGTCTTTGAAGAATTGCCATGAGATTTAGGCGCCAGAATTGTTGTAAAAATTCTGGACGTTAAGGCCAAGCCGAATGGCCGAGCCACAACCTGGTAATGGTTGATTCTATGGCAAAAACGAAGGAAGCGCTGATGAGCTCTTCCGACGGGAACATGCCAATAAGTGTCGCGAATGTCGATTGACCAAAGAATCGATCTGCGACAGGGCTGCCTTAACGGAGCGAAGCGACTTCATGCTTGGCTCTGACGGAATGTCAGATGTCAGTCCGCCTTGGCGGATTTTTTTTTTTTTTTTTTGAAAAAGAGAGAGAGAGAGACGACACAAACCCCCAGAGGGTTGGCCAGATCATCCCTTGAACCGAAAGGGACTGCCAATAACTATCGGCACTAGTCCTGCCAGACGCAGAAGTCACAGCTCTGCGCTACGGTAAAGCTATTTCTTTTGCCTTTGCCTTGGCAATCAGCTCCGTGAGGTCAGTCAAATAGCTGACCACTTTCTAAGCTAAAGATAGCAAACCTTGTTGGAAAACCGCGTTCCATCCAAGTTACAGTGCTCTTCTGACTGTAACTGCCGAGGACTGCGCCCTGGATAGCAGTGACGCATTATCCTTCAACTAGAAAAGCCCATCTACCTCGATAGAGGGGATCCAACTTGCCTCGCCGTCCTTAGACGGTCCAACCGGCTCAGGGGAACTTAACAAGTACACCTAGATCCTTAATACCGAATCTATGTCCACGGCCTCGCAGATGGAAATTGTTGCCGTCTCCGTTTTTCTGTCCAGCGTGTCCTGCAGACTCGCCTTCCCTTTTACCAGGAAGATTTGCTAAGCTGGAATGAAGGAACATTCACTTCAGGAGAAGGGGTCCAATTAACAAACAACTCTGTAGAAAAAACGGATACAGTTTGTAAGGTCGTCGCGACCCATGCGACCCTTGCAACATCCGGGCCGACTTACCAGGACGACTAGTTACCTCCTCCGGTAACTGTAACGTCCACATGGCTTCCACAGAAATTTTAGTACGGCCCATGAGAGAGGCAGGGAGTCCCTGCCGAACCTCCTTGTCCGAATCGGACTTCTTCGCTAAGCGAAAAAGAAGGCACCGATTTTGTGTCGCTTCCTTGAGAGGATCTAGCTGACACTCCATAACCTAAAAGGTCAGACAGGCCATCAATAGAAACCAGTGAAGGCCTCCGTTTTGACACCACTGGAACCTCCGACCGTGCATGAGTCGAGGTCTGCGTGTCAGATACGCGAGGCTGGTCCGTAGCGGATCTGGGAGAGGGTCTCTGACATACCCTTGCATAGTATATGGCAGGCTAAACCTGTCAGTAACTAGAGCAGTTCTTAAATAAAAAAAAAAAAAAACAAAAGCTGAAGGGTTAAAGCTCTAAAGAGAGAGCTACCCCAGCTGTCTCCCATTAAGAGTTAACCGCCTAATAAGGGGTTAAAGTAGCAGACTCCCCACAACCTTGATAATGAAAAAGGGTGTGCGAATCTCAGGCGCCTCTTATAAGGTCGCAGCTGCAGGACAGCTATGCCACACTAAACAGAAAAACGTACTGTAGCGTAGGCGCAGGACACAACATATCCGTAGCGCAAGCGCAGGCGCAGGACACAGCACATCCGTAGGACATAGCGAATACATAGCGCAGGCGTCAGATGAGCAAGCGTCAGTCACCATCTGTAGTACAGGTGTAGGTGCTGGATAGAGCATCTGAAGCGCAGACGTTATGGAAACGTCAATCACAAGCATTTGGACGCTCCTCACACAGTATATGACGGGTTAAAAACTGTCAATAACTGTTTCTCATATAGCTGAAGGGTTAAAGCTCTTACAGCATGAGCTACCCCAGCTGACCCTTCAAAACAAGGGTTAACCGCCTTCCAAGGGGTTAATGCCGCAGCCTCCCATAGCCTCTGCTGAACGGAGGCGTATTGCAGGAACTGGCTCAAAAAAGACGCCCTGCGCTCCCAGATATATGCGGCACAGCCGCAGATAGGGAATAAAATCAGGAAGGCACCCTGCAGTTGAAGGGGTTAAGCTTCCGCAGAAGCGACTCACCCTGCTGGTAATAGCTGCCGGGAGGAAAGGGAGAGCGATGACCCCGAGGAGCTTCCAGCTCCTGCATTAATAATGGCCGCCGCGCTGTGTCTCCATGTAGAAGATGCAGGAAATGGAGACTGCTCAGAAAGCGCGCGCTCAGAGTGCCGCGAAAATTCAAATAAAAAAGCGGGAACTCCTCTCTCCTCACCGTGACTGAATACATGTACCGGCGGTCGCCGCCGCGACCGTTGAATGCACACTGATCATAATTACAGTGACTACATGTAATAACGCTGCCACCGCAGTCATTAAGGCACACTGATAACACACAGTGAATACATGTAATAACGCTGCCACCGCAGTCGTTAAGGCACACTGATAACACACAGTGAATACATGTAATAACGCTGCCACCGCAGTCGTTAAGGCACACTGCCATAATCACAGTGAATACATGTAATAACGCTGCCACCGCAGTCGTTAAAGCACATAGTGGTACATGTAATAGCGCTGCCACAGCAGTCGCTAAAGTACTACACACATTATAAAAAAGGAATGTGGAGTACTCACCAGCTTAGCGCCACAGGGAACCCTCAGGATTTGTGGCGCTTGTGCCCATGCTTCCCCCCAGGGCGAGGAACGCAGTGACCGCACGTGTGGTTTGCGTCCCCGCCAGGGAAGCCATCCTCATCCCCCAGGGCCGGCAAGATTCTGCAGGGACTATAGTGTAAATACAGATCCGCCAAGGGAGAGGTTGGGGTACAGCAGCGCTGGTACCCCTGAGACCTCTAGACCAACTAGTGATCCAAGTCTCTTGTCCGATATAAAATAATAAAATCTTCTGAGGAGCTGCATTAGCAGCGACCATCCTCTGAGACCTCAAATCTTAGACTGAAGGAGCTGAGTAGGAGGAGCCCGAGCTGGAGGAGCCAGCCAGTCAACACGCTTTTGATCTGAGGTGTCATCCTGATCTGGGGCTCCGCCTACCCATCAGTAATGAATTACTGTGTCTCCCTCCCTTCCATCTGCAGCTGAAATAAGAGATCTGATTAGCTAACATGACTCTTGGTTTGTTATTAAAGTTGGCCCACCATGACTTACCACCTATACACAGGCTAAGCAATAAACTGGTTGTTACTGGAAGTCCAACATCCGGGCAACCCCACACTCTCAGGCACACAGTACGCGTATTAACATGGAGAGATACTTGAGCTGCACTATGTCACTCTATCAGCCCCCAAGACAACGACTAGAACAGTTGTGAACATGTGGGACCATCACATCATTCAAATTGGGGACCCCAATGATCAGTAATTTATTACCCATCCTGTGCACAGGTGTTAACGTCTTATGGTGGGCCAACCCCTTCTACAGCATAAGAAGGGTGCATGTTTTTGTGGAAACCTGGACATAAAGTCAAATCTTGGAACCTTCCTATAACTTGACAAAGGAAATAAAAACTTAGGTTTGGATTCCATTACAGAAAAAAAATCTTTCTTCAACTACCTTGTCTAGGAAGGTGGGGCGGTCCATGGAAGACTCTTTGGAGATCGGTGGTGGGCGGCAGCTCAGGGGCTTGGCGACCATAGCATTATAGTCAGCCATTCCCAATCCACGTTTGTCCATTTCCACCTTCTTTTCCAGGAGAGCACCTGCAAAGTAAGGGATACAAAGTGTAACAGTCACAACATTATGAAGACCCTCTCAAATGTTTACTGCCACCAGTGTAAATTATGCATGGGGACTAATGCCAATTCTCTTTGCATTACACTATATGAATAGTCATTCCTAGTCAAAGTGATCATACTTGTCAGTGAACCAAGCTACTTGGCTGTCCATTCAAGAATACTCACTCATGGCCTGATCCAGGTTCATGTTGTTACTCTTCAAGGCCTCTTCCGCAGGCTCTTTCTGTGGAGGAGAAACTAAACTTGAGAAGCCAATAAACAGCAAAGTGTTCAACAATTTTAAATTTTACTGATTAATTCAATTGTCTCTGGCAATGACTATGTTCTTTAAAGCGTAACTGTACTTTGAAGTAACTGGTTATTTTATGACTTTCTCTCATTTGTAATCCATTCTGAGCTGGTGTGAAGAGACTAGCAACTGTGTCTCTTTCAGCATACAGAAATGGATTCCGGTTCTTCATTCCTTAGTTAAAACACAAAGGGAAGCTACAGCATGGAAAACCATTATACAGCAGTACTGAGGTGTGTAAATGTGAATCCAGCTCAAGTGAGGTAAATGACTTGTATGAAAGCTCAGCATACTGTGTAAATGTTTGTATTCTCACTTCTTCTCGCACCCCTCTCGATAGAGTATGGTAAGGTTAGGGAACCAAACACCTTACTGTGCTTGATGACAGTCTTGCCTTGAGCAAGATTGAGTGGAACTTTTTTTTCCAGAGTACTTGATGAGTTCAAGAGGCAAGGAAGGGAAAGACTTGGCTCATAAGTGGAGGTAAAAGCAGATTTCTCTGCGAAGATGTATTACAAAGTTTCTTATATTCATCTAACTATTGATTTATGTAAAGTTTAATGAAAGTTCAGTTCCCATTTTAACTTAACAGTAGAGAACCACCCTGGTGAAAGACAAAAATAAGGCATACTTATCTCCAGAATCGCCCTCCAGTGCTACCATTGTGAATATCTCCTCAAGGCCAGATGCAACATCTTGACCACCAACCAGTGATCTTACCGCTGAACTCAGTCAGGCTGCAGGGCCAGGTGACTGGTGGTCGGAATGTCATAGTTTCTGCTCTGGCAGAGACTGTTGCTAGAACGAGAGGGGTGGAATCTGGTGTCTTTTTTTCCTTTGCCTCAAGTGGCTCCTCATTATTAAATTTAAGAATAAAGTGGAAACTCTCTTTAAGCATCCAATAACTATAACTTTTCCATTTCAGATAAAACTTACTGGAAAGCCCATGTCAGTGAGCTGTTTAGTCAATCGGGTTATAATCCAGGCCTCATCAGATTTATTTGGGGTCTTCATGCCCTGTTTTAATAAAAGTGGGAAAAAATGCATTGAGTTTTAAAAAAAAATCATTCAACAAAAGAAGATCTGTTTACTAACATATATTCCTACTTGCACATACCTTGGGAAGTCCTTTCTTGGGGCCATTGCCCCAAGAATTGCAGGAGGAGTTACTGTCTTGAGAAGCAGCATTATTCCACATATCGTTTTCCTCATCCTCCCACTGACTGAGTCCAACCTCCTCTCCTCCACTTCCCCAGCTTTCTTGCATAGATTTTGGGGCTAGAATTGGGAAAACAAAATCAAATACTTAGAATGTTATGTTCCAGTATCTCATCAATATCCATGACTTTTACAGCATATATTGAGAATATTGTTAAAGAAAAATGGCTAAAAAATGCACAACTGGATGTATCTAGCTAATGCATTAGAAAAATCGTATGTGAGGCCTGAGCTCACTTTACTTACTAGTAATGAGCTAAGCTACACCTAATTCACATTGGCTTATAAATGAGAAAAAAAATACAGTATACAGGTCCTTCTCAAAAAATTAGCATATAGTGCTAAATTTCATTATTTTCCATAATGTAATGATTACAATTAAACTTTCATATATTTTAGATTCATTACACACCAACTGAAATTTGTCAGGTCTTTTATTGTTTTAATACTGATGATTTTGGCATACAACTCCTGATAACCCAAAAAAAACCGGTCTCAAAAAATTAGCATATCAAGAAAAGGTTCTCTAAACGACCTATTACCCTAATCTTCTGAATCAACTAATTAACTCTAAACACATGCAAAAGATTCCTGAGGCTTATAAAAACTCCCTGCCTGGTTCATTACTCAAAACCCCCATCATGGGTAAGACTAGCGACCTTACTGATGTCAAGAAGGCCATCATTGACACCCTCAAGCAAGAGGGTAAGACCCAGAAAGAAATTTCTCAACAAATAGGCTGTTCCCAGAGTGCTGTATCAAGGCACCTCAATGGGAAGTCTGTTGGAAGGAAACAATGTGGCAGAAAACGCTGTACAACGAGAAGAGGTGACCGGACCCTGAGGAAGATTATGGAGAAGGACCGATTCCAGACCTTGGGGACCTGAGGAAGCAGTGGACTGAGTCTGGTGTAGAAACATCCAGAGCCACCGTGCACAGGCGTGTGCAGGAAATGGGCTACAGGTGCCGCATTCCCCAGGTAAAGCCACTTTTGAACCATAAACAGCGGCAGAAGCGCCTGACCTGGGCTACAGAGAAGCAGCACTGGACTGTTGCTAAGTGGTCCCAAGTACTTTTTTCTGATGAAAGCAAATTTTGCATGTCATTCGGAAATCAAGGTGCCAGAGTCTTGAGGAAGACTGGGGAGAAGGAAATGCCAAAATGCCTGAAGTCCAGTGTCAAGTACCCACAGTCAGTGATGGTGTGGGGTGCCATGTCAGCTGCTGGTGTTGGTCCACTGTGTTTCATCAAGGGCAGGGTCAATGCAGCTAGCTATCAGGAGATTTTGGAGCACTTCATGCTTCCATCGGCTGAAATGCTTTATGGAGATGAAGATTTCATTTTTCAGCACGACCTGGCACCTGCTCACAGTGCCAAAACCACTGGTAAATGGTTTACTGACCATGGTATTACTGTACTCAATTGGCCTGCCAACTCTCCTGACCTGAACCCCATAGAGAATCTGTGGGATATTGTGAAGAGAAAGTTGAGAGACGCAAGACCCAACACTCTGGATGAGCTTAAGGCCGCTATCGAAGCATCCTGGGCCTCCATAACACCTCAGCAGTGTCACAGGCTGATTGCCTCCATGCCATGCCGCATTGAAGCAGTCATTTCTGCAAAAGGATTCCCGACCAAGTATTGAGTGCATAACTGAACTTTATTATTTGATGTTTTTTTTGTTTGTTTTTAAAAAACACTTTTATTTTATTGGACGGTTGAAATATGTTAATTTTTTGAGACAGGTTTTTTGGGTTATCAAGAGTTGTATGCCAAAATCATCAGTATTAAAACAATAAAAGACCTGACAAATTTCAGTTGGTGTGTAATGAATCTAAAATATATGAAAGTTTAATTGTAATCATTACATTATGGAAAGTAATGAAATTTAGCACTATATGCTAATTTTTTGAGAAGGACCTGTATACTCGAGTACAAGGCCTCTTTCACACATCAGTTTTTTTTGTTATCAGTCACAATCAGCAATGCCGCAGGATCCGTGTTTTTCTCATAGACTTGTACTAGTGATGGATTGCGACTGATGCCCGTACATTTCATTTGTCGTTCAACGGATCCGTCAAAAAATTTTGGTGCGTCGGCTGGACACGGCGCACAAAGCAACGTTTTTTTGTCTCCATCGAAAAATCGGACAGCGACGGATCCTTCGCTGTCCGTCGTTTGCTATAATGGAGGCCTATGGGTGCTGGATCCGTTTTTGACCAAACTTATTAGCAGAATAATAAATTTGGTCAAAAACTATGTGTAATTATTTCATTAAAATAATTTTTAATTAATGTGTGTGTCTCTTTTTTAACCGTTTACTACTATAGGATTAATAATGGAGTTGTCTTATTGACACCTCTCCATTATTAACCTGGATTAACGCAGGGTTCGACAAACCTGGGCGCCAGGTCGCCAGTGGCGCCTAGAAAATCATGCCTGGCGCCCGGGTTTGCCGGGGCCCTGAGCAGGCGGGGGGGCCCACTCGCCGTCGGGCACTGGGGAGCCCGTTAGCGGAGGAGAGCGGTGTCAGCGCCGCCACTTGCTCAGGGCCCCGGCAGCAGCTGGCACAATACTCACCTCTCCCGTGCCTCCGCTGCCGCAGCTCCAGGGGGCGCCTGCGCTTCCTCTCACAGCAGCGCCGCTGAATGACGTCATCATTCAGCGGCCGGCTGTGGCAGAGAGCGCGCGGACGCCGGACAGGTGAGATATGTGTGTGTGTCTGTATCAGTGTGTGTGTATGTAGTGCGGTGCTTTGTGTGTGTATGTGAGAGAGTTCTTGTGTGCTGCGGTGCTGTCTGTGTAATGGTGGTGGGGGGAGGGCAGTGATGATGATGATGGGGAGGCATTGATGATAATGGGGAGGCATTGATAATGGGGAGGCATTGATGATGATGGGGAGGCATTGATGAAGATGGGCTGGCATTGATGATAATGGGGGGGCATTGATGATAATGGGGAGGCATTGATGATAATGGGGAGGCATTTATGATAATGGGCAGGCATTGATGATAATGGGCAGGCATTGATGATAATGGGCAGGCATTGATGATAATGGGCAGGCATTGATGATAATGGGGAGGCATTGATGATAATGGGGAGGCATTGATGATAATGGGGAGGCATTGATGATGATGATGGGCTGGCATTGATGATAATGGGGAGGCATTGATGATAATGGGGAGGCATTGATGATAATGGGGAGGCATTGATAATGGGTAGGCATTGATAATGGGCAGGCATTGATGATGATGGGCTGGCATTGATAATAATGGGGAGGCATTGATGATAATGGGAAGACATTGATGATGATGGGGAGGAATTGATGATAATGGGGAGGCGATGATGATAATGGGGAGGCGATGATGATGATGGGGAGGCGATGATGATGATGGGGAGGCGATGATATGATGAGGAGGCAATGATGATGATGAGGAGGAGGCAATGATGATGATAAAATGAAAAAAAAATTCTGGCTCCTAAATTTTTTGGCTGGCTCCTAGATTCTGAACAACTTTGTCGACCCCTGGATTAACGTCACCTTTCAATAGCAAAGTGACATTAACCCCTTATTAACATATGAGCCACCGCTAAAGACAATGGGAATAGAGAGGCTAAGTGCCAGAAAAGGCGCATCTTATAGATGTGCCTTTTCTGGGGTGGCTGGTGCCAGATGTTTGTAGCCGGGGGGGGGGGGGGTTGGGCCAAAAACAATGGTCCCTCTCTAGGTTATGAATATCTGTCCTCAGTCACTGGTTTTCCTTCTCTGGCGGAGAAAATACAGCGGGAGACCACACAATTTTTTTCTGCAATTATAGCCTTAAATTTAACCCCTAGAGTTCCAAATTTTTCCTAACACAAACTACTAAATTGATTAAACACTGACATTTTGATATGACATGGTTTACTATATGTAACCATGTATCATATCATGTTGGGTTCGGTAATGATTTTACAGAAGCCGGCAATTAAGTCTATTAACCCCTTCATGACCTTGCCATTTTTTGAAATTCTGACCAGTGTCCCTTTATGAGGTAATAACTCAGGAACGCTTCAACGGATTCTAGCGATTCTGAGATTGTTTTTTCGTGACATATTGGGCTTCATGTTAGTGGTAAATTTAGGTCGATAATTTTTGCATTTATTTGTGAAAAAAATGGAAATTTGGCAAAAATTTTGAAAATTTCGCAATTTTCAAATTTTGAATTTTTATTCTGTTAAACCAGAGTTATGAGACACAAAATAGTTAATAAATAACATTTCCCACTTGTCTTCTTTGCATCAGCACAATTTTGGAAGCAAAATTTATTTTTTTTAGGAAGTTATAAGGGTTAAAAGTTGACCAGCGATTTCTCATTTTTACAGCAAAATTTACAAAAACATTTTTTTAGGGACCACCTCACATTTGAAGACACTTTGAGGGGTCTATATGGTAGAAAATACCCAAAAGTGACACCATTATAAAAACTGCACCCCTCAAGCTACTCAAAACTACATTCAAGAAGATTATTAACCCTTCAGGTGCTTCACAGGAACTAAAGCAACGTGGAAGGAAAAAAGACGGATTTTGGTAAGAACTTACCTGTAAAATCCTTTTCAGCGAAGAAGGAAGGGAGACACACTAGTCATTACTAGTGGGTAGGCGGAGCCCAGATAGGATAGACACCTCAGATTAAAAAGAGTGTTGACCGGCCCCTCCAGCTCGGGCTCCTCCTACTCCAGCTCTCCAGTCGTACACAAGCTAAGGAAGAGCAAATATCACCAGCGGGGCAACATAACCCCTTCTGAAGGATTTCAGAGAGAAAAAAAACACAAGAATACAGGTTATGCATGCAACAGGCAAAAAAACCACACAGTTCCAGGTACTACTCACTGAACCTGACTACTGCGATGAGCTGGCAATGCTGGAACAGAGCCTTAGCGCGCCGACCTCAGCTCAGATAATCGCTATCAGAGAAGGGTCACGCCGCATCTGAAAACACAACAGCACACTTCTGCCATGGGAAGGATGTGTGTCTCCCTTCCTTCTTTGCTGAAAAGGATTTTACAGGTAAGTTCTTACCAAAATCCGTCTTTCAGCAGCAGATGAAGGAAGGGAGACACACTAGTCATTACTAGTGGGACGTCCCAAAGCAGTCCAAAAATAAGGGTGGGAAAACAAAACCAAAAAAGGCAGATCCCAACAACCTAGGTAAATGCGCAACAAGCGCTAAACACAAGTTAACGAGAACTTTAAACTACAGCCGCCTGCAGGACCCTTCGTCCTAAGGCCGCATCAGCGGAAGCACTGACGTCCACCTTATAAAATTTTGTAAACGTGTGGACGGAGCGCCAGGTCGCCGCCCGGCAGAGCTGAGCTGCCGAGGCCCCTTGATGAAAGGCCCACGATGAAGCCACAGCCCTCGTGGAGTGAGCTTGAATCTTGATCGGGCAAGGTTCGCCCTTAAGTCGATAAGCCTCTAAAATGGCCGACCGAATCCAACGAGCTATAGAGTCCTTGGAAGCTTGTTGACCACGCCGACGACCTGCTGGAATCACAAACAGAGAGTCCGATTTCCGAAAACCTTGAGTAATCGACAAATAGAACTTCAAAGCCCGCACCAAATCCAATGTGTGCAAGGCCCGTTCCTTCGCATTCCTCGGCTCCGGGCAGAGCGAGGGCAACACAATATACTGGTTAACATGAAATTGCGATACCACCTTAGGTAGAAAGTCGCCCCGTGTGCGAAGCACTGCGCGATCCGGGTAAAACTCCAGGAAAGGAGGCGAGCAAGAAAGAGCCGCCAACTCAGAAACCCTTCTCAAAGAGGTGACCGCCACAAAGAAGGCAACCTTCCAAGAGAGCAAAGAAAGGTTAGCAGAGCCCATAGGCTCAAAAGGCCCATGCTGAAGAGCCTCTAAGACAAGATTGAGCCGCCAAGGAGACACAGGCGCCTTCCGCGGCGGAAACTGACGGGCTACTCCGCAAAAAGAGGAACGTACGTCCCTACGCGAGGCGATAGCCTTCCGAAATAGCAAGGACAGAGCAGAAATCTGACCCTTCAGAGTGCTAACTGCCAAACCCTTGTCCAGCTTGTACTGCAGAAAGGCCAACAAATTGGGAATGGAACAAAAAATCCTCGGGTTCCTTGAAGAACCCGAACACCACGAAAAGAAGACTTCCCAAGTCTTGTGATAAATCCTAGTAGTAGCCGTACCTCTGGCAGCTCGCAGAGTGGCAATGACCTCGGCTGAAAAGTCTTGACGGGTCAATATTTCGGTCTCAAGAGCCACGCCGTCAAACGCAGAGACTTCAGGTCCGGGTGACGAACGGGCCCTTGGGTAAGAGGGAGTGGAAGTGGAGGCGCTGCCAGGAGCGACACCAGCGTTGAGAACCAAGTCCTCCTTGGCCAATCTGGGGCTATCAACATAGCCGGTACTTTCTCCAGTCTGATCCGACGCAACACCAGAGGAAGTAAGGATATCGGCGGGAACACATAGATTAGCTCGAATTGGACCCAAGGAGCCACCAGAGCATCCACCGCCACAGCCTTCGGGTCCTTGTACCTGGACATGAACGTCGGTAACTTGGCATTGAACCTGGATGCCATCAAATCCACTTGGGGAGTCCCCCAACGGGAGCACAACAGTGCAAAAATCTCCGGATGAAGACTCCCTCCGGGATCCATCTTTTCGCGACTGAGGGAGTCCACTGTGATATTCTGAACTCCTGGAATGTGAATCGCAGAGATGGCTGGCACCCTGGCCTCGGCCCATACCAGGATCCGAGACACCTCCATCATGAGCCTGAAGCTCCTCGTCCCACCATGATGGTTGATATACGCGACCGCCGTCGCGTTGTCTGTCTGCACTCGGACTGGTAGACCGCTTAAAAGGACCGTCCAGTGTTGGAGGCAAAGGAAAATTGCCATCAATTCCAGGATGTTGATCGGCAGGACAGACTCTTCCGACGACCATACTCCCTGAATCCAGAGATCGTTCCAGACACCCCCCTAGCCCGTCAGACTGGCATCGGTGGTTATGACCGACCACCTCGGAGGGAGGAAGGACTTCCCCAGGGATAACACTTCCGGACGTAAACGGAATTGCCACGATTGACGCCACCATCAAACCCAGAAGGCGCATACACCTTCGAAGGGACATTGCTGTCGAAGACTTCATTACATGTCAAAGAAGACTCGCTTGCTTGTCTGGAGGCAGAGACACCACTGCTCGTACCGTGTCGAATGCATTCCCAAAAACAGGATTGACTGTGACGGTTCCAGAGACGACTTCTCCCAATTGACCAGCCACCCGAAGTCCTCCAGGAGCTGAAGGGATAGATTGCGAGCCGTCACCGCCTCCTCCTTTGAGGACGCCACAATCAAAAGATCGTCCAGATAGGGAAGAATCGTAACCCCCTGTCTTTGCAGAATCGCCATGAGAGGTGCCAGAATTTTCGTAAAAACTCTGGGTGCTGAGGCCAACCCGAATGGCAGGGCCACAAACTGGTAATGGTCCTGGCCTATGGCAAAACGAAGGAAGCGTTGGTGGGCCCTTCCGACGGGAACATGCAAAAAAGCGTCCCGAATGTCGATTCGTTATGCGACAGGGCCGCCACAACGGAGCGAAGTGACTCCATGCGGAATTTCCGGGTACGGATATGCCAATTCAATCTTTTGAGATCCAGAATGGGGCGAAATTTGTCCTCCTTTTTGGGGACCACAAAGAGGTTGGAATAAAAACCCTCTTCCCCGGTCCTCCGGCGGAACCGGTACCACCACACCCTTCTGCAGAAGAGAATCGACCTCCCACAGTAGAGCGGCAAATAGCTCGGGCTCTGACGGAATGCGAGAGTGGCAAAAACTGTCTGGGAGTCGAGAAAGAAACTCTATGAAGTAGCCTGCCGACACAACCCGCGTCACCCAGGCGTCCGACACGCGGGAAGCCCAAGTCGGTTTGAATTGGAGCAGGTGACCCCCACTCGAGAGCCCTCGAGTGAAACCCTGGCGTCAGTCCGCCTTAGCGGGCTTTTTGTCAGCTTCCCACTTGTCTTGGCGGAAGCTCTGTTTCCAGGGAGTGCGGGATTTCTGAGCGTTCTTTTTTCCCGAAAAAAGAGGGACGACCCGATCCCCAAGAGGGCTGACCGAACCGTCCCCTGGACCGAAAGGACCGCCGACTACTACCGGCACTATGCCTGCCAGACGCAGAAGTCACAGCTCTTCGCTGTGGTAAAGCCGTTTCTTTTGCCTTTGCCTTGGCAATTAGCTCCGTGAGGTCAGATCCAAATAGCTGACCACCCTTGTAAGCTAAGGATAGCAAACCTTGCTTGGAAACCGCGTCTCCGGTCCACTGTCTAAGCCACAGTGCTCTCCTGACTGTGATTGCCTAGGATTGCGCCCTGGACAGCAGTGACGCAGTATCCAAACCTGCATCACTGTCATATCGGGCTGCATCCTCCAACTTATGACCGCCAAGTCTTAAGGAGATCGCTAACCGCTTATGCGTCGTTAATGAGATCATCCAGTGTGGCAGCTACTTAGCGATATTAAAACGATCGCAAAAAAAAAAACGAACGCAATAGTATGCGTCGTTATCGTGATCGTTAGCGGTAGCGTTCAGTGTCCTGCGCTGTGGGGGTGAGGGGGTTAAGCTTCTGCACTGGCAGGCCGAAGCGACTCACCCAGCTGGTCGCGGTGTAGCATCTTGTCGGGAGGGGAGGAGAGTGAGGGAGGAAGCCTTCAGCTCCCTGATCCAGTAATGGCCGCCGCGCTGTGCTTCTGAGGGAGAAGCCGGATGTAGTAAAGCGCGCGCTCAGAGCGCCACGAAAAATTCAAAAAAATGGCGCGCGACTCCTCCGCTCTCCATGTCCTGCAGACATCCACCTGCGGACAAAAGACACTAGTCACCAACATGTCACATGTAACAGCGGCTGCCGCAGCAGTCGCTGAAGCACTCAAAACATATTAAAATGTTGAGTACTCACCCAGCTGAGCGCCACAGGGACCCCCAGGGATTTGTGGCGCTGTGCCCATAGCTTCCCCCCAGGGCGGGGAACGCAGTGACCCCAGAAGCGCGGTTTGCGTCCCCGCCAGGGAAGCACCCTCATCCCCCAGGGCCGGCAGGGTTCTGCAGGGACCACATTACAGGGTAATACAGATCCGCCAAGGGAGAGGTGGGGGTCCAGCAGAAGTTTATAACGCAGAGCAGTGAAAAATAAAAAATCATTTTTTTCCTCAAAAATGATTTTTTAGCCGGCTATTTTTTATTTTCACAAGGGTAACAGGAGAAATTGGACCACAAAAGTTGTTGTGCAATTTGTCCTGAGTACACCAATACCCCATATGTGGGGGGGAACCGCTGTTTTGGCACATGGGAGAGCTCAGAAGGGAAGGAGCGCCATTTTGGAATGCAGACTTGATGGAATGTTCTGCGGGCATCATGTTGCGTTTGCAGAGCCCCTGATGTGCCTAAACAGTAGAAACCCCCCACAAGTGACCCCATTTTGGAAACTAGACCCCCCAAGGAGCTTATCTAGATGTGTAGTGAGCACTTTGAACCCCAAGTGCTTCACAGAAGTTTATAAACGCAGAGCAGTGAAAATAAATCATTTTTGTTTCTCAAAATGATTTTTTAGCCTATTTTTTTATTTTCCCAAGGGTAACAGGATAAATTGGACACCAAAAGTTGTTGTCCAGTTTTCCCTGAGTACGCTGGTGTCCCATATGAGGGGGGAACCACTGTTTGAGTGCACAGCAGGGCTCAGAAGGGAAGGAGCGCCATTTGACTTTAATGGAAAATTTGCTCCAATGGCTAGCGGACACCATGTCGTGTTTGGAGAGCCCCTGTGTGGCTAAACTTTGGAGCTCCCCCACAAATGACCCCATTTTGGAAACAAGACCCCTAAGGAACTTATTTAGATGCACAGTGAGCACTTTGAACCCCCAGGTGCTATACAGAAGTTTATAACGCACAGCCTTGAAAATAAAAAATCATTTTTTTTCTCAAAAAATGATTTTTTTAGCCCCCTATTTTTTATTTTCACAATGGTTACAGGAGAAATTGGACCCCAAAAGTTGTTGTCCAGTTTGTCCTGAGTACGCTGGTACCCCA
>JARQOD010000003.1:193307503-193332134 GCA_033576555.1 Oophaga sylvatica | reverse complement strand
GCGCTGGACGTGTTGAGGTCTGCGTATAATTCCCAAAGCGGAACGGAACAGGTTCAAAGCCCACCTGTTTATAGTGGGTCAAACGGCGTACCAGCAAAAAAATGGGGTTTTTTTTTTTTTTTTTATTTAAAAAAAAAGGAGGAGCTGAAGGGGTTTTAAAGCTCTCAAAGAGGAGTACCCAACGTATTAGAAAAGAAAAAACGCTGGGAAAAAACCCCGGGAAAGGGGTTTTAATGTCGCAACCCCCCAAAATAATATTGTGTGAGCCCCAGCAAAAAATCAAGGTTCTATTAGACCGCAGGCAGGATAGCATTTGCGCTGCAGGGTGGGGGAATTAACACCACCCAGCTGCCGTGGTAAAGGGGCGGAGGGGGTCTGAGGAGCCGGGGCCTGTAAGGGCCCCGCGCGAGGGGGCCGGAAGGAGCACAGAGGCGCGTTTCCCTGACAAAAGACCGGGAAGCGTTAGGCCACCCCCCCCGGGGCCCAAAAAAGAGCGCTAACTCCCTCGCTCCTCCCCCCCCCGTCCCAGGCATTGCCTGCGGAAAAAGTAACAAAAACCACAACTTTTAATGAACGCACTGCCACCGCAGCGCTGAAAACACACTGATAAAATGTAATAGCGCTCCCACAGCGACGCAAAGCACCCCACAATAAAAATAAAGATTGGGGATACTCACCCTTGCGAAAAGGGCCCCTTTCAGGATTTGTGGCGCTTGTCCCCTGTTCCCCCAGGGCGAGGAACGCATGCCCCCAGTGTGCGGTTTGCCCCCCCCGCCGGGAAGTCTCCTTCCCCCGGGGGCCGGAAAAGTTTCTCAGGACCCTTATGTAAATTTCAGTCCCCCAAGGAGAGGTTGGGGGGACAGCAGCGCTGGACCCCCGACCCCCTTGGGGATCCGTCTCCTTCCGATATAAAATAAAAAATCTTTGAGGACTGCTCAGCAGCGATATCCCTTTTAGACCCTCAAATCTTAGACTGAAAGCTGAGAGGAGGAGCCCGAGCTGGAGGGGGGATCAACACGCTTTTAATCGAGGTGTCAAATCTATTGGGCCTCCGCCTACCCATCAGAATAAAATATGTGGTCTCTTCTTCCATCTGCAGTGAAATTTTGTTGTAAGTTGTCCTGGTCATGGTCCCCCCATATGTGGGAGAAAACTATTAGGGGGCACAAGTCGGGGGTCGGAAGGGAATAGTGATGTTTTGAAATGCGATTGATGGAATGGCCCTGCGGGGTCATGTTACGTTTGCAAGCCCTGAGTCCTAAACAGTAGAACCCCCCCAAGTGACCCCTTTTGGAAAAATAATCCCCAAGGAATCCTCTAGTTGTGTGGTGAGCACTTTGAATCTCCAAGTTCTTCAAAGAAGTTTATAACGCAGAGCTGTGAAATAAGAAACATTTTTTTTTCCACAAAAAATAATTTTTTTATTCCCCAATTTTTTTTCCCAAGGTAACAGGAGAAATTAGACCCCAAAGTTTTGGCAATTTTTACTGGTAGTGATACCCCTTTGTGGGGGGTAAACCACTGTTTGGGCACAGTCGGGGCCGGAATAAAGGGAGCACTGTTTCAATTTTAACAGCCAATCAGAGGACGTAGCCACGTGGGGATAACCCAAACCCCCTGTGTGAAGCCAAGGGTCTTGTCCTGCGTTTGGGTGACCTTTCGTGACCCCGGCACCCCGACCCGCAAGAACGCGATCCTTTCATGACACATACGCGTGTCACAGGTCATAAGGGGTTATTTATATATAAAAATTTAATAAAATATAAATTATTTATATATAATATATTTTATAATAAATGTTTAATGATAGATATAAAAAGTAAGACCAAAAGTTTGGACAACCTTCTCTTCAAGATTTTTCGTTTTTCATGGTATGAAAATTGTAGAATACACTAAAGGTCAACTAGAATTAACACAGTAGAATTATACATTACACTTTTACAAAAAGTGTGAAACAATTGAAAATATGTCTTTTTCTAGGTTCTTCAAAGTAGCCACCTTTTCTTTGATTACTGCTTTGCCCGAGAAAAGGGAATGGATGGATTCTACATGCCTGGTTCCCACGGAAGCATGGAGGGAGAGGTGTGATGTGTGGGGGTGTTTGTGGTGAAATGTTGGGGATTTATTCAAAATTGAAGGCTAGTAACCAGAAGGCTACCACGCATCTTGCGCAGATGCTATTCCATCCTTTGTGTTTAGTTGGACCATCATTTATTTTTCAACAGGACAATGACCCCAAACACACCCAGGCGGTGTAAGGGCTATTTGACCAAGAAGGGATGTTGGAGTCTACACCAGATTACCTGGCCTCCACAGTCACCAACTGAACCCAATCGAGATGTTTGGGGGAGCTGGACCGCTCACCGCCTCAATTTTAAAAAAATCCCCAACATGTCACCACAAAGCACCCCCACCCATACACACCTCCTCCTGCTTCCGGTGGGAACCAGGCATGTGGTTTCCATCCGTTCCCTTTTTGCCAAAGCGTAAATCAAAGCAAAAGGTGGTACTTTAAAAGAACCTAGAAATATAAGAAAATTTTCGTTGTTTCACATTTTTTTTGTAAAGTGTAATTTTAAATTTCCACATGTGTAATTCATGTTTTGATGCCTTCAGTGTAATTCTACAATTTTTCAGTCATTAAAATACAGAAAAATCTTTGAATGAAAGGTGTGCCAAAACTTTTGGTGTTACTGTGATATTATATTATATATATAATTATATACACGGATTTTGGTAAAAACTTACCTGAAAAATCCTTTTCAGCGAAGGAAGGAGAGAGACAAGTATTATTATGAGGGTAGGCGGAGCCCAGAAAGGAGTTACCTAGATCAAAAGATGGCTGGCTGGCCCCCCTATCCTCCAGTCGTACAAAGCTTTTAGGAAAAGAGCCAAGATCACAGCGGGAAATAACCCTTTGAAGGAACTTCAGAGAAAAAACCAAGGAACGGTTTGCATGCAAAGAAACCAAAAACCACAGAGTTCCAGGTTTTATCACGGAACCTGCTAATGCGAGATCGGCGATGCTGGAACGGCCTTAGCGCGCTGACCTCACCCAGATAATCGCTTCAGATAAGGGTCGCGCTGCATTAAACATAACAACTTTGCCTTGGGAGGGTGCTGTGTTTTTCCTTCCTTCGCTGAAAAGGATTTACAGGTAAGTTTTTACCAAAATCGTGTTTCAGTGCAGAGGGAAGGAAGAGAGCCCAGTATTCATTACTGATGGGAGTCCAAAGCAGTTCAAAATAAGGGGGGGGGGAAAAAACCAAAAAAGGCAAGAAACCCAAAACCTTAACAACAAAGCGCAAACCGCGCTAAAAACAAGTTCCCAGAACTTTAAAACAGCGCCTGGGACCCTACGTCCGAGGGCTGCATCAGGGAAGCATGATGTCCACTAATAAAACCTTGTAAAAGTTGGAAGAGCGCCAAGTTGCCGCTGGGAGCTGCACTGCCGAGGACCTTGATGAAAAGCCCGATGAGGCCCCAGCTCTCTGGAAGGGGCTGAACTTAATGGGCAAGATTCACCCCGAAGGGGTAAGCCCCAAAATAGCTGAGGATCCAACGAGTATAGAATCCTTGGAATCGTTGACCACGCCGACGCCTGCGGAACCACAAACCGGGAGGGCCTCTTACAAAACCTTGAGTAAAGAGATAAAACTTCAAGGCCCGCACTAAATCCAATGTGTGGAAATCTCCTCTTTCGCATTCTTCGGATCCGACAGAGTGAAGGCAACACAATATCCGGTTAACATGAAATTGTGCCACTTTAGGCAAAAATCACCCCGATGCGAAGCACTACCGATCCGGAAAAAAAATCCAGAAAAGGAGGCGAACAGAAAGGCTGCCAACCAAAACTCTCCTCAAGGAATGACCAACAAAAGGGAAAGCCACCTTCCAAGAAAGAAAGAAAGGCTAAAAAACCATAGGTAAAAGGTTTATGCTTGAAACCTCCAAAACAAGGTTGACCGCCAAGGAGACCGGGTGCCTTCCGCGGCGGAAACTTACGGATTTCCTCGGAAAAAGGAGGGGGACGCTTATTTGAAGCAAGGTTCTCCGGAACAATAAAGACAGAGCAGAAATCTGATTTCAGAGTGCTGATGCCAAAACCCTTTTACCCATGCTGCAGAAAAACCAACAGGTTGGGAATGGAAAATTTTCGGTTCCGAGAGGACCCAAAACACGGAAAAGGTTTCCAAATTTTTTGGGTAAATTGTAGTAGCCGGACATCTTGCAGCAAAGGGTAGCAATTACCTCGGGAGAAAACCTCTAAGGGTCAAGTTTCGGTCTCAAGAGCCACGCCGCAAAGAAGGGACATCAAGTCCGGTGAAAAAGGGCCCCTGAGTCAACAAGTCCGGTTTGAAGAGGGAGTGGGAAAAAGGGGTGCCGCCAACGCGAATTATTGTCGAGAACCACACCTTTTGGCCAGTCTGGAGCTACAAAACTTCCGGGTGAAGGCTCCATTCCCCGGGATCCATCCTTCTGCGACTGAGAAAGTCCGCTGTAATATTCTGAACCCCTGGAATGTGAATCGCCGAAATGGCTGGTACACTGGCCTCTGCCCAAATCAGAATTCGGGACACCTCTACCATGAGTCTGGAACTCCTTGTCCCACCTTGGTGATTGATATACGCGACAGCCGTCGCATTGTCTGTCTGCACTCGGACTGGCAGACCGCTCAAAGGGACCGTCCAATGTTGGAGGCAAAGGAAAATCGCCCTCAATTCCAGGATGTTGATCGGAAGAAAAGACTCTTCCGATGACCATACCCCCTGAATCCAGAGATTGTTCCAAAACACCCCCCCAGCCCGTCAGGCTGGCATCGGTGGTTATGACTGACCACTTCGGAGGGAGGAAAGACTTCCCCAGGGAGAATGCCCCTGGACGTAACCACCATTCTAGAGAATCCCGCACCGCGCGAGAAATGGTGACACTGCAATCCAGCGATTGCGACTGGTTCCATCGACTCAAGATGAACCTTTGGAGAGTCCTGGAATGGACATGGGCAAAAGGAATTGCCTCCATGGACGCCACCATCAGTCCCAGAAGACGCATACACTTCCGTAGGGACATTGCCGTTGAGGATTTCATAATCTGTACATGTCGAAGAAGACATGACTGTTTGTCTGGTGGTAGGGAAACTACCGACCGAAACGTGTCGAGATGCATTCCCAAAAAGAGGATTGTCCTCGATGGTTCCAGGGACGACTTCTCCCAATTGACCAGCCAACCGAAGTCCTTCAGAAACTGAAGAGACAAATCCCGAGCCGTCAACGCCTCCTCCTCCGAGGAAGCCATGATCAAAAGATCGTCCAGATAAGGGAGAATCGTAATCCCCTGTCTTCGAAGGATTGCCATGAGGGGCGCCAGAATTTTTGTAAAGACCCTTGGCGCTGAGGCTAAGCCGAACGGCAGAGCCACGAACTGGTAATGATTCTGACCTATGGCAAATCGAAGAAAGCGCTGACGAGCCTTTCCGATGGGAATATGCAAATAGGCGTCGCGAATGTCGATTGACACCAGAAAATCGTTCTGTGACAGAGCTGCCACAACGGAACGAGGCGACTCCATGCGAAATTTCCGGGCATGGACATGCCGGTTTAATCGCTTGAGATCCAGAATCGGGCGAAATTTGTTCTCCTTTTTGGGAACTATAAAAAGGTTGGAATAAAAACCTTTCCCTCGGTCCTCTGACGGAACCGGTATCACTACACCCTTTTGTAGCAGAGATTCGACCTCTCGCTGTAGAGCGACAACAAGCTCGGGTTCCGACGGAACGTGAGATTGACAAAAAACATTTGGGGGTCGAGAAGCAAACTCTATGAAATAGCCTGCGGACACTATCCGCGTTACCCAGAATTCTGGAACGCGAGCCATCCAAGTCTCCTTGAAAAGAAGCAGGCGACCCCCCACTCGAGAATCCTCGAGTGGACCCCTGGCGTCAATCCGACTTTGCGGGCTTCTTGTCAAGTTCCCGCTTGTCCTGGCGGAAACTCTGCTTCCAGGGAGTACGAGTTTTCTGAGAGGATTTCTTTCCTGAGAAGGAAGGACGACCCGATCCCCACGAGGAGTGACTAGATCGTCCTCGGCCCCGAAAGGACCGCCGACCACTATAGACACCAGGCTTACTGGACACCGAGGCCATGGCCCTACGCTGTGGTAATGCTGATTCCTTCGCCTTAGCCTTGGAAATCAGCTCTGTGAGGTCGGATCCAAAAAGATGGCCACCCTTGTAAGGTAAGGCCAACAACCTTGTTTGGAAACTGCGTCCCCGGCCCACTGTCTGAGCCATAAAGCTCTTCTGACTGTGACCGCTGAAGCTTGCGCTTTGGCCAGCAGAGATGCCGTATCCAGACCCGGCATCAAAGATATAACAGGCTGCCGTTTCTAACCATTCACAAGTTTCCCGTATCTCAGATAACGGAGATTCATTTTGCAACTCCGTCTTCAGACGTGCCAACCAGCTTAGAGAAGCTCTAGCAGCACACATGGATCCTAGCACTGCTCGAAATCCATGACCCGCAGCCTCATAGCTTGCTTTTGCCGCCAATTCTGCCTTTCTATCCAAAGGCTCCTGTAAGCTCGCTTTTCCCTTAATAGGGAGTAGTGAGGATTTACTAAGCTGAGATAAAGACACATCCACTTCAGGAGCAGAAGTCCAATTAGCCTTTAACTCCGCAGAGCAAGGATAAAGTGTATCAAAGAAATGCGTTCCATGAAAACGCTTATCTGGACATAGACGTTCCTCCTCTATTACACCATTAAGCTCATCCAGAGCTGGCAATGTTGTACGCGAAGCACGGGACTCCTGGAACATGCGTGCTGATTTACCAGGACGACTAGTTACCTCCTCCGGTAACTGTAATATATCTCTCATGGCTTCAATCAATGCCTCTGTACGCTTCGCCATAGAGGAACGCCCCTGCGGCTCGTCCGCATCTGAATCGGATATTTTCTCCATCCGAATTTAAAGGGGAACTCTGCCCAATATCAGATACATCTGACTCGCTCCGTGTAGAGGCCGGTAACGGCCTGCGTCGCTTCCTCTGAGAGGAATTAGCAGACACATATTGACCTAAAAGGTCAGACAAGTTGTTGATCGATCGAGCGATATCGTCCAATTTTCCACCGCTGTCGACCGCAGCGCTAGACGCCGTGGAGGCCTGCGTATCTGATTGCCGCAATGGCACTGGGACGTGATCCGTGGCATCTGAACTCTGTTCAGACATGTCTCCACCTGTATGAGCAGGTCAAAGCGGTAATACCAGCAAAAACTATGCGGTTTTTTTTTTTTTTTTTTAAACGCTGAAGGGTTAACGCTCCACCAAGCAGGGTTACCCCAGCGGTATTCAGTCAAAAAATTTAGCTGGTAGAAATAACCCTCAGAGGGGTTAATATTGCAAACTCACCACAATATATATATTTGTGACCCCAGCCAATTTTTATGTCTCTGATGAGACTGCAGCTGCAGGATAGCGATCGCTGCGCTGCGGGGTGAGGAATCAGCACTCACCCAGCTGGCCGTGGTGTCTTATGAGGAGAGGAGCGGTCTGAGGAGCCCAGGAGCCTGTGTAATGGCCGCCACAGTGAGGGAGTCGCAGGAGAAACGCCAGAGCGCGCGTCTTCCTGCTCAGAAGACCGGGAATATTTAGGCCACGCCCCCCGCCAGCTCGAATATTGAGCGCGAACTCCCCCGCTCCTGCTCCCTCTCTGTCCTGCAGGTATCTGCCTGCGGACAAAAAATCACCACATCTACTTGTAACAGCGCTGTCACAGCAGCGCTGAAGCATACTGACATACATGTAGTAGCGCTGTCACAGCAGCGCTGAAGCATACTGACATACAAGTAATAGCGCTGCTCATTCAGGCGCTAAAGCACTCACACATAATTATATCAAAAATTTGTGTGGAGTACTCACCAGCCAAGGCGCCACAGGGACCCTCAGGGGTTTCTGGCGCTGTGCCCATGCTTCCCCCCAGGGCGAAGAACGCAGTGACCGCACGTGTGGTTTGCGTCCCGCCAGGGAAGCTCCCCTCATCCCCCAGGGCCGGCAAGGATTCTGCAGGGACTTTGAGTAAATACAGATCCGCCAAGGGAGAGGTTGGGGTACAGCAGCGCTGGTACCCCTGAGACCTCTAGACCAACTAGTGATCCAAGTCTCCTGTCCGAATATAAAATAATAAAATCTTCTGAGGAGCTGCATTAGCAGCGACCATCCTCTGGACCTCAAATCTTAGACTGGAGCTGAGTAGGAGGAGCCCGAGCTGGAGGGGCCAGCCAGTCAGCACTCTTTTGATCTGAGGTAACATCCTGATCTGGGGCTCCGCCTACCCATCAGTAATGAATACTGTGGCTCTCTTCCTTCCATCTGCAGCTGAAATATATATATATATATATATACATACACACATACATACATATACATACACACACATACATAATATATAATGTATACGCCTATGGGAGTGGAGAACAGTGCATATTCATTACCTTAATGAGCGGTACCACCTGACCGCTCTGCACAGAAAGAAGATGCCAGCGCTGAGACCATCGGAGATGAAGGGACCACACGAGGAGGGTGAGTATGATGTCTTCAAGAAGCCGGCAGCTGCCACTGTGCCACAGCCGCCGGCTCCTGCCACGGCTCCCCCGCCGGCTTTCTGGACCGTGACTCGTGTATAAGCCGAGGGGGGGCGTTTTCAGCACAAAAAAAGGTGCTGAAAATCTCGGCTTATACATGAGTGTATACGGTAACCAAAAATTTGTCTTAAAAAAGAAAGAACTCCACTCTCCTGACATGTAATTTTTACTAAATATTTAAATTCATGAAGTTCTGAAACATATTTCTGTAGATCTCTGTATTGTAACAGTCCTTTATTATTCCTAAATTGACAAATGGGAGGTAGTCATTTGGGGTGTGTCTCTACACCATAATACTGGCCAATCAGTGCTGACTATATCAGACTGTGTAGGGACATACTTCTTTGACAAGGGGCATGGTGACACCCAGTTGTCAATTTAAATGGGGTGCTCACTACTATCATATAGTATATAGGAAATAAAGCACCCCACCAATCAGCAGCAGAAGCGGGATGGAAGTAAACCGCGTATGTAGTGGAGTCCCCATAGCTTCACTATGCTGTTTAGTAGGATAGTAGATGATCTGCAGTACACGTTAGTGTCCACTAAACAGTGCACGGAGCTGTGGTGTGCTACTCCGTCCATTGCTTACGTTCATCCACTGCTGGAGCTGGTAATGGGTGATTGGTGGGGGTGTCGGACCTTAATTGATATGATACTGGTAGATTATGTATCCAATGGATACATTATGTCATAATCTTATATTTATAGAAGAAGGAAACAATAAATAAATAGAATAAATAGTAATAAAAAAAATAATGAAAACTGACTGCGCACCTGGTTTGCACATCACAGGGGCAGCAGTTTGAGCACTTGTCCTTCCATAAGATCCAGGAGACTCCGAAGAGCCATCGGCCCAACCTGAACCACTATTAGAAGGCTTGCCCCACGCTGACGTCCCATTGTCAACTGCAGCAGACGGAGATGGAGGTTCCCCCCAAGAGGCTTCAGTCTTTGAATGGACAGGGGGCATATCTCCCCAGCCTGCAAATTCGACAAAATTATTAATTATAGAGCAGAGAGTTTTCTTTCATTAATATAACATTTGTCACCCTCAATGTCCTTTAATATGAATAGAACTGAGCTGCAATAACATACACAACCCTTCAACAGGAGCAGAACTATTTTTTTGGGAAAAAAAAGAGACTTCAATTTCTGGACAATCCCATTAAGGAACCGTGCACATATGCAAATATTTCTGAAAATGTGGACGTGACAGGCAAAACATGAAGATCAAAGCTCTGGGGTTTTGAAACCTTACGTACGAATGAAACATTATTACATGAGCTTATAATATACTATCGTGAATCAGTTCTCTGCACAATACATAATAAAAGTACTTATTGACGCGAAAGGGTCATTAGGATTTCTATGAATTTCATTGTTTATTTCTACAGTACAGACCAAAAGTTTGGACACACTTTCTCATTCAAAGATATTTCTGTATTTTCATGACTGCGAAAATTGTAGAATCACACTGAAGGCATCAAAACTATGAATTAACACATGTGGAATTATACATTACACTTTACAAAAAAGTGTGAAACAACTGAAAATATGTCTTATATTCTAGGTTCTTCAAAGTAGCCACCTTTTGCTTTGATTACTGCTTTGCACGAAGAAAAGGTGAATGGATGGACTCTACATGCCTGGTTCCCACCGTGAAGCATGGAGGTGGTGTGATGTGTGGGGGTGCTTTGCTGGTGACACTGTTGGGGATTTATTCAAAATTGAAGGCATACTGAACCAGCATGGCTACCACAGCATCTTGCAGCAGCATGCTATGCCATCTGGTTTGCATTTAGTTGGACCATCATTTATTTTTCAACAGGACAATGACCCCAAACACACCTCCAGACTGTGTAAGGGCTATTTGACCAAGAAGGAGAGTGTTGGGGTGCTACGCCAGATGACCTGGCCTCCACAGTCACCAGACCTGAACCCAATCGAGATGGTTTGGGGTGAGCTGGACCGCTCACCGCTTCAACTTTGAATAAATCCCCAACAGTGTCACCAGCAAAGCACCCCCACATCATCACACCACCTCCTCCATGCTTCACGGTGGGAACTAGGCATGTAGAGTCCATCAGTTCACCTTTTCTGCGTGCAAAGCTGTAATCAAAGCAAAAGGTGGCTACTTTGAAGAACCTAGAAATAAGACATATTTTCAGTTGTTTTGCACTTTTTTGTAAAGTGTAATGTATAATTCCACATGTGTTAATTCATAGTTTTGATGCCTTCAGTGTGATTCTACAATTTTCATAGTCATGAAAATACAGAAAAATCTTTGAATGAGGTGTGTCCAAACTTTTGGTCTGTACTGTATATTCACAACAACGGGCGCAATTTGTGCCACTTTAGTGTCTAGAACATAATTGTTACAGCTCCTTGTCACATTAGTTGTGCCAAGTGACTATGATGGCCTGCTGCTGGCCATGGCAGTGTGCCATTATGTGCAATCGAGCGCCCAACTCAGGACCTGCAGAAGAGAACTTTTACCAGCCAGGCAGGAACATCAATCAAACAGCAGAGTCTAGGAAAACACGGATTTTGGTAAAAACTTACCTGTAAAATCCTTTTCAGCGAAGGAAGGAAGAGAGACACAGTATTCATTACTGATGGGTAGGCGGAGCCCCAGATCAGGATGTTACCTCAGATCAAAAGAGTGCTGACTGGCTGGCCCCTCCAGCTCGGGCTCCTCCTACTCAGCTCCAGTCGTACCAAAGCTTTTAGGAAAAGAGCCAAGATCACCAGCGGAGCAACATAACCCCTTCTGAAGGAACTTCAGAGAAAAAACACAAGGATACAGGTTATGCATGCAAAGAAAGCCAAAAACCACAGAGTTCCAGGTACTACTCACGGAACCTGACTACTGCGATGAGCTGGCGATGCTGGAACAGAGCCTTAGCGCGCTGACCTCAGCCCAGATAATCGCTATCAGATAAGGGTCGCGCTGCATCTGAAAACATCAACACACTTCTGCCTTGGGAGGGTGCTGTGTCTCTCTTCCTTCCTTCGCTGAAAAGGATTTTACAGGTAAGTTTTTACCAAAATCCGTGTTTCAGCTGCAGATGGAAGGAAGAGAGCCACAGTATTCATTACTGATGGGACGTCCCAAAGCAGTTCAAAAATAAGGGTGGGAAAAACCAACAAAAGGCAGAAACCCAACAACCTTAACAACAAAGCGCAACCAGCGCTAAACACAAGTTCATCCAGAACTTTAAACTACAGCTGCCTGCAGGACCCTACGTCCGAGGGCTGCATCAGCGGAAGCACTGACGTCCACTTTATAAAACCTTGTAAACGTGTGGACAGAGCGCCAAGTTGCCGCTCGGCAGAGCTGCACTGCCGAGGCACCTTGATGAAAAGCCCACGATGAGGCCACAGCTCTCGTGGAATGGGCTTGAATCTTAATCGGGCAAGATTCACCCCGAAGGTGGTAAGCCTCCAAAATAGCTGACCGGATCCAACGAGCTATAGAATCCTTGGAAGCTCGTTGACCACGCCGACGACCTGCTGGAACCACAAACAGGGAGTCCGTCTTACGAAAACCTTGAGTAATAGATAGATAAAACTTCAAGGCCCGCACTAAATCCAATGTGTGTAAATCTCGCTCTTTCGCATTCTTCGGATCCGGACAGAGTGAAGGCAACACAATATCCTGGTTAACATGAAATTGTGACACCACTTTAGGCAAAAAATCACCCCGAGTGCGAAGCACTACACGATCCGGAAAAAACTCCAGAAAAGGAGGCGAACAAGAAAGAGCTGCCAACTCAGAAACTCTCCTCAAGGAAGTGACTGCAACAAGGAAAGCCACCTTCCAAGAAAGTAAAGAAAGGCTAGCAGAAACCATAGGCTCAAAAGGTTTATGCTGAAGAGCCTCCAAAACAAGGTTGAGCCGCCAAGGAGACACGGGTGCCTTCCGCGGCGGAAACTTACGAGATATACCTCGGAAAAAGGAGAGCACGTCTCTATTTGAAGCAATGGTTCTCCGGAACAATAGAGACAGAGCAGAAATCTGACCTTTCAGAGTGCTGACTGCCAAACCCTTGTCTAGCCCATGCTGCAGAAAAGCCAACAGGTTGGGAATGGAAAATTTTCTCGGGTTCCGAGAGGACCCCAAACACCACGAAAAGAAGGTTTCCCAAATTTTGTGGTAAATCCTAGTAGTAGCCGGACATCTTGCAGCACGAAGGGTAGCAATGACCTCGGCTGAGAAACCTCTACGGGTCAAGATTTCGGTCTCAAGAGCCACGCCGTCAAACGCAGGGACATCAAGTCCGGATGACAAACGGGCCCCTGAGTCAACAAGTCCGGTTGAAGAGGGAGTGGAAAAGGAGGTGCCGCCAACAGCGACATTATTGTCGAGAACCACACCCTTCTTGGCCAGTCTGGAGCTATCAAAATAGCTGGAATTCTCTCTAGTCTGATCCGACGCAGTACTAGAGGAAGTAAGGATATCGGCGGGAATACATAGATCAGCTCGAACTGATCCCACTGAGCCACTAGAGCATCCACCGCCACCGCCTTCGGGTCCTTGTACCTGGACATGAATGTCGGTAACTTGGCATTGGACCTGGATGCCATCAAATCCACTTGGGGGGTTCCCCAGCGAGAGCACAGTAGTGCAAAAACTTCCGGGTGAAGGCTCCATTCCCCGGGATCCATCCTTCTGCGACTGAGAAAGTCCGCTGTAATATTCTGAACCCCTGGAATGTGAATCGCCGAAATGGCTGGTACACTGGCCTCTGCCCAAATCAGAATTCGGGACACCTCTACCATGAGTCTGGAACTCCTTGTCCCACCTTGGTGATTGATATACGCGACAGCCGTCGCATTGTCTGTCTGCACTCGGACTGGCAGACCGCTCAAAGGGACCGTCCAATGTTGGAGGCAAAGGAAAATCGCCCTCAATTCCAGGATGTTGATCGGAAGAAAAGACTCTTCCGATGACCATACCCCCTGAATCCAGAGATTGTTCCAAACACCCCCCCAGCCCGTCAGGCTGGCATCGGTGGTTATGACTGACCACTTCGGAGGGAGGAAAGACTTCCCCAGGGAGAATGCCCCTGGACGTAACCACCATTCTAGAGAATCCCGCACCGCGCGAGAAATGGTGACACTGCAATCCAGCGATTGCGACTGGTTCCATCGACTCAAGATGAACCTTTGGAGAGTCCTGGAATGGAACTGGGCAAAAGGAATTGCCTCCATGGACGCCACCATCAGTCCCAGAAGACGCATACACTTCCGTAGGGACATTGCCGTTGAGGATTTCATAATCTGTACATGTCGAAGAAGACATGACTGTTTGTCTGGTGGTAGGGAAACTACCGACCGAAACGTGTCGAGATGCATTCCCAAAAAGAGGATTGTCCTCGATGGTTCCAGGGACGACTTCTCCCAATTGACCAGCCAACCGAAGTCCTTCAGAAACTGAAGAGACAAATCCCGAGCCGTCAACGCCTCCTCCTCCGAGGAAGCCATGATCAAAAGATCGTCCAGATAAGGGAGAATCGTAATCCCCTGTCTTCGAAGGATTGCCATGAGGGGCGCCAGAATTTTTGTAAAGACCCTTGGCGCTGAGGCTAAGCCGAACGGCAGAGCCACGAACTGGTAATGATTCTGACCTATGGCAAATCGAAGAAAGCGCTGATGAGCCTTTCCGATGGGAATATGCAAATAGGCGTCGCGAATGTCGATTGACACCAGAAAATCGTTCTGTGACAGAGCTGCCACAACGGAACGAAGCGACTCCATGCGAAATTTCCGGGCATGGACATGCCGGTTTAATCGCTTGAGATCCAGAATCGGGCGAAATTTGTTCTCCTTTTTGGGAACTATAAAAAGGTTGGAATAAAAACCTTTCCCTCGGTCCTCTGACGGAACCGGTATCACTACACCCTTTTGTAGCAGAGATTCGACCTCTCGCTGTAGAGCGACAACAAGCTCGGGTTCCGACGGAACGTGAGATTGACAAAAAACATTTGGGGGTCGAGAAGCAAACTCTATGAAATAGCCTGCCGACACTATCCGCGTTACCCAGGAATCTGGAACGCGAGCCATCCAAGTCTCCTTGAAAAGAAGCAGGCGACCCCCCACTCGAGAATCCTCGAGTGGACCCCTGGCGTCAATCCGACTTTGCGGGCTTCTTGTCAAGTTCCCGCTTGTCCTGGCGGAAACTCTGCTTCCAGGGAGTACGAGTTTTCTGAGAGGATTTCTTTCCTGAGAAGGAAGGACGACCCGATCCCCACGAGGAGTGACTAGATCGTCCTCGGCCCCGAAAGGACCGCCGACCACTATAGACACCAGGCTTACTGGACACCGAGGCCATGGCCCTACGCTGTGGTAATGCTGATTCCTTCGCCTTAGCCTTGGAAATCAGCTCTGTGAGGTCGGATCCAAAAAGATGGCCACCCTTGTAAGGTAAGGCCAACAACCCTTGTTTGGAAACTGCGTCCCCGGCCCACTGTCTGAGCCATAAAGCTCTTCTGACTGTGACCGCTGAAGCTTGCGCTTTGGCCAGCAGAGATGCCGTATCCAGACCGGCATCAAAGATATAACAGGCTGCCGTTTCTAACCATTCACAAGTTTCCCGTATCTCAGATAACGGAGATTCATTTTGCAACTCCGTCTTCAGACGTGCCAACCAGCTTAGAGAAGCTCTAGCAGCACACATGGATCCTAGCACTGCTCGAAATCCATGACCCGCAGCCTCATAGCTTGCTTTTGCCGCCAATTCTGCCTTTCTATCCAAAGGCTCCTGTAAGCTCGCTTTTCCCTTAATAGGGAGTAGTGAGGATTTACTAAGCTGAGATAAAGACACATCCACTTCAGGAGCAGAAGTCCAATTAGCCTTTAACTCCGCAGAGCAAGGATAAAGTGTATCAAAGAAATGCGTTCCATGAAAACGCTTATCTGGACATAGACGTTCCTCCTCTATTACACCATTAAGCTCATCCAGAGCTGGCAATGTTGTACGCGAAGCACGGGACTCCTGGAACATGCGTGCTGATTTACCAGGACGACTAGTTACCTCCTCCGGTAACTGTAATATATCTCTCATGGCTTCAATCAATGCCTCCGTACGCTTCGCCATAGAGGAACGCCCCTGCGGCTCGTCCGCATCTGAATCGGATATTTCTCCATCCGAATTTAAAGGGGAACTCTGCCCAATATCAGATACATCTGACTCGCTCCGTGTAGAGGCCGGTAACGGCCTGCGTCGCTTCCTCTGAGAGGAATTAGCAGACACATATTGACCTAAAAGGTCAGACAAGTTGTTGATCGATCGAGCGATATCGTCCAATTTTCCACCGCTGTCGACCGCAGCGCTAGACGCCGTGGAGGCCTGCGTATCTGATTGCCGCAATGGCACTGGGACGTGATCCGCGGCATCTGAACTCTGTTCAGACATGTCTCACCTGTATGAGCAGGTCAAAGCGGTAATACCAGCAAAAACTATGCGTTTTTTTTTTTTTAAACGCTGAAGGGTTAACGCTCCACCAAGCAGGGTTACCCCAGCGGTATTCAGTCAAAAAATTTAGCTGGTAGAAATAACCCTCAGAGGGGTTAATATTGCAAACTCACCACAATATATATATTTGTGAGCCCCAGCCAATTTTTATGTCTCTGATGAGACTGCAGCTGCAGGATAGCGATCGCTGCGCTGCGGGGTGAGGAATCAGCACTCACCCAGCTGGCCGTGGTGTCTTATGAGGAGAGGAGCGGTCTGAGGAGCCCAGGAGCCTGTGTAATGGCCGCCACAGTGAGGGAGTCGCAGGAGAAACGCCAGAGCGCGCGTCTTCCTGCTCAGAAGACCGGGAATATTTAGGCCACGCCCCCCGCCAGCTCGAATATTGAGCGCGAACTCCCCCGCTCCTGCTCCCTCTCTGTCCTGCAGGTATCTGCCTGCGGACAAAAAATCACCACATCTACTTGTAACAGCGCTGTCACAGCAGCGCTGAAGCATACTGACATACATGTAGTAGCGCTGTCACAGCAGCGCTGAAGCATACTGACATACAAGTAATAGCGCTGCTCATTCAGGCGCTAAAGCACTCACACATAATTATATCAAAAATTTGTGTGGAGTACTCACCAGCCAAGGCGCCACAGGGACCCTCAGGGGTTTCTGGCGCTGTGCCCATGCTTCCCCCCAGGGCGAAGAACGCAGTGACCGCACGTGTGGTTTGCGTCCCGCCAGGGAAGCTCCCCTCATCCCCCAGGGCCGGCAAGGATTCTGCAGGGACTTTGAGTAAATACAGATCCGCCAAGGGAGAGGTTGGGGTACAGCAGCGCTGGTACCCCTGAGACCTCTAGACCAACTAGTGATCCAAGTCTCCTGTCCGAATATAAAATAATAAAATCTTCTGAGGAGCTGCATTAGCAGCGACCATCCTCTGGACCTCAAATCTTAGACTGGAGCTGAGTAGGAGGAGCCCGAGCTGGAGGGGCCAGCCAGTCAGCACTCTTTTGATCTGAGGTAACATCCTGATCTGGGGCTCCGCCTACCCATCAGTAATGAATACTGTGGCTCTCTTCCTTCCATCTGCAGCTGAAAGAGAAGTTTATTGGGATATTTCCAGACCCTGCAAAAACCCACCACTTCACCATAATGGCTCAAAATGGAGAGTAGGAATTTAGGATAGATTTTCACAAAAAATTCCCAAATATAAATATATTTTAGTATGAATTCGGAAACAATTGCAAGATAAATCTACAGTCTTTGGAAAAATAGACCACAAAAAATACTGTTGGTCCATGCATTATGGATGTACCTAAATACCCCATGCCCTTTGTCCTTTCCCTTCCTCGGTTGAACTAGATGAACATGTGCATTTTTTAAACCGTACTGTATTTAACTATTCCACTATTTTGTTTTTTTACATCCGCCATTCGGGCCTTTTTGTGCTGTGCATCCAATATACTAATTTTTATGGTCTTTACCAATGGGTCGTCGCTCACAGAAAAATTAAAAACTGTGCCATGATTGGATGCACAAAGCAGAAAAAAATAAATTACACACACAAATATCAGGGGCTATTGAAATGCATCAATCAAAAAGTAATTTTAATCTACTGGAAAAAAAAATTGTTATCCTGTTCTGCAAACTACAACTTCACTTAATTACCATCTTGTCTGTTGTAAATTATCATCATTTCACATATTTTTTGAGTTTCAGAAAAAGAATAATCACACGAGGCCAAATCAAGAAGATACGGTAGATGATTAAGGCGCCTTTGTAAAGCTTTTGCTGAAGTTCTAATCTTCACCTGACGAGAATAACTTTTAAAATGATACAGCTTTTTGTGTTAAAAGATTATATATACTATATAAATAAATAATAATACTTATGTACAGTACAGACCAAAAGTTTGGACACACCTTCTCATTCAAAGATTTTTCTGTATTTTCATGACTATGAAAATTGTAGAATCACGCTGAAGGCATCAAAACTATGAATTAACACATGTGGAATTATACATTACACTTTACAAAAAAGTGTGAAACAACTGAAGATTTGTCTTATATTCTAGGTTCTTCAAAGTAGCCACCTTTTGCTTTGATTACTGCTTTGCACGCAGAAAAGGTTAACGGATGGACTCTACATGCCTGGCTCCCACCGTGAAGCATGGAGGAGGTGGTGTGATGATGTGGGGGTGCTTTGCTGGTGACACTGTTGGATTTATTCAAAATTGAAGCGGTGAGCGGTCCAGCTCACCCCAAACCATCTCGATTGGGTTCAGGTCTGGTGACTGTGGAGGCCAGTTCATCTGGCGTAGCACCCCAACACTCTCCTTCTTGGTCAAATAGCCCTTACACAGTCTGGATTTCCCTGTTGAAAAATAAATGATGGTCCAACTAAACGCAAACCGGATGGAATAGCATACTGCTGCAAGATGCTGTGGTAGCCATTCTGGTTCACTATGCTTTCAATTTTAAATAAATCCCCAACATTGTCACCAGCAAAGCACCCCCACACCACCTCCTCCATGCTTCACGGTGGGAACCAGGCATGTAGAGTCCATCCGTTCACCTTTTCTGCGTGCAAAGCAGTAATCAAAGCAAAAGGTGGCTACTTTGAAGAACCTAGAATATAAGACATATTTTCAGTTGTTTCACACTTTTTTGTAAAGTGTAATGTATAATTCCACATGTGGTAATTCATAGTTTTGATGCTTTCAGTGTGATTCTACAATTTTCATAGTCATGAAAATACAGAAAAATCTTTGAATGAGAAGGTGTGTCCAAACTTTTGGTCTGTACTGTATATATACACACACATCTGAACTAGTAGCAGATTTTCAAAGTTGCACTCTCTTCATGCTGTAAAACAGGGGTGGGGAATCTTTTTTCTGCCAAGGGCCATTTGGATATTTATACCATCCTTTAGGGGCCGTACAAACTCCGCCCACAAAGTACATCCTGACTCTGGCACTGTTTTCAAGGCGTAATCTTGCATTGCATGCCCTTCAGTGTTCAGTAGTGAACACTGCGTGTGTGCTAACAGATCAAGAATAAATTAATGAGCTGCAGGCAATCAAAATACAGCTCCCTGCCAAAGCACTGCGGTCCGTGAGAATGTGCCCGGGGGCCGGATAAAAGGTCATCGAGGGCCGTAAATGGCCGTGGGGCCTGAGGTTCCCCACCCCTGCTGTAGAAAGACTACGGATAGTCACACAAATTTCTTTTAGACCATTTTTCTCTTAGACAGTTTCATAAATCTGCTTCTTCATTTCTGCTTGATAGTAGGTGAAATGTTACATTGGCTGCCAGTCTATATCTACAGGTCCTGTGTGCAGACTTTGCAGTGTAGCCTATGAGATGCCGTTTCAACCTGCTAAGAGCTGACAGTGGGAAACTAATCACCAGCAGGAGGCAGGGTAGACAAGTTGAAGCATCAAATAAGATACACTAAGGCTATGTGCACACGTTCAGGATTATTTGCGTTTTTTTCGCGGGAAAAAACGCGTCAAAAGCGCATGAATTAAGCATTCTATCATTAAGAATGAATTCCGCAATTTTTGTGCACATGGTGCGCTTTTTTCCGCGAAAAAAAAACAACGCATCTCGGAAAAAGAACCAACATGTTCATTAATTTCGCGGAATTCTAGCGTTTTTCCCGCTATATTATTGACCTAGAAAGTTCAGGAAAAAAATTGCGGTAAAAACGCGTAAAATCCGCACCAAAAACAAGCAAAAACCGCGCAAAAAAAACGTGCGTTTTTACCGCGAAAAAAGTCCGGTTTTGCTCAGGAATATTCTGCAAACATTCCTGACGTGTGCACTTAGCCTAAGTCTCCACTCTGTAGATGAGGGGCAGTATGTCTATGTCAATGATTAATCTCTGTCTGCTATTAGATGCAAGTACAATTATTTTTTTCTATTTTGTTTACTTATATAATGCCATGATATTCAGTAGTGCTTTACAGACATTATCATCACTGTCTCCATTGAGGCCCACAATCTTAATACTCTATCAGTATGTCTTTGGAGTGTAGGAGGAAACCCACGCAAACACAATGTAATGAGATGTTGACGAGGCAGAGGCATTATGGGAAATGCAGTCTGCATGAGTGGTAACAGGGGGAAGTAAGCATAAAGATAGTAAACAGCAAAATAATATCACATCAACTAGAACAGGTAGGCCAAAGCAAGAATCTTTACCGTATTTTCTAGTAGCCTACGCTACATTATAGAAGAACCAAACAACTTAAATTAACATAGTAACATAGTTAGCAAGGCCGAAAACAGACATTTGTCCATCCAGTTCAGCCTATATTCCATCAGAATAAATCCCCAGATCTACGTCCTTCTAAAGAACCTAATAACTGTAAGATACAATATTGTCACGCTTCAGGAAGACATCCAGGCCTCTCTTGAACCCCTCGACTGAGTTCGCCATCACCACCTCCTCAGGCAAGGAATTCCAGATTCTCACTGCCCTAACAGTAAAGAATCCTCTTCTAAGTTGGTGGAAAAACCTTCTCTCCTCCATACGCAGAAAATGCCCCCTAGTGACAGTCACCTTCCTTAGTATAAACAGATCCTCCGAGAGATATTTGTATTGTCCCCTTATATACTTATACATGGTTATTAGATCGCCCCTCAGTTGTCTTTTTTCTAGATTAAATAATCCTAATTTTGTTAATCTCTCTGGGTATTGTAGTTCCCCCATCCCCTTTATTAATTTTGTTGCCCTCCTTTGTACTCGCTCTATTTCCATTATATCCTTCCTGGTCACCGGTGCACAAAACTGTACACCATGTGGGGTCTAACCAGGGATTTGTACAGAGGCAGTATAATGCTCTCATCATGTTTATCCAGACCTCTTTTAATGCACCCCATGATCCTGTTTGCCTTGGCAGCCGCTGCCAGGCACTGGCTGCTCCAGGTAAGTTTATCATTAACTAGGATCCCCAAGTCCTTCTCCATGTCAGATTTACCCAGTGGTTTCCTGTTCAGTGTGTAATGGTGATATTGATTCCTTCTTCCCAGGTGTATAACCATAAGCCCCCGCCTCACATAGCGAGATCGCTGCTGAGTCACTAGTTTTGTGACGCAACAGCGATCTCCCCAGCGATATCGCTGTGTGTGACATTCAGCAACGATCAGCCCCCCTGCCGGGTATCGCTGGTCGTCGCTGAATGTCCTGGACATTTTTTTGATCATTGCTCTCCCGCTGGCCAGCACGCATCGCTGCGTGTGGCAGGCAGGAGACCAGCTGGTAACCAAGGTACACATCGGGTTTTCAGACGCCGGGCGGTGCCTAGAAACCCGATGTGTACGTTGGATACCAGCGCGCTGCTGCAGGGGAGCTGGAAACCAAGGTACACATCGGGTTTCCCGATGCCGTGCAGCGGGCTTGTATCCAACGTACACTGCGGGTAACTAAGCGAAGTTACCCGCAGTGTCGCTGTCTTGATTGCTGCCTGTTTGGCAGCTCAGCAGCGATCATGTTCATATCGTTGTCGGGATCGCTGGTGTGTCGCTATGTGTGAAGGGGCCCTTACATTTATCATTGTTAAACTGTATCTGCCACCTTTCGGCCCAAGTTTCCAACTTATCAAGATCCATCTGTAGCAGAATACTATCTTCTCTTGTACTGACTGCTTTACATAGTTTTGTATCATCTGCAAATATTGATATTTTACTGTGTAAAGTACTCAACCAAGCAGGAAAAATTAAATTTTTTTCTTGCATTACTACAATGTCCTAAAAAGAACTAATACAAGTCATTCCTATGGTCCCAGAGGAAAAGTCTGCAGTCACTTCATGTGACTGCAGACTGCTGAATCGTGAAGGCGTGCAGTGCACATAATGTCACAATTCCCCTGTCTTTCCTGTGCTGGTGGGCAGACACATAAATGCATGTCAGTGATTAACATACTTGGAAGTCACATGCTGACTTTTCTCACGTGGCTTCACTCAAAAGAAGAGAACTGATAAAAGCGCAGGAGTGCAGTCATTACATGACCACAAGTGTGTACATTACACACAGTCATGTGTCTGCCTACTCTCACGAGGCATAGAGGAATCATGGCAGTATGCATATTGCACACTGTCACAATTTGACAGTCTGCAGTCAGATAAAGTGAGCATAAAAACAATAATAAAAAATGCTGATGTTTTGTTTCAACCAAGGACGTTATGGGCAACATTTGCCAGTCTATGTCCATGCAGTGACAAAGGCAGGAGAAGTCCATAAAATGTATGAATTGTGAAATATTCGCCACATATGAATCCAACTGAAGGTTCAAACATGATGTGAACAAAGTCTTAGAGATTTGGGGGGAAAAAATGGTAAGGATCAGCCTTAAGGGGGTTTCCCACGAACAAAAGATCATTTTATTTACTAGATCTTGGAATAATAATAACTTTGACAATAGGAAGTGATTTAAAAATGTCCGTGCTGAGATAATCTTCTAAATGTGTCCCTGCTGTGTACTGTGTAATGTCTGTGTCTGACAGTACAGGAACATGGTATCACCATACCACAGCACCTGTGAAGCAAAAGACAATATACAGACATTAAAACATTTCCTTGCCTGTTTTTACGTAATGTTTTATCTCACAGAAAGAATCTTCTGTGTTCCTGTGCTGTCCTATCTGTATGTTTCCTCCCCTGCCCAAGAGATGTGGTATGATCAGACCATGTTCCTGAACGGTGAGACACAGACATTACACAGTACACAGCAGGGGAACATTTATAAGATTATCTCAGTGCAGGAACATTTATTTTTGATCTCTTCCTATTATGGACCTTTTTTTCATTACAAGATCTGGTGAATAAAATGAACTTTTGTTCATGGGACAACCCCTCCAAGTTTGTTCTTTTGTTCATGATTGATTTAGATTTAGGTAGTGTAATTAATTAATATATCCATGTTCTTCCATAGATGTCTAAATGGGAGACAGCCACTTTAGCTCAGTCTATGTTGGGAATTTGTGGCTCAAAATCATATAGAGTAAAAACAAGCTTACACCACTATAAATATAAATTACAAAATAAGTATAATTGGAACAGAACGTTTATCATCCTAAATTATCATCCTAAATTAATATATTGTTAAAGGAAAACAAAATACAATTAAAATCACTATAACGGTAAAAAAACAAAATAAAAAGTAACGTGAACAGAACCATGGTGCATTGAGGGAGGAAAGTGTTTTCATGTACTAGACCTGTACATGAAAAACTTTTTGGCCTTGCTAACTATTTTAGTATGCGGGTAGGTGACAAGGAGATTCTGTCCCACATCTCAAAAACAGCTGCCAATGGTCCCAATGATTGGTGGCAATCATGGTATCCTCCCTCCCTTCACTACAGTAGGTCAACATAGGGTCGACAAAGTTGTTCAGAATCTAGGAGCCAGCCAAAAAATTTAGGAGCCAGAATTTTTGCCTGCCCATTATCATCATCAATGCCTCCCCTCATCATTGCCTGCCCATCATCATCATCGCCTCCCTATCATCATCATTGCCTCCCCATTAATATCATCATCATCATTGCCTTCCCATTATCATCATTGCCTCCCCATTAATATCATCATCATTGCCTTCCCATTATCATTGCCTCCCTATCATCATCATTGTCTCCCCATCATCATCATCTCCCCATTAATATCATCATCATTGCCTTCCCATTATCATTGCCTCCCCATTAATATCATCATCATCGCCTCCCCATCATTATCATTGCCTCCCCATTAATATCATCATCATCATTGCCTTCCCATTATCATTGCCTCCCCATCATCATCATTATCATTGCCTCCCCATTAATATCATCATCATTGCCTTCCCATTATCATTGCCTCCCCATCATCATAATTGCCTCCCCATTAATATCATCATCATCATTATTGCCTTCCCATTATCATTGCCTCCCCATTAATATCATCATCATCGCCTTCCCATTATCATTGCCTCCCCATTAATATCATCATCATCATTGCCTTCCCATTATCATTGCCTCCCCATCATCATCATTGCCTTCCCATTATCATTGCCTCCCCATTAATATCATCATCATCGCCTTCCCATAATCATTGCCTCCCCATCATCATCATCATCGCCTCCTCACCACCATCACTGCCTCCCCCCACCACCATCACACATACAGCACGGCAAGCAGCACTCTCTCACATACACACACGCAGGCGCACACACACACGCCTCACCTGTCCGGCATCCGCGCGCTCTCTGCCACAGCCGGCCGCTGAATGATGACGTCATTCAGCGGCGCTGCTGTGAGAGAGGAAGCGTCGGCGCAGGCGCCCCCTGGACCTCCGGAGCTGCGGCAGCGGAGAGGTATGTATTGCGCCGGCTGCTGCCGGGGCCCTGAGCAAGCGGTGGGGCCCAGTGGCGGCGCTGACACCGCTAACGGGCACCGGGGTGCCCGACGGCAAGTGGGCCCCCACGCCTGCTCAGGGCCCCTCTTTAATTCCCCGGGTGCCAGGTATGATTTTCTAGGCGCCACTGGCGA
>JARQOD010000003.1:193230003-193305003 GCA_033576555.1 Oophaga sylvatica | reverse complement strand
CACAAACAAACACACATACAGTTAGGTCCATAAATATTTGGACAGAGACAACATTTATCTAATTTTGGTTCTAGACATTACCACAATGAATTTGAAACAAAACAAATCAGATGCAGTTGAAGTTCAGACTTTCAGCTTTCATTTGAGGGTATCCACATTAAAATTGGATGAAGGGTTTAGGAGTTTCAGCTCCTTAACATGTGCCACCCTGTTTTTAAAGGGACCAAAAGTAATTGGACAAATGACTCCAAGGCTATTTCATGGACAGGTGTGGGCAATCCCTTTGTTATGTCATTCTCAATTAAGCAGATGAAAGGGCCAGAGTTGATTTGAGGTGTGGTGTTTGCATTTGGAAGGTTTTGCTGTGAAGGAAACATGTGGTCACAGGAGCTCTCCATGCAGGTGAAACAAGCCATCCTTAAGCTGCAAGAACAGAAAAAAAACCATCCAAGAAATTGCTACAACATTAGAAGTGGCAAAATCTACAATTTGGTACATCCTGAGAAAGAAAGAAAGCACTGGTGAACCCATCAATCCAAAAAGACCTGGGAGCCCACGGAAGACAACAGTGGTGGATGATCGCCGCATACTTTCTTTGGTGAAGAAGAACCCGTTCACAACATCAACTGAAGTCCAGAACACTCTCAGTGAAGTAGGTGTATCTGTCTCTAAGTCAACAGTAAAGAGAAGACTCCATGAAAGTAAATACAAAGGGTTCACATCTAGATGCAAACCATTCATCAATTCCAAAAATAGACAGGCCAGAGTTAAATTTGCTGAAAAACACCTCCAGAAGCCAGCTCAGTTCTGGAAAAGTATTCTATGGACAGATGAGACAAAGATCAACCTGTACCAGAATGATGGGAAGCCAAAAGTTTGGAGAAGAAAGGGAACGGCACATGATCCAAGGCACACCACATCCTCTGTAAAACATGGTGGAGGCAACGTGATGGCATGGGCATGCATGGCTTTCAATGGCACTGGGTCACTTGTGTTTATTGATGACATAACAGCAGACAAGAGTAGCCGGATGAATTCTGAAGTGTACCGGGATATACTTTCAGCCCAGATTCAGCCAAATGCTGCAAACTTGATTGGACGGCGCTTCATAGTACAGATGGATAATGACCCCAAGCATACAGCCAAAGCTACACAGGAGTTCATGAGTGCAAAAAAGTGGAACATTCTTCAATGGCCAAGTCAATCACCAGATCTTAACCCAATTGAGCATGCATTTCACTTGCTCAAATCCAGACTTAAGAGGGAAAGACCCACAAACAAGCAAGACCTGAAGGCTGCGGCTGTAAAGGCCTGGCAAAGCATTAAGAAGGAGGAAACCCAGCGTTTGGTGATGTCCATGGGTTCCAGACTTAAGGCAGTGATTGCCTCCAAAGGATTCGCCACAAAATATTGAAAATAAAAATATTTTGTTTGGGTTATGTTTATTTGTCCAATTACTTTTGACCTCCTAAAATGTGGAGTGTTTGTAAAGAAATGTGTACAATTCCTACATTTTCTAACACATATTTTTGTTCAACCCTTCAAATTAAACGTTACAATCTGCACTTGAATTCTGTTGTAGAGGTTTCATTTCAAATCCAATGTGGTGGCATGCAGAGCCCAACTCGTGAAAATTGTGTCACTGTCCAAATATTTCTGGCCCTGACTGTATATACACACACAATATATATATATATATATATATATATATATATATATATACACACATACATACAGATACATTTACACACACTTGCACATACAATACATAAATACAGTGGGGGAAATAAGGATTTGATCCTTTGCTGATTTTGTAAGTTTGCCCACTGACAAAGACATGAGGAGTCTATCATTTTAAGGGTATGTTAATTTTAACATTGAGAGAATATAAAAAAAAAATCCAGAAAATCACATTGTATAAATTATATAAATTTATTTGCATTTTGCAGTGAGAAATAAGTATTTGATCCCCTACCAACCATTGAGTTCTGGCTCCTACAGACCAGTTAGACGCTCCTAATCAACTCATTACCTGCATTAAAGACAGCTGTCTTATATAGTCACCTTTATAAAAGACTCCTGTCCACAGACTCAATTAATCAGTTAGACTCTAACCTCTACAACATGGGCAAGAACAAAGAGCTTTCTAAGGATGTCAGGAACAAGATCATAGACCTGCACAAAGCTAGAATGGGCTACAGGACCATAAGTAAAGGGTATGCCACACTAAACAACATCGCTAACGGGATCGCTAAAAAACGTCACTATTTAGCGATCCCGTTAGCGATGTTGTTGTGTGCGGCATCTGTCAGCGACGAGCTCCCTGCTGAGATCCTGCTGTGATCTCGCTCGTCGCTGGAATCGTTCCGGACCCTATTTTATCGTCGGCGCTCCCGCTGGGTAAGTATTATCGCTGAGTGTGGCACCTTTTCTTAGCGATTTAGCGGTACTTTTGTACCGCTAAAGTCGTTAAGGAGATCGCTAACCGCGATAGCGTCCTTAACGATGTCGCTAAGTTAAGCCGCACTCAGCGATATATAAACAATCCCGCTAGCGATCGCATTAGTATGCGTCGTTATCGTTATCGCTAGCGGGATTGTTTAGTGTGGCAGTACCTTAAGACGCTGGGTGAGAAGGAGACAACTGTTGGTGCAATAGTAAGAAAATGGAAGAAATACAAAATGACTGTCAATCGACATCGATCTGGGGCACCATGCAAAATCTCACTTTGTGGGGTATCCTTGATCATGAGGAAGGTGAGAGATCAGCCTAAAACTACACAGTGGGAACTTGTTATTGATCTCAAGGCAGCTGGGACCACAGTCACCAAGAAAACCATTGGTAACACATTACGCCGTAAAGGTTTAAAATCCTGCAGTGCCCACAAGGTCCCCCTGCTGAAGAAGGCACATGTGCAGGCCCACCTGATGTTTGCCAATGAACATCTGGATGATTCTGTGAGTGATTGGGAGAAGGTGCTGTGGTCAGATGAGACAAAAATTGAGGTCTTTGGCATTAACTCAACTTGCCATGTTTGGAGGAAGAGAAATGCTGCCTATGACCCAAAGAACACCGTCCTCACTGTCAAGCATGGAGGTCGAAACATTATATTTTGGGGGTGTTTCTCTGCTAAGGGCATAGGATTATTTCATCACATCAATGGAAGAATAGATGGAGCCATATACTGTAAAATCCTGAGTGACAACCTCCTTCCCTCCTCCAGGGCATTAAAAATGGGTCGTGGCTGGTTCTTCCAGCAAGACAATGACCTAAAAAAATACAGCCAACGCAACAAAGGAGAGGCTCAAAAAGAAGCACATTAAGGTCATGGAGTGGCATAGCCTGTCTCCAGACCTTAATCCCATAGAAAACTTATGGAGGGAGTTGAAGCTCTGAGTTGCCAAGCGACAGCCTCAAAATCTTAATGATTTAGAGATGGTCTGCAAAGAGGAGCGGACCAAAATTCTACCTGACATGTGCGCAAACCTCATCATCAACTACAAAAAACATCTGACTGCTGTGCTTGCCAACAAGGGTTTTGCCACCTAGTATTAAGTCTTGTTTGCCAGAGGGATCAAATACTTATTTCTCACTGCAAAATGGAAATGAATTTATATAATTTATACAATGTGATTTTCCGGATTTTATTTTTGATATTCTATCTCTCAATCACCCCATCACTCTCCTTCATGGTAAAATATCTGCTAGGAAACCACTGCTAAGGACAGGCAACAAGCAGAAGAGACTTGTTTGGGCTAAAGAACACAAGGACCAGTAGACATTAGACCAGTGGAAATCTGTGCTTTGGTCTGATGAGTCCAAATTTCATATCTTTGGTTCCAACCACGGTGTCTTTGTGCGATGCAGAAAAGGTGAACGGATGCAGTCTACATGCCTGGTTCCCACCGTGAAGCATGGAGGAGGAGGTGTGATGGTGTGGGGGTGCTTTGCTGGTGACACTGTTGGGGATTTATTCAAAATTGAAGGCATACTGAAGCAGCATGGCTACCACAGCATCTTGCAGCGGCATGCTATGCCATCCGGTTTGCGTTTAGTTGGACCATCATTTTTTTTTCAACAGGACAATGACCCCAAACACACTTCCAGGCTGTGTAAGGGCTATTTGACCAAGAAGGAGAGTGATGAGGTGCTACGCCAGATGACCTGGCCACCACAGTCACTAGACCTGAACCCAATCGAGATGGTTTGGGGTGAGCTGGACCGCAGAGTGAAGGCAAAAGGGCCAAAAAATGCTAAGCATCTCTGGGAACTCCTTCAAGACTGGTGGGAGACCATTTCCGGTGACTACCTCTTGAAGCTCATCAAGAGAATGCCAAGAGTGTGCAAAGCAGTAATCAAAGCAAAAGGTGGCTACTTTGAAGAACCTAGAATATAAGACATATTTTCAGTTGTTTCACACTTTTTTGTTAAGTATATAATTCCATATGTGTTAATTCATAGTTTTGATGCCTTCAGTGTGAATGTACAATTTTTCATAGTCATGAAAATACAGAAAAATCTTTGAATGAGGTGTGTCCAAACTTTTGGTCTGCAATATATATATATATATATATATATATATATATATATATATATATATATATATACACACATATATATATATATAATATATATATATATACACACATACATACACACACACTATGGCATCGGGAGGGCGGTAATGTCACGATGGGGGCAGGCTTTGCAGCGTTGAAAATCTCCCCCCCCCCATGTGCTCACTCACCTATCCACTCTCTCCCCATGTGCTGACTTCTCCAGTCTGTGCTCTCTTCTTTGACCTGTCTACCCCATGTGCTATCCCCCTTGTCTGCTGTCTCTCTCCTTCCTGTGCTGTGTTCTCCCCTCATGTGCTGTCCTGTTTGAGCTGTCTCCCCCCTGAGCTCTGTCTCTCTCACCCCTGTGCGCTTTCTCTCTCCCATCTGCTGTCTTCTCCTCTCATGTGATCTTCTCTTTGACCTGTGTACCCCATGTGCTCTGCCCCTTGTCTGCTCTCTCTTTCCACCATTGTGCTATCTTCTTCCCTCATGTGTCCTCTTTCCTATGTGCACTCACCCCTCCCCCTGTGTTAAAATGAAAGCAAAGTAGGAAAAGGTAACATTTTATTAACATGGAAAAATTTATGACAAAGGTGCTTTATATTTATATATACACCATATCTGGTGTTCCGCTGGTGGTACCGCGCAAGACTGCGTACGGCGCATACAGTGTGTGTGCTGTGTACGGCATATACAGAGTGTGTGTGTGGTGCGTACGGCGTATACAGTGTGTGTGTGGGGTGTATGGCGTATAGAGTGTGTGTGGTGCGTTTGGTGTAGAGTGTGTGGTGCGTACGGCGAATACAATGTGTGTGTGTGGTGCGTACGGCGTATACAGTGTGTGTGTGTGGTGCGTATGGCATATACAGTGTTTGTGTGGTACGTGATAGAGTGCGTGTGTGTCTGGTGGTGAGTACGGTGTATACAGAGTGTGTGGTGCGTACGGCAAATACAGTGTGTGTGTGGTGGGTAATGGCGTATACAGTGTGTGTGGTGCGTACAGCGTATAGTATGTGGTGCGTACGGCGTATACAGTGTGTGTGTGATGCGTACGGCGTATACAGTGTGTGTAGTGCGTATGGCGTATACAGTGTGTGTAGTGCGTATGGCGTATACAGTGTGTGTGTGGTGTATATGGCGTATACAGTGTGTGTGTGTGTGTGGTGCATATGGCGTATACAGTGTATGTGTGTGGTGCGTACGGCGTATACAATGTGTGTGTGGTGCGTACGGCATATACAGTGTGTGTTTGTGTGTGGTGCGCACGGCATACAGTGTGTGTGTGTGGTGCGTACGGTGTATACAGTGTGTGTGTGTGTTGCGTACGGCGTATACAGTGTGTGTGTGTGTGTGGTGCGTACGGCGTATACAGTGTGTGTGCGTGGTGCGACGGTGTTCCGCTGGTGGTACCGCACAAGAGGTTGGTACCACCAGCAGTTTCCATATTGAGACCCTCATCACTTGGGTGTCCCAATATGGTGGTCGGTGAACTTTCCGCCGCTTGTAATTCTTGGATCCGGACACATCTGGACTGAACAGGATGTGAAGACATTACAAGGTAAGTATATATGACATATATATATATATATATATATATATACACACACACACACTACATATACACATACATACGGACATACACATACTGTACATACGGACATACACATGTATACACACACAACATATACAGAGGCATGTAAAACACGGATTTTGGTAAAGACTTACCTGTAAAATCCTTTTCAGCGAAGGAAGGAAGAGAGACACAGTATTCATTACTGATGGGTAGGCGGAGCCCCAGATCAGGATGTTACCTCAGATCAAAAGAGTGATGACTGGCTGGCCCCTCCAGCTCGGGCTCCTCCTACTCAGCTCCAGTCGTATCAAAGCTTTTAGGAAAAGAGCCAAGATCACCAGCGGAGCAACATAACCCCTTCTGAAGGAACTTCAGAGAAAAAAACACAAGGATACAGGTTATGCATGCAAAGAAAGCCAAAAACCACAGAGTTCCAGGTACTACTCACGGAACCTGACTACTGCGATGAGCTGGCGATGCTGGAACAGAGCCTTAGCGCGCTGACCTCAGCCCAGATAATCGCTATCAGATAAGGGTCGCGCTGCATCTGAAAACATCAACACACTTCTGCCGTGGGAGGGTGCTGTGTCTCTCTTCCTTCCTTCGCTGAAAAGGATTTTACAGGTAAGTCTTTACCAAAATCCGTGTTTCAGCTGCAGATGAAGGAAGAGAGCCACAGTATTCATTACTGATGGGACGTCCCAAAGCAGTTCAAAAATAAGGGTGGGAAAAAACCAACAAAAGGCAGAAACCCAACAACCTTAACAACAAAGCGCAACCAGCGCTAAACACAAGTTCATCCAGAACTTTAAACTACAGCTGCCTGCAGGACCCTACGTCCGAGGGCTGCATCAGCGGAAGCACTGACGTCCACTTTATAAAATCTTGTAAACGTGTGGACAGAGCGCCAAGTCGCCGCTCGGCAAAGCTGCACTGCCGAAGCACCTTGATGAAAAGCCCACGATGAAGCCACAGCTCTCGTGGAATGGGCTCGAATCTTAATCGGGCAAGATTCACCCCGAAGACGGTAAGCTTCCAAAATAGCTGACCGGATCCAACGAGCTATAGAACCCTTGGAAGCTCGTTGACCACGCCGACGACCTGCCGGAACCACAAACAGGGAGTCCGTCTTACGAAAACCTTGAGTAATAGATAGATAAAACTTCAAGGCCCGCACTAAATCCAATGTGTGTAAATCTCGCTCTTTCGTATTCTTCAGATCCGGACAGAGTGAAGGCAACACAATATCCTGGTTAACATGAAATTGTGACACCACTTTAGGCAAAAAATCACCCCGAGTGCGAAGCACTACACGATCCGGAAAAAACTCCAGAAAAGGAGGCGAGCAAGAAAGAGCTGCCAATTCAGAAACTCTCCTCAAGGAAGTGACTGCAACAAGGAAAGCCACCTTCCAAGAAAGTAAAGAAAGGCTAGCAGAAACCATAGGTTCAAAAGGTTTATGCTGAAGAGCCTCCAAAACAAGGTTGAGCCGCCAAGGAGACACGGGTGCCTTCCGCGGCGGAAACTTACGAGAGATACCTCGGAAAAAGAAGAGCACGTCTCTATTCGAAGCAATGGTTCTCCGGAACAATAAGGACAGAGCAGAAATCTGACCTTTCAGAGTGCTAACTGCCAAACCCTTGTCTAGCCCATGCTGCAGAAAAGCCAACAGGTTGGGAATGGAAAATTTTCTCGGGTTCCGAGAAGACCCCAAACACCACGAAAAGAAGGTTTCCCAAATTTTGTGGTAAATCCTAGAAGTAGCCGGACATCTTGCAGCACGAAGGGTAGCAATGACCTCGGCTGAAAAACCTCTACGGGTCAAGATTTCGGTCTCAAGAGCCACGCCGTCAAACGCAGGGACATCAAGTCCGGATGACAAATGGATATTGGCGGGAATACATAGATCAGCTCGAACTGATCCCACTGAGCCACTAGAGCATCCACCGCCACCGCCTTCGGGTCCTTGTACCTGGACATGAATGTCGGTAACTTGGCATTGGACCTGGATGCCATCAAATCCACTTGGGGGGTTCCCCAGCGAGAGCACAGTAGTGCAAAGACTTCCGGGTGGAGGCTCCATTCCCCGGGATCCATCCTTCTGCGACTGAGAAAGTTCGCTGTAATATTCTGAACCCCTGGAATGTGAATCGCCGAAATGGCTGGTACATTGGCCTCTGCCCAAATCAGAATTCGGGACACCTCTACCAAGAGTCTGGAACTCCTTGTCCCACCTTGGTGATTGATATACGCGACAGCCGTCGCATTGTCTGTCTGCACACGGACTGGCAGACCGCTCAAGGGACCGTCCAATGTTGGAGGCAAAGGAAAATCGCCCTCAATTCCAGGATGTTGATCGGAAGCACAGACTCTTCCGGTGACCATACCCCCTGAATCCAGAGATTGTTCCAAACACCCCCCCAGCCCGTCAGGCTGGCATCGGTGGTTATGACTGACCACTTCAGAGGGAGGAAAGACTTCCCCAGGGAGAATGCCCCTGGCCGTAACCACCATTCTAGAGAATCCCGCACCGCGCGAGAAATGGTGACACTGCAATCCAGCGATTGCGACTGATTCCATCGACTCAAGATGAACCTTTGAAGAGTCCTGGAGTGGAACTGGGCAAAAGGAATTGCCTCCATGGACGCCACCATCAGTCCCAGAAGACGCATACACTTCCGTAGGGACATTGCCGTTGAGGATGCCATAATCTGTACATGTCGAAGAAGACATGACTGTTTGTCTGGTGGTAGGGAAACTACCGACCGAAACGTGTCGAGATGCATTCCCAAAAAGAGAATTGTCCTCGATGGTTCCAGGGACGACTTCTCCCAATTGACCAGCCAACCGAAGTCTTTCAGAAACTGAAGAGACAAATCCCGAGCCGTCAACGCCTCCTCCTCCGAGGAAGCCACGATCAAAAGATCGTCCAGATAAGGGAGAATCGTAATCCCCTGTCTTCGAAGGAGTGCCATGAGGGGTGCCAGAATTTTTGTAAAGACCCTTGGCGCTGAGGCTAAGCCGAACGGCAGAGCCACGAACTGGTAATGATTCTGACCTATGGCAAATCGAAGAAAGCGCTGATGAGCCTTTCCGATGGAATATGCAAATAGGCGTCGCGAATGTCGATTGACACCAGAAAATCGTTCTGTGACAGAGCTGCCACAACGGAACGAAGCGACTCCATGCGAAATTTCCGGGCATGGACATGCCGGTTCAATCGCTTGAGATCCAGAATCGGGCGAAATTTGTTCTCCTTTTTGGGAACTATAAAAAGGTTGGAATAAAAACCTTTCCCTCGGTCCTCTGACGGAACCGGTATCACTACACCCTTTTGTAGTAGCGATTCGACCTCTCGCTGTAGAGCGACAACAAGCTCGGGTTCTGACGGAACGCGAGACTGACAAAAAACATTTGGGGGTTGAGAAGCAAACTCTATGAAATAGCCTGCCGACACTATCCGCGTTACCCAGGAATCTGGAACGCGAGCCATCCAAGTCTCCTTGAAAAGAAGCAGGCGACCCCCCACTCGAGAATCCTCGAGTGGACCCCTGGCGTCAATCCGACTTTGCGGTTTTCTTGTCAAGTTCCCGCTTGTTCTGGCGGAAACTCTGCTTCCAGGGAGTACGAGTTTTCTGAGAGGATTTCTTTCCTGAGAAAGAAGGACGACCCGATCCCCACGAGGAGTGACTAGATCGTCCTCGGCCCCGAAAGGACCGCCGACCACTATAAACACCAGGCTTACTGGACACCGAGGCCATGGCCCTTCGCTGTGGTAATGCTGATTCCTTCGCCTTAGCCTTGGAAATCAGCTCTGTGAGGTCGGATCCAAAAAGATGGCCACCCTTGTAAGGTAAGGCCAACAACCCTTGTTTGGAAACTGCGTCCCCGGCCCACTGTCTGAGCCATAAAGCTCTTCTGACTGTGACCGCTGAAGCTTGCGCTTTGGCCAGCAGAGATGCCGTATCCAGACCGGCATCAAAGATATAACAGGTTGCCTCCCGTATCTCAGATAACGGAGATTCATTTTGCAACTCCGTCTTCAGACGTGCCAACCAGCTTAGAGAAGCTCTAGCAGCACACATGGATCCTAGCACTGCTCGAAATCCATGACCCGCAGCCTCATAGCTTGCATTTGCCGCCAATTCTGCCTTTCTATCCAAAGGCTCCTGTAAGCTCGCTTTTCCCTTAATAGGGAGTAGAGAGGATTTACTAAGCTGAGACAAAGACACATCCACTTCAGGAGCAGAAGTCCAATTAGCCTTTAACTCCGTAGAGCAAGGATAAAGTGTATCAAAGAAATGCGTTCCATGAAAACGCTTATCTGGACATAGACGTTCCTCCTCTATTACACCATTAAGCTCATCCAGAGCTGGCAATGTTGTGCGCGAAGCACGGGACTCCTGGAAAATGCGTGCTGATTTACCAGGACGACTAGTTACCTCCTCCGGTAACTGTAGTATATCTCTCATGGCTTCAAATAATGCCTCCGTACGCTTCGTCATAGAGGAACGCCCCTGCGGCTCGTCCGCATCTGAATCGGATATTTCACCATCCGAATTTAAAGGGGAACTCTGCCCAATATCAGATACATCTGACTCGCTCCGTGTAGAGGCCGGTAACGGCCTGCGTCGCTTCCTCTGAGAGGAATTAGCAGACACATATTGACCTAAAAGGTCAGATAAGTTATTAATCGATCGAGCGATATCATCCAATTTACCACCGCTGTCGACCGCAGCGCTACGTATCTGATTGCCGCAATGGCACTGGGACGTGAACCGCGGCATCTGAACTCTATTCAGACATGTCTCGCCTGTATGAGCAGGTCAAAGCGGTAATACCAGCAAAAACACTATGCGGTTTTTTTTTTTTTTTTTTTCAAACGCTGAAGGGTTAACGCTCCACCAAGCAGAGTTACCCCAGCGGTATTCAGTCAGCAAATTTAGCAGGTAGAAATAACCCTCAAAGGGGTTAATATTGCAAACTCACCAAAATATATATATATTTGTGAGCCCCAGCCAATTTTTTATGTCTCTGATGAGACAGCAGCTGCAGGATAGCGATCGCTGCGCTGTGGGGTGAGGAATCCGCACTCACCCAGCTGGCCGTGGTGTCTATATGAGGAGGGGAGCGGTCCGAGGAGCCCAGGAGCCTGAGTAATGGCCGCCACAATGAGGGGGTCGCAGGAGAAAAGCCAGAGCGCGCGTCTTCCTGCTCAAAAGACCGGGATAGATAGGCCACGCCCCCTGCTAGCTCAAATAATGAGCGCGAACTCTCCCCGCTCCTGCTCCCTCTCTGTCCTGCAGCTATCTGCCTGCGGACAAAAAATCACCACATCTTCATGTAGTAGCGCTGTCACAGCAGCGCTGAAGCATACTGACTTTACATGTAGTAGCGCTGTCACAGCAGCGCTGAAGCTTACTGACATTTACATGTAGTAGCGCTGTCACAGCAGCGCTGAAGCTTACTGACATTTACATGTAGTAGCGCTGTCACAGTAGCGCTGAAGCATACTGACTTTACATGTAGTAGCGCTGTCACAGCAGCGTTGAAGCATACTGACATTACATGTAGTAGCGCTGTCACAGTAGCGCTGAAACATACTGACATTACATGTAGTAGCGCTGTCACAGTAGCGTTGAAGCATACTGACATTACATGTAGAAGCGCTGTCACAGTAGCGCTGAAGCATACTGACATTACATGTAGTAGCGCTGTCACAGTAGCGCTGAAGCATACTGACATTACATGTAGTAGCGCTGTCCATTAGTAATAGCGCTGCTCATTCAGACGCTAAAGCACTCACACATAATTATTATTAAAATTTGTGTGGAGTACTCACCAGCCAAGGCGCCACAGGGACCCTCAGGGGTTTCTGGCGCAGTGCCCATGCTTCCCCCCAGGGCGAAGAACGCAGTGACCGCACGTGTGGTTTGCGTTCCCGCCAGAGAAGCTCTCCTCATCCCCCAGGGCCGGCAAGGATTCTGCAGGGACTTTGAGTAAATACAGATCCGCCAAGGGAGAGGTTGGGGTACAGCAGCGCTGATACCCCTGAGACCTCTAGACCAACTAGTGATCCAAGTCTCCTGTCCGAATATTAAAATAATAAAATCTTCTGAGGAGCTGCATTAGCAGCGACCATCCTCTGGGACCTCAAATCTTAGACTGGAGCTGAGTAGGAGGAGCCCGAGCTGGAGGGGCCAGCCAGTCATCACTCTTTTGATCTGAGGTAACATCCTGATCTGGGGCTCCGCCTACCCATCAGTAATGAATACTGTGGCTCTCTTCCTTCATCTGCAGCTGAAAATTACTGTTATGAACAGTGTGCGTGTGTGTGTGTATATACAGAGATGCAATCTAGCCGCAGAATTTTGAAACTCGTGATATACATCATGTTGCAGAAAAGCGGCAGATTTTCGCTGCAAATTTTACCCATTGTATGGAAGATTAGCCACAAATTTGTAAATATTATCCAGTGTGTCTAAAATTACTCTTAGAAGGACCAAAGGTCTGTTCAACACAAAACTATTGGAAGCATAGCTTTTTTTTTTCAGTGTAGCATACATTTCCATCAGTGTTTTCCATCTCTTCAGTGAACCCATTCCTGATTTTGGCTCCCACATACTGATACATACTGCATACTGAGGAGGACAAGAATACGCAAAGTATGAAAGTGTCTTATCGGCACAAGCTATCCTACATAAAAAAAAAGCCTTAAAGGGATTGTCCAGAATTCAGACAACTCCTTCTTAAAAACTATATTTCAAAGTGTAAAATAAAAATCACATATCATCCACTCCCAGGTTCACGTGGCGTAACAATTTAATGTGGTTCCTGGCTCTGACATCATTGGAACGGCACTGATGAATAAGGCGAGTAGTATCTCTTATTTATATTTTACTCTAGGGAATATAGCATTTAGATGGAACCGGTCACCATGAAAATGCAGTCCAATCTGCAGGCACCCGGATTCTGACGCTCTTTTTCTGTTTGTGCTGTGTCGCTTCATTGCAGAAATATTCTCATTTATTGCTGTTGGAGCGTAGTATGTGAAATTTCTGGTTGTAGTCCAGCTGGGGGTTCCTTTAGTCGTCTCTGGGTGAGCACACTTTCACAGCTCGGCAGCTGATCTAGCAATCTGTGATTGACAGAATCTGGGAGGGAGGGGTAAAAAGGGCCCGCAACCAGAGAAGGCTACCCACACTATGATTGCAACCAGAAATATCACATACTGCGCTTCAAAAGCAACAAATGTGAATCCCTCTACAATGGAGCGATGCAGCACAAACTGGAACAAAGCAGCAGAATCAGAGATTTTACAAGTCATTTAATTCAATTTTTGAGCAGTCCATCTTTAAAGGGAGTGTCAGCGTAGTGAATAACCCCTTTAAGACAACAGAAATATACTGTATAGAGTACAAATATAATTTGCGCAGAATAAGTTTGTAAAATGCCCACTACAGATTCACATTCAAATCAATGGAGCCTAAGAATACAGAGCTGCGTTTTCATGCGAGATGTCGTTGGAGTCGTATTACAGGTGGGTATTTTTAGGCCTCATTGACTTTTATGAGATATAACAGGGATACAGAAGTCACTGTGACTCAATGAAATCTAATGTCACACATCAGGCTCTCCATTTGGGTTTTTTCACACCAGTTTTTGGGCATGTGAACACTTATTTTTGCAGAGAGATCACGGACCTAATACAATCCATATGCCTTTTCACATGTCCTTTTGTAGCGAACAAATGGCCCAAAAAATAAGGTCTACTACTTTGATCCATTTTTCCCCCACACGAGAAGACCAAGACCACAGACCATTTTTCACATATGAGAAAAAAAAAAAAAGCCGAGTGAAATTGGCCGCCTTAGGATACATGCATATGGTGTCTTCTGGAACCCGCCTGAAAAAGCATTGCAAAAAGTAAACAAATGGCGCAGGAATGTAAAAACTACATTGTTGGGCACATATTCAGACTGTTACTTCTTTTAAAGGCTTCAAAAACAGTAAAACGGTTAAAATACATAGCATGTTCATTTTTCCGGTGTCTTCTGCTGGGAAGCCGACTGCTAGTTGTAGTTTAAATCACAAAATAATGCTGCCGGTAGCAAAGTGCAGCAAAAATTATAGTAAAACCATCAGGAAACAGGTGGTTTCGCCTAGGAAAACCTCGATGGGTCTCAGAATTGTAGGAATTTTTCTCTGACAATTTTTCAATCTCTATTGGCAATTTCCCTCTAAAACATGCCCTTTTAAAGAGAATATATTGGGTCCTTAACCCCTTTCCGACATTGGGCATAATAGTCGTAAATCCCGCCCATCGGTGACCCCATCACATGACCGCAGGTCACCGATGGGCGGGATGATAACTAGAGGTCTGATGCAGACCTCTATGGTTGTCATTGCTATATTGCTATGAGCACCACCCCATGGTCAGCGCTCATAGCAAGTGAGCATTTCTGCTACACACAGGCGATCTGATCATCGCCTGTGTGTAGCAGAGGTGACCTAAGTATTGCAGCTTCTAGTCCCCATGGAGACTATTGAAGCGTGCAAAAAGTAAAAAAAAGTTTTTTAAAAAATAAATAAAAGTAAAGTTCAAATCACCCCCCTTTTGCCCCATTCAAAATAAAACAAAATTTTTTTTTTTTTTAAAAAATATACATTTTCAATCTATCAATATAAAAAAGAATTTTACCTGATCGTTAAACGGCATAACGAGAAAAAAATTCTAAACGCCAGAATTATGTTTTTTTGGTCGCCACTACATTGCAATAAAATGTAAGAACGGGCGATCAAAAGATCGTATCTGCACCAAAATGGTATCATTAAAAACGTCTGATTGGAAGCCGCCACTTATTATATATACAGAATGTAAAAAAATCCACTGCAAAAGACGTCAATTAAGACATAACAAAAACACTTCAGGTACATCTCTGCTGGCGTTTTCCTGATGCATATTTTACTTCAAAAACTTGCGGGTACACTGATATCTAAAATATGCATCATTTGAACATACCCTTAAAGGGAATCTGTCACCCCAAAATTGCCATATCAGATAAAGATATGGCTGAATAGTGCGTCCCATAACAAAGCTAACGGTAGGTATCATATATCCTGATACCTCCGTTTTCATATCAAAATACCTAAATGTAAAGTTGGTTATTTTCGGTGTCAATCACGGCAGTCAGGTCAGGAGGGCGGCGGTTTTCATGTCCTCCCCGTCATCAGTTGCGTATCGCCGTCTGTGAATCCCACAGACGGCATTCGGCATGCGCAGTGGGCAAAGCATAAAATCAGTACAGTGCATACGCTACTCTTTCCTTGCCCCGGAAATGACTGCTTGCCTTGGACGACTTCCGGGGCAAGGAAAGAGTAGCGCATGCGCTGTACTGATTTTATGCTTTGCCCACTGTTAGGCAAAGCACACTGCGCCGGGCCGGATTTTGAATTGCGCAATTGCGGGAAGCCGAACGCTGTATGTGGGATTCACAGACAGTGATAAGCAACGGATGCCGGGGGGAACAGAGAAAACGCCGTCCTCCTGACCTGACTGCCGTGATTGACAGTGAAAATAACCAACTTTACAAAGGTATTTTGATATGAAAACGGGGGTATCAGGATATATGATACCTACCGTTAGCTTTGTTATGGGACACACTATTCAGCCATATCTTTATCTGATATGGCAATTTTGGGGTGACAGATTCCTTTAAAGGGAATCTGTCACCAGGTTTACAGGGGTTATAGACAGCTCATGAAGGACTTCATGACAGCAGGTTTACTAGTCCTCTAATGATAATCTCCTGCTGATAAAACACTGATTTTATTGAAACTACAGCAAGCTGCCCAGTAACTGACAAATTGCTAGAATCTGAGTATCTGTCTCTACATTATGCTGGTCTCAGATGAGGTGACAAAAACCTGGTGACAGATTCCCTTTAAAGGTAGTGTTAGAGAACTCTACCATAATTATGAGAGCAAGAGACAAGATAAAAAAGTTCTACTTAAAGGGAGTATATCATCAGGTTTTGGCTATGTAATCTGAAGACAGCAGGAGATAGCGGCTGAAACACAGAATTCACAGATGTGTCACATGTCAAAGTATGTGCTGTTTACTAATTGTGAAAGATTTATCACTAAGAGGTTAACAACTATGCACCTCACTGTCTATGGACTTTTTACACAGAAAGCTTGATGTGGGTGGGGTTTGCTTTCTCAGCTTTGCTTCATTCTATATCTAAAAGCTCTGATTGTGTCACCACTGCTGCACCCAGTACACTAAGTGATATATCAGTGGATTCAGGGTCTCTTTTCCTACTTTACGCTGCTCTCAGATGAGGTAGCAAAAACCTGCTGACGGATTCCCTTTAATTCTTACATGGTAGGCAGCCCACCCAGCAATACTACTCACTGCAGAACACCATTGATGATCATGCTAAAAGAATTTATAATACATTTGTGTCATTTGGTTGTTCAGCCACACAGAATTGAGTAGCAGTATATATTGTAGCCACAATACTGTAACATTTTCCACAATGTAAGTAGAAATGAAGAAGTTTGAGGAATTTATGAAGTTTGAAAATATGTAAGAATGCCGAGCCTATGGAGAGATTTTCATACCGACTTCCTGTCAAGTAATCCAAAAAAAAAAGCAAACTGCAGGCCACATCTCCTCAGCTTGAAATGGAAGCTAAGTAGCTTTCCTTTCATTTCTTAGAAGAGGCTGCTAAAATATCTTCTACTAATGGGAACTATAGATTATCAATACATATTTAGGTGGTTTTCTGATATACACCTTTACAACACCAAGTCATTCTTAAAAAGCTAAAAGTGTTGAAATTGGATCATTTGGTATGGCTTAATCCATAAATATCTAAAAAAAATTAAAAAGGGGGAGCCTCTCCAATGTCACAAACGAGGGTCATCAGAACCTTCAAGTCAAGACTCCCATATGCCGGAATAGAGAATGATTCGTTGTTACATACACAAACACGTCTGCTTCCTTTCTCCACTTGGAGGACTCAGGAACCACAGCAAGTAGGGGAGGAATAAGGGACACCTCAGGGTCTCAGAGATGGACCTGCATCTACTGGACATGGGGTAATGCAATTAGGCTCGGACTAGCCACAGGAGAATGGGTGCATCTACTGAACATGTGGTTACGCAACTAGGCTCGGACTGACCACAGGAGAACAGGTGCATCTATTGAACATGTGGTTACACAACTAGGCTCGAACTGGCCACAGGAGCACAGGTGCATCTACTGGACATGTGGTTACGCAACTAGGCCAGGACTGGCAACAGGAGAACAGGTGCATCTACTGGACATGTGGTTACGCAACTAGGCCAGGACTGGCAACAGGAGAACAGGTACATCTACTGGACATGTGGTTACACAACTAGGCCAGGACTGGCCACAGGAGAACAGGTGCATCTACTGGACATGTGGTTACACAACTAGGCCAGGACTGGCCACAGGAGAACAGGTGCTTCTACTGGACATGTGGTTACGCAACTAGGCTCGGACTGGCCACAGGAGCACAGGTGCATCTACTGGACATGTGGTTACACAACTAGGCCAGGACTGGCCACAGGAGAACAGGTGCTTCTACTGGACATGTGGTTACGCAACTAGGCTCGGACTGGTCACAGGAGAACAGGTTCATCTACTGGACATGTGGTTATGCAACCAGGCTCGGACTGGCTACAGGAGAACAGGTGCATCTACTGAACATGTGGTTACGCAACTAGGCTCGGACTAGCCACAGGAGAACAGGTGCATCTACTGAACATGTGGTTATGCAACTAGGCTCGGACTGGCCACAGGAGAACAGGTGCATCTACTGGACATGTGGTTACAAAACTAGACTCAGACTGGCCACAGGAGAACACGTGCATCTACTGGACATGTGGTTACGCAACTAGGCTCAGACTGGCCACAGGAGAACACGTGCATCTGCTGGACATGTGGTTACGCAACTAGACTCGGACTGGCCACAGGAGAACAGGTGCATCTACTGGATATGTGGTTATGCAACTAGGCTCGGACTGACCACAGAACAGGTGCATCTACTGGACATGTGGTTCTGTAACTAGGTGCAGACTGGCCACAGGAGAACAGGTGCATCTACTGGACATGTGGTTATGAAACTAGGCTCGGACTGGCCACAGTAGAACAGGAGAATTTCCTGGTGGGCACTTGTGAATAAGAGTAATGTAATATTTGCACGTAGTTGAACAGTGGGCCCCAAAGTCAATATTATTGATGAGCACTAGACAACCCAGTCCAACACCGCATGCAATAAATGTCTAAGATGTAATACTTTGTTTTTAAAGAGCTCTTATCACAATTTTGATACATTATATTCTCTTTAAGCCCTTAGCCCAGTGTTATTACCTATATTTTATTAGGTTGCAACTAGAGTACAGGTCTCCAAATATCTGAGGAAGTCTGTACGTTGGAACTTTTAGACAGCGACAGCTTTGACCAATTATATTCACTACTGCCTTCCAGTAATTGAATGTTCACATAACAGGTCAATGAGTTTTTAGCATTAAAAATACTGCAAAGGGGGAATTCCTATCTTGTCATATTATGATATATCGCAAGGAAATATAATAATAATTTGATTGGTCAGACTCTAACCTCTAGGACCTTCACTCTAAGTCTGAAGAATGAGAATACAAAGGTCTCCTCGTCCTTTTCCTTGCTTAGCGGAAACAAACAAGTGTATGAAAGTGTTGCAATTGCATGCACAGAGGGTGGTGGTGAGCGCCACTGTGCAGGGAAAATCTATAAACAAGTCATAGCTGATAAGTCAACATGTGGCCCCATTATGCTAAGGAGTATTGTCCATTTAAGCAATGCTGATAATACAGAATCATTTTTAATGTTTGGATGAAACCTGTAAGATACAGTCTAGTGGAGACAAACTAGCAGAGAGAAACAAAAATATTGCAAAAACGTTTAGAAAGTGATATTGATTGAGATTTGCTGAATTGATTCATTCTGTTGGAAAGCCCCGTTAAGAAAAACAGATGAAATACATAGTGATAGTGTTACATTTCTAATTTCATGCAAATATAATTAGTTTATACTCCTAGAGATCACATAGGCTCAAGTACTTGAAGGAAATAAGAATGGCAAAGAAATTTACCGAAATATAGATGATGAAACAAGATACTAACCTGGACCAAGTAACGGGGATCGGTTTTGCTGGGCACTTGACTGATGAGGTGGCTGTGGTTCAACCAAACTAGTACTTGGAGGAGTGATTGGGGTGGTGGTATTAGGTGATGGGACAGTCTGAACCACGGTGTTATTTCTATCCCACATATTTACAGTTTTACTACTGTAATTGCTTGGGTCTCCCCAAGCTGAGGTACCATCATCAATTTCTATTTTACGGCGTATGGACGGTGGTGAAGGCTCTTCCCAGCCACTAGGCTCAGAATTTGCATCCTTTTGCTTGACCGATGGTGGTGATGGAACTGGTCCTCCAACCCACCCGGATCCAGCCTGTTTTACAGATGCAGCTCCTCCCCAGCCACTCACATTGTTGTCTTGGGGTTTGTTACCCCAGTTTTGCTGAGGAGTTTTCAAGGGTTCCCCCCAGCCTGTACCCGGATTTGCCTTAGTGCTTGTGCCATTTCCCCACCCACTGGTCCAGACCGAGAATTTTCACTCCACCCTGTTCCAGACTTTCCATCAGTCTCCCACCCAGCTGCATTTTTCTTTCCATCAGTCATATGTGTTGGAACAGGTGGCACATCATTCCAGTCTCCCCCACCAGCTGGCCAGCTGGGATTTGATTTCTGTCCCTCTCCCCAGCCTTGGGGTTTGGACTTGTGAGGCTCACTCCAAGCTGGAGACTTGTCCTCTTGATTAGTGGGCCCGCTCCAAGCGTGTCCACTTTTGGCAGCAGCATTGACAACAGTAGAGCTTGCAGGATCTCCCCACCCCCCTGGACCATTTGGCGCTTTATTTTCTACCCAACCTGCATTTACAGGAGCAGATATAGGTTGGGGGCCAACCCATCCTGATACTGAAGAGGTATTTGTACTGTTCATGATGGACCCTTCACTCTTCCGCCCTGAGTTTGGGGGCTGTGTGTTTGTACAGCCCCAAGCTTCAGTCCCAATAGTCTTCTTGTCAGGCCGCTGAAATTCATCAAATTCCCATGCAATATTTTGCTTAACTGGGACCTGTCCCCAACCTGTGTTGGAGAGGACCCTTGGATCAAGGTCTTGTCTTGGCAACTGCATCTGCCCCTGATCTGGCGAACTCTTGTCCCCTTGCTGAGATTCTCCGACCCTTCCTTCATTCTGATTTCCAGCACTGTCGTTTGATGATGCCCCAGACGATACAGATTTGGCCCTTGAGTTAATTTGATCACTTCCCTGCTGAGGAGAATTCTGAATGGTAATACTATCCCACCCTGTTGATCCTTTTCCATTGATGTCATTACTGGAATGCTGGTTTGGAGCCTTAACCCATTCACCATTCATGTTGTTGTTTGTGCCACGGTTTGGTTGACTCCAAGGTCCAGAATGCATATTTCCATTACTTCTTCCTCTACCCCATGCCAGTACTCCTGGGCTGGTAGGTGGTCCTGAATCCCATGCACTAACACCTGTTCCATCTTTCTGAGCCACACAACCTGATCCATTTTGTTTAGCATTTACTGCTGTATTAGCAGTATCTCCAGTTTCCTGATTAAACCCAGAACTGCAGTTTCCAGTTGCAGGGCCACCTGGTGATAAACCCCAGACCGAACTGCCTGTGCCGTCACCACCAACCCCACTTACTTGGGAAACTGAACCATTAGCACCAGGAAGGCTTTGCAGGTGTGGTGGGATGATGCTCCCCATTCCAACAGCCATTCCCCAGTTGGGCAGTCCATTTGTCTGCATTGCATTAATGGGGTTTGGTGAAGAATTCATGGGGTTAGTGTTATTTGGTCCATCAGTGTTAAGGTTCTGAGGTTGTATGCTGAAAGACACATTCTGAGAAGTGGACGTTTGTGGTTCTGTGCTCTCTTGTGACTGCAAATTTCTCCAAGCACCTAAGGTACCTGCAGAGTTTCCATTCTGGTTGCTGATATTCTGACCTATGGCACTGACTGGACTGCAAATATTTGAAGGGTTACCTCCACTTAAAGTTCCTTCATGTCCAAGAACAGGCCAGGCAGCTGGATTGGCATTAGGGTTAAGGTTAAGATTAACGCCGGTATTTGAGTTGGAAGAACCCCAGCAGTTCTGACTCCTACCCTCTCCAATCATGCTTTCCAACTTTCCTTCACCACTACTAGAGGAGCAGTGTGTAATGCTAGAGTTGGAGCCAGACACTGGACCCCAAACCCTTGCCAAGTTTCCATTCCCATTTGCTCCACCAGCTCCAATGGCACTCTGGTTAGAAGTGCTTTGGATGAGTGCTCCATTGGCGTCATTATTGCCATTTGATTTCTTTGTATGTCCAGTGAAGTTGCCTTGGGCACTCTTTGTAGCCATGCTACTTTTCTCTGAGCCACAGTTGGAGGCAGAGTCAGTGTCTGTAGTACATTCTGAGGCAGATTCAGTCTCAGTTCCTGTAATGGAAGGCCACGCTTCCTTGTCAGTCCTGTCTATTATCACTTTATCCCAGCTATAACTGGTTTCACCTCTGAGTGTAGGCTGCGGTATCCAATGGGAATTTTCATAATGGTCTCCAAGACCACTGTGACCGAGATCTGGAAAGTAAAAAGAAAAAATGTCAGACCACCTATAAATGAGAAAAAACAAAAACAAACCAAAACAACATAATTACATATATCCAAATGGTATTTCCTTTCATGGCCTACAGAATGTAAGATTGGGCACTGATAAGAGTGTACTGGGCGGACCTCATGGACTAGAAAATGGCAGAGATGGGCTAACTGGGGCTGCATGGCAACCACGTACAAAATTGTTGTGTCTATGATATGGTCTATAGGCGTGGACTGGAGGGAATTTAAGCAGGACAATTCGAATTTGGTAAAATAAACCTTGACAAAGATCTTTCCCTTCTGTTCACATCTAAGAAGATCAAGAAGGTCCCGCTGTGAACTGTAAGAGCCCATCACTTCTCATTACCGTACAATACGACTTGGCAGTAAGCCATGCTATTGTTGTCGTTTCCGTCCCGACCCTTCCAAGCAGGTACACGTCGTATCATACTGCAAAGCACAGAACGTAGTAGTTTCAATGATATTTTGGAGAGAGTGGTTACATCAAGATTTAAGAAGTACAAATATATCCTGTCTTTTCACAGTTTCGACATGGAGAATAATCCTAAATATCAAGTTATAATATAGGACCTAACAGCATTGTACCGAGCCGTACTAATAAAAAAAAAAATAAAATAAAACAGTGGCAGGGGTAGGATGAGCGGTAAGAAAGGTGCGAATGTATAGATTATTTTTCTATCTGCCACATTTCATACTCCCAAGTAGACAGTATATAATTTCAGGGTCCAAAGCGCGAATTCTGGGCACTATAGGGGAGCGCTAATTGTCGACGGAGTGGTGCATGGCATAAGAGTAGATAGGCACCCACCATGGAAAATGGAGACTTTTCTGCAGAGATAAGATTAATGGAAGAAAGCGAGTGAAAAATCTGGGGGTGAACAGGCACGTTCTGAAGTGGGCAAGAACAGAGCTTGTCCTCTCTCTTTGCAGATGCTCCCTAAAAATTACTTTAATTATATAACATGTGGCCATCTTCTCGCTCTTCTATTTCAGTTTTAAAGGAGTTTTCACAACATTATAAATGCTGCAATTTACTTTATATTAAAAATCCTCTCTGTTCTCAACAACGTAGATATTGTTATTCTGATTACTGCCTGTGCATGTTACCTGCCACCTCTGCATGCTGTCAGAGGTGACCAGTTTCCTAGGCAAGGAATGGCACACATGCAATCGCCTTGCTATAGTGCTCTGAAGCTGGAAGGATAGAGGGTTATGGTAAAATTCTATGTCCCTACAGTCCTCCGATGCAACAGAGGGAAACCAGCACAGTTTGGACCAGAGGTGCAGCCATGCCAAGGTGTCATTTATCAGGAGCACATCACTGTCATCAACTAGGAGGAAAGAGGAGCAGTGCGCTCCTGCAGATAATATCATGACAACAACCCTTAAAAAGGGAATCTGTCATCAGGTTTTTGCTACCCCATCTTATGGCAGCGTCATGTAGGGGCAGAGACCCTGATTCCAGCAATGAGTCTCTTACTGGGCTCCTGGCTGCAGTTTTGATAAAATCACTATTTTCTCTGCAGCGTTTCTACCAGTTCTCTGAATGCCAATCTCTGTAAAACCCTGTCTACACCACTGATTGGCAGCTTTCTATTTACACTGTGCAGAGGCAGAAAGCTGCCAGTGGTGTGGGTGTGATTACAGAGCTCATGAATATGGAGTACTACATGGCAGCAGTATTAGTAGTCCTCTACTGATAATCTCCTGCTGATAAAAGAGAAATCTGCCAATTAGTGATGGGGGCCGGGTTGGACTACAAGGCAGCTGGTTTACTAGTCCTTGCCTAGTAAGTGACATATCACTAAAATCAGGGTCTCTGTCCCTACATGATGCTGCTCTCAGATAAGGGGACAAATGCCTTTTAACAGATTCCTTTTAAAGGGTCTAGGATTGTGAACGGAGGTAGAGTGCTCACATGGCCATCACTGTGGACTCTTCTTTTATAATCAATATAAAAAATATTTATACAACCTTTACAATAGAATATTTATAATACATATACCGTATATAATGTTTCTTTTCCTAAAGCCTAATATTTGATACAAGTGCACACGTGCGCCTGAACCTGCCCCACCTGTACTATAACAGCCATGGGAAGTTCATCCCGAGGATTAAGAGGGGTTTTCTGGTTGAACTCTTATTAACAGATGGAATAGGGGGGATGTTTTCAGCTAGTACTACACTCTCGGGAAGTCCTCCAATAAATGCAAAATCTATGGAACAAAATGAAAGGTTCCCAAATGGAACCAGATTGTCTTGCAAAGGGCGAGGTATGAGCAGGGCAAAATCTGCATGGAAATTGCATTTTTACCCAGTGTTTGGTGGTTACTGCAAAATGTACCTGCCCTAGAAGGTGGCTCCGAGGAAGCTAGGTTGTGGCTAGGAGCAGGGGCCACTGAATGGTCCACAATTATGCACAATGCCATGTATTACATGGGGGGGATCAAGCAAGAGCCTCAAAAAAACAAGACAGGTCACAGTTTAATTGAATATTTACCATGCACGGGACCGTAATCGTGTACATGAGCAGACGGTAACTACGTCTGATGCTAATTACACCCCCCTCCCCGGACGCCCTGTGACCACTAAGCACGCAGTCACACAAGCACAACCGCGTCCAAAACTACAAGCAGGCTGCGCTCCCGAGCCCCAGCAGACATGCCCGTTAACCCCCGCGGTGCCGCGCTGCAGGACATAAACAGCTCACTTTTCGTCGGAGTACACAAATGATAGTGGTTACGGGGGAGCGGTGAAAGCCATGACCAATTAAATCAGCACCGGCTTATAAGAAGCCCTGAACGCGGCACATAAGCTCTGCCTTTTATCTGCTAAGCAGCATACGAGAGGAAAGCAGCTCAGCCTGTGAGGACGCCATCTTCTCAAACCTGAACTAGAGCCAAAAAAAAGCCCGAATGCCGCTGCCTCCGAGAGGCGTCATGTCACTGACACATCTGAAGCAATTTGCTACGCTCTGTTTGCGGCCTTGGGGCAGAGGACGGGGGCTGACAGGGAGTGAAATACCTGCGGGAAGGTGACGCCCAACCATCCTAGGGAACGCTACATGGTGCGCAGAGCCGCCTCTCTCTGCAGCCAGGCTCTCGGCGTCAACATGTCGCTTGTGCACTGCCTCATCCTGCAGCCTCTGTGCGAGCCCGACAACCTGCAGGCGCATTGGGGCCTTGGCTGCACGGGGCTGGAGATGCCCTTACAGGGAGGTTCCCGCGCTCCCCCAGCTCCCTCACACACGGTCACTCCCCCTCCCCACATCACTGGGGAAGGTAGCACAGCCTCACTTATGGCATTGCATCTGACACTAAACCGATCTTCTGCTGCCTTCCAAATTCTATCATGTGTCACAAAACCAGTCTCACATCGGGACCCCGCTACAATTAACACGACGTTACACCCCCTTCCCATACCCAGAGTCTGAAAGTCAGCCAAGAGAGCAGAGGTATGTCGGAGACTGGCGTCTGCTAACAGTGCTCGCTCAGCTTCGTCTCCCCTCCTTCAGAAGGCTTCCTCTCACAGTCAAAAAGCAGCAATTCCACATGTATGTGCACACTGGCGCCGTGCCACCACTAGACTGACTCCCAGCCTCCATCTCCCAAGTCTGGAGCAGCACGACGCAGGCGCATTACTCCAAGCCAGGGCTGTGTATACATGTGCGACGTAGAGGGCCTCCACAAGACACGACCGTGGCGTCTCACTGCACCGTGCCTCCAGCCGTCACCAGGACCCGTTATTAAGGCTATGTACCACCACTAGACTGACTCCCAGCCTCCATCTCCCAAGTCTGGAGCAGCACGACGCAAGCGCATTACTCCAAGCCAGGGCTGTGTATACATGTGCGACGTAGAGGGCCTCCACAAGACACGACCGTGGCGTCTCACTGCACCGTGCCTCCAGCCGTCACCAGGACCCGTTATTAAGGCTATGTGCCACCACTAGACTGACTCCCAGCCTCCATCTCCCAAGTCTGGAGCAGCACGACGCAAGCGCATTACTCCAAGCCAGGGCTGTGTATACATGTGCGACGTAGAGGGCCTCCACAAGACACGACCGTGGCGTCTCACTGCACCGTGCCTCCAGCCGTCACCAGGACCCGTTATTAAGGCTATGTGCCACCACTAGACTGACTCCCAGCCTCCATCTCCCAAGTCTGGAACAGCACGACGCAAGCGCATTACTCCAAGCCAGGGCTGTGTATACATGTGCGACGTAGAGGGCCTCCACAAGACACGACCGTGGCGTCTCACTGCACCGTGCCTCCAGCCGTCACCAGGACCCGTTATTAAGGCTATGTGCCACCACTAGACTGACTCCCAGCCTCCATCTCCCAAGTCTGGAACAGCACGACGCAAGCGCATTACTCCAAGCCAGGGCTGTGTATACATGTGCGACGTAGAGGGCCTCCACAAGACACGACCGTGGTGTCTCACTGCGCCGTGCCTCCAGCCGTCACCAGGATCTGTTATTAAGGCTATGTGCCACCACTAGACTGACTCCCAGCCTCCATCTCCCAAGTCTGGAGCAGCACGACGCAAGCGCATTACTCCAAGCCAGGGCTGTGTCTACATGTGTGACGTAGAGGGCCTCCACAAGACACGACCGTGGCGTCTCACTGCACCGTGCCTCCAGCCGTCATCAGGACCCGTTATTAATTAAGGCTGCGAGTCATCAGCGCCCATCAGTGTCAACAATAGCGACGTCTTCCCAATAACTAAAGGCACTGCCACACTTAGCGATCGCACTAGCGATCACGACAATGACTTAACCTGGCAAGATCGCTAGTGCGATCGGAACACGCAAAATGCAGGGAACCATTGCCACAGCCGAAATCAGGAAATATTTTCATATAGCTCCAATAATACTGACATCTCTAGTAAATTCTATAGGTTTAAAACACACATCATTAAACAGACCTGATGGAGCCGATACAGAATATCGTGCCACGTGAACAGGCCAATAAAAGAGCCACTATCCACATGGTTCACTGGTGTTTGTCTATGGGCAGAACCTGGCCGGTGTAAATGTACCTTTCGTAAGTCAACGAGCCAGCCCTCGCCCTAATCAGAAGATTGCTGGAGATTTTATGTACATGGAATCAATGGTGCTATATAAATAATAATAATTTTATTCTATGCCATCTTTCTCTTTCTGCATTTCCAAATACCTTATATCCCCTTTTAAAAAGATCACCCAAAAAAATCTATAAATTTTGATTCGATGGTGCAAGGTTGGACTCATACCTTCTAACGCAAACACTACGACTTCTACAATTTACTACAGCAGAGCGTGTCCTTTCTACACCCAGAAGACAATCCACGGAGCAACCAGCATAAAAAAAAATTCTGACTCAAATTGGCATAATATATGGAAACTACTGAAAAGTGTCATGTAGAATAAATATCAATTCCACACTCTTTTTGAATGCATACAAGATTTCCTTTATTAAAGTTCAAAACATAAGAGCAACCTTTGAATGTCAACGCGTTTCGGGCAAATAGGCGTTTTTCACTACAGCTGCCCTCAGTAGGTATTCTCTTCTAGACAGGGATTTCTCTTCCCTGGAGGTGCGATTTATTAAGTCTGGAAGGTATTGTTCAACAGATATCCTTGATAAGGTTGATGAATGTGCAACCAGACCTTGTAACCACACCCACACTAAAGCGACCACCTGGTCCGGGACTTGTGAAATACAGGCTTTCCACATTCATCAACCTTATCAAGGATATCTGTTGAACAATACCTTCCAGACTTAATAAATCGCACCTCCAGGGAAGAGAAATCGCTGTCTAGAAGAGAACACCTACTGAGGGCAGCTGTCGTGAAAAACGCCTATTTGCCCGAAACGCGTTGACATTCAAAGGTTGCTCTTATGTTTTGAACTTTAATAAAGGAAATTTTGTTTGCATTCAAAAGGAGTGTGCAATTGATATTTATTCTACATGGTCTACGAGGGATCTCACCAATCCCCTCAATTGGCACCTCCGTTAGTGAAATACCTCAGCGTGCACGCCAATATCTATTTTACTGAAAATTTTCAACTCTGTGTACAGCTTTGAGAATCATGAAAAAACAGCGCAGTACAGGCTGTAAATGATAGAATGCATGCAAACTATCATATAAGATAACTGATTAGAAATATGTAATTATCAGGCACAAACATAGTAGTCCTGTCTCTGGTAGAGTGCTTATTGGTGGTGCCTAAAGAGGACCTGTCACCAAGTCCAAAGTGTCCAGTTTTTCACTCATTTTATTACCACTACTCCCTTGAGCATTCTTCAGTTTTTTGGTTTTTTTTTGTAAATCCACTATAAGGTTCTAGAGATATGGGCATTTTTTAGGCTGCATTACTGACCTGTGAGACACACTCCCTTAGTTAAACCCATAAAAAATAGCACTAAATAAGAGCAAAATCTGACAACTTTTAACCTAGTGACAAATCCTCTTTAGAGGTTGCCCATTACTTTAACATTGATGACCTATGCTGAGGATAGGTCATCAATGCCTGATTGGTGGGGGTGCGACGCTCAGCACCCCCGCCGATCAGCTGCTCTCAGTGCCGGCTGGAAGAGCTCAGTTACAGAGCTGCTTTGCGGACAGTGATCGCGGCCAAGTACTGCACATCTGCCCCCTATTGACTTGAATAGGATGTGCAGTATGTGGCCGTGGCCATTATCACTAAATGGAGCAGCTAGAGATAAAGTAGTGGAAAAACTCTCAAGGGCGTACCTCATGAGGCCCCACAAATGCTGTATAATACCCCCACAGTGAATTCCTCCACAGTACCCTCCACACACACAGTGTGATTACTAGTGATGAGCGAGTATGCTCGTTGCTCGGGTGGACTCCGAGTATTTTGGCGTGTTCAGATATTTCGTTTTTGTAGCCGCAGCTGCATGATTTGCAACTGCTAGACAGCAGTAATACATGTGGGGATTCCCTAACAAACAGGCAATCCCCACATGTATTCAGGCTGTCTATACTCGCTCATCACTAGTGATGACCCTACTGTACCCAACCTTAACTCCCACAGCAAAGTACAGTAACCACAATACAGTATGATCCCCCAAGTGTGACTCCCACACTGCCCTCCATGCAGTACAATGGCCCCCACACCTCTACACTCTGTGTAATGAACCAAACTAGCCCTCCAAACAGCATAATGGCCCACACACAGTACAACAGAACCCACATAAACCTTCACATTATATAATTGTTTGCATACAGTATAATGGCTCCCACATAGCCCTCCAAATATTATAATGGCCCCACATAGCCCTCCAAATATTATAAAGGGCCACACATAGCCTTCCATATAGTATAATGGCCCCCACATAACCTTCCATATAGTATAATGGCCCCCACATAACCTTCCATATAGTATGATGGGCCTCACATAGTCCTCCATATAACATAATGCACCCCATAGTACTCCATATAGTATAATGCATCCCCATACCCCATATAAAATAATGCACCCCATAGTCCTCCATATAGTATAATACACCCCAATATTTTCCATATAAAATAAAGCACCCCCATAGTCCTCCGTATAAAATAATGCACACCATAGTCCTCCATATAGTATAAGGCACCCCATAGTCCTCCATATTATATTGCACCCCTATAGTCCTCCATATGTTATAATGTACTCCACATAGTCAATATAAAGCACCCCAATAGTCCTCCATATAGTATAATGCACCCCCATATTCTCCATATAGTATAATGCACCCCCATAATCCTCCATATAGTATAATGTACCCCATAATCCTCCATATAGTATAATGCACCCCTATAATCCTCCATATAGTAAATGCACCCCTTTAATCCTCCATATAGTATAATACACCCTCCAGTCCTCCAAATAGTATAATGCACTCCCTATAGTCCCCAATATAATATAATGCACCTCCATATAGTATAATGCTCCCCATAGTCTTCCATGTAGTATAATGCACCCCCCATAGTCCTCCAAATAGTATAATGCACCCCCATAGTCCTCCATATATAATGCACCCATTAGACCTCCATATAGCATAATGTACCCCATAGTCCTCCATATAGTATAATGCACCTCCTTAGTTCCCCATATAGTATAATGCACCCACTATGGTCCTCCATAAAGAAAAATGCACTCCTCATAGTCCACCATATAGAATAATGCACTCTGCATAGTCCTCCATATAGTACAATGCACCCTTCTATAGTCCACTTTACAGTATTATGGCCACAACAATGTATTCACAAGTATAAAAATACAATACTCATCTCTCCTCCTTGTTCCCCCACTGCTCCTGTCTCTGCAGTGAGTGTTCTGAAGTGCCGCACATCTCAGCGCAGCGGGTGCCATGTAGTGACGTCATCGCTCCTGCTGCGCTGAGAAGTCAGACGCTGAAGAAGAATAAGGGAGGAGAGATTATCAGCCAATGCTCCCTCCTCTATAATTGATTTCAACTGTATCGACACAGAATACCAATACAGTTGAAAAGGTGATGTCACAGACAGAAGGTCCAGGTGCCAGCGCTGGCGCCGGGTCCACCCCAGCTCAAGGGTTGAAGTGGCTGAAAACAGTGAACAAAAGATTGTGTTCAGCAGTATAGGTCTTGGGTCACTTCTACAATCAGACCATGCTTGTTACTTGCCAAATATTGCCAAATATTCTGGTGCTACTTGCCAAATATTCTGGTGCTCAGGGTATTTTATGAATAAGAAGCTCAGGCCAGTGCAATAGTTCCTCCCCACCTGTGGGGGTGCTGTAATACATGCGTTAGAAAATAATAAGGTACAAGAAAAAAAGGTAGCACACTGTAGCGCTATAGCTTGCAAACACGAAATATGAAAAAATGAACTGCATCACTGCCTTAGAAACACGAAAAATTGAGAAGTCTTAGCGCATAAGATGGCCAAATTATGTGTACCTGATAGCCACGTTAAGGCTCTTCTCGTATATCAGGGCCTAACTAATGCCAATCCTCGCTTAGAAAAGTCTGTCTGCATGGGAACATATGAATCCTCTCTTCAGATTAAAATCTACATCTCTGTGGAGGGGTAATGAACCTGGTGTAATTAAAAAGCCTGTGACCAACAGGTGGAGTGCTCAGGTAGAAGGTAAATGAATACATATCAAAAAACTGACCGGCACATCCAAACAGAGATCCAGTGTGAACAGGTGCTAAACCTAGAGTCACCAACTCATGTACATACAAGAAAAAAAAAAAGGTAGCACACTGTAGCGCTATAGCTTGCAAACACGAAATATGAAAAATGAACTGCATCACTGCCTTAGAAACACGAAAAATTGAGAAGTCTTAGCGCATAAGATGGCCAAATTATGTGTACCTGATAGCCACGTTAAGGCTCTTCTCGTATATCAGGGCCTAACTAATGCCAATCCTCAGTGATGCAGTTCATTTTTCATATTTCGTGTTTGTTGGTCACAGGCTTTTTAATTACACCAGGTTCATTACCCCTCCACAGAGATGTAGATTTTAGTCTGAAGAGAGGATTCATATGTTCCAATGCAGACAGACTTTTCTAAGCGAGGATTGGCATTAGTTAGGCCCTGATATACGAGAAGAGCCTTAACGTGGCTATCAGGTACACATAATTTGGCCATCTTATGCGCTAAGACTTCTCAATTTTTCGTGTTTCTAAGGCAGTGATGCAGTTCATTTTTCATATTTCGTGTTTGCAAGCTATAGCGCTACAGTGTGCTACCTTTTTTTCTTGTATGCACATGAGTTGGTGACTCTAGGTTTAGCACCTGTTCACACTGGATCTATGTTTGGATGTGCCGGTCAGTTTTTTGATATAGAAAATAATAAGGTGACATAGAAAATAATAAGGTGGCATGGTTCTTTTAAATTCACAATACATATTGAGCACATAAAAGATTAATTTACAACTTAGTTGTGCGTCACAACGTAGGGAAAATAATGGAGAATGAAGTACAAATGAGAATCGCAGAGCATGAGGGGCCTCCACACAGCCGGCCCCTTCCTCAATGACACCTCTTCACTTAGTATTTGGGACCGAGAGTCTTTCGGATAATCGGCCAGCAGACGGCTCAGTTAGATTAGCTGAGGGCCAGCCTCTGCCTTCCTTTCTGCTCGACTGCTGGAGCGAGACCTTCTAATAAAAACCATTGCCGAAGCTTTCTTTGTTTGCCTTGGCCTTTTTATTTGCAGCCCTGTCAGAATTTCCATCTTGTTTTCGCCTCCGCGCCAAAAAAAAAAAAAGTGGAAAAGTCAGCTATTTCCTCAAATAATAATAGCCTTGTAACCAAGATAAAAGTGGCAGCTTTGGTGCCAGCACGTTTTATGAACCCTTCACGACTATACTTTATACTCTATTTCGCAAAAATTAAATGGAAGCAAGTTACTGACAGGTTTAGAAATAAGTCTAATAAAAATCTTACAGACCTCCTTTAGGATAAACTTCACACAGGACAAATTTGCAAAATGGAAAAATCCAGTTTTTCATTCCAATGTTGTGGATAAGATTTTAATGAAAAGCTGACTCAGACATCTATGTGCACATCGTTCAGAGATCGGACAGCTAAATCACTGATTGACCGAGGGTCTTCCAATCCGAACATGATAGCTTCATACATTTCTATAAAGCTGTACCGCTTGGGTGAGGACAGCCGCGACCAGTCCCATTCACTGTGGTCTGATTTGCACTTTAGGTGCAACTTTAGGTGCTTTTGACAGTTTAACTCCCCTCTGCCCAAATAGGTGGAGGTGGAGCCAGAGTGGGACAAGGTGTGACCATGCCAACCTGTCAAATTGATAAAAAATGCAGTTGCTTTGATAGCCAGAAATGCTACTCCAGTCACTGACTGGAGTAGCATTTCAGGCATAAAGCAAGAAGGCACATGACACTTAAATAGGTGCTGAATTCATTAAGTAGGCACCTCTTAACGAATTTTACGCTTTCTACTTCAGGAAGACTGGCGTAACACAATTGTGCGCTACGCCAATCTTGATGAATCAGCCTCTAACTGTGCACTTACCCCGAGTGTCCCAAAGGACAAGAATGTTCATTCATGTATTTTTTTTCCATAGTGAGCAGGATGTGACCATGTATAAATGCAGGATCATGGGTCCCATCGCCATTTTCCTCTGATTAGCATAGGGTCAGGACACAGCTGAAGTGAGGGACAGTGTTAGGTTCTGTGTGTGTGTGCACTCTGCAACAAAGCCTCTGTGTGTACTCTGCACTCCTCCCTGTGGGAGTACTGTGCTTTTAAGCTTGTGTCTACTCAGCACACGTTGTCTGTCGGAGTACTGTGTCAAAAAGTCTGAGTACACAGTAGCCTGTGCGAGTAGTGTGCTTAAACATAGTTCTACTCTGCAGCAGTGCCTGTGCGTAGTCAGTGCGTAGTGCCTGTGCGTAGTAGTGTGTCACTGGGATACTGCGACAGAGAGGGGCCAGAAGATGGCGGCGTCTGGCTACCCGAACACCTGCACAGGTTAGAACTGCTTTACCAACATACTATACAGTGCAGGTTTTCTTTGCTCTGGCAATACTAGGGTTAATCAGTTCATTGATCTCCTGGAGCTCTCCATCATGGATTGACTCAGCTGTTCGTGTTGGACACTTCACTCTGGTATAGTTGCCTGCCACTGGCATTTGGAAATTGCCAGTAATAGTTCATTCAGCCTGGTTAGGTGTTTGAGTTGTTTGGTGTTTGGCGAGTGGTTCTGGACATTTCTGCGTGGAGTTAGTTTGCATGATCTTCTTCATCCTCTCCTATTTGGTTTCACCTAATTTACACTTCCCTGTGTTCCACTCTGCTGGTTGGTGAATGTATTTTGTATGATTGCAGTATTGATTTCGGCCTCATACCACCCTGGGTGGGGGAGTGAAAAGATAAGGGAAAGTCAGTAGCATAGCAAGGCACGTGACCCCAGCATCTCCACCTTGCATGGTAATCAGGGGGTCAGAGTGAAGGATAGGGAAGGAGCCTCTTTCCCCAAGAAATCCTTTAGTACTATCATGACAGTGTGGCTAACCAATTTTTTATACTCTGCAGCCATGTCTGTGCTAGTACTGTGCCTTAAAAATAGTTATACTGTGTACCCATGTCTGTGCTAGTAGTGCGTCTAACCAATTTTTTATACTCTGCAGCAGAGTCTGTGCGAGCACTGTGCATAAAAAAACACTTAAAAAAAATGAGTAGAGCATCAAATAGAGATTGAGGGTATGGCCATGGTGGTGCTGATCTAGCTACTGCTGCTGGTGTAGCTGCTTCAGGGAGAAGACATGGTCATTCTGTGCATGCTACATGCCAAAATTAAACACCTTCCTCTGGTGCAAGCAGGCGACAGGACATTCTGCACCATTTGGTAGGGATGAGTACTGCTACATGAATGGTGAGGCCAGGACATGTTGAGTTAGTGTTAGATTGGATGGCTGAGAGTGCCTCCAGTTCCTTTGCATTATATTCCACCCAGTCCCCTGCATAAAGCACAGAGTTGGCATCTGAGGACCATGGTCATCCGGCTTCCACCTCACTCCCTTGCAAATTAGCCAAACAGTCTGAGACCAAGTCATGCAGCAGTCTCTTCTGCTTTTTTGATAAGGTCGTTGGCTGGTATTCCATGGCCCATCCACCTGGCCCTCCCCCAGAAGTGGAAGAGACTGAGTGCACTGATGCCCAACCACTTGCAATTATGGAGGATGAGAACATGGGAGGGCTAGTGCACACAGTCAGTGTACCATCTTTTTGCTCTGTGCAGAGCATCAAGGAAAGCAGGAGTGAGGAGTGGGTGGAAAGATCATGTGGGGAATGCTGAGGTCCTAAACACCACATGGAGCGAAGGCCAACCTTGTGTTGTGTGCAGTTTGGAGGAAGAGGAAGTGGTCACGCTGACCCAGCAACAAAGCAAAAGAAGGAGCAGGGTGAAAAAGCACTGCGGACGGCCCCTAGCCAGAACATCGGCTGTTAATGACCACGGCGCTGAGAAAATGAGATCATCAAAGCTCAAAGAAGCTCCCTGGCGTCGCATTTCTTCAGCCAATGTGCTGACGACAAGACATGGGTGGTTTGCACGCTGTGCCGTCAGATCCTGAAGCAAGACATAAATCTTCCGAACCTGTTCACCACCTGCATGATGAGACATCTGAATTCCAAGCATGAAGTGCAGTGGAGTACACACCTTAGGCCGGGGTCACACTTGCGTATGGCATCCGATGCGAAAGCATCGGATGCGATATGCTAATGACCCTGGGCTCCTGCTCTGCTGCGTGTGGGAGCCGAGTGTCATGCTACTGTGCTCCGAGCCTCTAGCATAAAGCGGATTGGAGCACAGCGGAGGAGGGGGCAGAGTAACTAATTTCTTCATCTCCTCCAGTGCTGGCGTCGGCGTATATTGCACAGCACTCGGATGATATCTGAGTGATGTGCGCTGTGTCACTCGCACCCACAGACTTATATGGGTACAAGTGCGCCGAGACTCGATCGAGTGTCGGTAACAATCGCAGCATGCTACGATTTCACTCGCACGTAGAATACGGCCGAGAAAAAAAAAACGGTGGCTGGAGCTGCCCCCTAGATTAATACTAGTCCGAGTGCTATGCGATGTTTTATCGCAAAGCACTCGTTCGTAGTCATCGCTAGTGTGACTCCGGCCTTAAAAAGAATGACAGATCTGATCCTTCTGCTGTGATCTCCATCTTTTTTTCCAGCTTGCAATCAACAGGGCCACCTGCCTTCCAGCAAAGAATGTGACAGCACCACCACCAGCAGTGTCACCAAGCACCTCCACACCGTCCCATGGAAGTGTTCAGCTCTTCATCCCCAAAACCCTTGAGATCAGAGGAAATACACAGGTGTGCACTGTGCCATAAGTCATAGAATCATAGAATGGTAAAGTTGGAAGAGACCTCCTGGGCCATCTGGTCCAACCCCCTGCTCAAAGCAGGATTCTCTAAATCATCCCAGACAGATGTCTGTCCAGCCTCTGTTTGAAGACTTCCATTGAAGGAGAACTTACCACCTCTCGTGGCAACCTGTTCCACTCCTTGATCACCCTAACTGTCAAAAAGTTTTTTCTAATATCTAATCTGTGTCTCCTCCCATTCTGTTTCATCCCATTGCTTCTAGTCTTTCCTTGTGCAAATGAGAATAAAGATGATCCTTCTACAATGTGACAGCCATTGAGATATTTGTAGACAGCTATTAAGTCTCCTCTCAGTCTTCTTTTTTGCAAGCTAAACATTCCCAAATCCTGCAACCGTTCCTCATAGGACATGGTTTGCAGACCGGTCACCATTCTGGTGGCTCTTCTCTGAACTTGCTCCAGTTTGTTGATGTCTTTTTTAAAATGTGGTGCCCAAAACTGGACACAGTATTCCAGATGAGGTCTGACCAAAGAGGAGTAGAGGGCAATAATGACCTCACGTGATCTAGACTGTATGCTTCTGTTGATACATCCTAGAATTGTATTTGCCTTTTTTGCTGCTGCATCACACTGTTGACTCATGTTCAGTCTGTGATCAATTAGTATACCCAAGTCTTTTTTACATGTGCTGTTACTTAGCCCTATTCCTCCCATTTTGTATATGCTTTTTTCATTTTTATTGCCCAGATGTAGTACTTTGCATTTTTCCCTGTTAAAAACCATTCTGTTAGTTGCTGCCCACTGCTCCAGTTTATTTATATCTTTTTGAATCCTCTCGCTCTCTTCTCTAGTATTAGCTACCCCTCCTAGCTTTGTGTCATCAGCAAATTTGATCAGTTTACCCTCAATTCCTTCATCTAAATTATTGATAAAGATGTTGAACAATACAGGGCCCAAAACAGAGCCTTGTGGTACCCCACTTGAGACATTCTTCCAACTGGATGTGCAGCCATTTACGACCACTCTTTGAGTGGCCACAAACGTTTTATCTCCCTAACCGCCCACTAGGTAAATGTAGTGGCGGCTGGATCTAAGGGGCAAGGTATTCTGGCGCATGTCCTACCACCACAGATGATTGCTGGATGTTTATCTGTCCAGGTTGCCTCCTAATCAGCTTCCTCCACCGTGTTCTCATCCGGCCGGTCAGAGTAAGACCTGCACCACCAATTTAAGCACAGCCAGTGGGAAACGACAGCAGGCTGTTCTGAAATTCATCAGTTTGGGAGACAAATCCCACACTATGCAGGAGCTGTGGAAGGGGATCAAATAGCAGACAGATGAGTGGTTGGTGCCGCTGAACCTCAGCCCACCTTGGTGGTGTGCAATAAAGGGCAAAATCTTGTAGCAGCTCTGGGCCCTAGCCGGTTTGATGCACATACCTTCCCTGGTGCATGTGCTGAATTTGGTGGTGCAGAACTTCCTTAAAAATTACCCTCATATGTCAGAGCTGCTGCTGAAAGTGCAGGCAATTTGGACGCACTTTAGACGTTCTTACTCTGCTGTTGCTCGCCGGCATGCGCCACAGCATCACTTCTGCCTTCCCGCTCTCCACCTCATATATGTGACATTCCAAAAAGGTGGAACACGCCCAGCTGAGTCGCCCTGCGGAACAACACCACTTCACCACCAAGGAGTGGGCATCCATGCGGGACGTGTGTGCCGTGTTACGCTTCTTCGGATATTCCAACAATACAGTCAGCATTGATGACGCCATCATGAGCATTACTATACCTCTTCTATGCCTGCTGGAAAAAAGACTTAGACAATGAATGATGAGGTGGTGGCACAGGAGGAAGAGGAGCAGGAGGAACAGGGACCATTCACACCGTTATCAGGCCTGTCGTACACACATGGGGTGGGTTCCTGTACAGAGGGTGGGTTCCTGTACCAAGAGCGGCCAGGTAAACAACTGTCCAGCCAGGGGACAGTTTTGGAGGACGAGGAGTAGGAAGAGGAACAGTGTTCACAGCAGGGGGGCACTCAAATCAGCTCAGGGGCATCACTGAAGCGTGACTGTGTGAATACAGGGGGCCCAAACCATACACCTTCGAGGACAGCTTGTTGTTGCCTCTTAGCAGCCTGGCACGCTTGAGCCAATACATGCTGCTTTCTCTGCACATCGCCCACCGAGTTTCCCGAATTGTAATCAGTGCAGATTACCGGGTGGCTAAACTGCTGAATCTCGCTACAAGGACAACGTACCATCATTATTTCCTTCAGAGCGGGAGTTCAAAATACGTGAATACAAGCGCACGCTGGTAGAGGCATTACTGACGGTGTTCCCACTTGACAGCTGGGGACTCAGAGGAAGAACAAGGCAGAGGAGCAGGAAGTCAGTGACACAGCTGGGGCACCGCCACCACCTTGGAAAGCAGGGTTAGAATGTCTGAAATGTGGCAAAATCTTCTCAGCAAGCAACAACATCTGGCACCACCATCTGATATGGTCCACCTCCTCTGACTGTTCCATCTACACCACAACTTCAGTCTCCACCTACTCCTGGTACTAGATTGTTATTTTTTTGTTAATTCTATTTTCTTTTAAGTCAGTTACCTAAAACAAAAACAAAACACGAAATAAAAAAAGCCCACAAAAAAGCATTGGATTACTCCTCAATTGCCTCTTCCACCTAAACCACCATGTCCATCTACTCCTCCACATTATGGTTCAAGATTACTATTTTTTTTTTATTCTATGTTATTTTAAGTCATTTCCCTACCCATATTTGTTTGCAGGGCAATTGTCCTGCCTTTTACCCCAACTTTGCTTCATTTTGCAGCCCTCCAGCCCTTACTATGACCATTTTACAGCCCTTTTGAAAAATATTTAGACTTGAGAGTCCTCAGTGGTTGATACCTTTTAATGGCTAACTGAAAAGATGGTTACAAATTGCAAGCTTTAGAGACTACTCAGGTCTCTTCATCAGGCAAAGACTAATACAACATCTGAAGAATCACATTTATACACAACACAGCACAGAAACAATGCAATAGATAAGACAAGTGACGTGAAGCAGAACTGTCATTATGGGAGATAGAGATGAACATAAATATTGGAACAGTTCATAGATAAGGAGTGTGAAAGTCTGATTGGGGTCTGGTAATGTTTATAGATGCCCCCACAAGGTTTTTGGAGCAAATTCCTTAATTGATGTAAAAAGACATAAATCCATGCGACACGTTCATTCCTGCACTGAGAGTGTCAAAGGTCATCATGAGTTTATATTCGGAGACTCTCCTGTCTCTCTGAGATGTAAAACTACTTTTCAGTACCAGTAATGTCATGTGTATGGTGCTGTGATCAGGCATACAGCCCTTTTGAAGCACTGAAGTTTTGGTCCCCATTGCCTTCTATTGGGTTCGGGTTTTGGGTAGAGTTCTGTTGCCGAACTGAACTTTGAACATCCACGGGTCCCGTTCATCCCTACTTTTCACGTTATTTTTTGTGGCTTGAACGTGGGATTGTGTGATTGTTTATTACATATACTAAGGGACGCGGAATGGATGGCAAACTTAAAAATGCTGCTGGCAAAGAATAACCGTGGTAGCCAAGTGGTTAAACAGCAGTGACCAGAACTAACTCCTATTGCTGTTGTTCGAGGTAGGTGTCGCCTGTATAACCATCCCTATGACGACACCGGACAGGAAGGGCTGAAACCTAAAGTTTACATGATAGAAAGTGGGATGTCGTTTAGTTTTGTCCAGTTCCAACAGGGTCCTCTATGCCAACAAAATATAAATCCATCTAAGCCTTGCCCCTTTTGTTATGAAAGCTTTTGTTGTGTACATGTATGTTCAATTTTGCTTTTTTTGTGTTTTTTAGACAATGTCACTTTAACATCTGTTAAACACCAGGTTTTCCAGAATGAAGAACAAAACAACTGTCACCAGGTGAAAAGAGGCCAGTTATTGCCCTTATTTTATTTCAAGTGGTCTCCCAAGTATGCAAAGCTTTTTTTTTCTTTAAATCCACCATATTGTGAGAGATGTGGGCCCTTTTGTTTGGTGCTAATTTTTATGATATTTTCCAAAGGGGTGTAGATCAGAGGGTAATAATGCAAGAGACACCAAAAGACATGCCCTCAAAGAATCTGTAGACCACGCAATATTGGACACATAAGGTGTTAGCTGAGCATACTCGGGTGCTAACTGTGCCTTCTGCGTGCTCGAAAAATAGGTTTGAGTCCTCGCGGCTGAATGTCTCACTGCTGTTCAACAGCCGCAACACATGCAGGGATTGCCTGTTTGTTAGACAATCCTCTCATGTGTTGCAGATGTCGAACAGCCGCCGGAACTCAAACATATTTTGCAAGCACACGAGCATGCTCAGATAACATCTTACCCGATCACTAGTTAGCACTAAATAAAATGGCCCATATCTCTGAATCCGTAATGAGGATTTAAAAAAAAAAAAAAAAATTAAATACACAGAGGAGCAGCGAGAATAAAATAACAGCCAAAAACTGGCCACTTTTGACCTGGCGACAGGCGCCCTTTAATATTAATGTACGTGGTCAGTAGAATAAATCATAATAATGCTATAAAGCAGGATAGCTTTCTTTTCTGACACGTCTGGCTGGATCCTGGCAATGGCTGTGGTCTCCAGATACAGATTTGTATTTCACTCTCCTCAGCAGTTAGAGGGACTTAAGAAGCTGCGCAGCCCCCTCCTCCAGTCCTCCTTCTTAGGCTATGTGCCCACGATCAGGAATAGAAGCGTTTTGGACGGAGCGTATTTTCCAAACCGCTGCGTTCTACTTAGCGCATTTGTGTCTAGGAGCTTGTGGATTTACCACATGTAATGGCATTCTATTGCTGAAAATACGCAGTGGAGACCAGCGCCTGCGCTACAGAAATTCTCATGCTGCAGGTGAGATTACGCAGCATTAAATAGAAGCACAGTGGGCACAGGATTTCTATAAATCCCATCCTCTGCGCTTCTAATAGAGAACGCAGCATTTTGGATGCAGCGAAAGTACGCTTCATCCAAAACTATGCTATTTCTTATCGTGAGCACATAGGCTAGGAACACACGATGAGTAAAATTTCTTCGCCAGGAAAAAAACGCAGCTGCAAAAAAAGCGAGGTTTTTTTGTGCGTTTTTGCCCAGTTTTTTTTATTTTCTGCACCAAATCTGCAAGTTAAAAATACTCAATGTGTGCATGACACGTCAGGTTTCTCATTCACTTTGCTGGCGTCAGGTTTTGCTAACAAATTTGGGCTACGTGTGAACACAGCCTTAATATTAACCACTGCCTTGAGTTCCTGCACTCTGCTGGTTGTGATCCGGGCAGACAGCTGCTGCTCACATGCTGCGCTCTTACTACGTGCTGACATTACAGCCAAGCCCAGGACAAGCTGTACAGCAGCTTCTTATAGCTCAAATTGTAGGGAATACTTCAAGGTATATATTACAGATTTGTAAAGACTAGTAAACCAAAGTTGGAGAAAAAAAAAAAAAATTTAATTTCAATAATTTTTAAAATTTGGAATAATTAGACAAAGTGAAGAAACGTACATAAATACAGACTGAAGTTAAAGGGGTAATCAATATGCTCTAAAGCCCCTAAATAGAATCCTATTCTTACCCCTACCTGTCACCAGAGGTTGGCACCCTAATATATAAGCCATATGGCGACCAGACAAAAATATTAAAGGGAATCAGTCAGTCTAATATGCCATGCATATTACAATAGCTGATGAGTCTGGTGTGCTCGTGAGAACAGGGCTTTCCTAAAAAAAACAATATTTACCGGAGAGTGTCCATAACGGTTAATCAGCACATCATTTTTGGACATATTCCCTATTTATCAGAATTCTAGTTGCCCTTTTCCCCCAATAACTGTGCAGCAACCTGCTGGTGCCCCTACAATGCTGAGTGTGCTCTCCGCAGAGGAACAGCAGCCTGTTCAGAATCTCTGGAGAATCTCTGGAGCATCTGCTCTCTGAAGTCTCCCATACTGACTAGCCAGCAAATAACACAGTAAATCTGAGCCAGAGGATTGGAGCCGCCCCGCCACCCACCCACCCACGTACGCTGGAGCAGGACAATATTCTGTTCCATTCGCTTTGTAAGGAACAGATTCATTTCCATTCCTCTTTACTGCAGGAGCCGTCGGATTCTAACCGTCCATCACTATCAGCAGAATACAAGCTGCCATGTATGCAGGGTATAGATCCCTCCAGGAGCTAAACAGAGAGTAGCTAGAACATTATACAGGGTACTGGACGTAGGATCCCAGATAACATCTTTAGGGCTTGTTCACATGATAGAACATGCTGCAGATTTTCCATATAGATTTTAGAGAGTACAATCCACAGTATCAGCAAAATGGCGGAACATTAAAAAATATCGTGTCCATGCGCTGTGCATATTGTTTTCTGCGCAATGTGACTGGAGGTGCAGATTTCTAAATTGCCATTCACCTTAGAGAATTGGGCATAGAATTGTTCTATGGGGAACTAAAAATCCAAAGCAACCCCGAATTGTTGAGGATTTTAAAACAGATGAAAAATAAAATTGGCTAGTCCTGTAGAAAAAAAAATTCTAGAGAAGTTAAAAATAATAAATCCCTACTACTTATCCCGGCGCTCCTGTGACTTTCCTACCTTGTCTCTATCTCTATAGAACCTGGCCTCTTGTGATTATGTTTTGTTCTTTGTGACCGCTGCATCCAATCACGTTTAGCGAAGACTGCAGTGGTCACTTGGGATAAAACATTATCTCAGCGGGCTGGGTTGTACAGAGATCGACAGGATACCACAAAAGCGTCAGGAAAAGCGAAAACGGTACAGTGTAGAGATTTTCCTGTGAAATCTGCTGCGGATATTTTGTGTGTGGACATCAGCTTAAAGCAATAGTTCAAGATGGAGGGACACTGATTTAGTTGTGCATGTACCTACAGTACCCAAACCATTAGTCTAATAGCAAAAAACATGTAATTCTTACCAGAGTGCGTCTTTGCAGGGTGGTGAGCGCCACCAGCCCCCTGCTGTGGAGGAGGGCTTGCCCCAGTTTGTCCAGTATCCTGTCCTGTATTAGCACTGGTCAGTGTCCCAGTTGGCAGTGGCTGTCCTCTTTTAATAATTGCTTCTGTTCTTGCTGGCGGAAGCGAGGAGGCACCTCTCGTGGCAAGTAACGGGAGGCCGCAGTTTGCTGGCCATTGGCAGGTGCTCGCTTGCCATTGCTGTTTTGGACAGTGCTGGTGGAAGTACTGGGAGCAGCAGGCTGGGGCTGGTTGGAACTGATCTTGATTGGTTCTGGCACTAAAGAAAAAAATAAAAAACACTTGGTCAGCCCTCCTTCATGTCTTATTATACTCCATCTTGTCTTTACTGTAGTGCATTATTCATTTCTAAAGTGTGTCAAGTTAAATTATATATACATACATAATATGGTACAATATAATTAATGGAAATCAGTACTGTGATGAACAGACACCAATGGTGCCCAGTGGTCCCAGCTGACTACAATGGAGACCATCGTGTTTCACTGTGGTGTATCGTTTTACTCCAAAAACAGCACATCATGCACTACTTTTTTTTTTTTTTTTTTTTTTTATAGTGGGGGGGGGGGATTTTTGATGGAATCACTGGAAGATGCTCCTAAAATTTGGGGGCAATCATCAACATCCCTAGGTGTGGTGCCTAAATATCCAGATACAGGTATTTCACAGCTTACCAGTCATTTCAGAATAAGCTAGGAGGACTAACACTTTCTGCCCATTATAAGACTTGCGCATACATATTAGTCCATATAAGTAACCTAGAAAAGGTCACACTCCGTATCAAGGATATAAATAGAAAACCTTCTAAAAATTAGGAAGGCACAGGAGTGTATGACAAAAAATTTTTTTTTATTATTTTATTGAGAAAACACTCACATTAGACACAACATTATAAAAAGGATGCCTCTTATCCAGGAAAATGATACAGCAGTCTCAGTTACATAATTGTCAGTCAAAGAAATCTATATAAATACTTAGAAAATTATTCCTGCATATCTAGACAAAATATCCAAAGTGGTTCAGATGTAATTTACAATCATATAAGGATACTTAAATCCTACTAATACATCACATACAGGAATAGTTTCTATTAATGGCAGAACACTATGATGATTTAAGACACTCACAATGTGTGTAAAATGCAATCACTTTTAAGGGAAAATAAATGAAAATTGCTCCATATTACTATAGTAGTAACTAGTCACTTGTAATTATCCCTTAAAACGACCCAAAATACTTTTAGCTATCCTAGCTATTGCAAACAGGGCATAATATAAGGTGCTGAACTAGTGCCACATTAAGTAAGGATGTCTATATTACTGAAAGGAGGACAGAACAATGGCTGCTACATGCCACTATAATAGTAAGTAAGCGCCTACTAATCACCCCTAACAGCCATCCTAAACTCACCAAGCTCCCATAGCCATTACAAGCCAATAAATACTGACTAATGCCCCATGAATAAAGTATTTACATAATACTAAAATGCTGCCATAATATTACCTTAGTGGTGAAGTAAAGAGACGCTGTATCACCTAAACCCCAACGCACGTTTCGAATGCTCTTCTCCGGGGGTGTGTGTGATAAGGAGGGAATCATCTGCCCTTTTAAATGGCCACTACCCAATCATGAGGCTGAGATAAAAACCTTCCGTCTTTTGTGCATATATGTTGAGCCAATAAACAAACAGCACGTCATCCAATGACACACCCATTATTAAATCATGTGATGTTTATCTTTTCAAGCGCTATACTACTATGCTCATCAAAGCCTTATGTGGCTCAATTATCATATTGCTTACAATTGTGCACGTACCCGTCATTGAGTGGTATCATATATATAGCACATAACCCACTACTATTACTTATAAAGTCATACATAGCCTTTCCTATGTGAACCTTCTAATGTCTGTGGGCGTTCTCTACCCATTACACCAATACACAGGCAACACGTCACCTACTGACACTCCCATTATTCAATCATGTGATGTTTCTATTTTGTAGCGCTATATTACCATGCTCATCAAAGCTATATGCTGCTCAATTTACATATCGCTCTCAATTATATCCACACACATTAATAGGTGACACCATGTATATAGCTCATAATCCATTACTAATATCCTTGCACATAGCCTCTATTGCGAAAACATTCAATACCAATCACCAAGTCTGTGGGCGTTGCTTAACCCCGCCTACCTATCGGATGGACCAATGAGTTAGCGGCGCATCACATCCTGACGTCACGGCTCACAGGACCTCCCCTCTCCGGCATGGAGAGACTCATGCCTTCAGACCAGCAAAAAGCTGGGCCAAAGTAACGGTCCCCCCCGTTGCCAGAGAGAGGGGATCCAGCCAGACGGCAACAATGTATGCGCACCTCAAAGGACCATACCAAACATGTGATAAAATATCTAAATAAATGTGTTTAAATACATATAATGATTGATGACTCCATGTGTCAACATAAATGAACCCAATATACAGTGAACATATTAGTGAACAATAATGCTAACCAAAATTATTGTACAGTGATATATAATGTACATATTCAACATATGGTGATATATAACATATACAGTGACATATAATGTACATATTCAACATATGATAATAAACATAAAATAGTGAACATATAATAATATTCATATTCAAAAAATACTAACTATTAAGCTAAATGTGTAAACGAGCTAAATGCACAATTTACACATAATAATCTAACTACTTATAAACCGTGAAGTGAAATAAATACAAAATAAAATAATAATGACAGTACATAAAAAATAATAAAGAAATAATAAACCATGAAAATATATATTTTTTCTTCTTTCTGTGATCTTGATAATGTAATGGATTCACATGAAGCATTTCCAAAATTATGTCCCGAACCAGATAATTGGGTAAGCGGAAGCGACCAAAAGGCAAACACAATAATATGATCTAAACGAAATAAACAAAAATTAACAACATACACTCAAATAAAATAAACCCCACCCTCCCATAAAAAAACAGATAGATAAGTTTTACTAGATATGGATACCCCAAGATGTAAAGAGATACTTATAGGAATGCTCCAAAACCAAAGCTCTCATTTAGACCATGAGGCGAAATTGTGCCCAAACGATATATCCACCGACTTTCAAGTTGGGCTAGGGCTTTACTGATATTCCCCCCTCGAACCCCCAAAGATAGACTATCTATACCCTTAATTTTGAGGAGCCCTGCATTGCATTTGTGATATTTTTTAAAATGTTTTGGTAATGTCTTCAAAGACATATCATCTTCCTCAAATTTTGCCTTCTCTATGTCCCTGCAATGTTCCCGTACTCTCACTTTGAGTTCTCGTGTTGTTAATCCAACATAGATTTTTTGACAGGGACAGGTGGCATGGTATATTACATTCCGAGATGAACAAGTGAGGTATTTCCTAATGTCATAAGTTCTAGTGTTGTCAAAATTAACAAAAGTCTTAGCTTTGGTCAAATTTAGACATGCTTTACACATGCCGCATGGAAAGAAACCAACCGTGGCAGTGGAATTCGTCTTACTCTGTTTGGGGTCATATAAACTATGTACGAGAATATCTCGAAGATTTCTGGATCTCCTAGCCACAATTGATGGCCTGTCAGATAACAATTGTTTTAAGACAGGATCCATAAACAAAACATTCCAATGTTTATTTAATATGTTTTTAAATTCAGGCCATTTGTTATGATAAGTGGTGATCATCCGAATTTCATTGGATTTCTCCTCCTTGTTTTTCTTTTGACCATAAAGCAGTTCATTTCTGGTAGTATTAATGGCCCTTTTAATGTTTCTTTGGCTATAACCTCTTTCCTTAAAACGATCAGAGAGATCTTTAGACTGAGTATTAAAGTCTTCTGCTTTTGTACATATTTTCCTGACTCTCAAAAACTGTCCAATCGGGATGCCTCTTATTGTTGCAGGTAAATGAGAAGATGTTACGTGTAGTAATGAATTTGTCGCAGTGGACTTTCTAAATAGATTGGTACAAATGTATCCATCACTGTCAACCTCTATTTTGAGATCAAGAAAGTCCAGACTCCTACCGAACTTATACGTAAGATTGATGTTCAAATCATTATGGTTTAGGTTTTCCATAAAGGAGATCAGATTCTCTTCTGTTCCTTCCCAAATAAACCAGACGTCATCTATATATCTCATCCAGCCTGAAATCAGGCTGGAATGAGATACAGGTTCACTTACAAAAATTTGACGCTCCCATGCTCCAAGAAATAAATTCGCATAGGAGGGGGCACAGCAAGCCCCCATGGCCGTGCCCTGGGCTTGCAAATATACAGTGTTTTTAAAAATAAACACGTTATGGGTCAGAACAAACTCAAGAAGTTCTAGCAGTAGTTGAACCATGTCTCTATCTAAATTACTACAATTTAGAAACCAGGCAGTAGCCTTCAAGCCGTCTTGATGTCTTATAGAAGTGTATAGGGCCTCTACGTCAGCCGTTACCATCAAGGCCTCTTCATCAATGTGAATATTGTCCAGTCTGCGCAATACCGCATTGGTATCTTGGACAAATGATGGTAATTCATTAAACAGAGGTTTTAGATAGTGATCAATAACCATGGCAACGACCTCGCAGAGGCCCCCATTTCCTGACACGATTGGCCTACCGGGGGACTCAGGGGGTCTTTGTGGATTTTAGGTATTAGATACAGTGTTGGAAGGCGCGGATGCAATTCTTTTACCAAATCCACAAACTTTTTGGGGATTATCCCATTAGAGAACGCGTCCTCTAAGATTCTGATAAGTTTCTCTTGGAAACGAGATAAAGGATTGGAGGCTAATTTCAGCAGCAGAACGGAAGGAGAGGAGACACACTAGTCATAACTAGTGGGTAGGCGGAGCCCAGATGACAAAGACACCTCAGATTAAAAAGAGTGTTGACCGGCCCCTCCAGCTCGGGCTCCTCCTACTCAGCTCTCCAGTTTAAAATTTGAGGTCTCAGAGGATAGTCGCTGCTGGAAGCAGCTCCTCAGAAGATTTTATTATTTTTTATCGGACAGAGACTTGGATCACCAGAAGTGGTCTAGAGGTCTCAGGGGTCTCAGCGCTGCTGGACTCCCACCTCTCCCTTGGCGGATCTGTATTACCCTATATGGTGGTCCCTGCAGAACCCTGCCGGCCCGGGGGATGAGGATGGCTTCCCTGGCGGGGACGCAAACCGCGCTGCAGGGGTCACTGCGTTCCCCGCCCTGGGGGGAAGCGATGGGTATAGCGCCACAAATCCCTGGGGGTCCCTGTGGCGCTCGGCTGGGTGAGTACTCCACATTTTATTATGTGTTTGAGTGCTTCAGCGACTGCTGCGGCAGCCGCTGTTACAGTGCATGATTGGTGACTGTGTGTTTTTGTCCGCAGGTGGATGCCTGCAGGACGTGGGACGGGGACAGGACCGGAGAACGGAGGAGTCCCGCGCTTTTTTTGAAGCCGGCGGGGGCGTGGCTTTGCGCTTCCCGGGCAGGAAGCGTTCTGAAGCGCGAGTTTCTCTGCCTTTCTCTTCCGGCTATCTCCTTAGTGCGGCGGCCACTGCAACGCGTCGGGCTCCTCACTCTCCGCTCCTCCCGTACTAAGAAGAACAGCACCGCGAAGATCAGTGAGTCGCTTCTGCCTATCAGGGCAAAAGCTTAAAAACTCCTCACCCCCGCAGCGCAGAGCACCTTCCTGGGGTTCTGGCACACTGAACGCCCGCTAAGATCACGATTGCGACGTCTTTTAAGTCGCATAAGCGTCTTTGCGATGCGCAAAATAGCGCAATTTTTTAGCGATTTGTCTGTTTAGTGTGGCATACCTTGAGGACTGTACTGTCTGCACCTGCTACCTCATAAGAGGCACCTGGGGCTCGCACACCCGTTACATTAATACAGGTTGTGGAGAGCCTGTGACATTAACCCCTTCTTAGGCGGTTAACCCTTAATTGGGGGACAGCTGGGGTAGCTCTCTCTTTAACAGCTTAACCCTTCAGCGTTCGTTTTTTGTTTCTTTAAGAAACCACACTTTTTCTAGTTACTGACAGGTTTACCTGCCATTGTACTGTGTGAGGACATGTCTGATCAGAACCCAGGTGCGGACCGTCTCCCAGTTCCGCTACAAGATCAGTCTCGCGTATCTGACACGCAGGCCTCGACTGCGTCGAGCGCAGCAGTAGGAGGCCCCAGTGATGCCAAAATGGAGGCCCTCACTCGTTCGATTGATGGCCTGTCTGACCTTATAGGTTATTGGGTGTCAGCCAGACCTTCTCATGGCAGGAAGCGACACAGGCCGGTGCCTTCCTTCCCATGTAGCGACTCAGAGAGCTCTGGTATGGAGGGTTCCCCTTCAAGTTCGGGAGGGTTATCCGATTCGGATAAAGAGGATCGGCAAAGGCACTCTGTCTCTTTTTCGGGCCGTATAGAAGCTTTTATTGAAGCTATGAGGGAGGCATTGCAGTTACCGGAGGAAGTAACTACACGCCCTGGTAAGTCGGCCCGGATGTTTCAGGAGTCGCATAGGTCGTTTTCGACCTTACCATCCCTGAATGAGCTTAATGAAGCAGTGGAGAAGGAGCGTCGGTGTCCAGACAAACGTTTTCAGGGGACACGACTTTTTGAGTCACTGTATCCGTGTACTACGAAGTTGATTGATAATTGGATTCCTTCTCCTGAAGTGGATGTTCCTTTATCTCAGCTTAGCAAATCTTCATTACTTCCTGTTAAAGGGAAGGCGAGTCTGCAGGACCCGCTGGACAGAAAAACAGAGATGGCGGCAAAGTCCACCTACGAGGCCGCGGGTCATGGTTTCAGAGCAGTGCTAGGATCCATGTGTGCTTATAAAGCTTCTCTGATCTGGTTGGACCGTTTACGGAGGAAATGTGGACCTCAGTTATCCGAGGTGGATGGACTTTTCGAATTGTTGGAGAGTGCAATTCAATATGGCTATGATGCAGGTCTGGATACTGTGTCACTGCTGTCCAGGACAATCCTCGGCGGTCACAGTCAGGAGAGCACTGTGGCTTAGACAGTGGACCGGTTATGCGGTTTCCAAGCAAGGTTTGCTATCCTTGGCTTATAAGGGTGGTCAGCTATTTGGATCGGACCTTACGGAGTTGATTGCCAAGGCAAAGGCAAAAGAAGCAGCTTTACCACAGCGAAGAACTGTGGCTTCTATGTCTAGCAGGCCTGGTACCGGTAGTGGTCGACGGTCCTTTCGGTCCAGGGGACGGTTCGGTCAGCCCTCTTGGGATCGGGTCGTCCCTCTTTTTCAGGAAAAAAGACCTCTCAGAAATCCCGCACTCCCTGGAAACAAAGTTTCCGTCAAGACCAGCGGGAATCTGACAAAAAGCCCGCTAAAACGGATTGACGCCAGGGTCCCGCTCGAGGGTTCTCGAGTGGGGGGTCGCCTGCTTCAATTCAAATTGACTTGGGTTTCCCGCGTCCCGGACTCCTGGGTGACGCGGTTTGTGTCGGCAGGCTACTTCATAGAGTTTTCTTCTCGACCCCCGAACAGTTTTTGCCAATCTCGCATCCCATCAGAACCCGAGCTATGTGCCGCTCTACTGCGAGAAGTCGACTCTCTTCTGCAGAAGGGTGTGGTGGTACCGGTTCCACCAGAGGACAGGGGAAGAGGGTTTTATTCCAACCTCTTTGTGGTCCCCAAAAAGGAGGACAAATTTCGCCCCATCCTGGATCTCAAAAGATTGAATCGGCATGTCCACACCCGAAAGTTTCGCATGGAGTCGCTTCGCTCCGTTGTGGCAGCCTTATCGCAGAACGATTTTTTGGTGTCAATCGACATTCGCGACGCTTATTTGCACGTTCCCATCAGAAGGGCTCACCAACGTTTCCTTCGTTTTGCCATAGGTCAAGACCATTATCAGTTTGTGGCTCTGCCATTCGGGTTGGCCTCAGCGCCCAGAGTTTTTACAAAAATTCTGGCACCTCTCATGGCGATTCTTCGAAGGCAGGGGGTTACGGTTCTTCCCTACCTGGACGACCTTCTGATTGTGGCGCCTTCAAAGGAGGAGGCGGTAACTGCTCGCAATCTATCCCTTCAACTCCTGGAGGACTTCGGGTGGTTGGTCAATTGGGAGAAGTCGTCTCTGGACCCGTCGCAGTCAATCCTGTTTTTGGGATGCATTTCGACACGGTACGAGCAGTGGTGTCCCTGCCTCCAGACAAGCAAGCATGTCTCCTTCGACATGCACGGGTGATGAAGTCTTCGACAGCAATGTCCCTGCGAAGCTGTATGCGCCTTCTGGGGTTGATGGTGGCGTCCATGGAAGCACTCCCTTTTGCCCAGTTTCATTCCAGGGCCCTCCAAAGGTTCATTCTGAGCCGTTGGGATCGATCGCAGACTTCACTGGATTGCAGTGTTATCATCTCCCACAGGGTACGAGAGTCTCTAGGATGGTGGATACGTCCGAAAGAGTTATCCCTGGGGAAGTCCTTCCTCCCTCCGAAGTGGTCAGTCATAACCACCGATGCCAGCCTGACGGGCTGGGGGGGTGTCTGGAACAATCTCTGGACTCAGGGAGTATGGTCGTCAGAAGAGTGTGTCTTGCCGATCAACATCCTGGAATTGAGGGCGATTTTCCTTTGCCTCCAACACTGGACGGTCCCTTTAAGCGGTCTACCTGTCCGAGTGCAGACAGACAATGCGACGGCGGTCGCATATATCAATCACCAAGGCGGGACAAGGAGTTCCAGACTCATGGTGGAGGTATCTCGGATCCTGGTATCGGCAGAGACCAGAGTACCAGCCATCTCTGCGATCCACATTCCAGGAGTTCAGAATATCACGGCGGACTTTCTAAGTCGCGAGAAGATGGATCCCGGAGAATGGAGTCTTCATCCGGAAATTTTTGCACTGCTGTGCTCCCGTTGGGGAACTCCCCAAGTGGATCTGATGGCATCCAGGTTCAATGCCAAGTTACCGACTTTCATGTCCAGGTACAAGGATCCGAAGGCTGTAGCGGTGGATGCTCTAGTGGCTCCTTTGGACCAATTCGAGCTAATCTATGTATTCCCGCCGATTTCCTTACTTCCTCTGGTGCTACGTCGGATCAGACTGGAGAGAATCTCGGCTATATTGATAGCACCAGATTGGCCAAGGAGGACATGGTTCTCGACACTGGTGTCGCTCCTGGCAGCGCCGCCATTTCCACTTCCTCTTTGCCCGGACCTGTTAACCCAAGGGCCCGTTCGTCATCCGGACCTGAAGTCTCTGCGTTTGACGGCGTGACTCTTGAGACCGAAATATTGACCCGTCAAGGTTTTTCAGCCGAAGTCATTGCCACTTTGCGAGCTGCCAGAGGTCCGGCTACTACTAGGATTTAAAACAAGACTTGGGAAGCTTTCTTTTCGTGGTGTTCGGGTTCTTCAAGGAACCCGAGGATTTTTTCCATTCCCAATTTGTTGGCCTTCCTGCAATTCGGGCTGGACAAGGGTTTGGCAGTGAGCACACTGAGGGGTCAGGTTTCTGCTCTGTCCTTGCTGTTCCGGAAGGCTATCGCCTCGCGTAGGGACGTACGTTCCTTTTTTCGCGGAGTAACCCGCCAGTTTCCGCCGCGGAAGGCGCCTGTGTCTCCTTGGCGTCTCAATCTTGCTTTGGAGGCTCTTCAACACGGGCCTTTTGAGCCTATGGACTCTGTTAGTCTTTTTTTGCTCTCTTGGAAGGTTGCCTTTCTAGTGGCGGTCACCTCTTTGAGAAGGGTTTCTGAGTTGGCGGCTCTTTCTAGCTCGCCTCCTTTCCTGGAGTTTCACCCGGATCGCGTAGTGCTTCGCACATGGAGCGACTTCCTACCTAAGGTGGTGTCGCAATTTCATGTTAACCAGGATATTGTGTTGCCCTCTCTTTGTCCGGGGCCGAGGAATGCGAAGGAACGGGCCTTGCACACATTGGATTTGGTGCGGGCTTTGAAGTTCTATTTGTCTGTTACCCAAGGTTTTCGGAAGTCGGACTCTCTGTTTGTGATTCCAGCAGGTCGTCGACGTGGTCAACGAGCTTCCAAGGATTCTATAGCTCGTTGGATCCGGTCGGCCATTTTGGAGGCTTACCGACTTAAGGGCGAACCTTGCCAGATTAAGGTTCGAGCTCACTCCACGAGAGCTGTGGGCTCATCGTGGGCTTTCCATCAAGGGGCCTCGGCAGCTCAGCTCTGCCGGGCGGCGACTTGGCGCTCCGTCCACACCTTTACAAAATTTTATAAGGTGGACGTTAGTGCTTCCGCTGATGCGGCCTTAGGACGTAGGGTCCTGCAGGCGGCGGTAGTTTAAAGTTCTCGATAACTTGTGTTTTAGCGCTAGTTGCGCATTTTCTTAGGTTGTTGGGTTCTGCCTTTTCTGTTTTTTTCCCACCCTTAATTTTTGGACTGCTTTGGGACGTCCCACTAGTTATGACTAGTGTGTCTCCTTTCCTTCCGTTCTGCTGCTGAAAGACGGATTTTGGTAAAAACTTACCTGTAAAATCCTTTCCAGCGAAGGAAGGAAAGGAGACACAGCTCTCTCCCATGGCAGAAGTGTGTTGTTATATTTGCAGATGCGGCGTGACCCTTCTCTGATAGCGATTATCTGGGCTGAGGTCGACGCACTAAGGCTCTGTTCCAGCATTGCCAGCTCATCGCAGTGGTCAGGTCCAGTGAGTAGTACCTGGAACTGTGTGGTTTTTTGCCTAAATGCATGCATAACCTGTATTCTTGTATTTTTTTCTCTGAAGTCCTTCAGAAGGGGTTATGTTGCTCCGCTGGTGATATTGCTCTTCCTTAAGCTTGTGTACAACTGGAGAGCTGAGTAGGAGGAGCCCGAGCTGGAGGGGCCGGTCAACACTCTTTTTAATCTGAGGTGTCTATCTCATCTGGGCTCCGCCTACCCACTAGTTATGACTAGTGTGTCTCCTTTCCTTCCTTCGCTGAAAAGGATTTTACAGGTAAGTTCTTACCAAAATCCGTCTTTCTTATAGCATGTCTCATTGTTCAATAATTTGAAAGCTTGTTGTTCATACATGCTATTTGGCCATATTACTAGGTTTCCACCTTTATCGGCGGGTTTGAACACCACATCGGTAAGATTGGATAAATTCCGAATAGCTTCCCGCTCTATTTTACTACAGTTAGATCCACCATAGCCACCACAAGACAGCCGCTCAATGTCCTGGGTGACCAGTTTGGTAAATATATCTAATATGTATATGTAAATTGAGCAGCATATAGCTTTGATGAGCATGGTAATATAGCGCTACAAAATAGAAACATCACATGATTGAATAATGGGAGTGTCAGTAGGTGACGTGTTGCCTGTGTATTGGTGTAATAGGTAGAGAACGCCCACAGACATAGTGATTGGTTAGAAGGTTCACATAGGAAAGGCTATGTATGACTTTATAAGTAATAGTAGTGGGTTATGTGCTATATATATGATACCACTCAATGACGGGTACGTGCACAATTGTAAGCAATATGATAATTGAGCCACATAAGGCTTTGATGAGCATAGTAGTATAGCGCTTGAAAAGATAAACATCACATGATTTAATAATGGGTGTGTCATTGGATGACGTGCTGTTTGTTTATTGGCTCAACATATATGCACAAAAGACGGAAGGTTTTTATCTCAGCCTCATGATTGGGTAGTGGCCATTTAAAAGGACAGATGATTCCCTCCTTATCACACACACCCCGGAGAAGAGCATTCGAAACGTGCGTTGGGGTTTAGGTGATACAGCGTCTCTTTACTTCACCACTAAGGTAATATTATGGCAGCATTTTAGTATTATGTAAATACTTTATTCATGGGGCATTAGTCAGTATTTATTGGCTTGTAATGGCTATGGGAGCTTGGTGAGTTTAGGATGGCTGTTAGGGGTGATTAGTAGGCGCTTACTTACTATTATAGTGGCATGTAGCAGCCATTGTTCTGTCCTACTTTCAGTAATATAGACATCCTTACTTAATGTGGCACTAGTTCAGCACCTTATATTATGCCCTGTTTGCAATAGCTAGGATAGCTAAAAGTATTTTGGGTCGTTTTAAGGGATAATTACAAGTGACTAGTTACTACTATAGTAATATGGAGCAATTTTCATTTATTTTCCCTTAAAAGTGATTGCATTTTACACACATTGTGAGTGTCTTAAATCATCATATTGTTCTGCCATTAATAGAAACTATTCCTGTATGTGATGTATTAGTAGGATTTAAGTATCCATATATGATTGTAAATTACATCTGAACCACTTTGGATATTTTGTCTAGATATACAGGAATAATTTTCTAAGTATTTATATAGATTTCTTTGACTGACAATTATGTAATTGAGACTGCTGTATCATTTTCCTGGATAAGGGGCATCCTTTTTATAAATGTTGTGTCTAATGTGAGTGTTTTCTCAATAAAATAATAAAAAAAATTTTTTTGTCATACACTCCTGTGCCTTCCTAATTTTTAGAAGGTTTTGTATTTATATCCATTTTAAGACTTGTAGCCGGCATTTTCACCCACCGTACTTCTGCAGGCTCTCTTTCTATTGCCATCAGGTCTCCCATACACAGTACACATGGAGACATGAAGGATTCCTGCTCCTCCATGTCTCTGTAGCACATGTTCCAGGGCAGCACAATGGTGAGAGAAAACACTTGTATCTATTATACTTTTCTTCTGTCCTTTACTGGTTGTGGCTTACAAATACGGATGTAAAATACAGTCATGGCCAAAAGTTTTGAGAATGACACAAATATTAATTTTTACAAAGTCTACTGCTTCACTTTTTCTAATGGCAATTTGCATATACTCCAGAATGTTATAAAGAGTGATCAGTTTAACAGCAATTACTTGCAAAGTCAATATTTGGCTAGAAAATGAACTTTATCCCCCAAAACATATTTCAACATCATTGCAGCCCTGCCTTAAAAGGACCAGCTAACCTCTTTTCAGTGATTGCTCCATTAACACAGGTGTGGGTGTTGATGAGGACATGGCTGGAGATCAATCTGTCATGATTAAGTAAGAATGACACCACTGGACACTTTAAAAGGAGGCTGGTGCTTGGCATCATTGTTTCTCTTCTGTTAACCATGGTTATCTCTAAAGAAACACGTGCAGTCATCATTGCAATGCACAAAAATGGCCTAACAGGGAAGAGTATCGCAGCTAGAAAGATTGCACCTCAGTCAACAATCTATCGCATCATCAAGAACTTCAAGGAGAGAGGTTCCATTGTTGCCAAAAAGGCTCCAGGGCGCCCAAGAAAGACCAGCAAGCGCCAGGACCGTCTCTTAAAAGTGTTTCAGCTGCGGGATCGGGCTACCAGCAGTGCAGAGCTTGCTCAGGAATGGCAGCAGGCAGATGTGAGTGCATCTGCACGCACTGTGAGGCGGAGACTCTTGGAGCAAGGCCTGGTTTCAAGGAGGGCAGCAAAGAAGCCACTTCTCTCCAGAAAAAACATCATGGACAGACTGATATTCTGAAAAAGGTACAGGCAGTGGACTGCTGAGGACTGGGGTAAAGTTATTTTCTCTGATGAATCCCCTTTTCGATTGTTTGGGACATCAGGAAAACGACTCATTCGGAGAAGACAAGGTGAGCGCTACCACCAGTCTTGTCTCATGCCAACTGTTAAGCATCCTGAAACCATTCATGTGTGGGGTTGCTTCTCAGCCAAGGGAATCGACTCTCTCACAGTCTTGCCTAAAAACACAGCCATGAATAAAGAATGGTACCAGAATGTCCTCTAAGAGCAACTTCTCCCAACCCTCCAAGAGCAGTTTGGTGATCAACAATGCCTTTTCCAGCATGATGGAGCACCTTGCCATAAAGCAAAGGTGATAACTAAATGGCTCAGGGAACAAAACATAGAGATTTTGGGTCCATGGCCTGGAAACTCCCCAGATCTTAATCCCATTAAGAACTTGTGGTCAATCATCAAGAGACGGGTGGACAAACAAAAACCTAAAAATTCTGACAAAATGAAAGCATTGATTGTGCAAGAATGGACTGCTATCAGTCAGGATTTGGTCCAGAAGTTGATTGAGAGCATGCCAGGGAGAATTGCAGAGGTCTGAAGAAGAAGGGTCAACACTGCAAATATTGACTTGCTGCATTAACTCATTCTAACTGTCAATATAAGCTTTTGTTACTCATATGTTTGCAATTATATTTCTGTCTGTGATAAAAACATCTGTCAAACACACACATAAAAACCAGAGGGCAGCAGATCATGTGAAAATATAATATTTGTGTCATTCTCAAAACTTTTGGCCATGACTGTACTGACCAAATACTGAACTTATGAACGCGGCCGAATTCCCGAGCATATAGGACGTCAAATGAGACGGTCACGGAGAAATTCATGAAAAGCCGACCTGTGAATAACTCCAGCCATAAGATGAGCCGGATGTATGAACACACGCTCAATCATTCACTTTCTCAAAGCTGAAATTGCTGTCCTTATAAAACAAAACACTGGACTTCTTGTGTCACAAGCCCTTGGACGAAAGAAGAAATGGGAGCTGAAAAATGCGATACATGTGTATCTATCTAAGGAATATTTTTGGTTTAGCTTTTATTATGTTCAAAGAGATGTCTGGACTGTTCGAAAGTTACCAGTCATCAGATGTTTCAGTGGTGACGTGCTGTTCTACTCACATGACCACTGCAGCCAATCACAGGCTGCAGTGGTCCTGAAAAGTGCTGATTGGAGCAGATGTCGCAGTCCAGCGTGAACCGCCTGCACTGGATCCACTAGAGTGCTGAAGGGCGAATATTGCTTCAATTATTTTTTTAAAACTATTCAGGTCTAGAAAAAATATACTCAAGTGTCTGATAACGCCTTTAAAATGGTACCGCCCTCCACTGCGTCATCTCTAATAAGGGACAACGACTGCTAAGCGGTGGACAAGATGACATCTCGTAGCACATCTACTGTAAAACATCTACATGAAATCCATGGAAAAATCTGCATGGCAAAGGGTGAAATCTGGGGCATTGATCAAATTGTAAAAACCCACATTACAGATTAGACTCTCTCTCTATACACACATATATATATATATATATATATATGTATATATATATATATTGTTTTTTAATCCAGATTTGTATGAGATTTGGTAAAATCTAATCCACTTTGCTGACACTGAAATACATTGGATATCAAGTATCCAAAAAAATCCACATCATCTGAACATACACCAAGTTTTCCACAGAGAAGACTGACCGCATGGATCAGTAGAACATTTTTGCCCCAATTTGAAGATTTAATTCACAGGCACAGGCCATTGCCCTAAAATAGTATTTAAATCAGTATCCATAAGGTAAAACCAGGAGTGGAACATAAACAGAAAAAGTGGAATGATTTGCACCTATTTCAGCGTACCTCCCAACTTTTTCAGAAGAGAAAGAGGGATAAATGGCTTGCTACAACTGTCCTAACCACACTCAATCATTTCTTTCTTCCCAGGCATGCAAATTGCCTCTTCAAACAAAGAGGACTTGTACTTTATAGCGCCACCTATTGGAAGTAGCGATCCTACAAGTCACAATCAACCCTTTAACGAGTCTTGTAATATGACTTAGGATAAAAGCCAAATCAGAATCTCCATTTGCAGACACGGTGTTTCGGACTATTGGTCCTCGTCAGTGCAAAGTAGGAGAGATCTGATTCCCAGGCATGAGATGTCAGAGGGGGCACTGGCACTGAAGGAAATTCATCAGACCACCCAAGACGGAAACCCAAATCTAGGACTGTCCTTCTGTATCCCAGATGGTTAGGACCTATGGATTTATTTTTTTGTCCATTCATTGATAGTTGTGGCAGCCATAACTTTTCCTTTTCACATGAGTTTCACTATCTGAGGTCTTGCTTTATTTGTGAGACAATCTATCATTTTCTTTTTAAGTGCCATTGTTGCCAAATAGGTCTGTAAGGTTGTCGTAGAGAAAAACTGTAAAATCTATAAAGACATTTCCGGAGAGGGGACATATCACCCTCACATTGAATATATGGCATTACCTATCTTCTAACACTCTCACACCTCTCCAGTCCATCCTTAACTCTGCTGCGCGACTAATTAATCTCTGTTCTCGCTACACTCCTGCTTCCTCCCTTTGCAAATCCCTTCACTGGCTCCCAATTTCCCAGCGTATCCAGTTTAAACTACCAACACTGACCTACAAAGCCATCCATAACCTTTCTCCTCTGTATACATCCGAACTAACATCCAATACCTTCCGTCATGTAATCTCCGGTCCTCCCAAGACCTCCTTCTCTCCTCCACACTTATTCATTCCACACCCAATCGCCTCCAAGACCGAATATCCCCCATCCTCTGGCATTCTGTGCCCCAACAAGTCCGGTTATCCACCACATTTGGATCCTTCAGACAGAACCTGAAAACTCATCTCTTCAGGAAAGCTTACAACATGCAATGACTATGCTGCCACCTCAACACCATCGGAGCTACTGCAACCCCCAACCTACTGTCTCCTTCCCCTTAACCCTGTAGCATGTAAGCCCGCAAGGGCAGGGTCCTCTTCAATCTGTACCAGTCTGTCATTGTTATAGTTTGTCTACTGTAAAGGGTATGCCACACTGAACAATATCGCTAACGGGATCGCTAAAAAGTCACTATTTAGCGATCCCGTTAGCGATGTTGTTCAGTGCGGCATCTGCCAGCGACGAGCTTCCTGCTGTGATCTCGCTCGTCGCTGGAATCGTTCCGGACCCTATTTTCTCGTCGGCGCTCCCGCTGGGTAAGTATATATCGCTAGTGTGGCACCTTTTCTTAGCGATTTAGCGGTACTTTTGTACCGCTAAAGTCGTTAAGAAGATCGCTAACGGCGATAGCGTCGTTAACTATATCGCTAAATGTGGCCGCACTTAGCGATATAGAAACAATCCCGCTAGCGATCGCATTAGTATGCGTCGTTATCGTGATCGCTAGCGGGATTGTTTAGTGTGGCAGTACCTTTAGTGATATTTGTATTTTGATATAACCCCTTCTCATGTACAGCACCATGGAATTAAATAGTGCTATATGCCGGAAATAAATAATAATAATGGGCAACAGCCTTAAACGCAGCAAAAAAGTTGCAGCATTTATGCTATGTGTTATCACAGCCTGAATGGAGGTGATTTTATGAAAACTCTGCCCACTGTGCATCTAAAAGATGCTGCTGAACGGTCGGGTTTTGGTGCTTACTTTTTTTCTATAGGCTTATATGGGAGTCTGAAACACATGAAAAAAAAAAAAACAGTTGCGTTTTTAAGGGCAGAATCAACGCTTTTATGCATTAATCACTTTCATATCTACATCAAATAAGGCAAAAAAAATAAGTAAATAAAAACACTGCAAAACTAATCAGAGCAGATTGTTATTGCATAGTGTGGCGTAGAGAACTTCAAAGAACATGCAGATTAACAGCAGCAGAAAAAAAACATAGAATTCACACTACCTCGGCACTACGTTTTTATTAATTTGTTGTGTTTAATTGACCAGAAAAAAAAATATCACATTTTTTACACCTTTTATACATCACCAAAACAATCTGTTCACTGTACTGTATAGGTTGTTACGATTAAAGAAATACCAAATATGTCATATTTGGTGATTCTGATTTTTTAAAAGCACATTAAAAATTATAATATTGTAAGTTATTATTTTTAGTAATTTTATAGGAAGAAAAAAATCTGACTTATTTTACTCTTAGTATACAAGTACATCATTAAAATGCACTGGTATAAGGACTAGTACAATGTGCCTATAAAGAAGACTATAATGTGCAGTATAGAGAGGGGACAGCATGTGGGAGGACAGTGTGGAAGCTACAGTTCTTAAGGAAAGTAAGAGGCAGTTGTAGTTTTTAAGGGAGGACTGTGGTGGTGATTGTTCATAAGGGGGGACATTGTGGAGGCAATGCATCAGAAAAAGGACAGTGTAAGGGTTATATTTTGTACAGGAAGCACACTGCAAGGCAATTATTTATTCAGAGGCACAGCATGGGAGACATTTTTATTCACTGGGCATTATAATGATACTTTTCTATTTAATGGCACAGTGTTGGAATGAGCTGTAGAAGATGGAAGTTTGCAGAGATGAACTGTGAGAGTGAAATCTTATCAGGGCATTTGTTCTACATGGAGACAAAAGACATGGGAACAACATCAAATCCGGGAATATATCACCTGTACTGTACTGGGATGTAAACATTTGTGATACTGCCTATGTCATCAGCTCTGTTGTCGGCTCAGATCTGCAGTAACGAGCCGGCAACACAGCGATGTTACAATACCCGGCAGAGACCAGTGACGTAACCTGCAGTGGCCGTGTGGATCTCCTGATCGCCGGGTATTGTGACTCCCGACAGTAATTCTTTTTCCTGTGATGTCCCACTGATAAAGCGGTTTCTTCTCTTCCACTCTTCACTGTAGGTGGAGCGTCACTGCCAACATCATCATGATAGACCTCCAGTTTCTGCCTGCCACATCCAGGGCATGAGCACTGAGAGCTTTGTGATACTTATCAGAACAAGGGACGCACACATACTACAAGCATAGAAGAATGCGAACGATGCTGAAGCTAAAGGAGACTTCTTTGCCAGCGCAGCACTTGTGCGCATGAGACACGGAGCCAAAAGCTTTCTATGAGACAGCTTTTGTTCCATATATTATCTAAATGAAAACTAGAAAAAAAAAACAAGCAATCCAATCTTTACAAGCAATCCATCCAGAGGTGTGTTCTAGAAGTTTCTGTTTTTATATTTCAGAGCTGGAGTGCTGCAGCTAAGACGACGGCTGGTAAGTGTATTACTAGAGGAAGGAAACTAGTACAGTTACTACATTTCTAATTTGAGGTTTTTGTTAGTATTATTGTTATTACACCTACTACATAGGATCTTAGAGATGGGCCTACCACTTTAATGACACCACTCCAGCAAGGGGGGGGGGGGTGAAAATGAATTGGCGCTTTAAGTGCAGCAACAATTAAGATGCTTATAAAACTCTTTGTTCTCATTTATCATATTTTTCTTATATATATTCTCCCCACCCCCAGCTGTACCTACGATGCAAGAACATCCCATAGTAACTTTTTACGACACTCGTTAGTTCAGCGGAAAAAAAGCACAAACAAACAAAGCGCAAGCAAAAAAAAAAAAAAAAGGTTTTGGCAAAATAAATAAATAAAACAAATAATAGAATTGTGTTTTATATGATAGGACCGGTCCTATTTATAATAAATACATACATGTATTGAGATTTATTATATACACACACAAATAGACACAGACACATACACATTCATAGAAGTTTAGATGGCTGATTCAAATATGAGACATGTGCAGACATACTGTGTATACGAAAGACTTGTAAAGATACATAGGTAGGTAAATACAACATAATAAAATAGCTACATTTGTACTACCTATAAATTCATATATATAAAAAAAACTTTTTTTTTCTTACAGATTGTCTGATTCTTATCCATCCTACAGAAGGACATGGGCCAGCAGAGAGGAAAACAGATTGTGAAGGTAGAAGATAGGTTGGTGATGCAACAGACACAGGTGATGGGCAGGCCTAGTGGGAGCATGTCAGTTATTGTAATGCAGGAAATATAGAAGACCCTGTAACAACTTCATTAGCACTGTGGTTTTATTGGGCTCAGTGTAGGGGATTGTGCTGTACGCCCAAGACAGATGTGGACAAGATGAGCCAGGATAGCTTCTCTGACACCGTTTTGAAACAGTGGCTACATAGAACAGTGAGGGTAGAGTGGGCGAGCAGCGAGGTGTAAAGATGGCAGAGCTAGCACTGGCTGTACGGATGACAACTTTGGTTAGAGAAAAGGCACAGCAAGTTGCCTAACCAAGAAAAGGAGGAGGCAAATAGCTAACATCGAGCCAGGCAGGGAAAGTAGATACAAAACCAAAAACTTTAGCATCCAGAACAAATTAGCTTATTTTAGAAATAATAATACTATTACTAATTAGGAGTTTAGGGGGTCAGAAAACACCTTTAAAACTGGGTGAGAAAAAGCTAAACTGTACTATAGACGGGAGGTTGTGGAAGACAGTTTAATGTAGCAAGTTATACACAATGGCAAGTCTTAATATTGCAACAAGACACAAGGTAGTTATAATGCATCAGCAAGATCTCTCCCAGGCAAAAATTTCAAAGGTGACTGGACTTTCAAGATGTGCTTTTCAAGCTCTTTTGAAGAATCACCAAGAAATCAGCAACATTGAGGACCATAACTTCAGTGGCCGACTAATGAAACTTCATGCAGCAGGTGAAAGACATCGTGCTTACGTCCCTTTGAAAATGGAAGATGTCCAGCAGTGCCATCAGCTCAGAATTGGCAAGCTACATGCATCTATTGTTAAAAGAAGCCTGGACAGAAGTGGTCTACATGGAAAAATTGCAGCCAAAAGGCTATACTTCAATAAGTAAGCTCAATTATGCACAAAAATATAAAATAACTGAGTGCAGAATAGCAGCAGGTGCTATGCACTGAAAATTCAAAATGTGAAACATTTGATTCTATTTTATTATGCAGTATCATGTCAGAAAGAATTATATTCAGAGTAAAGAAGACCAAAAAGTGCTGGAAGCGATGATATGGCATCGAATGAGCATTGATCTCAACAATAGAGTCTGTGTGTGATTAAATGAAGAGATAGAAGGATCTGTGCAAATCTACAAACACAGAAGATCTGTGGTTAGTTTCCAAAGTTTGGAACAACCTTTCTACTGAGTTCCTCCAAAAACTACAAGTGTACCTAAAAGAACTGATGTTTTGAAGGCAAAATGTGGTCACAGAAAATGTTGATTTTGATTTTAGAGTTCTCTTTTGTTCACTCACATTGCATTTTGTTTATGGGAACCTGACAGCGGATACATGCTGCCCGATCCACAGGCAGCATGTTTCAGACACTGGCTGTATAATTATGGAATAGAAAGTTGGACCGAAAACGTTCAATTGTTTCGTGTCTGGATGCACCTTTATTAAACAAATTATTGTGTTACACATTTGAGTGCCAAGTTATTTTTTACACTGGCTGTATAATATCGGCCATGTGGCTATTCTTCACCTGCTCATGACTGAAGGGTCTCTCCCTGCGTGCACATGTAGAGAGCAGTCTGTCCGTCATAGAGAGCCGGCCGGGAGAAGCCTTTTCCATTTCAGTAGTGACCCGTGCTGTTTGGGATGTATCAACAGATTCCCTTCAATCAAATGAAACTATTAACATTTCGATTTTCGAAAATACGCATACTGAGTTGACATTTTTCCTACAGCTGCCCAAAGCTTGTGTTTACATAGAATTCTATATATTACATAGCATTGAGAAAATATATATTAAACACCTACTGTGTGTATGTATATATAATATAAATACACAACGTGTGGAATATATACACACCCCCTGGTCATCAATATTTTTTTTTGCCTAATATACTTTAATTTTAAGCCTTTTAGAGATCATTTCATCTTCAACTTTCTTAACTGTTCACAATAACAGCAAACTTGATCAGGGGTGCACAAACTTTTACAAGCCACTGTATTTGTACAGTATTTGATAGATACATGCACACAGTGTTGGGTTGATCCTTACTATTGTAAATTTCGAGCCTGTAAATGCAGATGGCCACTAAGAGGCAGTGGCGCTACATGAATGTGAACACTGCACTGTATGCGGGGCTATGCTGTCACCAGTGCCATGACATTATGCTCACTAACCTTGCTTTACTACTGGCTCAGATAGCTCCATTCTAATAATATCGAAGGTTATATTACACAGTATTCTACATGTGAGTGAAGATCAGCTGATGTAATAAACCTTTATAGAAAGTTCTGCCCGAACATAAGAGGGTTTTTTGGTCCAAGGAGATATTGCATTGTCACCTATCATCTACAAAATTACCAAAACCCAGAACACTACTAGTCTTTGAGGCGGGAAGAAGAAATATACCATTTTTTTCCCTCAGTTCTTTTTGTATTGTTCCAATACAACAGGAAATAAACTTGTGTACAAGACATGTGTAATTGCAATCATTTTCTGGGAGAAATACTTCATTTCCTGGAACAATTTCAAGGGTGCCAACTCTTTCGACTGTGAGTATATAAAAATTCATCAAGAAAACAATCAAAAAAACACAAGATTTTTCATGTATATTGTCCACCGTTCGTGTACTTCAGCAATTGAGAAATAAAAATTTACAAGACCAAAAAGCTTCCTATGCTAAGGATTGCATTGCCGCTGTAAAATAGGATGCTATTGGTTTATCCACACATGACCCGATTTTTTTTTTTTTTTTTTTGAGCATCCATACATTTTATAGGTAAGACATCTGAAATATGAAGAAAAGAATGCTTGATGCAATTATTTGTCATGTGGACAAAAGAAAAAAAAAAAAAGTGTCATCTGAATTGCCCTATTCAAAAAAAGAGGTTTTATTATACTCACCCGGGGGGGCGGTCCGGAGCCTCCCATTTTCACGTGATGACGTCCTCCTCCTTGCTCCGTGTCGCGGCTCCTGCGCAGGCGCACTGATCTGCCCTGTTGAGGGCAGAGCAAAGTGCTGCAGTGTGCAGGCGCTGGGAAAGCTCAGAGTTTTTTGTTAAAAAAAAAAAAAATGGTGCCTTTTTCCGAGACCTGTAGCGTCTCCATTTTTCGTGATCTGTGGCTGAGTGAGGGCTTATTTTTTGCGTGCCGAGCTGACGTTTTAATTGATACCAATTTGGTGCAGATACGTTCTTTTGATCGCCCTTTATTGAAATGTAGCGGCGACCGAAAAAAAAAAGTGATTCTGTCGGTTTGAATTTTTTTTTTTTTTTTTTTTATGGCAACCCGGTTAGTGATCAAGTTAATTATTTTTTTTATATTGATAGATCGGGTGATTCTGAACGCAGCGATACCAAATATGTGTATATTTTTTTTTTTTATTGTTTTATTTTGAATGGGATGAAAGTGGGGTGATTTGAACATTTTTTAATATTTTAAAAACTTTTGTTTTTTAATCTTTTTGCATGCTTCAATAGAGACTAGCAGTTGCAGTACTTTGATCGCTTCTGCTACACGCAGGCGATGATCAGATCGCCTGTGTGCAGCAGAAATGCTCACTTGCTCTGAGGCCGACCACAGGGTGGCGCTCATAGCAATTCTGCAATGACAACTATAGAGGTCTGTCTACTTCAGATCTCTGGTTATCATGCCGACCCATTGGTGACCCATGATCATGTGACGGGGGTCACTGATGGGCGGGATTTACGACGCGCTTTTGGTATGCGCGAGTTAAATACCATTGTCAGACTGACAGCTGCATTTAACTAGTTAACAGCCACGGATAGATCGCGATTCCATTCCACCCGCAGCTGCTGCGGGCACATGTCAGCTGTATAGATCTGCTGACAGGTGTAGGCTCAGAGCCGGAGCCCACATCAAACAGGGCAATTACACCCAATCTCGGAAAGGGGTTAAAAAGGGACTCTGTTGGTAAGATCAACCCTCCTAAATAGTCTATTTGGGCACAAAGGTCATAGAAATTTGAATAAAAAAAAAAACCTTGGCATCTGTGATCCCATGTCTTATTCCAGGGAAAGCCATGTTTTTCTTAATACATAAATGAGCTTTTAAGAACTATGGGCAGGACACAACTTCCTGAGAATCTGCCTCCAGATATTATTGTAATTCAAAAGGGTGTTCCTGTCACAGCTCTGTACTGAGAGCAACCATTACATATCTCGCACTGACACTGATAACTGACACTGTAAAGCCCCGGTCACACTAAGCGAGATCGCTGCTGAGTCACAAGTTTTGTGACGCAACAGCGACCTCACTAGTGATCTCGCTATGTTTGACACTTACCAGCGATCAGGCCCCTGCTGTGAGATCACTGGTCGTGTCAGAAATGCCTGGGCCTTTCTTTAGTCATTGAGGTCCCGCTGGGTAGCATGTATCGGTGTGTTTGACACCTTTTACCAGCGATCTCGCTAGCGACTCAGCACTGAGACAATAGGGAGACACATCGTTACAAAGGTCGCTACGGGTCGCCGATCGTTGCTGCGTCGTTGGGAAGATCTGACTGTTTGGCATCTCACCAGCAAACACAAAGCGACGCAGCAACGATCCCTGCCAGGTCGTATCATTGTCGGGATCGCTGCTGCGTCGCTGAGTGTGACGGTACCTTAAAACAGAGCTGAACTTTATCTCATTAGAAACATCTGTAGGTTTAGCTCTCCTCTTATTGCTCTGTCAGCTGTGTCTGTGCCTTTCCCCATACTGTCTGCCTGGAGATGGAAGCTGAAGATTAGTTATAATGAGAGGAGACCCTGTGATGTGTTTGTAATGAAACAAAGCTCAGCTCTGCTGTACTCTGTTATAATCACACATCTCTGTAGTGAGATCAGGAAAGCAGACTTTCCATCATTACATGCAGGGCTGTGAAGTCGGAGCCCATTTTGTTGGGGTCAGTGTCATGGAAATTGAGGAGTTAGAGTCAGAGTCGGAGGTTTGGCTTACCGACTCCACAGCCCTGATTACATGTCTCACTCTGGTAACGCCCCTTTAATTTAAAATAATCTCTGGAGGTAGATTCTCGGGGAGATCAGTTTCTTGCCCATTGATCAAAACCAGCTCATTTACATGTTAGGAAAACGTTGACTTCTACGGAAGAGGGGATCATTTCCATTTTGTTGCGAACGATTGAGAAGCATATTTTTCACGGGTAGCACTTCATGGGTACCTATAATAGTGAATGGAGCTATTTATAACCGCAATCATTTTTTGCAGACCAAGCAGTCACCGGAGGCAAATTCCGATACTCGTCCAACATTGATCTGTTGATCTGAGAGTCAGATCAAAATTGACAATGCAAGTCTAAGGCTCGATGAAAAAAGAAAAAAAAATTCAGACTGTTAGATAGTACAATGTGGACAAAATGTTTTTCTTCACCCCCAAGGTACGAGAAAAACTGAAAGCCAAGACGAAACACTGGAAGAACTCAGACCGAAATCACTAATGATCAGTTTTTCCTCATACATGAAAAAGAATAACGTGAATGAGCTCTAAGACATCGGATCACAGATATCAAGGTATCATTTTATTCAGCTTCCTATGACCAACATGCCCATATAGACGGCTTAGAAGGTTGGCCCTACTGACAGAGCAAACGAGTAAATAAAAGTTCAGCTTTAGTTTTTAATTTATGAGGAAAAAAAAAAGCAATATCGGAAGCAATATCGATAAGGAGAAAAAATGGTCCATTTTACAAAAATAAAAAATGGAGACAGATGTGTGAATGCAGCCTTAAAAAGGGACATAATATAGATGTTGTTAATCCCCCTCCCCCACCCCAAAAAAAAAAAATACAATTTAAGGGGTGTACGTTGGGAATAGAATAATTATATGTTGTAAAATATCCAAGTAAGGGCGCAGTCAGACGGCCTTATAAATCGGAGCGAGATCAGAATGCAATGCATGGACTGGCCGGCGGCTCTCTCGACCTGGGGGTGACAGGTTGGGAGAGCCGCCAGCCAGTCCATGCATTGAGGTCTGATTTATACGGCCGTATGATTACGCGCTAAAACAATGTACAGCTACCTGAATACATATATTTGTATTATAATAGATGTCTTTTGGATAAAGATTTGAGAGGTAAACTATAAACCCTGAATCACGTGAATTGACTGAAAATATATACATTTCCATAACACAAGAAAAAAAAAAAAGTATTGGGACAATACCACCGATAAAGAACAGAAATCCAGCATCCAGGTGCCCTATGAATGTAAATGAAAGGTTCTTGAGATCACAAGAGGCAGCACAGCCTGGAATACAGACGTCTGACAAACAAGACCCATCTGTCAGTGTTTGGAGAGTGACGGGCGTCTTCTCCCTGTGCTAAGCTATGCGCCAGTATGTTACTGTGCATGACGGCTCTCGCTCGTCAGTCCCGTCGCTATGGAGACCTGTAAGCCACCACTCACAAATGTCTCCCAAGAAGCAGAGCTAAATTAACTTACTGCGTGTCACCAATGAGGAATGACTGGGAGAGAGCAGCGTCTGTATGAATGGCTAATGTCGTTATGTCTCTAAATTGAATCCTACTAAATTAAATGCCACTCCCAGTCAATCACACTTCATTATGACCACTGTTATTGGAAATTAATAAAAAAGGAGGTTCCTAACGATGTTAAGTTACATTTATTACTTCACCTAAGTCTTTGCTGCCCCTCAATCCAGACACAGAAAGAACCCAGATAATTGGCAGAAATGTAAAATACCACCGCCTCGTGTGTCGACACTGTAGGGGAAAAGAACTGGTTTGGCTGCCTAGAACAGCCAATCAGAGCTCAGCTTTCAAATCTTAGAACTATGCCTGAAAAATTAAAATGCAGAGTGGTCCTCGCTGATCAAAAGTGTCTACAAGAATAACTGTCTTTGTTGCCTCCAGGCTCTATTTACCCTCCAGTTGGAGTGGTCTTGATATAGTTGCAGGGCTCCTAGTCCATCATAAACACTGTAGTCTTGTCTGCTGGCATCCTGCCCACACTGCTCAGCCTTCAGCAATGACAGGGTGTATTCTTCCTAAGAATACGTTCTGCCTCTGTGCACACGCTACTCCTTTACATTACTCTGCCTGGCCAAATGTATCATCTGCCATCTACATCAGTATAGATGCATGTGTGTGTTTTTACATTGTTGTTAGCTGGTTTCCAGCAGAACTCAATTCTCCTGCACTCGTCCACAACAGAGCTTGTAACAGCAAGGCAGTGCAGCACAGACAAACAAACTCAGTGGCGTTTGTTACTTGATGCTGACACTTTTGTGATGTGAAACTGTAAATGTTGTTCTGTCGACTCAGATGGCAGAAGAGAATCCTCTGTTGTATAGGGTTAACGTGAGGGTTAATAAAGAGATAAATTATGCAAGACTGCTTTACAGGAAGAAAATGAATTTATATCCTCCTGGCGGCTGCTCACTTCCAGAAATAGGGACGATGCAGCCGCTTACTACACAGTGAGCATGCTGTTGTCACTCCCAAGCACTTTGATTGACAGAATGTGTGCAGTGTGGGGCTGTCAATGTGTTGGAACGTGAATACAGTCGCAATCACAGTATAGCGCAGTGGTGACCATCACAATATGCCTTTAAAACAAAAAAAATTAAATGAAAAATTAAAAAATTGCCCATCTGTGAAGTGGTTCTGAAAGATCATAATCTCCAAGATTGGCAAACCTGTCTATAATGTTATTATAATTCACAGATTTAGAACTGACCTTCTGAAGCTAAGATCTGTAACCATGGAAATAATCAGAGAAGGGCACCAATTTTCCATCACATTTACAGCTATTGGATGGCACAGAGGAAAATAGAAACCAACATCTCACTGCAATTTACCAACTGGCTAAGGGTGCACTGGAACATGAAAAGTGCAGGAATCCAGCATAAATATTCATATATGCAATTTTTTTTCAGGTTTTAGATCTACCATTTTCCTCTTTTACATTTGTGCACGGCTACTGGACCATCTAGTAAAGGGGGATGTGATGGACGTGGCACCTTAATTGGTCACTGTCATTTACACAAACTTTTACAAGAAAATATAAAAAATAGATCTTATCAGATATATATTTGCTTCTATTTCCACCTACTTAACCCTTGCATCATCAGTCACTCTGAAAAACCGCTAAATCAAAGTCAGACTGAAAGCTCGCTGAGGAATCAGGATTACAGCTATTGAAGTTAATTGAAAGGGAGCCAAATTAAACAGGCAGAGAGACATGGTTTAACTTCACCTCAGTGCTGGATTCACAGCTACACTGCAGTATAATGTCCTCAATGCTGCTGTTCCTGAAAAAACGCTACGTAGAGACAGGAGAGCAGAAATCCCACACGTTTCTGTGTGCTGTGCATCTGAGACATAATAATCAACATGTCTCCACCCTCTAGCTTAGATACATCAGAAAATTAAAGAATAGAGCATGTAAAGGGGATAACTGGAATATACAAATGCATAATGGCTTGAAACAGTATTATCCCTCACGTGCACAATACGTTATTCTGAAAAGTGACCTGAAATGACATCTAGCAATTTGTGAGATTTTTTTTTTTTACAGGATTTTTCAAGCTAATGTGGGAACAATGGGTTCTGAGCTGTACAACTGCCAAGATCAATGTAAATAACACACAAGAAGATGAGAGAAGTGAAATGTCACTGCTATGAGATGAGTATGTCTGAGTAATGGAAACAGATCAAAGATTATGTAAGGGGTTGCAATGTACGGTATGTGTCTTTAACCTCTTTAAATACGTCCCGCTTGATATACTTGTGATTTAGTAATATTGTACATATGTAAAGTATTTTTGCTGCTAAAGAACTGTATATACTGTATTTATATAGGGAAAGCACAGTTTCCTTTTTCTGCCACTAGATGGGGGTATTATAGTCATAGTTTTAAGTAAGGGTTAGTACACAGATAGTTAATATAGTAGGGATCACGGTGGGTAAGGCAGGAAGGACTTCCTGACAGAGTCAGTTGGGGCCAGGATGGCCGTTCAGCTAGGGTGGGCTAATTAGCCCGGGCAACACCGTGTCACGCAACATTGGACAAGATCAGGGCCCAGCCATCTAGTATCTGTGGCCGGAACATCAGCAGTGGAAACAGTGCTAGCAGTGCAGTGTTAGGCCTCTTTCACACATCCGTCTTTTTGTATCAGGCATGATCCGTCCTATGCCTGAAGGGACGGATCCGGCGCTGAAACAAAAAAACTGATGCAACGGATCCGGTTTTAAGTCTGATCCGGTTCCATTGAATTCTATTGTTTCCGGCCGCCTGATGCGCCGCTTCAGGCAACTCCGGCAAAAAAAAAAAAAGTTACATGCTGCGTTGTGTCCGGCCGCCGGAATGTACATTTCCACCGGATCCGGACAAAAACGCATACAACGCACTGACATGCGGCGCCATCCGGCGCTAATGAAAGTCAATGCAAAAAAAAAACGCATCCGGCATTACATTTCGCCGGATGCGGTTGGACAAAAAAATGCTGGAGGGCGCCGGAGGGCGCACAACGGATGTGTGAAAGAGGCCTTAGTGGGACGGTAGTTGCTAGAGGAAACTAAGCAGTACGGGCAGGTTGCTCATCATGTGGCAGCTTATTGCGTGGGCTGATGCCCTCAGAACCGGGGTGAAACGGCTGAGGGAACTCCCAAACCAAGTAAGCCTGGACAGGGAGGACACTGTGGAACCAAAAGATATGGTCCGTCCCGGAATCGAGCTTAGTGGCAGAGAGAGGGTAACAGGGAAAGAGGAAGAATTGTGCATTGTGGAACCTGATGTTAAGCCTGTGAAGAATATGGATGTGCCGCATGCAGAAACCAGTAAAGTTGTTTATTTGAAAGTTGAAATGGACTGTGTATCTATTTACGTGGAACCGTCTATAGGGAGCCTTGAGCAAACCAGAGGAGACCCTGATGGCGTAAGAAAGTGAAGACACAGGTATGCAAAGTAATGGACACTGTTTTCCGGTGAAGGAAGGCCAGGGCGCGGTAAAGCGAATACTCTCAGCCACGACTACCGCTCTGGCCGATCCTCACAATTAAAAAAGAAGTCCTAAAATTCACGGACCTGACCTGCCAACTACCAGGACCATGGGGTATACAACTGCAAACAAAATTATTCAACTTTCTACATTGCAAGAACAATTTATATTGTGCAATAAAACCAACATACAGTAAGTGGTTTCTCCACATTCAACACAAAAAGCCACTTTTGATGATTACTACAGACTCAGAATTACACTATGCAACATTATAATTGCACATCCTGCTTTATGTTGCAATTTTAAAGTAGCAGGCGTCGTCAAGATCTGCAAATGATCAAAGTTTCAAATACCTAACTTGATGTGAATACTTTTCCATCCAATTATGACAAGAGCATTCTTAAGGTGATACCTTTATTGGCTAACCAGAAAATTATATGTTCGCTAGCTTTCAGAGCTCAAGGCTCCTTCTTCAGGCAAGATTACATTTGGAATAATAAGAAAGACACATTAGATGCTTACTATAGTAGGAAATTTGTTCAAGACCTGGGAGGTGTGATGCCTTCAAAAGATAAGCAAAGGAAATCAAATTAGCATTTTCTTACAAATGGAGAGCTAGTGGGAATGTGTTATTAGCTATCTGGAGTCCTTCTGGTGAAGGTGTGAACTGTGTCTATGTAATGAGTCATAAAACCGGGTGTTAAGTTGAGTCCTAGTGTCAAAGTATTGAACATCCTAATAAGTTTGAATTCCCATATTTTTCTCTCCCTGTCATCCTTAAAATGACCTTTTAGTATTAAGACTTTTAAGTCTGTCATACAATGTCCAGTTCCAGAGAAATGTTTTCCCACAGGCGTGTCCATTTCATTCCTGATCGTATGTCTGTGTAGATTCATCCTTGTTTGTAGTTTTTGCATGGTTTCCCCAATATAGATAGCTCCAGGGCACCTTGTACATTGTATCATGTACACCACATTGGAGGATGTACATGAAAAGGAACCCATGACCTTATAGTCCTGATTTGTGTTTGGTACACGGACTGTATTTGTTGGTAATATGTGGGTACAAGTTTTGCATTTTTTGTTGTTACATGGGAATGTGCCAGTCACTGATGGTGACGAAAGGACACTTCTGACAAGGAGATTCCTTAAGTTAGAGGGCTGTTTGTAGTAGAGGAGTGGTAGTTCTGGGAATATGTCTTTCAATTTGTGGTCCCTGTGGAATATGTGTTGGAGATCAGCACCAATTTTCCTTAGGATGCTCATGTGGGGGTTGTATGTGACCACAAGAGGTACCCTGTTGTTGTCCTCTCTCAGTTTGTAATCCAGGAGGTTGCTTCTTGGGATTCTTGTAGCCCTGTGGATCTGTTCATCTATTACCAGTGGATGGTATCCTTGTTGTAGGAATGTATTCCTCAGAGATAGCAGCTGTAGTTCCCTGTCTTTACTGTCTGAACAGATCCGAATATATCTCAGAGCTTGACTGTAGATGATGGATTTTTTTGTGTGTCCTGGATGAAAGCTGTTCCATCTAAGGTATGCTGGACGTTCTGTGGGCTTATGGTAAATTGATGTTTGTATGGCGTTGTCCTTGATGTATATGGTCAAGTCCAGAAAATGTATTTGAGACTTTGAAAAGTTGAGGGTGAGCTTGATGGTTGGGTGGTATTTGTTGAAGTTATTGTGGAAGGTGAGCAGATCATCTTTTGAGCCTGTCCAGATTATTAGCACATCATCAATGTAGCGGAAGTATGCAAGAGGTTTAATAGGGCAAGATGACAAAAACTCCTCCTCCAGTTTTGCCATAAATAGGTTGGCATATTGTGGGGACATTTTGCTTCCCATGGCGCTGCCCATGCACTGTTGGTATAAATTGTTCCCAAAAGAAAAATAGTTGTGATGAAGCACAAACCTGATGAATTGCAGTGTTGGTTCTGTGGCCAGATTGTTCTTTTGAAGGAAATATTTACATGCTGTGATTCCATCCTCATGAGGAATGTTGGAATAGAGAGACTCTACGTCCATGGTGGCTAGTATCGTGTCCCTTGGAAGTGGGCCCAGCGCTGACAATTTGCAAAGAATATCCGTGGTGTCCTGGATATAGCTGGGTGTGCTCCTCACCAAGGGTTTTAGAATGTTCTCCACCCAGCCGGAGATATTCTCAGTTAAAGTCCCAATACCAGAGATGATGGGCCTCCCAGGATTACCTTCTTTGTGTATTTTAGGCAACATGTAGATGGCACCTGTTTTGGGATTGCCTGGTACTAGTTCCAGTAGTGAGGATGAAGTAGAATCAAATCCATTGATGATACGTGTTAGTTCCTCAGTGTATTGTTTGGTAGGATCTTCCTGAAGTGGAGTGTAGTATTTTATATCCAAGAGTTGTCTGTTTGCTTCCTGGATGTAATCTGTCGTGTTCATGATGACTATAGCTCCTCCTTTGTCCGCTGGTTTGATGATGATATTGTTGTTGGCTTTAAGGATTGTATAGCTTTTCTTTCCTCCATGCTGATATTGTTTGGCACTTTATGGTGTCTGTCCAAAATGTCAGATTTAACTTTTTTGCGGAAACAGTCTATGTAATGATCCAGAGTTTGGTTGTGTCCGGGTTGCGGGGTCCAGTTTGTCCT
>JARQOD010000003.1:193088692-193229903 GCA_033576555.1 Oophaga sylvatica | reverse complement strand
GTTTTTTGTCTTTTGAATGTTAGCTTACTGACCGAGCACTCCGCTCCCACCAGGTGGTGATTTTAATTACACCAGCTCCCTACTTTACCCATAAATGCAGGCATTACTGACAGAGGTGCATATTTGCCCAGAAATTCAGATATCAGCCTAATAGAGGTATGTTCACATTAGGTTAGGGACTCAACAGAATTGAGACCACCTTGACGATGGTTGTTGAGCTTTAAAATGTTTGGCCAAATGTTTATACTAAGCGTCTCAAATTTTTCCTTATATTCCAAAGCCATATTGCTATTCAAAATTTCATATATTCTATGTTGTCATGCTTTAGTATGCTTGAGTGCAGCCTTTTTTTTGGATGTTTTACATGAGGGTAGCTCCCTTTGGTTTGCACCTAGTTCACATTAGTCTGGATGTGCTAGTCAGGTTTTTTGTCTTTTGAATGTTAGCTTACTGACCGAGCACTCCGCTCCCACCAGGTGGTGATTTTAATTACACCAGCTCCCTACTTTACCCATAAATGCAGGCATTACTGACAGAGGTGCATATTTGCCCAGAAATTCAGATATCAGCCTAATAGAGGTATGTTCACATTAGGTTAGGGACTCAACAGAATTGAGACCACCTTGACGATGGTTGTTGAGCTTTAAAATGTTTGGCCAAATGTTTATACTAAGCGTCTCAAATTTTTCCTTATATTCCAAAGCCATATTGCTATTCAAAATTTCATATATTCTATGTTGTCATGCTTTAGTATGCTTGAGTGCAGCCTTTTTTTTGGATGTTTTACATGAGGGTAGCTCCCTTTGGTTTGCACCTAGTTCACATTAGTCTGGATGTGCTAGTCAGGTTTTTTGTCTTTTGAATGTTAGCTTACTGACCGAGCACTCCGCTCCCACCAGGTGGTGATTTTAATTACACCAGCTCCCTACTTTACCCATAAATGCAGGCATTACTGACAGAGGTGCATATTTGCCCAGAAATTCAGATATCAGCCTAATAGAGGTATGTTCACATTAGGTTAGGGACTCAACAGAATTGAGACCACCTTGACGATGGTTGTTGAGCTTTAAAATGTTTGGCCAAATGTTTATACTAAGCGTCTCAAATTTTTCCTTATATTCCAAAGCCATATTGCTATTCAAAATTTCATATATTCTATGTTGTCATGCTTTAGTATGCTTGAGTGCAGCCTTTTTTTTTTGGATGTTTTACATGAGGGTAGCTCCCTTTGGTTTGCACCTAGTTCACATTAGTCTGGATGTGCTAGTCAGGTTTTTTGTCTTTTGAATGTTAGCTTACTGACCGAGCACTCCGCTCCCCAGGTGGTGATTTTAATTACACCAGCTCCCTACTTTACCCATAAATGCAGGCATTACTGACAGAGGTGCATATTTGCCCAGAAATTCAGATATCAGCCTAATAGAGGTATGTTCACATTAGGTTAGGGACTCAACAGAATTGAGACCACCTTGACGATGGTTGTTGAGCTTTAAAATGTTTGGCCAAATGTTTATACTAAGCGTCTCAAATTTTTCCTTATATTCCAAAGCCATATTGCTATTCAAAATTTCATATATTCTATGTTGTCATGCTTTAGTATGCTTGAGTGCAGCCTTTTTTTTGGATGTTTTACATGAGGGTAGCTCCCTTTGGTTTGCACCTAGTTCACATTAGTCTGGATGTGCTAGTCAGGTTTTTTGTCTTTTGAATGTTAGCTTACTGACCGAGCACTCCGCTCCCACCAGGTGGTGATTTTAATTACACCAGCTCCCTACTTTACCCATAAATGCAGGCATTACTGACAGAGGTGCATATTTGCCCAGAAATTCAGATATCAGCCTAATAGAGGTATGTTCACATTAGGTTAGGGACTCAACAGAATTGAGACCACCTTGACGATGGTTGTTGAGCTTTAAAATGTTTGGCCAAATGTTTATACTAAGCGTCTCAAATTTTTCCTTATATTCCAAAGCCATATTGCTATTCAAAATTTCATATATTCTATGTTGTCATGCTTTAGTATGCTTGAGTGCAGCCTTTTTTTGGATGTTTTACATGAGGGTAGCTCCCTTTGGTTTGCACCTAGTTCACATTAGTCTGGATGTGCTAGTCAGGTTTTTTGTCTTTTGAATGTTAGCTTACTGACCGAGCACTCCGCTCCCACCAGGTGGTGATTTTAATTACACCAGCTCCCTACTTTACCCATAAATGCAGGCATTACTGACAGAGGTGCATATTTGCCCAGAAATTCAGATATCAGCCTAATAGAGGTATGTTCACATTAGGTTAGGGACTCAACAGAATTGAGACCACCTTGACGATGGTTGTTGAGCTTTAAAATGTTTGGCCAAATGTTTATACTAAGCGTCTCAAATTTTTCCTTATATTCCAAAGCCATATTGCTATTCAAAATTTCATATATTCTATGTTGTCATGCTTTAGTATGCTTGAGTGCAGCCTTTTTTTTGGACATGCCAGACACAGACATCTGTCACTCATAGGCCATGAAGGTATCTGGATGTTTAAAAGAAAGCTGCAGTAAGATTAACTCGCTGAACCACATATACCAGCATGCAGGTCTTTCAAATGTAAATCCAATGACACCTTTATAGCCTCTATCTGTTGCTGCATTCCAAAGTAACTAACAAATGAGGCATTAAGTGCTCTGGGTGTGACAGTGCACTTAACAAGCCATTGGCTCCCTGCCCAGCACCAGTCTTTAGCATGATTGATAGCTCACGGTATTATTTCCTTGCCTGATATCACATAGACAGTGAGCGATCACTCTGGCTTATGCTAAACAACCTTGGGAGGCAGAGGACTATTAAGTTCTCTGTCACACCCACAGCACTTAGTTCCTCATTTGTATATTAATTAAAATGCTAATTACTGAAAAGTGCGGCAACACATAGACAATATTAAGGTGTCGATTGATTTACATTCAAAGAGCTGCAGGCCCAGTTATACAGATTTGTTGAGGGATGTTCTAGAAAAAAAAAACGAAAGGGCAAAATGTATAAGGCATGCTGTTTTATGGTCTTATAAGTGATCTGAGGCTATGTGCACATACTCGGGAATTGCCGCGGAAATTTCAGTGGTAATCCCGCACCTCCCTGCCGCGAGAAATACGCATTTTATAGGTATGCGTATTCCCGCTAAAAACTAGCGTTTTGCAAGCGTAATTAACTTGTAGAATGCTAGCGTTTTCCAAGCGATCTGTAGCATCGCTGGAAAACAGGTTGGTCACACGAGTCACACATAGTGTTTGACTCGTGTGAGCAACTTTTTACTATTGATGCCGCATCAATAGTAAAAAGATCTAATGTTAAAAATAATAAAAAAAATATATATATATTGATATTCTCACCTTCCGGCGGCCCCCGCAGCCTTCCTGGTCCTCGCGATGCTCCCGGCATCTCCCGTTCCCAGGGATGCTTAGCGACAATGACCCCAGATGATGTAGCATCACGCGAGACCGCTATGTCATCTGGGGTCATTGTCGCAAGGCATCACTGGGAACGGGATTGGCCGGGAGCGTCGCTGAGAGGCGGGAAAGCTGCGGGGGACACCGGAAGGTGAGAAAATCATGATTTATTATTTTAATTATTGTCTCAACAGGGATATGGTACCCAGGGCCTGGAGGAGAGTCTCCTCTCCTCCAGACCCTGGGTACCATCCGCACATGAACCGCTCACTTTGCGCATGGTGGGCATAGCCACATGCGGAAAGTAAGCGGTTCAATGCAATCCTATGGCGGTGGAATCGCCGCGATTCCAGAAAAAGAATGAACATGCTGCGTTTTTTTACGCTATGCGTTTTTTTTGCGGAAAAAAACGGAGCATGTGCACAAAAATTGCGGAATGCATTCTATTAATAGGATGCTTAATGCATGCGTTTTTTAAGCGTTTTTGTGTCGGAAAACCGCCGCAAAAATGCTAAAAAACAGTGAATAATCCAGAACGTGTGCACATAGCCTTAAAGGGAATCTGTCAGAAGGATTTCAACACCCAGACTATTTACATGGGCATGTAGCTATTTCACAGATAAGTCCAGCAATAACTATACATGGCCAGTACATTGTTATGTTACTGACAAATCAGTGTTTGAATTGATATGCAAATTAGGCTGAAGAGTTATTTGTAGATCATACGCTTCTGTCATTCCAGCGCTATTTCCCACCCAGCGCCGCCTCCTCCTGCTTAGACCTCTTTCACACTTCAGTCGTGCGACGTCAGTCAAAATCTGTCAAAGCGTCCAAAAAACGGATCCGCTTTTTTCCCATTGACTTGCATTAGTGACGGATTTTGACAGATGGTCGTCCGTTTGATCCGTTTTTTGACGGATCCGTCATAAATTTGGCGTCCGCCTTTTTTTGGAAACGTACAATGCAACGTTTTTTGTGTGTGTCGCCGTGCATCCGCCGTTTTTTATAATGGACGCCTAAGGGTGGCGGATCCGTCTTCATACGATTTTGGCGGAATTCGCCAGCGGATGCGTTCTTCTCTGCAGGAAGTGCTGAAAACCCGTTCTGGAGTCTCTTTCTCTCTCCTCCTCCTCCGTTCCAGACATGCGTACAATGCATTTTCCAGGTTGAAAAGTTCACAACGGATCCGTCTTAAAATCGGATCCGTTGCATCCGTTTTTGCACTTTTGATGCAGTTCCGCTATTTTCACCCTTTGGTGGATTTTAACTGACGCCGAACGACTGAAATGTGAAAGAGGCCTTAACTGACCACACCTTTGCCTTAAGTCACACAGCATAGAGGCTGTCAGACATACAGAAAGAGACTGGGTGGAGAATAGAGCTGAAGTGACTGAGACTACAGATCCACCATAGTCCTTCATCCTCATTTTCATATAATTTAAAATGCTGATTTCTCAGTAAATAAGAAACGGACTGGCCATGTAAAGGTATTGCAGGACTTACACAGTAATGAATGTTGGCGAGGTCAGTGCGAACTATCAGTCGACATATGAATGAAATGAAACTGTATAGCAAGAGATGCAGGCAGGCTTGGACTGGCCCATCGGAGAACCGGAGGAGTCTTCTGTGGGCCCAGGCACTGACACCTGCTGGCATACTGCCCAGCAGCTGCCTAGGGCCCCCACTGCTCCAGGGGCCCCCAGCCAGTGGGCAGCTGTTATGGGGGCCCCCAGTGACAGCGGAACAGCAGCTTGTGACAGGAAGCAGAAGGCGGCTGCAGCGGATAAAGCCTGTCCCCGCTGCTAAAGAGAAATGAATATTCACTGCTCCCCACACCCCCATGGGCATGGAGAGGGGTGAATATTAATTTCACTTTAGCTTACTGGGCAAAGCAGTGAGAGAAAAAGTCATCAGAATACAAGAGCGCTCTGTTACTTACAAACAGTGCTCCGCAGTCTGCAGCAGGCGATCGTGTCAGCTGTGCTATCAGCAACGCCTGCACTGCTCTCTGACTAACTGTAGGAGAAGCAGCGAGCAGGATGTCCTCCCAGGGTGACGTCACCACTACTCACAGCTCCGGCGCTCAGAGCTACTCAGAGACAGAGCAGTGCGGGCGTCACTGATAACACGGCTGGCATGTTCGGCTGCTGCAGACTGCGGCGCACTATTTGTAAGTAACACAGCGCTCTTGTGGCCTGATGACCTTTTCTGTCACCTCTCTTCCCTGTGATAAACAAGCAGGGAGAGTGGAGCAGCTCTTGATAAGGCCAACACTGATTGGCCACAGCGCAGCCAATCAGTGTTAGCTTTGTTTGTGTCCTCTTCTCTCCGGCCGTACAGCACAGCCCCGGCAATATATCACACTGACTGCACCACCTCCCCCTGTATCACCCTGACTGACTGAGTCACCTTCCCCTGTATCACCCCTGACTGAGCCCCTCTCACCCTGTATTACCCCTGACTGACTGCGTCACCTCCCTCTGTATCACCCCTGACTGAGCCCCTCTCCCCCTGTATTACCCCTGACTCACTGCGCCACATCCCCCGTATCACCCTGACTGACTGAGTCACCTTCCCCTGTATCACCCCTGACTGAGCCCCTCTCACCCTGTATTACCCCTGACTGACTGCGTCACCTCCCTCTGTATCACCCTTGACTGAGCCCCTCTCCCCCTGTATTACCCCTGACTCACTGCGCCACATCCCCCGTATCACCCTGACTGAGCCCCTGTCCCCTTGTATTACCCCTGACTGACTGCGTCACCTCCCTCTATTACCCTGACTGAGCCCCTCTCCCCCCTGTATCACCCCTGACTGACTGCATCACCTCCCTCTGTATCACCCTGACTGAGCCCCTCTCCCCCTGTATCATCCCTGACTGCGCCACCTCCCCCTATATCACCCTGAGGCTATGTGCACACGTTGCGGAATTGCCGTGGAAATTTCCGCGGCAATTCCGCACCTCCCTGCCGCGGGAAATCCGCATATTATAGGTATGCGTATTCCCGCTAAAAACTAGCGTTTTGCAAGCATAATTAGCTTGCAGAATGCTAGCGTTTTCCAGCGATCTGTAGCATCGCTTGGAAAACTGATTGACAGGTTGGTCACACTAGTGAAACAAGTGTTTGACACGTGTGACCAACTTTTTACTATTGATGCCGCCTATGCCGCATCAATAGTAAAAAGATATAATGTTAAAAATAATAAAAAGAATAAAAAATCGTGCTATTCTCACCTTCTGGCGGCCCCGCAGCTTTCCCGCCTCTCAGCGACGCTCCCGGCCAATCCCGTTCCCAGGCGTCCTTTGCGGCAATGACCCGATGACGTAGCATCACGCGAGACTGCTACGTCATCTGGGGTGATTCTCGCAATGCCGCCTTTGCCGCATCAATAGTAAAAAGATATAATGTTAAAAATAATAAAAAAAATAAAAAATCGTGCTATTCTCACCTTCCGGCGGCACCCGCACCCTTCCCGCCTCTCAGCGACGCTCCCGACCAATCCCGTTCCCAGGCGTCCTTTGCGACAATCACCCCGATGACGTAGCATCACGCGAGACCGCTACGTCATCTGGGTGATTCTCGCAATGAATTATTGGGAACGGGATTGGCCGGGAGCGTCGCTGAGAGGCGGGAAGGCTGCGGGGGCCGCCGGAAGGTGAGAATATCATTATTTTTTAGTTTAATTATTGTTTTAATATGAATATGGGACCCAGGGCCTGGAGAAGAGTCTCCTCTCCTCCAGACCCTGGGTACCATCCGCACATGAACCGCTTACTTTGCGCATGGTGGGCATAGCCACATGCGGAAGTAAGCGGTTCAATGCATTCCTATGGCGGCGGAAACGCCGCGATTCCACAAAAAAGAATGAGCATGCTGCGGATTCTTCTTCTCTAGGCTATAATGAGTTGTGTTGTGTAAACGTTTTTGCCGCGGTTTTGCGGCGTTTCCGCAGCGAAAAACCGCGGCAAAAACGCTAACGTGTGCACAGACCCTGATTGAGCCCCTCTCCCTCTTTATCACCTCTGACTAAAACTTTTCTTTCCCTACTACTAACAAAATGAGGCCCTTCATAAAACGTTATGACCTTATAGGTGGCTGAGAGATTTCTGTAAAAAGTGTATGGGGGAATGTGAGGGAAAACTCTTTCGATATTACTCCAATGTCATACATATGTGATCTAGGACCCCACCACTAGAAGAGGGGACATTCATATAATCTATTTGCTGCAGAAATCAAACAGCAAATTAACAGCGGAAATATCCACACAGACGTTGTGCAGATATTGCTGCGTTTACTAATATGTAATGTTACACCTTTAACACTGACCTGATTCTTTGTATTGCAAAGGATGAAATCCGTGGTGAATATGTTAAATCTGCATCCGTCAATTCCCGCTGTGGATTTTCTCAAAGTATAGATGAGAAGTTATAAAATCCTCTCCTCTACACTGGTGCTATAACACATTGACCTAGTGGTTAATAAACTCCAGGGAACAATTATCATTGAGTTAGAACCAAAATGTGGGCGCCAACCGCTGCTATATCATTAAGACATGTACTACCTTATGTTATGCCCTGATATTAGCGTGTTATATCACACAATTGGTGGTCTTGTTGCCACTGTGAAACTGATTAAAATGATATCTGGGGTGAAGAAATCCGTCCTGTGGTTCTTGTGTAATCAGTGTTACAAATTTTCAGTTAGTGATATGCTTGTGTTTCGGCGCAGGACTTCCAACTCTAAGCCCGAGAAACCAAGGAAAGACCTGCCCACAGGCCGCCCTGAAGCACAAACATGTTCCTCATCATAGACACAGACGGTGTTTCAGGGCGGGCCTACAGGCAGAGTCTTATCTTCCTGCTCTAAGCAACAGAAATAATGGAAAGACCTGCCAGTCTGTTTCTCTCTGTCAATCTGACAATGCCTGTAGTTTACTTAGCAAAATTCTGCTGACAGGTTCGCTTTAAAATTGCTGTTGGGAGAAGACACCTTTCAAATATGAGAGACCTGGAGCAGTCTGCAAAAGAAGAGAGGTCCAAAATTCCAGTTGAGAGATGTAAGAAGCTTATTGATGGTTATAGGAAGTGATTGATTGCAGTTATTTATTCCACAGGGAGTGCAATCAAATATTAAGTTGACAATGCCAACAATTTTGTCTTGTCCATTTTTGGGGTTTTGTGTGAAATTATATCCAATTTGCCTTGTTTCCTCTGTCTTTTTTTTGTGTTGTTGCAATACACACAAAGTAAATAGACGTGTATAACAAAACGTGTAATTACAATATTTTTCTGGGAGAAATGCTTCATTTTCTGGAACAATTTCAAGGGTGCCAACAATTTACAGTAATGACTGTATATATAAATCAATGTAAGTCTATAAGTGTCAGAACGAGGGGCTCTAGCATTGTTCTGAGTCTTATGGACTTCCATTGGGGACTTGCATTGAGAAAATTGAAAAGGTGACCTCCACACAGCAACCACCATGTGATTAGGCAGGGCACAAATGCAGTCATGTGGTGACACGAACACCGCTGAAAACGGCAAACAACAGCGATCAGTGAGTATGTTACTATCTTCACTACACTTACACATACTGTATGATACCTAACAAAGATAAAAATATAAAAAGGGGGCTTTAAGGCATGCACCTTTGAATACATCTAGCACACATCACTCCAGCTATATCCTTTTCTTAGAATTGCCACTCTTAGTAAATGTGGGCCTGTTTGTCGACAGGCCCATGATACAGCCACATAGGGACTTCATTCCTCTAAACTTTTTGCGCTTTCTTCTATTTTTTGGATCATTTACAACCAGCGTCGGACTGGAACACCTTGGGCCCACCAGAGAAAATCATTTTTGGGGCCCACTATGTAGCTACATAGAAATAAATACAAGACCACAAATTGTGCAGTAAAACACACTAATATCAGGGTATAATATAAGGTAGTACATGTCTTAATTATGTAGCAGGAGTTGGGGTAGCCTCCCTCATAGATTATAAAGCAGCCCCCCTCATAGGGGATAATGCTGCCCCCCTCATAGAGGATAATGCTGCCCCCCTCATAGGGTATAATGCTATATATATATATAGATAGATAGATAATAGATAGATACCATATATACTCGAGTATAAGCCGACCTCCCTAATTTTGCCACAAAAAACTGGGAAAACTTATCGACTCGAGTATAAGCCTAGGGTGGAAAATGAGATTATGCCCCATATGCTGCCCCATGTATTATGCCCCACAAGATGCTCCATAGATTGTGCCCCATATGCTGCCCATGTATTATGCCCCCATAAGTGCTCCATAGATTGTGCCCTCATAGATGCTCCATAGATTATGCCCCCATAGATGCTCCATAGATTATGCCCCCATAGATTATGCCCCCCATAGATGCTCCATAGATTATTCCCCCATAGATGCTCCTTAGATTATGCCCCCATAGAAGCTCCATAGATTGTGCCCCCATAGATGCTCCTTAGATTATGCCCCCATAGAAGCTCCATAGATTGTGCCCCCATAGATGCTCCTTAGATTATGCCCCCATAGAAGCTCCATAGATTGTGCCCCATAGATTATGCCCCTATAGATGCTCCATAGATTATGCCCCCATAAATGCTCCTTAGATTATGCCCCCATAGATTATGCCCCCATAGATGCTCCTTAGATTATGCCCCCATAGATTATGCCCCCATAGATGCTCCTTAGAGTATGCCCCCATAAAAGCTCCATAGATTATGCCCCCATAGATTATGCCCCCATAGATGCTCCATAGATTATGCCCCCATAGAAGCTCCATAGATTATGCCCCCATAGATGTTCCATAGATTATGCCCCCATAGATTATGCCCCCATAGATTGTGCCCCCATAGATGCTCCTTAGATTATGCCCCCATAGATGCTCCTTAGATTATGCCCCCATACAAGCTCCATAGATTGTGCCCCCATAAATGCTCCTTAGATTATGCCCTCATAGATGCTCCACAGATTATGCCCCCATAGATGCTCCATAGATTATGCCCCCATAAGTGCTCCTTAGATTATGCCCCATAGAAGCTCCATAGATTGTGCCCCCATAAATGCTTCTTAGATTATTCCCCCATAGATGCTCCACAGATTATGCCCCCATAAATGCTCCACAGGTTATGCCCCCATAGATTATGCCCCCATAAATGCTCCACAGATTATGCCCCCATAAATGCTCCACAGGTTATGCCCCCATAGATTATGCCCCCATAAATGCTCCACAGATTATGCCCCCATAAATGCTCCACAGATTATGCCCCCATAAATGCTCCACAGATTATGCCCCCATAGATTATGCCCCCATAAATGCTCCACAGATTATGCCCCCATAGATTATGCCCCCATAAATGCTCCACAGATTATGCCCCCATAAATGCTCCACAGATTATGCCCCCATAGATTATGCCCCCATAAATGCTCCACAGATTATGCCCCATAGATTATGCCCCCATAAATGCTCCACAGATTATGCCCCATAGATTATGCCCCCATAGATGCTCCACAGACTGTGCCCCCATAGATGCTGCAAAAAAAAAAAAAAAAGACATACTCACCTCTCGTCACTGGGGGCCAGGTACTGGTGTCCTGAGCAGGCGGGGACACCGGCACGCTATGGGTGACAGGTGCCGGTGTCACCACTGGCTCAGGGCCCCGGCACCTGCGATATTTACCTGTCACCGGGTCCACTGCTGAGCGCCGCTGTCTTCGGTCCTCCAGCAGTGAATGCTCAGGCAGGGGGCACGGCGCTCACTAATGACGTCATCACGCCCTCTGCCTGAACATCGCAGCAAGAGAGGACGCGATGACACAGCGGCGCTCAGCGGTTGGAGCGAGTGACAGGTAATGATATTCACTGCTTCCCATGCCCATGTGGGCGTGGGAAGCAGTGAATATTCATTTCTCTTTAGCAGCGGGGACAGGGGCTCCTGCCTCCTGTCACCCACTGCTGCTCCGCTGGCACGGGGCCCCCATGGCAGCTGCGTGGTGTGCCGCTATTAGCGACACGCCACCGGCTGGGGGCCCCTGGAGCAGCGGGGGCCCTAGGCAACTGGCCCCTGTATGCCAGCAGGTGCCAGGGTCCCCCAGATGCCAGGGCCCACCGGAGAATCCTCCGGTTCTCCGGTGGGCCAGTCCGACCCTGTTTACAACTAGAATCTAATTCACAAGCCCAATTCTTTTTCTCCCTTGTACCCCCCAGTTTTGATCTGATCTCTGCACTGTATATTTCTTAAGGTGCTGTCACACTAGGCGAGATCGCTAGCGATATCGCTTAAGCGAGAGCGATTTTATGACGCAGCAGCGACATCGTCAGCGACGCAGCTGTGTGTGACATGTAGCACCTATGTGGCCCCTGCTGCGATGTCGCTGATCGTGCACGAACTTTCTGGACTGTTTTTGATCGTTGGCGTCCCGATGGTGAGCCTGAATCGCTGAGTTTGACACCCTTTATGAACGACGAGTGACCTCATTGGCGACTCATGTCAGCGGCGCAGGCGGGACTAGGTTTTAACGCCCCTCAGCTCCGATTGGTGGCCACAACATCTAGTCCTTTGTGCGTTGTTGCGAGGATACTATCGTGTGTGGGGTTTTGCGATCCTGTCAGAGTTGCCACAGCGCTTCATCTTTGCCATTTTTACAAGACATTTTTGGGATCCTGAAAAAATGAATCCGGGGCAAACGCCTATCGAGGTCGGGCTCTTTAACAATACATGCTGTGTGACAGGTCCCAACGACCGCTGAAGTCGTTATACAGATCGCTGATGTGTCGTTTATGAGATCTTCCTGTTTGGAAGCTACTAGCGACCATATAGCGATCACACCAACGATCTCGCCAGGTCGTGTCGTTGTCGTGATTGCTGGTGCGATCGCTTAGTGTGACAGTACCTTTAGTCTTCTCTTTGCCTTGCATTTATTTGCTCTTTCACTACATGATTTCCTATTGTGTCTGACCTCTCAATCACAGTGTACTCTGTAGTTTGTATTTATAAGCTTTGTGTTCTGCCAGCTGTCTCTCCACTTCCTACGAGAGGCTACACGTAGCTTATGGCATTGTTCCCACTGGCTCCAAGAGGAGCAAATTCCTCCAACTTTTATTTCAGAGGAAGAACGCAGCCCTTTTATTTTCTGGATATTTTAGGAACAATGTGTGTTGTAGTGGTTTCATCCGTCTAATTTACATACTAGAAGCACCAGTATTTTGCTAAGCATTAATGTAAGTAAATTTACAATGCCAATGTAAAAAAAAGAAAAAAAAAGCTCTACAATTTTAACAACATTAAAAAGTTGCAATGAAAGAGAAATATCAGGATGAAATAATTAAAACGATAACCCCAAATAATGAAAAATACATGCATAAACTGATATCCTAAAGTACCAAATGTATTGTGTTGTATGCCTAGTGCTAAAAACATCAAATAAAAGGAATAGAATAATTATTTAAAACACCAAACACGTGCCGTATGTAATTACTGCATAACTAGAGATGAGCAAACCCGAAATTAAAAGTTCGGGTTTCGTACCGGACAGTTAGTAACCGGTGGTAAACGCCAAATACGAACTTCTCCTGGAAGTCCGTTGCAATATTCGGAGCTCCGGGGGAAGAGAGAGAGAGAGAATTTCCAGCTTAAAAATTTGTTTCCCTATTCTTTTCAATGGGGTCCTGGTTCTACTTGAAATTCAGGTACAGATTGTATATTATAAATTGACAGTGTCCCTCTTTAGTTTGTTTTCCCTAGCTTTCTTTATACAAAAACTTTAATAATGATGTCTACTCTTAACTGGCATAAATAGGTAGTTTAACATACATTATTTTTTTTCTCTTTTTAGCTAGCGGTTGGGCAACCAGTCTATATAGCACTTACACAAAAATATTACCTGACTGTACTTTAGATCTTCGGCTCATCCACAATATATTCATATAGCAAACTCAAACCTCTCAATTGAGACTCCAGTTTTGGAGACTGCAAAATCAATCCAGAAACAATCCGATAAAAATGTCCCCAAAATAATTTAGACCCCAGTCTCAGACCGCCAACACAAATTCAGACTCTAAACTGAGACAGATAACACTATAACACCTAGTTATTCTTCCTCTGATTCCTTTTTGGTTGAGCTAGAAATATTCCAGACCTTTTAGTAGAAGGTCTTCCTAGATGATACTTTCAGATTGTTGGTCTCTCAAGAGAATCAAGACCTAACAGTAATACAACCATCGCATCAATGGAAAGAAGAAACAGTCACTTTTGGTGCTGGCTGATTAGAATACAGTCAATATTGTCCAGGGCGATCAATTAGTTCATATTGGATGTAGCACTTTATTAGGCAGCAATGAGTATAACATTCAAAAATTGGAGATTGGAGGAAACAAACCAAACTACAATGATGTCATAAAAGAAAAAAGTCATAGACACTACTACAATAAAGCTGTTTTCATAAGGTATCAACTTACAACAAAAATAGTAAAACCTCACATGAATACTTAAATAGAACCCTTCACCAAATTTTTCATGTTGAACTGGACACAAATAGTGGCTGCATAGTGGAATAAAAGGTTTGTTTTTTTGTTTGCTGTTTTTTTTTCATTTCGGCTTTCTGTTGTCGAGGTATTAGGCCCCTAATGAGTTCAATTTTGTTAAAGGGGCTGTCCAGTACTTTAACATTGATGTGGATAGGCCATCAATGTCTGATCGGTGGGGGTACCACACCCAACCGATCAGTCATTGATGTTCTATCCTACAGATAAACCATCAATGCTAAAGTCTTGGACAACACCATTAAGTCCAAGTGGGTATTATCAGATGATGTTGCCCAGTCATAAGCATTTAGCAACTGTATGAAATGTAACTGCTCTGATCTCACTGGAGAGTGATTACAATATGTATGCTGCAGACATAAGTGTGATACTAACATATGTCTGACAGGCAGTTTGGGAGGAGGGGAAGTACAGCAGAGATAACAGCACTATGAAAGGAGGCAAGCTGATATAATGGTTTGTAATGTGACACAGCTAAATTCAGCTGCACTGCTCCCACCTGCCACACTGACTCATACACAAGGTCAGACCAGGAGTTCAGAGCTGTATCATTACATGTCACACACTTAGAGATCTGCTGTAAGCTACGGTGGGGGCGCATTCTTCTTTCCTTAGACTGTTGCTGACTGCATATGATTGGTCAACATTTTACAGGGAGAAGAAGTACACATCCCCAGTGAAAACTATCGGATAACACCCACTTAGACTTAATAAAAATTAACTGATTAAGGGCCAAATACTTTGACTGATAAATACTCCACTACGCTGAGACAAAATAAAAAATAAAATGCATTATTCCGCTTTGTAGCTACTATTACATTGTGTGTTCATTTCAACATGAAAATGTTGATGAGGGGTCCTCTTTAAGAAAATCCCCTAGCTAAATAAACGGTGAAATATTTTTTTATGTTACTCACTTATGTAGCGCCATTAATTGCACAGCGCTATACAGACATCAGCATCACTAGCAATGTTTCAATTTGTACAAGGAGACAAATAAAGTAAAAACAACAAAGTTTAAACAAAAATAATAATTTATGGCATAAAATGTTGTAGCATCATTCTCAAAGAATTGCTGTTACAAAGGGTGCTGCTTATTATTGTTTGCTAGCTAGGAATAAGCTTTACCATGACGCTCATCCAAACTGCATTCTTTCAAAACGATGGTACATTATTTTAACAACCTTTTATGACATTGAATTTACATTGCTCTATAAAAAATATTTGTTTAAAGCTTTTTTATTTTTACGTTACAATTTTTTTGTACAAATTTAAATATTTATTACTTCATGTACAGACTTATTTATGAATACGTGTGTGGTTTTATCACTTTTATTGTAAATTGGTACCTTATAAAATAGGTTTTATGGTAGATGTTTTTAGATTTTCTTTACATTTGTGACGTGAGTGTAGAATGATTTTTCCCCTATACCCACTAATGTTTGAACGCTGTCCTATGTCTGTATACTTAAATAGGACATTTCAGCACATACAGTAGAATTGAAACCAGACGTTTACATACACTATATAAAAATACACATACGCATGCTTTTCTCAATATTTGACATGAAATCAGAATAAACCTTTCCCATTTTAGGTCCATTAGGATTACCATAATTATAAATATTTGCCAGTTGCCAGAATAATGAGAGAGAGACAATATTTTAGGGCATTTTTATTACTGCAAAGTCAAAAGTTTACATACACTAATATTATTATGCCTTTAATCAATTCTGGACTGCCCATATGATGATGTCATGTGTTTGGAAGCTTCTGATAGGTTTTTTGGCAACGTCTGAGTTAATTAGAGACTCACCTGTGGATGTATTTTAATGCACACCTGAAACACACTGCTTCTTTGTGTAGCATCATGGGAAAGTCTCAAGAAATCAGCCAAGATATCAGGAAGAGAATTGTGGACTTGCACAAGTCTGACTCATCCTTGGATACAATTGCAAGATACCTGAAGGTGCCTCATTCATCTGCACAAACAATTATAAGCAAGTACAAACAAGATGGGAATGTCCAGCCATCATACCGATCAGGAAGGAGACAGGTTCTGTGTCCCAGAGATGAACGTACTTTGGTCCGACATGTTCATATCAACCCAAGGACAAAAGCAAAAGACCTTGTGAAGATGATGGCGGAAGCTGGTAAGATTGTGTCAATATCCACAGTCAAATGGGTACTGTATCAACAGGCCACTCTGCCAGGAACAAGCCATTACTCCAAAAGAAACATAAAAAAGCCATATTAATGTTTGTAAATGCACACAGGACCAAAGACCTTAATTTTTGGAGATGTCCTGCGGTCTGATGAAACTAAAATTTGAACCTTTTGGGCATAATGACCATTGTCACGTTTTCAGGAAAAAGGGAGACAATTGGAAGCCTAAGAACACCATCCCAACTGTGAAACATGGGGGTGGCAGCATCATGTTGTGGGGTTGTTTTGCTGCAGGAGGGACTGGTGCACTTCACAAAATAGATGGCATCATGAAAACAGAAGATTATGTGGCAATACTGAAGCAACATCTCAAGACATCAGCCAGGAAGTTAAAGTTTGGGCAGAAATGGGTCTTCCAAATGGACAATGACCCGACGCATACTACCAAAATGGTAACAAAGTGGCTGCAGGATAACAAAGTCAACGTTTTGGAGTGGCCATCACAAAGCCCTGATCTCAATTCTATTGAAAATTTATGAAAAGCCAGGTGCAAGCAAGTGCGACCTACAAACCTGGATCGGTTACACCAGTTTTGTCAGGAGGAATGGGGTCAAACTATTGTGAGAATCTTGTGGAAGGATATCCCAAACGTTTGACCCAAGTCATTCAGTTTAAGGGCAATGGTACCAAATACTAATGGAATGTACCGTATGTAAACTTTTGACTTTGCCATAATAAAAATGCCTTAAAACACTCTCTCATTATTCTGGCATTTGGCAAATATTAATAATTATGGTAATCCTAATTGACCTAAACCAGGAAAGGTTTATTCTGATTTCATGTCAGATATTGAGAAAAAAATGCATATGTGTCTTTTTATATAGTATATGGAAACTTCTGGTTTCAACTGTATTTCATGTTGAGCTGGATGCACCATGATAATGGTTGCAGAGTTAATAAGGCACTTTCTTTGTTGTTGTTTTTTGTTTGCAGGGTATGGGGGTTTGCCTCACTGTTGCAAAGTATTTGGCACCCAATGAGTTAACTTTAATTAAGTGGATGTTTTCACTGGGAGCCTGTACTTATTCTCCCTGTATGGGTTTCTATTTGATAACACCCTCTTTGACTCAACAAAAGTTAACTTATTAGGTGCCAAATACTTTGATTGCTAATATCACCAGACCAGAGATGCAAATTTAAAAATAAAAATATTTTGCATTGAGTGTTCAGTTCAACATGAAACATTTACTGAAGGCATTAATCTACTGCTTTAATATATAATCATATTGATATCCTGGATTATCGTCACTGTATCCATCTGCTAATGCATAAAAAATGTCTGTTTCTTCCTTCCATTGATAGATCTGCACTGATGCCTGTTCCATAGTGATTGTCATCTACTGTAGGTCAAGAATATTGGAGGTCCTCTCCGTTAAAGTTATATGCAGAGTTACGCCACTCAAATGATCACTGTTGTTGCCTCAAACTTTGCCAAAATCAATGGTATGATATGAAATAAATGACAGTTTCCTATATTTTCAGAAAAATCTGCTTCTTTCTACACCTATGGACCACTTCTTCACCTGCCTCCTAAACTTACAATCCACTCTGAAAAATAACAGCTCAAATTTGTTGTGGTCAAAATAAGAGAGGCCATCAGCGTAGTGAGGTGTCAGTTATAATCTATGGAGTGGAGGGCGAGATGGAGTGGGATGCACGCTACACAGTGAAATAAGGAGAAACAGACAGATCCAGCTAAAGTTCCATGCAACTGTTTTATCTGACATTGGTGCTGGCTTAACAGCAACAAAGCTCAAACTCCTAGATAATGTCATCCATGCTGCTGTTGGTGCTCCTGACTGTGTGCTATAGAAAAAGTATAGCAGGAATCCATCTCACTGAGTGTAAGAGATCATCATAGTTAGTGTATTCCCTCTAGCTCAGACAAAAGCTGAAAACCAAAAATAGAATCTGTAGAAAGGATAACTTTGCAGGTTACAAATCATATAATTAAATTCACTGAAAGGTCATCAAATCCAATAAACCACAGAAAAAAGACCAAAGTTAGCAATACCTTGGGGTAAAAGGGGGAATGTCTCTCCTTGTGGAAAGAGCCAAGCTGATGTAAGGAGACTTAGGCCTCTTTCACACATCCGGCGGGCGCCTAAACGGCGCCCCCGGCATTTTACCGCAGCGCCGCATGTGAAAAGCTTTCACACTTCCGGCGCCCAAAATGCGGTTTTTTGCCGGATGGTTTCTGATGCTTGGAGAGATAAGAAACCATCCGGCAAAAAAAAAAAAAGTTACATGCAGCGTTTTTTCCGGACGCCGCAATGTACATTTGTGCCGCATCCGGACAAAACCGCATGCAACGCATTGACATGCGGCGCCATGCGGCGCTAATGCATGTCAATGCGAAAAAAGCCGCATGCGGCGCATCAGATTTTCAGATGCGGCGCTGCGGGAAAATGCCGGGGGCGCCGCAAGGGGAAAAACGGATGTGTGAAACTAGCCTTATAGGCCATGCAATGCTCATCTGGGAAATGTAATATGCAAATAGCCTCTTTTGAAAGAACGAGAATTTGAACTCTAGAGCTATCTATTGGATGTATGTCACGCTGTCTAGCAGATGTATAAATATATAATGTCAGTAATCTAGCAAGTGGGACAACATTCTATATAACATATAAATAGATAACATTAACATGTATATATAGCATAGTATTACCTGACATAATATCCTGTGGGTCAATACTGAATCCTTTTCACGCTGTCTCTGGCTAGAGGTGGACCGGGGTCTATGCTGACCCTAAACTGGGGTCCTGACTAGTCCCTCTACCTGGAGGTACTGTTAATGGTACAGAGGTCCAGGCCACCAGCGTAAACCCTGTCTCCTATAAATCCCTGACCACTGTAATCTAGTCCTTAGAAGGACCCTGATTACCACCATAGGGAATGGACAGGTAAAGGTTAACAAACAGTATAGACAAACGAGACAGACAGGGGATAAAGTAAATACTGTCTTTCATACAACATATAAACACAGAGGGAACACCAAAGGTCTAGGAGATAAACTATAAGCAAGGAGAGGAGAAACAACATAGGAACTCTTAGCTTAAGTCTTCTCAGAACCGATCCTAACTGCAGTCTGTATGAATGCTTTCACCGGCATCTAACCAGCAGACTGGCAGCTATATAAAGGAAACTAATTAGAACATAATCAAAAGCAGCCGGGCGAGGCTGGACCTAGTCTTAGCAAAGAGCTAGGTAAAATTAACTCCCTCACCACCAAACACAAAGTAACAGCAACTCAGCTGCGAGAAGTCAGAATGTGCAATCGCGACGATCCTCGTGGCGATGCACCCATGACAATGTAGCAATCCTAAAAATCAATATCGACCATTTAATGAGTCTTGTGGTCACAAGACTACAGGATGGAGCAGGCCCCCATGATAAAAGGTGGCGGTAGCCTTATACCAATATGCATTTTCTATATCTCCTATTACGGCACATGGAGCACAGAGGGGGTTCTTCAATGTGACCACTACATGGGAATAAGTAGCTCATCTCCCTGGGATGTTTCCTGTTCTTAGTCCATTGCAAAGTCCTTCTCCCACAATTCTGACCCTTCTAAAGAACTACCGTATATACTCATGTATAAGCCGACCCGTGTATAAGCCGACCCCCCTAATTTTGCCACAAAAAACTTGGAAAACTTATTGACTCGCGTATAAGCCGGGTGTATAAGTTGCCGTCCTGCTCTGTGCTCCCCCATCCAGCTCTGTGCGTCCCCATTCTCCTCTGTGCTCCCCTCCTCCTGCTCCATTATCCTGTCCTGCTCGTGCTTTCCATCCTCCCCCGTCCTGCTCCGTGCTCCCCATCCAGCTCTGCACTCCCCCATTCTCCTCTGTGCCCACCCCGTCCTGCTCCGTGCTCTCTGTCCTCCCCCGTTCTGCTCTGTGCTCTCCGTCCTCCCCCCGTTCTGCTCCGTGCTCTCTGTCCTCCCCCCGTCCTGCTCCGTGCTCTCCGTCCTCCCCCGTTCTGCTCCGTGCTCTCCGTCCTCCCCCGTTCTGCTCCGTGCTCTCCGTCCTCCCCCCCGTCCTGCTCCATGCTCCTTGTCCTCCTCCATGCTCCCCCCATCCTCCTCCATCATACTCACCCTCCCCGTGCCATCGCTGAACGTCCCGGCCGGCAATCCTGCGTTCTCCCCGGCTTCCTGCAGCTCTCCCCGGCTTCCTGCAGCTCTCCAGTGCTGAGCGGTGACGTAATACCGCTCATTAAGGCCATGAATATGGAGGCCCCGCCCATGGGAGTGGCGTCGCGTCCATATTACATGACCTTAATGAGCGGGTATTACGTCAACGCTCAGCGCTGGAGAGCTGCAGGAAGCCGGGGAGAGCTGCAGGAAGCCGGGGAGAACGCAGGATTGCAGGGACGTTCAGCGATGGCACGGGAGGGTGAGTATGATGTCCCAGCCACCGGCTCCTGCCGCCGCATCCCCTCCCCCGCTGGTTTCTGCCATATGACTCGTGTATAAGCCGAGGGGGCATTTTCAGCACAAAAAAAGGTGCTGAAAATCTCGGCTTATACATGAGTATATACGGTATTTTTCCAAGTAATAGCATTTATCAAGCAGCTTGAGTGAACCCTGCTGTGAAGCAGCTGCCCATCGTCCATATCCTGCTGAGAAAATGTATAGACTCTTTCAGCCAAAGCATAATCCTACCTTCTAACAGCATCAGTTTGGCAACACCATATAGATCTATTACAACACTATTCCTCATAGGTCTAAATGTACGTTCATCAAATCCTTTGATCATGAATGTTTTCACATAGGTCACAGGCAGATGTACAGTATATATAGTATAGACCCAGATTAAATACAAATTCCTTGGTGTTTTACTGTTAAAATTGGATTATTTTTGCAAATTGCAATGGTTTGATATGGGAAATGTTCATATAAAGAAGAGCCTGAATGTACAGTAACATGATACAATCACACAGCTGGAATTCCAAATCCAAAAATGCTTTGAGGTATAACATACTCCCCTGTGATCCAAAGCGGAGGAGAACTCAAACCTGCAGGTGTACAGATGGCTTTCTGTGGGGGAGAGCAAAGTTTGGAAACAATACAGTAATCTACTCTATGTAGGGTCAGATGTAGAGATCCACATGGATTGGTGTCCTTCAACTGATTAGCAAAAAGAATTAAGTCTTATGGACAGTGTTATGAAAAACTATAAACCCCCATGATGAGTTCTATTATTTTTCAGATTGAACTGTTTTTCAGATTTTTTTTTAAAAAAAGGTATTAGACAAAGTCATATGCATGAAATATGAGTTTACAATTATTACTGCTTTTATTTAAAATTGGAAAAGTGTATACCCCAACTCCCAATGCTTTATGTCTCTGGTTTCCAGTTTTCTGGAGATCCACAGGGTGTCTTCTCAAAGGTGCCAATTTCAACAAGCACCAGTTGTTAACAGATACCTAGGCAAAGGTTTTTGCAAAGCTATTTCCTATACAGGTACCAATAAAGATCATGACAACTGCTGCTCTGGACCTTCAAACACAACTTCAAAGTAGTAGAAGAAGATCTCCATGGATATGCCAAGGACCAGGTCCAATCACACAGGATGGACCTGTGTATGACAAGGACCAGGTCCAACTGTGGTCCAATTACACAGGATGATGTGAGGTCAGTAATGAGCGCCATTGACTATACTCCATTTTTTGTGGTCCAATTACACAGGTTAATGTCAGGTCAGTAATGGGCTCCATTGACTTTATTCCATTTTTTAGGTGCTTGCTTTTTCCTGTTCTGCTTACACATGTGGATAAGCAATGATAGGGACAGAAGAATCACTAACACAATTGTCCTTTCCCCATACACAAGTACATGTTATTGGCGATGTACACGGAGCATTGGGCTGATGATGATTTCTATGCATGCATAAAAATAATATTACCCGATGAACAAGCATTTTATGCATTCTCATAGATCATTGGGAAGACCATTCCTATGCTCATTCGGCGATTATCAGCTCCTAACTTTGGTGTTAGGTTCCTTCCATCTGGAAATTAGCTGCTGCAGGGTCACTTCAATGGGATTGTCTGGTTTAAAAAGCTCGTGTTTTGTATATCTTATTAGGGAATTTGGAGTTAATAAGGGGAGTAGACAGCAGCTACAAATAATGCCTGTGCTATCATGCAATATACAGACAAGCCATTGATTTGAGCACAGTGTAATGCTTAATTTCTCGTGTAATACTGCAGGAAAAGGCAATGCTTACTTACAGATTATTTTACAGATACCAGATGATCACTGGGGGTCCCAGCAAGGGAACACTTTGTGATCAGGTTTTTATTATGGGGCCCTTCTGAAAAGTAAAGATTTTCCAAAGCAGAGAAACAAATTGAAGAAAAGTTGTTAAAGTGAACCTGTCAGCAGGATTGTGCACAGTAACCTACAGATAGTGTCAGGTCGGCATCATACTGATTAAAATGATACCTTGGTTGATGAAATCCATCTTGTGGTTGTTGTTTAATCTGATATTCGATAAACAGTTAGGTCCATATATATTTGGACAGAGACAACATTTATCTAATTTTGGTTCTAGACATTACCACAATGAATTTTAAACAAAACAAATCAGATGCAGTTGAAGTTCAGACTTTCAGCTTTCATTTGAGGGTATCCACATTAAAATTGGATAGGGGTTTAGGAGTTTCAGCTCCTTAACATGTGCCACCCTGTTTTTAAAGGGACCAAAAGTAATTGGACAGATTAAATAATTGTAAATAAAATGTTCATTTCTAGGACTTGGTTGAAAACCCTTTGTTGGCAATGACTGCCTGAAGTCTTGAACTCATGGACATCACCAGACACTGTGTTTCCTTCTTTTTGATGCTCTGCCAGGCCTTCACCGCGGTGGTTTTCAGTTGTTGTTTGTTTGTGGGCCTTTCTGTCTGAAGTTTAGTCTTTAACAAGTGAAATGCATGCTCAATTGGGTTGAGATCAGGTGACTGACCTGGCCATTCAAGAATATTCCACTTCTTTGCTTTAATAAACTCCTGGGTTGCTTTGGCTTTATGTTTTGGGTCATTGTCCATCTGTAGTATGAAACGACGACCAATCAGTTTGGCTGCATTTGGCTGGATCTGAGCACACAGTATGGCTCTGAATACCTCAGAATTCATTCGGCTGCTTCTGTCCTGTGTCACATCATCAATAAACACGTGACCCAGTGCCACTGGCAGCCATGCATGCCCAAGCCATCACACTGCCTCCGCCGTGCTTTACAGATGATGTATGCTTTGGATTATGAGCTGTACCACGCCTTCGCCATACTTTTCTCTTTCCATCATTCTGGTAGAGGTTGATCTTGGTTTTATCTGTCAAAAGAATGTTCTTCCAGAACTGTGCTGTCTTTTTAGATGTTTTTTAGCAAAGTCCAGCATAGCCTTTTTATTCTTGATGATTATGAGTGGCTTGCACCGTGCAGTGAACCCTCTGTATTTACTTTCATGCAGTCTTCTCTTTATGGTAGATTTGGATATTGATACGCCTACCTCCTGGAGAGTGTTGTTCACTTGGTTGGCTGTTGTGAAGGGATTTCTCTTCACCATGGAGAGTATTCTGCGATCATCCACCACTGTTGTCTTCCGTGGGCGCCCAGGTCTTTTTGCATTGATGAGTTCACCAGTGCTTTCTTTCTCAGGATGTACCAAACTGTAGATTTTGCCACTCCTAATGTTGTAGAAATTTCTCGGATGTGTTTTTTCTGTTTTTGCAGCTTAAGGATGGCTTGTTTCACCTGCATGGAGAGCTCCTTTGACCGCATGTTTCCTTCACAGCAGAACCTTCCAAATGCAAACACCACACCTCAAATCAACTCCAGCCCTTTTATCTGCTTAATTGAGAATGACATAACAAAGGGATTGCCCACACCTGTCCATGAAATAGCCTTGGAGTCAATTGTCCAATTACTTTTGGTCCCTTTAAAAACAGGGTGGCACATGTTAATGAGCTGAAACTCCTAAACCCTTCATCCAATTTTAATGTGGATACCCTCAAATGAAAGCTGAAAAACTGAACTTCAACTGCATCTGAATTGTTTTGTTTAAAATTCATTGTGGTAATGTCTAGAACCAAAATTAGATAAATGTTGTCTGTGTCCAAATATATATGGTCCTAACTGTATCTGATTATCCGATAGCTGCTACTGTGCATGCGCCGGTGGCGCCTTCTTGCTCGAGAAAAAAAAAAGTCCTCCTGCAAGATGGCGCTGCAGAGCCTGCATAGTAGCAGCTATTGGCGATCGCCGATAGCTGCTACATGCGCATGCGCCGGCATCTTGGAGGAGGAATTTTTTTTTTCTGTAGCAAGACGGTGCGGTCAGCACATGAGCAGTAGCAGCTATCGGATCATCTCTGTATACACCAATAACTGCTACCGCGCAGGCGTGGCGGGCTATTTTGGGGCAAAAAATACCTGACTATGATGTTTTCTAATTAGGGAGTAATAAATGTAAATGTCTGTCCCATAATCATTGCTTTTTTATGTATCTACAGGGTGGGCCGTTTATATGGATACACCTAAATAAAATGGGAATGGTTGGTGATATCAACTTCCTGTTTGTGGCACATTAGTATATGGGAGGGGGAAAACTTTTCAAGATGGGTGGCGATCATGGCAGCCATTTTGAAATTGGCCAGTTTGGATCCAACTTTATTTTTTTCCAATGGGAAGAGGGTCATGTGACATCAAACTTATTGATAAATTCACAAGAAAAACAATGGTGTGCTTGGTTTTAACGTAACTATTCTTTCATCAGTTATTTACAAGTTTATGACCACTTATAAAATGTGTTCAAAGTGCTGCCCATTGTGTTGGATTGTCAATGCAGCCCTCTTCTACCACTCTTGACACATTAATAGCAACAGCGCAGAAGAAATGCTAGCACAGGCTTCCAGTATCCGTTGTTTCAGATGCTGCACATCTCGTATCTTCACAGCATAGACAATTGCCTTCAGTTATGAGATGTGCAGCATCTGAAACAACGGATACTGGAAGCCTGTGATAGCATTTCTTCTGCGGTGTTGCTATCAGTGTGTTAAGAGTGGGAGAAGAGTGTTGCATTGACAATCTAACACAGTGGTTCTCAACCTTTCTAATGCCGTGACCCCGCAATACAGTTCCTCATGTTGCGGTGACCCCCAAACCAAAAAATAATTACAGTCCTCCATACAATATTATGGGCACCACATAGTCCTCCATACAGTATTATGGGCCAAATATAATGCTCCATAAAGAATACTGGTCCCCATATAATGCTCCATACAAAATATGGAGCTCTCCTCTGCAGTGTGCTGCGTTCTGCACTGTTACGGCTCAGGAAAGGGCACTGTGGAAAGACTCCCCATTATCATCATCATTGTCTCCCCATCATCATCATCGCCTCCCCATCATCATTGCCTCCCCATCATCATTATCATTGCTTCCCCATCATCATCATCATTGTCTGCCCATCATCATTGGCTCCCCATCATCATCATTGCCTGCCCATCATCATTGGCTCCCCATCATCATCCCCTCCCCATCATCATTGGCTCCCCATCATCATCATTGCCTTCCCATCATCATCATCATTGCCTGCCCATAATCATTGGCTCCCCATCATCATCGCCTCCCCATCATCATCATCATCATTGCCTGCCCATCATCATCGCCTCCCCATCATCATCATCTTTGCCTGCCCATCATCATTGGCTCCCTATCATCATCGTTGCCTCCTCACCACCATCACTGCCTCCCCCCATCACCATCACACATACAGCACCACACACAGACAGCACCGCAGCACTCTCTCACATACACACACGCAGGCAGACACACACACACACACTGATACACACAGACACATACACCTCACATCTCACCTGTCCGGCGCCCGCGCTCTCTGCCACAGCCGGCCACTGAATGATGATGTCATCCAGCGGCGCTGCTGTGACAGGAAGCGCGGGCGCCCTGCAGGCGCCCCCTGGAGCCCGGAGCTACGGAGGCACGGGGAGAGGTAAGTATTGCGCCGCCTGCTCAGGCCGGGTCCCCCCTCTCCCCGCACAGTGGACTCACCGACCCGCCGCTCAGTTCCGGAGGGTCCTGGGCCGCTGCACTGTGATTCCATGGGAGGAGGAATTGCTGCTGCTGCCACGCCGCCCCACACATGTGCTGCCTGGGGCGGACCGCCCCCCGCCCGCCCACGCTACGCCCGCGCCCGCCCACGCTACGCCCCTGCTACGCCACTGGGCTAAAGCCATCGGAAATATGCTGTATATATGGCTCCGCTCCCCCTCCCATCCTGTATATATGGCTCCGCTCCCCCCTCCCATCCTGTATACATGGCTCCGCTCCCCCCTCCCATCCTGTATACATGGCTCCGCTCCAACCCTCCCATCCTATATACATGGCTCCGCTCCCCCCTCCCATCCTGTATATATGGCTCCGCTCCCATCCTCCCATCCTGTATATATGGCTCCGCTCCCATCCCCATCCTGTATATATGGCTCCGCTCCCATCCTCCCATCCTATATATATGGCTCCGCTCCCCCGTCCTCCCCCCCTGTATACATGGCTCCCCTCCCATCCTGTATATATGGCTCCGCTCCCATCCTCCCATCCTGTATATATGGCTCCCCTCCCATCCTGTATATATGGCTCCGCTCCCCCTCCCATCCTGTATACATGGCTCCGCTCCCATCCTCCCATCCTGTATACATGGCTCCGCTCCCCCTCCCATCCTGTATATATGGCTCCGCTCCCCCTCCCATCCTGTATACATGGCTCCGCTCCCATCCTCCCATCCTGTATATATGGCTCCGCTCCCCTCCCATCCTGTATACATGGCTCCGCTCCCCCTCCCATCCTGTATACATGGCTCCGCTCCCCCTCCCATCCTGTATATATGGCTCCGCTCCCCCTCCTATCCTGTATACATGGCTCCGCTCCCATCCTCCCATCCTGTATATATGGCTCCGCTCCCCCTCCCATCCTGTATACATGGCTCCGCTCCCCCTCCCATCCTGTATACATGGCTCCGCTCCCCCTCCCATCCTGTATACATGGCTCCGCTCCCCCTCCCATCCTGTATATATGGCTCCGCTCCCCCTCCCGTCCTGTATACATGGCTCCGCTCCCATCCTCCCATCCTGTATACATGGCTCCGCTCCCCCTCCCATCCTGTATACATGGCTCCGCTCCCCCTCCCATCCTGTATATATGGCTCCGCTCCCCCCTCCCATCCTGTATATATGGCTCCGCTCCCCCTCCCATCCTGTATACATGGCTCCGCTCCCATCCTCCCATCCTGTATACATGGCTCCGCTCCCCCCTCCCATCCTGTATATATGGCTCCGCTCCCATCCTCCCATCCTATATTCATGGCTCCGCTCCCATCCTCCCATCCTGTCTATATGGCTCTGCTCCCACCCTCCCATCCTATATACATGGCTCCGCTCCCCCCTCCCATCCTGTATACATGGCTCCGCTCCCCCTCCCATCCTGTATACATGGCTCCGCTCCCCCGTCCTCCCCCGTCCTCCTCCCATCATACTTACCCTTCTCGCTCCGTCGCTGCAGGTCCCTGCATCCCTGTCGGCGGCGTCAGCTTCCTCCTGTGCGCAGCGGTGACGTAATACCACTCATTAAGGACATGAATATGGATGCCACGCCTATGGGAGTGGCGTCACGTCCATATTCATTACCTTAATGAGCGGTACTACGTCACCGCACTGCCAGGAGGAAGCTGACGCCGCCGACAGGGATGCAGGGACCTGCAGCGACGGAGCGAGGAGGGTAAGTATGGATGTCTAATGAAGCCGGCGGCTGCAGCTGTCACTACAGTGCTGCAACCGCCGGCTCCTTTAAGTGACCCCTTTGTTTTGGTCATTCGACCCCCGCGGGGGTCGCGACCCACAGGTTGAGAACCGCTGATCTAACACAATGGGCAGCACTTTGAACACATTTTATAAGTGGTCATAAACTTGTAAATAACTCATGAAAGAATAAAGTTACGTTAAAACCAAGCACACCATTGTTTTTCTTATGAAATTCTCAATAGGTTTGATGTGTCACATGACCCTCTTCCCATTGGAAAAAAATAAAGTTGGATCAAAAATGTCTGACTTCAAAATGGCCACCATGGTCGCCACCCATCTTGAAAAGTTTTCCCCCTCCCATATACTAATGCTTTGTAAAGAAGACTGGGCCCAAATTCCTCCAGAACAATACAGTCATGGCCGAAAGTTTTGGCATACTTGAAATTGTTCCAGAAAATGAAGTATTTCTTACAGAAAATTATTGCAATAGCACATGTTTTGTTATACACTAGTTTATTTCCTTTGTGTGTATTAGAACAACACAAAAAATAACACAGAGGAAAAAAGGCAAATTGTACACACTAAACCCCAAAAAATGTGGGTAAACAACTTTTTCAAACTCACCTGTATCAAGTAACAGGTGTGGGCAATATGAAAATCACACTTGAAACCAGATAAATCTGTGAGCCACAGTAAGCATGGAGAACAGAAAGAAGAGAAGAGAACTGTTACAGCCATAACTGTATGAGAGACTGACATCATCCAGGAAATGATTTGTCCAAGTTATTACTTCTAAAGGTAGCTCTACAAGCTTTTGAATCACAAGCTGTACTAACATTTTAACACACTGCTTCTTCATTTTGGCTTACTTTTTAGGAAATAGTGTAATTGGTTATGTGGTGTTGTTATGTGTTATGTGAGGTTGTACTGTGTAGCCCAGCTGCGCTTGGTGCCACATGTACCCAGGAGGATGCATGAAAGGTAATTCACAATCACCTGATAAGCACACAACACTTGACATTTTTCCTGGTTCCACCAGAGGGAGCCCTTGAGACAGCAGTGAGATGAAGACAGTCTAGCTGCGAGTAGCTAGTTGTTGGTGTTACCTCAGAACAGCAGAACATCTCTGAACGCAGTTACCTCAGACGAGCTGAGAGGGAGAGATAAGATCTCCTCAGAACACCGGGGAGAGACTCCTGTCAGATTAGCCTGAGGGCTGAGGAAGTTTGAGAGAGAAGCTGACATCTACTGTTGCCTGTGCTTATGCTAAGTGTGCGAGTAGGACGACAGGCAAGTGGAAAAGGGAAAGAGAGTGACAGAGGTCAACCAGCATTGATAGTTAACCTCCACTCTGCACTACCGGACACCGGGTCCGAGCTTGCTAGTATCTTCACAGCTAGTGGGAAAAACCGGAGACCCTGGACTTCAAGTTGCAGGGGCCCAGCAGTGCTGATACGTAACTGAGGTTAGGAAGACGGGGGTCTGGCAGGTACCGCCATAGAGACACTGTTCTGTCCACAAGAAGACCTCATCACAAGATCAGCCGGGCGTAGCAAAGAGAAGGAGTTAAACGTTGTTTTATGCAAGTTAGAAACTCACACACATCAAGAAGTAAGGAGGCCTTACACCTACTCAGTGATTACTGGACGTGCATCCTCCACCCTGAGCAGCTTCCCGGGACGTGCCTGCAAATATCACCAGTAAAGGTACGGAAAGAGACTCATTGTGTGTGTCTGCCTTATTGCTTGCACCCCCTGCACCGCCATATACCTCGAGGGATCAGTCTTACCTGTGGAAGACTTAACACCTTGCTGCCCAGTAACAACCCCTCAGAGGATTCACCCTGCAGCGCTGGTCACCCTGATCAGAAACCACAGGTGGCATCACGAACAATTTCTAAATCCCCTGTAAATATCCCCCTTTAGTGAGCGCCCAGGGCAACGGACTGAGCTGCGCTACCCGTGACATCCCCCAGTAAAGTGAATGGGCTCGGTGCCGAGTACCCCAAAGCCCTGTTACGTGCGACTCATCTAACTTGGCGTCACGAACAGGATAAGAAGCTCGCTATATGTGAGTCCCGTGTGCCTAAGTGGACTGTTTTTGTGCAAGTGACTGTGTTACTGTTGTTGTGATTTTTGGCGCCACTTGTCCGCCATTGCCCGCCAAAGTACAGCGCTACAGCGCAAAGAGAAGGGGCGTACCTGCAGAAAGCGCGCGGAGTCCCGGACACGCCCCCAACGCTGACGCGGCGGCAGGTCCTGTGAAGAGCTTCCGTGATCGCGCTGACGTCAGCGCCGGCGACGCAGGTCCTTCCACATCGCTGTGCCTGGCCGAGCTGCAGCCTTCAGGAGAAGGTAGGCCACGCTTAACTAAGGGGGCGCAGACATGTCGCAGCCACAAGCTGACAGCGCGGCCCAGGGCGACCGCTCCGGTGACTTACCCGCCAGCGCTGCGGCGCAGGATGGAAACGCTGGCCCCTCACCAGGTCCGGTGGCCCCGATAGTACCGCTGACGCTCCCATACCTGCCTGGAGCAAAGTGGCTCCCTCAGTATAGCGGTAAGCCGGATACCCTGTCAGGGTTCAAGCGCAAAATATGCAGCATAATGGACATGTACCCTATGACAGAGAAACAAAGAGCTGCAGTGGTATTGGGACAATTGACTGGTGCTGCAGAAAGGGAAGTAGAGACTTGGACAGCTGCAGACCAGGAATCAGTGCTTTCAATTTTCTTAAAGCTACAGACTATTTTTGAGGACCGCACTGAAACAGATCTCCGGATGAGGTTTTACCAATGCTCCCAGAGACCAGATGACAGTATTAGGGACTACGTCTGCCGACTACAGGGGGCCCTGCGAGCTCTCAAACAGGTTAACCCTATAAGTGCCATTAATGAAAGCAAAATGTTGAAGGAACAATTTGTACGGGGACTGAGGTCCCAAGCTGGAAGCAGAACTGTGCACTGGTGGTCCTTGGATCATCCTGACGCTACCTTTGATGCCTTAAAAGATATGGCTATAAAAGGACTGCGACCCCTGGAGAAGTCCGAGGTGGCAACCCAGTATCACCCGGGTGAATCCACTCTAAAACCGGCAGCATCCATCTTTTTCCCGCTGGTGGCTGAAGCCAAAACGCAGGTGGCGCCCCCTACTGAGTTGGACTGTCTGCGCTCAGAAGTGCGCCAGCTGACTAAAAACCTGGCCGCTGTAATGAGTGCCCTGCAACTGCGGAAGGAAGAAGGAGGAAAGATCCTGCTAGCTGGCTGCCCAGAAGATGTCCCTTGGATGAACCGGAGGAAAAGGAGGACGTCGCCCCACCGCCCCAGGGACTCTTAGTAGTAAAAACTGTAAATGAGGAAAATGGCTTAAATGTGGTTTTAGGTACAAACATTATTAGTAACTGTCTGGGAGAAGTTGTGTTTTTGCTCCAACAGCTCGCCGAAGTTGCCAGGCCAAAGCAAAAGGGAGTGATCCAGAGGGAGATCCGGGCCCTGATGTGCCAGCAGCAAGCAAAGCTGACAGATGGTGAAATTGGTAATGTACGGGTGACAGACCCGAACCCCATTGTGATACCCCCAATGAGTGAAATGCTTATATGGTGTAGAGCAGCAATAGGTCTGAGAGGGCAGAACTACCAAGCAGTAGTAGAGCCCCATTGTTCAGAGCACAGACCTACACTCTTGACTGCTAGAGGGGTAGTAGAAGTACGAAATGGGAGGGTACCAGTACGTCTTCTCAACTGGGGAGAAGATGAAGTAAATTTACCACGTTATGCCACTGTTGCTAAATTACATACCGTAGATAACAACTCCATTCTCACGACCGAGTCCTTAGCCTCCCGCCAACTTGCGGAGGATAATGACCCAGCAACCCAGATGGAGGATTGGTGTCAGCAGCTCCATGTCGGGACAGACACCACTCCAGCCCACCAGAAACAGGGAGTACTACGGGTGGTACAGGAGTACGCACAGGTATTTAGCAAACATCCACTTGACTTTGGGACCATTAAGGGAGTACAACATCATATCCCTACAGGCAGCCATCCTCCTATCAAAGAGCGGTACAGGCCTATACCTCCAGCACACTACCAGAAAGCTAAGGAAATGTTGCGTGACATGAAGGAAGCAGGGGTGATAAGGGATAGTTGTAGTCCCTGGGCAGCACCTCTAGTCCTAGTTAGGAAAAAGGATGGAAGAATGCGAATGTGTGTAGATTACAGACAAGTAAATCGCATTACACATAAAGATTAGTGTTGAGCGATATTGCTCGATATCTAAAAATATCGTATCGAAATTGTATCGCCGATAGCACTAAATATCGTCGATATCCGATTTCGATACCGGAAGTCCCATGTAAGTCTATGGGAACAAAATATCGCAACAAAAAAAAACCCTTTCTTTCGTTGTAAACACAAAATATACACACATAGAATACATATATATATATATACATGTCATTGTGACATATATATATACATATATTTATAGTTTATACACTTCTACATAGTAAAATCGACTCTAATTCAATTGCCGGGTAAAGACGTTACATACCCCATAGAAGTCGACGGGCTCGGTGCCGAGTACCCCGAAAACCTCTGGCTCTGTGCGACTCAACTAGGGCGTCACGAACAGGATTCTGTAGCTCGCTATAAGCGAGTCCTGTGTGCCTGAATTGCACTGGTTTTGTGCTTGAGAATTGCTAAAATCATCAGAGAATGTATTTGCCATTTTTCCGCCATATCTGCGTCACGACGAGGCACTGGTGAAGAAGAAGGGCGTGCTCTTCGTGGGTGTCACTCACTCAGTGGCGTGAAAACGATGGCCGCCCACTGTAAATGGTACTGCAATGTAACATCGTGCCCCACAGCTCTGGAGTTCCGCCTCCTCATCCTCCTCAGTGTGAGAAGGTCCCGCCTCCCTACAAAAGAGGGGCCCTCTCCAGATATGACACATGTGACTTGGCAGAGATGGCTAATGGACACGACAAGCAGAAGTGGGAAGGGATGGAGCAGTCAGAGCTCTCCCCCCACGGAAGCGACCCGATCGCCACGGAATCACCGTTGGGCACCCGGCCTGTAAACCCTCCTACGCTGCAAGAAGCGGAGGATACCCTGAGAGGCCTGGCCCGGCACCGGGAGGAGGTCGCCAGGATGGAAGCCAGCTGGCGTGCCCTAAAAATAAACTTGGAGCGGCGCCAATCCCTCTTACCTGAAGTGTCTGTACCGGAAGGTGAGGCACCCGTTATAGTAGAGGAGCCCTTGCAATGTGATCCGGTTGACGTTGTCGCAGTGGAGGCACCCGTTCCTGCAAAAACCGCAGCACCGTCAGCAGCACCCCAAATCCCGCTGTCTGCCCCGGTCGCTGAGACAGAAGAAGCGACACCCGTCCTCATGGAGGAGGCCGCGCAGGCACCAGAGCACTACCTGCCTGTACCGGAGCCCCCGACTGTAATCTGATTTAGAGCCGTCTGCTTCCTCCGCAGGGGAGCGCCGCCAGGACTGGTGGGCGACAGGAGAGCTGCCGCAAACCGGACACTGTAAGCTGCAGTGGAGTGGTGGAGACATGGAGCAACTGGTGGAGGAGAATTACAATCGGCGTCAGGAGGAAGAGTGGAGACGTTGGGAGAAGGAAGCAGAGCGACAAAGGGAGCAGCGAGAAACCCTAAAACTTCGCCAACGTCACCTGGAGAAGGACCGGGCAGATAAGGACCGGATGAGAAAGGACAAAGGAACCCTGAGTGAGCCGCGGCGTAAGGGTGCAGTACGGAGCTTTAAATTGAAAGGTGGGTGGGGCTTCATCAAGGAGCCTGGACTTTATTTAGAAGTCTTTGTGACCCGGCGGGACGTGGAGGCTCACCTCCCAGAAGGACACCCGGGGAGGGACCTGTTGCCAGGAGACTTGGTGACTTACACCCGACACTGGGGTTACAATGGGTGGTACGCCCTAAATGTTACCAGGTGCGACCCCTACTCCCCAGTGTGTCAGGAACCTGTGAGACCCTCGAAGCCTTCAGCCTCCCACATCCAGGCCTCTGCAAAAGTGCCCACCCCACGCCGTAAATCTCCCCAGCCTCCCTCAGTGGTCTCCTCAGCAGACCCACCCATGGACATGATATCGATACATGGCCCATACCCGGCGCCTGTTAGGCCCCCTGGGGTTCGTACAGTCCGTGACATAGGGCTCCAGACCCGGAGAGAGATGAAAGAGGTGGCCACACAGACCCAGATAGCGGGTCACGACTTGACTGTACAGGCCACACGACGTCATCAGGTCCTGGTGGTCCTTGGTGCCTCGGATGTTTGGCAAGCACCAGAAGAGTACCAGGTGGTACCTGGAAGAGGCCAGCCAAAGAAGTCTAAATAACCCGGACAGGGTCCCTGTATGTAAATAAATAGTTAAATTGTTTATGTACCCGGACGGGTGAATGTTCCAAAAAAAATTTTTTAATTTAATAAAAAAAAAAAAAACACAGTTTTCATTTCTTTTATTACTGTCTCATCCTGCTGCGACGCCATCGATCTCCTGTAAAAAAATGAAAAAAAAAAAAAAAAAAAGTATACCACCTGACCGACGCAGTCCATAGTAATGAGTGTCCCACGACGATCCAGCTCTGCTACATCAGAATGACAGGCAGAGCCTGTCATCCCGGCGCAGCACAGCTGATTACCTGCTTCCCCGGCGGTGACGTCATCGGACTGACTGCTTTACGGCCGGGATTACCCTGCAGTCACTGCAGTTATCGCGAAAAACTGCATGTGACCGCCAGGGAGAAGATAATGGCGGCCATCAAGCAGTCCAGGACGTGACCGCCGGAGATCTTCTGCCAGGTAAGTGCCGCTGACTCCTGACAGACCCGACCGACGGACACTCACAGTGACAGTGACAAATCCGATTCCGGTATTCGATAAGACGAAAATATCGAAACGAATTATCGAAAGGCCGATAGAGCTAATATCGGCCGATAGCCGATATTTGCATTATCGTATCGCTCAACACTAATAAAGATGCATACCCTTTACCACGCATTGAGGAATCCTTAGCTGCCTTAAAACTGCTAACTACTTTTCCACCCTCGACCTCACTAGTGGGTACTGGCAAGTAGCTGTGGCTGAGGAGGATCGGGAGAAGACGGCTTTCACCACCCCGATGGGACTCTGTGAGTTTGACAGAATGCCGTTTGGACTCAGCAGTGCCCCGGGAACGTTCCAGAGAGTGATGGAGAGTTGCCTGGGACATCTCAACTTTGAAACCGTGTTGCTGTACCTGGACGATGTAATTGTGTACTCCAAGACGTATGAGGATCATCTGAAGCACCTGGCAGAGGTATTCGAGTCACTGTCCAAATACGGGATGAAACTGAAGCCTTCAAAGTGCCATCTGCTCAAACAAAAGGTACAGTACTTGGGACATATTGTCAGCTCAGAAGGAGTAGCGCCAGACCCCGAGAAGGTCACTGCCATCCAGAAATGGCCGGAGCCGAAGAATCTCAAGGAGGTGCGCCAGTTCCTGGGACTGACAGGTTACTACCGGAGGTTTGTAAAGGACTACACCAAGAAAGCAGCGCCTCTGCAGGACCTCCTGGTAGGACAACCCCTCAAGAGCAGAAATCCTCCATTCCACTGGGGTAAAGAACAAGCTGAGGCATTTAAGGAGATGAAGGAGATCCTGACAGGCGATGAGATCTTAGCCTATCCTGACTACAGCCAGCCGTTCCTGCTGTATACTGATGCCAGCAACGAAGGATGGGGAGCTGTCCTCAGTCAGAAGCAAAATGGCCATGAAAAAGTCATCGCATATGCAAGCAGGAAGCTCCGGCCGACCGAGAGAAACCCAGAGAACTATAGCAGCTTCAAGTTGGAGTTCCTGGCGCTGGTCTGGGCCATTACAGAAAGATTCAAGCATTACCTAGCCTCCAGCAAGTTCACTGTTTACACAGACAATAACCCCTTGACACATCTTGAAACAGCCAAGCTGGGAGCCATGGAGCAACGTTGGATGGCTCGGCTGTCGAACTATCAATTTACCATCAAGTACAGGGCGGGCCGTAAGAACTCCAACGCTGACACCTTGTCCAGAATGCCGCATGAGTCTGACACAGAAGAGGAATCGGATGATCTACAGTCATGGCCAAAAGTTTTGAGAATGACACAAATATTAATTTTTACAAAGTCTACTGCTTCACTTTTTCTAATGGCAATTTGCATATGCTCCAGAATGTTATAAAGAGTGATCAGCTTAACAGCAATTACTTGCAAAGTCAATATTTGACTAGAAAATGAACTTTATCCCCCAAAACACATTTCAACATCATTGCAGCCCTGCCTTAAAAGGACCAGCTAACCTCTTTTCAGTGATTGCTCCATTAACACAGGTGTGGGTGTTGATGAGGACATGGCTGGAGATCAATCTGTCATGATTAAGTAAGAATGACACCACTGGACACTTTAAAAGGAGGCTGGTGCTTGGCATCATTGTTTCTCTTCTGTTAACCATGGTTATCTCTAAAGAAACACGTGCAGTCATCATTGCAATGCACAAAAATGGCCTAACAGGGAAGAGTATAGCAGCTAGAAAGATTGCACCTCAGTCAACAATCTATCGCATCATCAAGAACTTCAAGGAGAGAGGTTCCATTGTTGCCAAAAAGGCTTCAGGGCACCCAAGAAAGACCAGCAAGCGCCAGGACCGTCTCTGAAAAGTGTTTCAGCTGTGGGATCGGGCTACCAGCAGTGCAGAGCTTGCTCAGGAATGGCAGCAGGCAGGTGTGAGTGCATCTGCACGCACTGTGAGGCGGAGACTCTTGGAGCAAGGCCTGGTCTCAAGGAGGGCAGCAAAGAAGCCACTTCTCTCCAGAAAAAACATCATGGACAGACTGATATTCTGCAAAAGGTACAGGCAGTGGACTGCTGAGGACTGGGGTAAAGTTATTTTCTCTGATGAATCCCCTTTTCGATTGTTTGGGACATCAGGAAAACGCCTCATTCGGAGAAGACAAGGTGAGCGCTACCACCAGTCTTGTCTCATGCCAACTGTTAAGCATCCTGAAACCATTCATGTGTGGGGTTGCTTCTCAGCCAAGGGAATCGGCTCTCTCACAGTCTTGCCTAAAAACACAGCCATGAATAAAGAATGGTACCAGAATGTCCTCCAAGAGCAACTTCTCCCAACCCTCCAAGAGCAGTTTGGCGATCAACAATGCAATTTCCAGCATGATGGAGCACCTTGCCATAAAGCAAAGGTGATAACTAAATGGCTCAGGGAACAAAACATAGAGATTTTGGGTCCATGGCCTGGAAACTCCCCAGATCTTAATCCCATTGAGAACTTGTGGTCAATCATCAAGAGACGGGTGGACAAACAAAAAATTCTGACAAAATGAAAGCATTGATTGTGCAAGAATGGACTGCTATCAGTCAGGATTTGGTCCAGAAGTTGATTGAGAGCATGCCAGGGAGAATTGCAGAGGTCCTGAAGAAGAAGGGTCAACACTGCAAATATTGACTTGCTGCATTAACTCATTCTAACTGTCAATATAAGCTTTTGTTACTCATATGTTTGCAATTATTATATTTCTGTCTGTGATAAAAACATCTGTCAAACACACATAAAAACCAGAGGGCAGCAGATCATGTGAAAATATAATATTTGTGTCATTCTCAAAACTTTTGGCCATGACTGTAGAAGAGATTGAGCTACCTGCATTTCACAGAAATGGGATGATCCACGAGCAACGAGCCTACAGGAGGCAGCGTGGTAAGACGTTAAACCCTTTACCTCACCACAGCTGGAAGGAGACCCACAACAGTGATCCGGTTGTCAGCCACATCAAGGAACTGATAACTCAGGAAGGTTCCTCCTTGGAGAAGGATGCGTCTCAACAAGCAAAGCAGCTGTGGAATGAGAGAAGTCGGCTGTTCATCTACCGAGAGAAGCTGTGCCGAAGGTACGTCAACCCCAGAACCCATGAGATGGTGTTGCAGATAGTGGTCCCAAGAACAGACGTCCAGATGGTGTTTTTCAGCCCGGGAGTGCTGATATTAACTAGGGGGGGATGTGTAGCCCAGCTGCGCTTGGTGCCACATGTACCCAGGAGGATGCATGAAAGGTAATTCACAATCACCTGATAAGCACACAACACTTGACATTTTTCCTGGTTCCACCAGAGGGAGCCCTTGAGACAGCAGTGAGATGAAGACAGTCTAGCTGCGAGTAGCTAGTTGTTGGTGTTACCTCAGAACAGCAGAACATCTCTGAACGCAATTACCTCAGACGAGCTGAGAGGGAGAGATAAGATCTCCTCAGAACACCGGGGAGAGACTCCTGTCAGATTAGCCTGAGGGCTGAGGAAGTTTGAGAGAGAAGCTGACATCTACTGCTGCCTGTGCTTATGCTAAGTGTGCGAGTAGGACGACAGGCAAGTGGAAAAGGGAAAGAGAGTGACAGAGGTCAACCAGCATTGATAGTTAACCTCCACTCTGCACTACCGGACACCGGGTCCGAGCTTGCTAGTATCTTCACAGCTAGTGGGAAAAACCGGAGACCCTGGACTTCAAGTTGCAGGGGCCCAGCAGTGCTGATACGTAACTGAGGTTAGGAAGACGGGGGTCTGGCAGGTACCGCCATAGAGACACTGTTCTGTCCACAAGAAGACCTCATCACAAGATCAGCCGGGCGTAGCAAAGAGAAGGAGTTAAACGTTGTTTTATGCAAGTTAGAAACTCACACACATCAAGAAGTAAGGAGGCCTTACACCTACTCAGTGATTACTGGACGTGCATCCTCCACCCTGAGCAGCTTCCCGGGACGTGCCTGCAAATATCACCAGTAAAGGTACGGAAAGAGACTCATTGTGTGTGTCTGCCTTATTGCTTGCACCCCTGCACCGCCATATACCTCGAGTGATCAGTCTTACCTGTGGAAGACTTAACACCTTGCTGCCCAGTAACAACCCCTCAGAGGATTCACCCTGCAGCGCTGGTCACCCTGATCAGAAACCACAGGTGGCGTCACGAACAATTTCTAAATCCCCTGTAAATATCCCCCTTTGAATGAGCGCCCAGGGCAACGGACCGAGCCGCGCTACCCGTGACCTCTCCCCCATTGAAGTGAACGGGCTCGGTGCCGAGTACCCCAAGTCCTGTACGTGCGACTCAGTACTTGCCTAATTTTAAGACCTTGTAAGGACCAGATGTTTTCTTTTATTATATCCTGATAAATAAAACCATTGAATTCAAACTCTATTTTTCTAATGATTGTGTATAAGGATAAACCCACTGCAGATTCTCAGGATGCCAGTGAATAGGGGGCTCCTTCCAATCTCAACAGCCGAGTTTGTAAAATACAGCTAAACCACACATAAGAAACATACAAGCATCTAACTGCAGCACAAAGCCTGAGCCTCAGATACAATGTAGTCTCATATCTCTTATTACTATATGCGTTACATGTAAATGCGGCCACTCAGGCATCTTCATTCACTCAGTCAGCAGCCTTGCTGTGTGAATAATGACCAGTATGTAGACAACGAGCGCGCAGACTATACATTACACATTGAAATCTCTTCTCCATCTAACACCCCAAATCATGGGCAACAGTGGTGCCTTTAGTATTATATACTGTATATTGTATTACATCTGTTATAGCTGCTTGCTCTAGGGTGCTACATTATTTAACATGGACAATCTATGAGCATTTGCTGCAATGTTAGGATAATATTGCATATTGTATTTATTTGTATGAAACCGGTATCAATCTTTTCAATGCATTAGCAGATCCACCTCTCAAAACCCCTGAGTCGCTACTGATGATATCATCAGAATATTAAAATATTAACATCTTCCGATTAAGAGAGCATTCTCCGTCAGCTCAGTCACATTTGGCCTCTGCTTTCTAGGTTTCTGCTTCCCTTCTTGTTCCCTTCTTAGTTCATTACTTTGGTTGATTTATCATCTTCCAATATGGTTTCTGGCAGGTTTGTTTATAAATTTTCATATCTCTGTAATAGTTAAACCAAGCCTCTTTTTGCCAACTTGCCTTGCCCCCAACTCATCTGAACCTTGATGTCATTATCTACTTATTAGGCTGTAGTTCCACGGTCCGGAACCACAGCGCTTTGGACGGAGCAGAAAGTCTGCTCCGCCCAAAGCCCCGCCTCCTTGTGAATGCGCGGTGAATCCGGATGTGCTCATTGAACACATCCGGAATCACTGCAGCGCTACATAGGCCTGTGTTATTTCCCTTTTGGCGACGGAGCGTCGCCACAAGGGAAAAGGACTTGCTGCGATCTATCTAAAAAGACGCGCCACATGTCCGTTAACGCAGGTCTGCTGCCTGCATGTTTTTACGCATAGTGGAGACGGAATTTCTTGAAATCCCCTCCACTATGCTGTAACATCTGGACGCTGCGTGTTTGACGCTGCGCCAGTACACAGCGTCAAACACGCAGCATTTACTGACCGTGGAAACACACCCTTACTCATAATCATACTCCTGTGTTTTTTTTCTTTTTGGGGTTTGGTGAGGGAGGCAAACCTAGGTGGGGGAGACAAAAGTCGTAACCCCCTACCAAGAAGTAAAATGCCATCAATTCTTTTGATGGGAAGTGTGGCGCCCCTGTGGGTCCATGTGACGCTTTCCATGGCTGCGGGGCGTCGGGACATGGCATAGCTTGCCTAACTAGCCAATGCTCCCACGCCGCCAGTCCACGACGACTTGAGGCATGCGTCCCAGATGGTAAGAGAATGTGGACCCACTGGACCATGGAGGGAGACTCGGGCCTGCCCGGACTAGAGAAGGGCAGCGACCGGGATCCGTGGCAGCTGAGCATGTGGGCAAGATGGCGACCTGCAGGACTAGACAACACTGCACAACTTCAGGTATGAAAAAACATAAAGTTTACTTAAAGAAACACACAGTACATAAACTGAACATAATGCCGGGCTCCCGATTCCGCACATCAGAGAAGGGTACTCAACTCAGGATCACAGACGAATGCAGGAGGACATCACAGGTAGATGCAGTCCAGGGTTATCTGGCACGGGCATACTTGGACGGCCTCTCTCTCAGGCCTCAGGCGTAGCACAGGCTCAGCAGGAGAACATCAGACACCGACCTCAGACAGACTTCAGACGATGGCGGGGTCATCACGGGTAGATGCAGTCCAGGATCATCTGGCACGGGCATACTAGTATGGCCTCACTCTCAGGCCTCCGGCGTAGCACAGGCTCAGCAGGAGAACATCAGACACCGGCCCAGGACGAACGTCAGACGATGGCAGGGTCATCACGGGTTGATGCAGTCCAGGGTCATCTGGCACGGGCATACCAGGACGGCCTCTCTCCCAGGCCTCAGGCGTAGCACAGGCTCAGCAGGAGAACATCAGACACCGACCCAGGACAGACGCCACCACAGGGTAGACCACGGAGGAACCGGCAGGACATCGGAACATCAGGAACACGGACTGGATCTCAGATACTCAGGAACACAGACAGGATATCAGGAACACGGTTTGGATCTCAGGGACACAGGAACACAGACAGGACATCAGGAACACGGTTTGGATCTCAGGGACACAGGAACACAGACAGGACATCAGGAACACGGATTGGATCTCAGGGACACAGCAACACGGACAGGACATCAGGAACACGGATTGGATCTCAGGGACACAGGAACACGGACAGGACATCAGGAACACGGATTGGATCTCAGGGAGTCAGGAACACGGACATGACATCAGGAATACGGATTGGATCCCAGGGACACAGGAACACCGACAGGACATCATGAACACGGATTGGATCTCAGGGAGTCAGGAACACGGATAGGACATCAGGAACACGGATTGGATCTCAGGGAGTCAGGAACACGGACTGGAACACAGGAACACGGACTGGAACACAGGAACATCAGAACACTGGCATCGGACTCTGGACATCTGGCACCGATCGGCAGGCTCCGGACATCTGGCAACGATCGGCAGGATCCGGACACCAGGCAGGAAGGATAGGATCCGGACATCTGGAAGTGGTCATCGGACATCGGATATCAGGCCGTGGTCATCAGGGAGGACACGGTCCTCGGACTCCGGACATCTAGTATCGATCCGAAAAGGAACCCCAGCGGTCTGGTGCAAGCCCCGCCAGGCTCAACGGGAGCTGGCCGGGGATTGCACAGAAGCTGAGCACAGAGTAACAGAAACTCAGCACACACACCGGACTCCTCCTTCCACGATGAACTCAGGTTATATAGCAAGGAATCACAGTCACTGGCACAGGGCCCAGGACATAGAAGGACCTCAGGAACACAACACAGAGGACACAGTTCAGACAGTCAGGCACAGGATCAGATCCAGGATCAGGGACCCGGGTAACAAGACACAGCAGGAACAGGCCTAGACACGCAGCCTCCAGGAAGGGCGATCTGGGTAGTCAGCCCCCAGCATAGCCGAAAACACAAGACACAGTTCAGACATTCAGGTACCGGGATAGATCCAGAATCAGGGACTCAGGTAATAAGACACAGCAGAAACAGGCCTGGATATGCAGCCTCCAGGAAGGGTGATCTGGGTAGTCAGCCCCCAGCATAGGCGAAAACACAAGACACAGTTCAGACATTCAGGTACCGGGATAGATCCAGGATCAGGGATTCAGGGAACAAGATACAACAGGAACAGGCCTGGATATGCAGCCTCCAGGAAGGGCGATCTGGGTACTCAGCCCCAGCATAGGCAGAAATACAAGACAGGACAAAGGGAATCAGCTCTCCACAGCTGATCGCACTCAGAGCAGGAGCTGAACACACAAACACACACGGCTAGGTTCAGGAACTCAATGCAGACTCAATGCAAAGCTCTGGCAATGCCCCGCAGGGCTGGGGAACTTTATATATTAACTGCTTCACAGCGATAGGCTGGAGCAGTAATTCTAGTACACACCCATTCCTCATGAAAGCAGGACAGGTGTGGGCCGCGCCCCATATGCAGAGCCAGACAACTCATCACAGAGGGACACCTGACAGTGGCTGCTGCCACACACGTAGTAAGTCATGCACCACTGCAGAGGACTTTGCAACCTACGGATGGCTTCTACAGCAGGTCAGGGACCGCACATGCGGGTGGTCATGCAACGCAGCGGAGACACTCATGCAAGTACGGCTACGCAGCAGAGCTGGGAACTGAGCAGCATCCATACAGGTAACAGACAACAGTATCCCAGCTGGTTAGGGGGAAAGGAGCAAAAGGGTTAAAGCAAAGACATGCAGAGTAACGCTGGAAAACAAAGTACAGACAATACCAGCGTTACAGTATCCCCCTCCTCAGGCCCCCTCTTCTGAAGACCCAAGTAAAAAAAAATTCCCCAGAAAATTCACTTGGGTTTGGCGGTAAGTCCCACAGTTCACAATATGGCAGCAGAGTTCATAGCTCGAAAAGTCCGAACCGCTGACCAAGCGGGGAATCGAGCCATCTAGTCCACTTACCATGTGGGGACCAAGCAGTCTAGTTCGCACATCAGGTGGAGCTTGGAGAAAGTCCTGCAGACCACACATGCTCAGCAAAGTCCATGGCCAGAGCTTTCTGTGATGCTTCCCATGGCTGCGGGGCGTCGGGACATGGCATAGCTTGCCTAACTAGCCAATGCTCCCACGCCGCCAGTCCACGACGACGTGAGGCATGCGTCCCAGATGGTAAGAGAATGTGGACCCACTGGACCACGGAGGGAGACCCGGGCCTGCCCGGACTAGGGAAGGGCAGCAACCGGGATCCGTGGCAGCTGAGCATGTGGGCAAGATGGCGACCTGCAGGACTAGACAACACCGCACAACTTCAGGTATGAAGAAACATAAAGTTTACTTAAAGAAACACACAGTACATAAACTGAACATAATGCCGGGCTCCCGATTCCGCACATCAGAGAAGGGTACACGACTCAGGATCACAGACGAGTGCAGGAGGACATCACGGGTAGATGCAGTCCAGGGTTATCTGGCACAGGCATACTTGGACGGCCTCTCTCTCAGGCCTCAGGCGTAGCACAGGCTCAGCAGGAGAACATCAGACACCGACCTCAGACAGACTTCAGACGATGGCGGGGTCATCACGGGTAGATGCAGTCCTGGATCATCTGGCACGGGCATACTAGTATGGCCTCACTCTCAGGCCTCCGGCGTAGCACAGGCTCAGCAGGAGAGCATCAGACACTGGCCCAGGACGAACGTCAGACGATGGCGGGGTCATCACGGGTTAATGCAGTCCAGGGTCATCTGGCACGGGCATACCAGGACGGCCTCTCTCCCAGGCCTCAGGCGTAGCACAGGCTCAGCAGGAGAACATCAGACACCGACCCAGGACAGACGCCACCACAGGGTAGACCACGGAGGAACCGGCAGGACATCGGAACATCAGGAACACGGACTGGATCTCAGATACTCAGGAACACAGACAGGATATCAGGAACACGGATTGGATCTCAGGGACACAGGAACACAGACAGGACATCAGGAACACGGATTGGATCTCAGGGACACAGGAACACGGACAGGACATCAGGAACACGGATTGGATCTCAGGGAGTCAGGAACACGGACAGGACATCAGGAACACGGGTTGGATCTCAGGGACACAGGAACACGGACAGGACATCAGGAACACGGATTGGATCTCAGGGAGTCAGGAACACGGACAGGACATCAGGAACACGGATTGGATCTCAGGGAGTCAGGAACACGGACTGGAACACAGGAACACGGACTGGAACACAGGAACATCAGAACACTGGCATCGGACTCTGGACATCTGGCACCGATCGGCAGGCTCCGGACATCTGGCAACGATCGGCAGGATCCGGACACCAGGCAGGAAGGATAGGATCCGGACATCTGGAAGTGGTCATCGGACATCGGATATCAGGCCGTGGTCATCAGGGAGGACACGGTCCTCGGACTCCGGACATCTAGTATCGATCCGAAAAGGAACCCCAGCGGTCTGGTGCAAGCCCCGCCAGGCTCAACGGAAGCTGGCCGGGGATTGCACAGAAGCTGAGCACAGAGTAACAGAAACTCAGCACACACACCGGACTCCTCCTTCCACGATGAACTCAGGTTATATAGCAAGGAATCACAGTCACTGGCACAGGGCCCAGGACACAGAAGGACCTCAGGAACACAACACAGAGGACACAGTTCAGACAGTCAGGCACAGGTTCAGATCCAGGATCAGGGACCCGGGTAACAAGACACAGCAGGAACAGGCCTGGACACGCAGCCTCCAGGAAGGGCGATCTAGGTAGTCAGCCCCCAGCATAGCCGAAAACACAAGACACAGTTCAGACATTCAGGTACCGGGATAGATCCAGAATCAGGGACTCAGGTAATAAGACACAGCAGAAACAGGCCTGGATATGCAGCCTCCAGGAAGGGCAATCTGGGTAGTCAGCCCCCAGCATAGGCGAAAACACAAGACACAGTTCAGACATTCAGGTACCGGGATAGATCCAGGATCAGGGATTCAGGGAACAAGATACAACAGGAACAGGCCTGGATATGCAGCCTCCAGGAAGGGCGATCTGGGTACTCAGCCCCAGCATAGGCAGAAATACAAGACAGGACAAAGGGAATCAGTTCTCCACAGCTGATCGCACTCAGAGCAGGAGCTGAACACACAAACACACACGGTTAGGTTCAGGAACTCAATGCAGACTCAATGCAAAGCTCTGGCAACTCCCCACAGGGCTGGGGAACTTTATATATTAACTGCTTCACAGCGATAGGCTGGAGCAGTAATTCTAGTACACACCCATTCCTCATAAAAGCAGGACAGGTGTGGGCCGCGCCCCCTATGCAGAGCCAGACTCAACTCAGCACAGAAGGACACCTGACAGTGGCTGCAGCCACACACGTAGTAAGTCATGCACCACTGCAGAGGATTTTGCAACCTACGGATGGCTTCTACAGCAGGTCAGGGACCGCACATGCGGGTGGTCATGCAACGCAGCGGAGACACTCACGCAAGTACGGCTACGCAGCAGAGCTGGGAACTGAGCAGCATCCATACAGGTAACAGACAACAGTATCCCAGCTGGTTAGGGGGAAAGGAGCAAAAGGGTTAAAGCAAAGACATGCAGAGTAACGCTGGAAAACAAAGTACAGACAATACCAGCGTTACAGTCCAGTTGCCACAGAGGTATTGCATCTCAGCCAGAGATGTGGTATTTCAACTCCCAGGTAAGGTGGAGACATTACACCTGGCTTTCCAACACTGCATCCATCACACACACTAGTGGAGTTCTCTAGCATGTCTCAGCTAGCAAAGGGTGTAGATGGTGGGTGGAGCTTGTGGGTCAGAGCAGGAGTTAGAGGGAAGTGAAAGAGAGTTCCCCCTTGGGGGAGGAAGAGAGCAGACGTGTTTGAGAGAGCACTCCCTGAGGGGAGAGGGGACGGAGATAAGATTATGGAGCAGGCTCCAGTCCTAGGGAGCTGCTCAGAGAAAGAAGGAAGAGAGGTTCTCTGGAGGAGGAAAGGGATTCTTAGAGAGAGACACGGCTGAGCTGAAAGATACAGGTGGGCTCAATCCAGTACTGGCGGAGGCCGGCTGGGAGAATCCAGGTCGCAGAGAGGGAACTCGACCCCTTAGCCTAGTGGAGAACTTTATGACTCAGCTAGCAAGTCGACTGCTGTGATAACATAGGGATCACAGACAAAACCACAAATATCTTTGCCGGAGAGGTAGCTATATAGGATCAAGAGGAACGCAGAAGTAAGACGTCCTAAAGGATTCGCAGCTACTGATCTGGGACACTGTTTGTGAGGGTGCTGGAAGGAGAGAGGCAGGAAAATCAGCACAGAGAGACGGCCAGAGAAGGCATATACTGACAGGGGGCCTTGAACTAGTGTTCTCCATCCACCTGGGAGTTGGCTGGACTCTTCACCTGGAGGACGTGGCACCAAGCGGGCCCCTGTGCACTCTTGAACTGTGAGTAAAGCTTTGGAAACAGCAACTCGCTGACTGTTTCTCAGTTTCTTCCTGCGTCACCCATTGCACTCAGCTACATCTCCCAGCACCATTACTACCTTTCACTACATCTACCTGCCCTGGGATCCCATAGTCTCACCTGTGGGAGACTGTACCAACTCTGCTGCATCACACCATCTATCCCAGAGGATCTGCACCGCAGCGCTGGTCACCATTGACCAGATACCACAGGTGGCGTCACGAATACCTACACTACAAACTCTAAACATCCCCTGTAAATATTCCCCCTTTCACTGGATGCCCAGGGCCATGGACCGGGTCACTGCCGCTGTGACACATCCTCTCGATACACCGGCCCGGTACCGAGTACCCCACTGCCCTGGCGGGCTATCCAGAATCCTATCTAAATGGAAGCTATCATCATAAAATTACTTACTGTTTAAAACAGGTTTTTGTGTTATTTGTTTTTAACAAGTCAATTTTTTTTTACTATCACGATCTTTACTAAAAAACAAAAATAAAGCAAAATTAGTAATCTGCAATTTTCACACAGGCCACTGGGGCTTTTTTAGACTCATGCTTCCTGTGTTTTCAGGAAGAGTTTACAGGAGTTCTCATCAGTAGAAGCAGGATTACAATTACAGGTAACTCCTCTTTACACAGCTTATAATACAGGATCCACCAATCACAATAGGCGATGACCCTGCTCACCTCCCTTCTCAATGACATTCACAAAGGCTAATTAGACACTTTGATATAAAAGATAGGGTCAGGATCTGACCATTGTGGCTATACACACTTGTTGTATCCTGAAACAACAGGAAAAATAAGTCTAAAGGTACTGTCACACTAAACGAGATCGCTAATGAGATCGCTAATGAGTCACCGATTTCATGACGCAGTAGCGATCTCGTTAGCGACTTAGCTGTGTGTGACATGTAGCAGCGATGTGGCCCCTGCTGAGATGTCGCTGATCGCTCATAAACGTTCTGAGCCGTTTTTTGGTCCTTGGTGTCCCGCTGGTGAGCCTGAATCGCTGAGTGTGACACCCTTTATGAACGACTTCACCAGCGTCGCAGGTGGGACTAGGTTTTCCCAACGACCGCAGAGGTCGTTATACAGATCGCTGATGAGTTGTGTTTGGAATCTAACTAGTGACCACATAGCGATCGCACTAGCGATCTCGCCAGGTCGTGTCGTTGTCGTGATCGCTGGTGCGATCGCTAAGTGTGACAGTGCCTTAAGAAAGCGCCAATGGCCAGTATGAAACCTTCAAAAAATGAAGATTTCATTTTTTTTTCTTTACTAGAGATTGTAACATGTATAAAAAATACCAACAATTAAAACAATATAATTTAACACTAAAACTTGATTTACTTAATTGGGTCATTTTCTGATGATGCCTTACAGTATGGCACAAGTCAATAGTGGATGTATAGAGAGTGAGCCCACCCCATACCCCGCCGATAATGGTTGGGACACAGCCAGAACCTGCCTGGAACATCCACAGGTGGAGCAGAGCGACTCTCATGACGGTTAACCTATAAATTGCCGCTGTCAATCTCTGACAGTGGTATTAACAGCGTGCCAGCATAGGGGCATGTTATTCTCTGCTCCCATTGGTGCCCTTGTAACACGGTCATGAGGTGCCCATAGATTGCTATAACAGCAGAGGGTCTCCTCCATGCCTGCCTTCACCGAGTTCCTTTGAAACCCAGCCTTCGGGTTTCAAAAGAAATTGTGATTTTTGCTAAATACAGCAATTCTGTGGTTTAGCTGTATACAGTGGGTACGGAAAATATTCATACCTTTTAATTTTTCACTTTTTGTTTCATTGCAGCTATTTGGTAAATTAAAAAAAGTTCATTTTTTTCTCACTAATGTACACTCTGCACCCCATCTTGACTGAAAAAAAAGAAATGTAGACATTTTTGCAAATTTATTAAAAAAGAAAAACTGAAATATCACATGGTCATAAGAATTCAGACCCTTTGCTCAGACACTCGTATTTAAGTCACATGCTGTCCATTTCCTTGTGATCCTCCTTGAGATGGTTCTACTCCTTCATTGGAGTTCAGCTGTGTTTAATTAAACTGATAGGATTTGATTTGTAAAGGCACACACCTGTCTATATAACAGCTCACAGTGCATTTCAGAACAAATGAGAATCATGAGGTCAAAGGAACTGGCCAAGGAGCTCAGAGACAGAATTGTGGCAAGGCACAGATCTGTCCAAGGTTACAAAAGAATTTCTGCAGTACTCAAGGTTCCTAAGAGCACAGTGGAATCCATAATTCTTAAATGGAAGAAGTTTGGGACCACCAGAAGTCTTCCTAGACCTGGCCGTCCAGCCAAACTGAGCAATCGTGGGAGAAGAGCCTTGGTGAGAGAGGTAAAGAAGAACTATCATTGCAGCCCTCCACCAGTCAGGCCTTTATGTCAGAGTGGCCTGATGGAAGCCTCTCCTCAGTGCCAGACATATAAAAGCCCCCATAGAGTTTGCTAAAATACACATGAAGGACTACCAGACTATGATAAATAAGATTCTCTGGTCTGATGAGACAAAGATAGAACTTTTAGGTGATAATTCTAAGCGGTATGTGTGGAGAAAACCAGGCACTGCTCATCACCTGCCCAATACAATCTCAACAGTGAAACATGGTGGTGGCAGCATCATGCCATGGGGGTGTTTTTCAGCTACAGGGACAGGACGACTGATTGCAATTGAAGGAAACATGAATGTGGCCAAGTACAGAGATATCATGGATGAAAACCTCTTCCAGAGTGCTCTGGACCTCAAACTTGGCAGAAGGTTCACTTTCCAACAAGACAATGACCCTAAGCACACAGCTAAAATAACAAAGGAGTGGCTTCAGAACAACTCTGTGACCATTCTTGATTGGCCCACCAGAGCCCTGACCTAAACTCAATTGAGCATCTCTGGAGAGACCCGAAAATGGCTGTCCACCAACGTTCACCATCTAACCTGACGGAACTGGAGAGGATCTGCAAGGAAGAATGGCAGAGGATCCCCAAATCCAGGTGTGAAAAACTTGTTGCATCATTTCCAAGAAGATTCATGGCTGTACTAACTGAAAAGGGTGCTTCTACCCAATAGTGAGCAAGGGGTCTGAATACTAATGACCATGTGATATTTCAGTTTTCTTTTTTAAATAAATTTGCAAAAATTTCTACATTTCTGTTTTTTTTCAGTCAAGTTGGGGAGCAGAGTGTACATTAATGAGAAAAAAAATGAACTTTTTTGAATTTACCAAATGGCTGTAATGAAACAGAGAGTGGAAAATTTTAAGGGGTCTGAACACTTTCCGTACCCACTGTATAGTACAATCGATCAGACAATTGCAGGTTCAAGGTAATAAATACAAGAAAAAGTTAAAAAAAGTAATTTTAAAAAATCTGAAAAAAAAACAAAAACTTAAGATTGAATCACCTTTTTACTGCATTAAAAATAAAGATAAACATTTTTTAAAAATATACCTATGTGGTACCACTACATCCATAAAGGTCTGAACTATCGAAAAAATATAAACATAATTAACCTGCTGGGTAAACTTCGTAAGCAGAAAAAATAATAAAAATGCCACACAACGAAAAGAAAATGCTGTAAGAAGTGATCAAAATGTTATATCTAGCTCAAATTAGTATCAATGAAAACATCATCTTGCACCGCAAAAATAAGTCTAAAAAACTTAAGAGTCTTGGAAAAAGGTGACACAATCAAAAAAATTTTTTTTTTCTTTTTTTACAAATTTCTGATTTTTTTTCACCACTTAAATAATAAAAAGACTGGACAAATTTGGTATCGCCATAATCATACTTGTGATGAGAAATATATTGCCAAGTCATCTTTACCACACAATGTTTTTCATAAAATCAATTCCTAAAAAACAGTGTTGCCAAAGATCACAGCCGGGAGTTCACGCTGAACCCAGCACGCTATTACCTTTTTGTTACAAACAAGTCTCTGCTGCCCCAATTGTCAGGACAATTACGCAACTGAACGACGAGTAACAGAGGAGGCCGCAAGCTGTTACTCCTAATAGGTTGGTTATTGGAGAAATAATAGTGAATGTATGGTATATACACCTTCGATTTCAACGCATGGAATATATGTATGTATCCCCCAGTACAGTCACTGCCAGCTCCACATTAAAAAAGACTAACTACTTACTGCCACCACCAATTGGCTTTCAGGAGTGCAGTTTACAGAACAAGAGGAACAGAGCTATTACATTTTATATTTAATCCAGAAAGATAACCAGCGTTTATAAAAAAAAAAAGATTTTACAAAGAGGACAAAACAATAAAGCGTATACAATTACATAAAATAAAAGGATAAACAAAAGAAAATAACAAAACCAGACGCCACTGCAATGGCTTCAAAGCTTAGAGGATGGAAGCAATCCAATTGTAAACGTCCATCAAACTTACACAGCGATGTATCTTCTGGCATTGAGCACAGATCATAAATTGCCTTGTATTTTAATCAGCACCTGAGTTACACCTACATACCTCCCCTTGATGACTCATAACAGGGGTGGTAAAGTGATGTGGCTCCAGTTTCTGAAAATCATGAGATTACCAACATTCACAATATCTTCACTCCTGAAGATCACAGGCGCTCGATATCATATTTTTTATTGTGATTTTAACTTTTCATATATAGGAAACATGGCATGGCTGTTGTCAGTTAACTGGCCACTATTAATTTGGGGCTGACTGTCATGTCTCACAGTTATGAAAAAATATCTATATTCTTCCCCTATTAGCCCTGAAGTTGAAAATGTATATCCCATCAATATTGGATTCATATTCATTTTTCATATTTTTGTGTCCGCAAGCTATAGCGCTACAGTGTGCTACCTTTTATTCTTGAATGTGTATGAGTTGGTGACTCTAGGTTTTAGCACCTGTTCACACTTGATCTATGTTTGGATGTGCCGGTCAGTTTTTGATATGTATTCAATTACCTTCTACCTGAGCACTCCACCTGGTGGTCACAGGCGTTTTAATTATGACAGGTTCATTACCCCTCCACAGAGATGTAGATTTTAGTCTGGAGAGAGGATTCATATGTTCCCATGCAGACAGACTTTTCTAAGTGAGGATTGGCATAGTTAGGACCTGGTATATGAGAAGAGCCTTAACGTGGCTACCAGGTACACATAAATTGGCCTTTTTATGCGCTAAGACTTCTCAATTTTTCATATTTCTAAGGCAGTGATGCAATTCATTTTTCATATTTTTGTGTCCGCAAGCTATAGCGCTACAGTGTGCTACCTTTTATTCTTGAATGTGTATGAGTTGGTGACTCTAGGTTTTAGCACCTGTTCATACTTGATCTATGTTTGGATGTGCCGGTCTGTTTTTGATATGTTTTGAAGCACAAGATGTCCTGAAGAGTTTTAGCAAGCTGTTTTGATGAATTTTGGACGATTTTTTTAAAATAGTTATGTTTTGCTGTTTTCTGATGTTGCCATGACTAGATTGGAGAGGTTTCTTTCAGGACCTGATTCAAAGAAGTGACATTCACTTATTTCTTTTCACCAGGCAATTTTAAAAACCATTGTTAGGTAAACAAAAAGCTAAAAAAAAGTACTCAAATGAACATAAAAGTGGATTTCTAATAGAAATGAATCGGATGGGTATATCAAGAGTTTTTAAAGTGGTATTTGAGGAGGATTTTGGACAGGATCTGCTAAAAAACAATCTTCTATAAACAACAACTCTGTGACAACATAGCCTAAGGAGGATTAGCATTGTAAGGTAGTTTCAAACCAAGTCAAGTGGCAGAGATGGGTTGGGAGAGGGATGATGGATTTTGGGAAATGTAGTTTAGAGCAGGGTTCCCCAACTCCAGTCCTCAAGGCCCACCAACAGATCATGTTTTCAGGATTTCCTTGGTATTGCTCGGGTGCTAATTGCATCACCTGTGCAATACAAAGGAAATCCTGAAAACATGATCTGTTGATGGGCCTTGAGGACTGGAGTTGGGGAACCCTGGTTTAGAGCATTGATCAGTGCTGTGGAGTCAGTAAGCCAAATCTCCGACTCCGAATCCTCAATTTACCTGAGACCCGACTCTGACTCCACGACTCCGACCCCACAGCACTGCCTCACTACTGAGCATATATATAAAGTGCAGCACAATTTCATCTCAACTAAAAGGCGAGATCCTTTTATCAGGAACAAAACAGACATTTATAGGACATTTCATAACTTTCCCAAATTCTTATGAAAAAAAATTACAGCACATCCTGCACTTAATTACTGTACCCAATTTATTATTTATTTTAGGAGCCAGAGTCGGTCCATTTTACACCTACTCCGACTCCACCAAAATGGACACTGACTCTGGCTCCACGAATCCGACTCCACACCCTGGCATTGAGACAGAACAACTGACACCGAACAAGGAACAAGAACACGTTTTTGCAAAAGATACACCTAAAATGACACAAGAAGGACATAACTATGCCATGTATATTTTATTTTTGAGAAGTTGACACTTTATCCCGACACGAACAGTTTAAGCAGCCCTGATCAAGACCAGGCAGTGTGAGATGTTCCAATAATTCCACCATAATGAAGTTGTGCCAAAAGTGACTGTCGCCTTTCATCCACCTTCCCTGCCTCTGTCTTGACGTTGGTATAGTCGAGCTGTTTACTCGTACGGAACCCAGGACTCTCCACACTGAGCCCCTTTTTCCATTGTCAGGATACCCCCGATATCCTCACCCCAATAACGAGTTACAGTAATTCTTTGGAATATGTATGGCCACAGCAGCCTTTATTTAAATACAAACAAAATTAACAATAAATAACTATATATATAACAATATATATATATATATAAATACCATAACAACATCAGGGAGGAGTCCTTGAAGCTACAAAGATCATGGTGAATTTAACCAATATCCTGTGAACAACACCCCACCTCTTACTCCCAGCCGTTACCCCACAGGCTCGGGAGCACCAACAATTGAGGTGTGCTGTTCACCCAACCACCTGGGGATCCGCCCACTCCGTGTGAACTCCCCTTCCACCTTTCACCAGATCACCACCACGTAACTTCAGACAGGGAGACCCTAAACAGAGTCCCCCCCCAAACCAATTTCCAACAACTTCAAGGACTCTCTCCCCACCCCCTTGAGCCGCCACGAGGGCCCATTGAAAACCTCAATGGCCCGAGACCCCCTAAAACCGCAAAGCTATGGCCCTTTCAATACCTTCCTGAATACCCAAAGCCCAAATATCCGAACCAACAGCATTCAGATGAACCCCATCGGCCAACCAAAAATCCCCCTCACCCTTCTCCAAATCAAAATGTCGCACCGACACATTACCGTTTCGAGCCATGAAAGAAGACACAGCCCTGTTAACCTTTATCCTGGCCTTATTAATCTTAGCCAGGGACCTCATGTTCCGCCAGCGTCTGCGTGGAACAATTTCGGACCAAACCAAAATGACACCCGGATATAATACCCATAACCACAAGCAATCCTGCTTAATGTCTTTTACTAGCTCACGAAAAGGGCGCACCGCGAGATCATTCCCCCCTACATGGAGTACCAAAACATCAGGAGCACGGTCCAAGCGAGCGCACCCATGAATTTCGGGCAACACCCTCCTCCACTGCATTCCTCGAAAACCGAGCCATCGCACCACCACCATAGACCGGGGAAATCCCAGCTGCTGACCATCTGTCCTGACGTCAGCTCTCAACGCTCCCCAGTGAACGAAGGAGTGTCTGAAAATCCAAATCAGCAGGGGAGGAGCACCTGAAACGAGAAAACAATACTAAACATACCAAAAAGAACACCCTTAAAAACAACTCCAACCGTCCCACGTCGGCCTCCAGAACAAACCAACTACCCCACCTCGAGAGTCAAGGCCTAATATAACTCCTAAATCGATTAGACTTCCAACGCCCAATACGTTGTATTGATGCCGCGCCCAAACCCCTACCTGCCGCCTCAGTCGCCGCCCCAATACGGAAAGAATGAGTCCCAAAACGAGAATCATCCAAACCTAACGCTCGAATGGACTTCTTGAAAATGGCGTTGGACTGATACCTAGACAGGCTACCGCCATCAGCATGGCACAACAATGAGCCCCCCAATCCGGGGCCCAACTCCCAAAAGTGCTGCAAGCATAACACCGGACACATCGAATACCCTGGTACACTGCCCAATACTACCCGACGGCCCCTCCCCTCTTGATCCGTCTTGGATCTACGCAGCCAAAACTCAACTCCACCCGACGACAATAGCACGTCTTTAGCCAACAAACCGCCTACCGCCTGCCTATTACCCGAAACCAGCTCACCCACCCGCAAAGCCCCAAAAAATGCCAACGAAAAAGCCAAACGGAATAACAAAACTTCAAAAAGAGAAGAACACGTCGTATCCAAAATAAAACCCAACCGCTCTAACAAAGCAAAGGATACCGGGCGCCTCGTATCACCCAGCCCCTTATTTCGACGAAAACCCTTTGCCGCCTGCTGCACCAAAAAGGTCTTCGACACATCCCTAATCCCCCGCAAACGAAAACCAAAAGATAGTGCTGCTAGAACCCGCGATACTTTAGCACAAGACCATCCTTCCCTCGCTCCCTGCCCCAACCAAGCCAACAAGGCCCTTTGTTGATCCACCCCATCCCCCACGACTGGAATTGTCATTAAAAACTCTTCCCAGTTACACCACACTGCCTGATAAGCCGCCCAAGTTTTTGGAGCCAACGACGCCCTAATCAGTGACTCTGCAGACCGTAAACCACCTTCCACAACTCCTCCGGGCAGGCTAGACCTTCGCACTCTGCTTCCGGGGCCAATGAGCGATAACGATCCCACTGTAAACGAGAAAGAGAATCAGCTATGTCATTCTTCACACCCGGCACGTGCGTCGCCATAACGTGCGCATTCAATGCCAAACATAACAAGACCAAACGTTGCAAAACTCGCACAACGGGAGGAGAGGACGCAGTAAGCCCATTAATCGCGCAAACAACTCCCATGTTGTCACAATTGAACCGCACCCTGCGATCCCGAAACTCCTTCCCCCATAGATGCACTGCCACAAGAATCGGAAAAATTTCCAACAATGTTATGTTACGAACCAAGCCCTCAGACACCCACTCCGCAGGCCAGCGAGACGCACACCACTGTCCCCTGAAATAGGCTCCAAAACCAACCCCGCCGGCCGCATCCGTAAACAACTCCAACACATCATTCCCAACGACCTCGGCCATGACCAATGAGCGTCCGTTATACCCCTCTAGGAAAGAATCCCAAACAGCCAAGTCCCCCTTAAGCTCCCCCGACAACCGTATGAAGTGATGAGGGGCTTTAATCCCTGCCGTAGCGCTAGCCAGCCTACGTGAAAAAACTCACTCCATCGGCATCACTCGACATGCGAAATTCAACTTCCCTAGCAACGACTGCAAATCACGCAACGACAACTTCTTCAAACGACGCGCTCTACCCACGTCAGCCCGCAAAGCCAACAACTTTTCCTCGGGCAATCTGAACTCCCATGCCACCGTGTCGATGACTATCCCCAGAAAGCACAAACAAGAAGATGGGCCCTCAGTCTTACCTGGCGCCAAAGGAACCCCAAAATGCTCCGCCACCCACTCAACAGTCTTCAAGATCCCATGACAGCGTGAAGAATTTGCTGGGCCCACACACAAGAAATCATCCAAGTAATGAATGACTGATTCACAACCGGACACCTCTCGCACCACCCACTCCAAAAAGGAACTAAAAGCCTCAAAATAAGCACATGATAAAGAACAGCCCATCGGCAAACACCTGTCAACAAAGAACCCTCCCTCCCAAAAACAACCCAACAGCTTCAAACTATCAGGATGAACCGGCAAAAGTCGAAAAGCAGATTCAATGTCGGTCTTAGCCATAAGGGCCCCTCGACCGCACTTCCTCACCCACCGCGCAGCCTCGTCAAAAGAGGAATAAACGACCGAACAAATCTCAGGATCGATGCCATCGTTCACCAACCTCCCCCGTGGGTAAGAAAGATGCTGAATAAGCCGAAACTTGTTCGGCTCCTTCTTTGGAACAACACCCAACGGGGAAACCACTAGATCAGAAAAAGGTGGTGACGAGAAAGGGCCCGCCATACGACCCAACGAAACCTCTTTTGCCAATTTTTCCCCCACCACCTCCTTATGCAATAAAGCCGAACGCAAGTTCCTAAGTACCCGCGGGATAACAAACGGAGGATGCGGGATGACAAAACTATCCTTAAAACCATTAAACAACAACGCCGCCTTCTCCCTGTCGCCATATCTATTTAGATAAGGGACCATCCTTTCCAGACTCACCGGAGTCTCTCCCTTGGGAATTACTACCCCCAGATTTTTGCTTCCCTTTTTAAAACACTTAGACGCTCCATGAGAGGCGCCGTTGCAATTGGAGCAGACATGTTTAAATTTACACCCCGCCCCAAACTTACACTGGCCGTCATTAAACTGCCAGCATACCTCAAATTTGTTTCCACCTCCATGCCCTTGACCACCTCCTCCCGCTGCCCCAGCGGTATTTCCACTCTGATCGGCGCCCCAGTTCCCCCGAGAAAGGAATGCCCAAACTTATTCTGTGCTATGACTCTCATCCACAGACCAATGTCCTTCTGATCCCAACGAATAGCCGGACGCACAGCCTTCCTTTGCCTAAACTGCTCGTCATACCGCAGCCAAGCCTGCCCCCCATACACCCTATATGCCTCCCCGATAGCATCGAAATAACAAAACAGAGCCGAACAGTTGTCTGGAGCTTTTTCCCCGATAACACTTGCCAAAATGGCAAAAGCTTGTTGCCAATTAACGAATGTCTGAGGAATTAAACGCCACCTCCGTTTCTCTTCCTCCTCCTTCTTACTATCCTCTTTTTTACTTTTATCCAAATTAAAGCCCTATCATCTAAGCGCACCCGACATTCTTTTTCCTTCTCCGTCTGCACCGATACAGACACAGGTTCGGCACTAAGCCCTTGCTGTTCCAACCCGCTCGCAACCATCTGCCCCCCAACCTGCGACCCCACCCACGCCGTCACCGGAGATGGAGAACTCAAATCCTTCTCTAACCGTGACAGCAAATTCCGCACATCGACCAACATATCCGTAACATATCCGTAACCCCGGCTACCTCGGCAGCCCCCTCAACACTATCACCGACCCCCGACCGAACCACCCCAAACGGTGAAGAAGACACAAATGAATGACTGATGCTTGACATAGAATTATACTCACCGGGCTGCGAGGGTGCTGTGAGCCCTCCAGCCGGATAACCTGGCTCCAAAGATGCATCCCCACTGCCTCGATCTGACACCACGACTCCGCTGATTTGCTCCTGACGTCCAGAAACCCCTTCGTGACTTCCAGAAGATAAAGGCCTAAACCCCATTGGGGATCCAGCCCCCTGATCCTGAAATAACGGTGACGACTGGGTCGCAGTAGCACCCGACGATAATTCAGCAGCAGCAGCGAAGGCAGGCCGCCCCACGTTCACCCCACAGCAACGGCCCCCCGATCCCTCTGGAAACCCACCGACTATGGGGGGTAAAATCTGTCCGGTAGTGCCGACCGATGCCACGGCCGCCGAAACTCTGGAGCCGTCCACAGAGGCAGGCCGCAGTGCAAAAACACTGCCGCTGCGACCCCCCGACGAACCTGGAACCCCGCCGCTGCCCAGGGGGGACAATTGCTGATCTGATAAACCGGCCAATCCATAATCCGCCAACGCACCTGCGTAGCTATCTGAGGCAGATCGCAATGCAAGCCGATTGCAACTGCGACCCCCCGCGGACGCAGCTCTCAAAAAACGCCCGGCGCTTAGCGGCTCCAACGATGACGCATCTCCGATGCTGCTTGAGGCAGGCCGCACAGCAAGTCCCTCGCCACTGCGACCTCCCGAAGACGCAGTTCTCCCACGACGCCCGGCGCTTGGAGGCTCCAATGCCGACGCACCCGCGATGCAATCAGAAGCAGGCCGCACAGCAGGTACCTCGCCACTGCGACCTCCCGAGGACGCAGTTCTCCCACGACGCCCGGCGCTTGGAGGCTACAACGCCGACGCACCCGCGCTGCTATCTGAAGCAGACCGCACAGCAGATCGCTCGCCATTGCGACCTCCCGAGGACGCAGCTCTCACTTGATGCCCGGCGCGTAATGGCTCCGCCCCCTGACTTGCACGCGCCGGAGGAGAGGTTACCGCCGCAGGGCCTCGCCGGCTTGGCGGATTCCTCCCAGGCCGAGGCCTGCTAGCGCGAGCTCCGCGCGGCGCCAGGCCTGGAGGGGCCCGTGAGGGGCTCCTGCGCCGACGCGAGGCCCGAGGAGCCTGGTCCGGCGAAAGTCGCTCAGGAGGCCTCACCCTTCTTGGACGCCTCTCCCGTTGCACTGCCCCAGACGACGGACCAGACGCTCCCTGAACAAGAATCGCCACCTGCGCCTCCAGCCATCCGGGCGGCTGCGACGAGGCTGCAGACCTGAGGCGTTCGATCGCCGCATTCACAGACATGGTAAGCTGTACTACTGATGGGGCAAGACAGGAACTGACCCTGGAACCGCCCCATCACTGTCTTATAAACCCCCCACCACCCCCTCTCATTTAAATGTTCCTCCCTCATTTTAAACCCCTCCAAACCCCCGTCATGCCGGCCTCCGCCCACGCCTCTTTCTTGAGGGGAGGGAGGCTCTGCTCCAGCCATTACTTTATCTGGAAGACTACTCCCTGCCCTATCTAGACATTTACTATGTGGTTACACTAGTTTCTTGGCATAGGTTCACCCTGTGTGGATTGTTATCCCACTACCTAGCTCTGACTGCCTGACCCTCTGTGACTAGTCTTTCTGTTTTACTAACACTGTCCTTTTATGAACCACTCTGTTCCACCATCTGCTAGTTCCTTGGCGCAGTGTTCAACATTGCACCACTAACTTTATTATAATTTTTTTTTTTATATAGCACCATTGATTCCATGGTGCTGTACATGAGAAGGGGTTACATACAAATTACAGATATCACTTACAGTAAGCAAACTAACAATGACAGACTGGTATAGAGGGGAGAGGGCCCTGCCCTTGCGGGCTTACATTCTACAGGATGAACATTAGTACAGTAGACATACAGTATATATGCATTAACATTCACATAATGATAAATTGTTTTTGATGCAACACATATGGAATTTTTACGTAATGGTGGCAAATTACATGTTAGAACAAGAAGGAAGCTACTTGTTAATCTCATGCAATTTACTAATATAATAAACATCTAAAACCCTCTAATCAGGGTAAGCACAGTGTCTCACAGCTTTAAATATAATGTTAACAAATGGGTTTCAAAAATAAATATAGGTAACTTGCTGATATATAGCTATATATTTATACTTTTATTGCAGTGTACAGTCATGGCCAAAAGTTTTGAGAATGACACAAATATTATATTTTCACATGATCTGCTGCCCTCTGGTTTTTATGTGTGTTTGACAGATGTTTTTATCACAGACAGAAATATAATAATTGCAAACATATGAGTAACAAAAGCTTATATTGACAGTTAGAATGAGTTAATGCAGCAAGTCAATATTTTCAGTGTTGACCCTTCTTCTTCAGGACCTCTGCAATTCTCCCTGGCATGCTCTCAATCAACTTCTGGACCAAATCCTGACTGATAGCAGTCCATTCTTGCACAATCAATGCTTTCATTTTGTCAGAATTTTTAGGTTTTTGTTTGTCCACCCGTCTCTTGATGATTGACCACAAGTTCTCAATGGGATTAAGATCTGGGGAGTTTCCAGGCCATGGACCCAAAATCTCTATGTTTTGTTCCCTGAGCCATTTAGTTATCACATTTGCTTTATGGCAAGGTGCTCCATCATGCTGGAAAAGGCATTGTTGATCGCCAAACTGCTCTTGGAGGGTTGGGAGAAGTTGCTCTTGGAGGACATTCTGGTACCATTCTTTATTCATGGCTGTGTTTTTAGGCAAGACTGTGATAGAGCCGATTCCCTTGGCTGAGAAGCAACCCCACACATGAATGGTTTCAGGATGCTTAACAGTTGGCATGAGACAAGACTGGTAGTAGCGCTCACCTTGTCTTCTCCGAATGAGGCGTTTTCCTGATGTCCCAAACAATCGAAAAGGGGATTCATCAGAGAAAATAACTTTACCCAGTCCTCAGCAGTCCACTGCCTGTACCTTTTGCAGAATATCAGTCTGTCCATGATGTTTTTTCTGGAGAGAAGTGGTTTCTTTGCTGCCCTCCTTGAGACCAGGCCTTGTTCCAAGAGTCTCCGCCTCACAGTGCGTGCAGATGCACTCACACCTGCCTGCTGGAATTCCTGAGCAAGCTCTGCACTGCTGGTAGCCCGATCCCGCAGCTGAAACACTTTTAAGAGACGGTCCTGGCGCTTGCTGGTCTTTCTTGGGCGCCCTGAAGCCTTTTTGGCAACAATGGAACCTCTCTCCTTGAAGTTCTTGATGATACGATAGATTGTTGACTGAGGTGCAATCTTTCTAGCTGCGATACTCTTCCCTGTTAGGCCATTTTTGTGCATTGCAATGATGACTGCACGTGTTTCTTTAGAGATAACCATGGTTAACAGAAGAGAAACAATGATGCCAAGCACCAGCCTCCTTTTAAAGTGTCCAGTGGTGTCATTCTTACTTAATCATAACAGATTGATGTCCAGCCATGTCCTCATCAACACCCACACCTGTGTTAATGGAGCAATCACTGAAAAGAGGTTAGCTGGTCCTTTTAAGGCAGGGCTGCAATGATGTTGAAATGTGTTTTGGGGGATAAAGTTCATTTTCTAGCCAAATATTGACTTTGCAAGTAATTGCTGTTAAGCTGATCACTCTTTATAACATTCTGGAGTATATGCAAATTGCCATTAGAAAAAGTGAAGCAGTAGACTTTGCAAAAATTAATATTTGTGTCATTCTCAAAACTTTTGGCCATGACTGTATTTCATTGGAAGATACTGATGGACGTGTCTCATCACATCCCCTCATTTACAGCCATTAACTGGGTAGCAGGAGCATGTGGTCAGGAGATAAGGCTTCTTTAACATCGAAGCATGGCTTTACAACATAAAAAGATGGTGCAGAGCTGTTTAATGGTATTTTCAATTTTGGGATACTTATAGTATGATTTTTCCCTGGTGTACTTTGAATCCTATAGAGAAGATTATGATAAAAAAGCAGAAAAATGCCAGACCCAGGGCATACTGCAACTTGAAAAAAAAAAGCTAAAAATGTACAAATGCAGCACAAAAACACAACCAATATACACTTTGTATGTAGCATTTAATAGTGCACTATTGACTTGAGTTAAGCAAAAAAAAAAACTTTGCAGGACTCTGGTCCAACAGCCATATTGGAAGCTGTGGCAGCCGGACCAGATCTCTGCAAACTTCCTCCTACACACCAGTACAGCTGGCTTCAACTTTTTAGTCTTGATTCTGAATTGTAGGGCATATATCATGAAAAAATCTCCAATATTAAATACTGTTTTTTTTTTTTTTGCAAAATTACAATAAGTCGGCCTTGAGTTTAAAGTGATGGTTGGCTTGTTGAAAGTATGTGAAAAAAAAAAATTGAGATGACGACTGTTACGCCGCGCTCACCCGATGCCGGGACTCCTCGCCCAACGTCACCATTTCCGATGCCGTGGCCACACTGGGATCCCGTCGGGTGCACACGCGCACCTCTCTCACTTGATCCTGTGGCTGCACTGCTACTCCCAGCGTGCATGCGCACCTCTGGCCACCTTTATGGTCCGGGAAGACCTAACCCAGAAGTCTCTTTGCTCTTGCCCTATATCAGGTTGCCTCTTCCTGTGGGAGGCGCCTGTTTATTGCTGTGCTACCCTGCTAGGTCCGCTTGGCCCCTGCTCAGTCGCTCCCTGTATTCAGGTCCTTGTACTCTGTGCTTTGTTCGTGCTCCTTAGCACACGCTCTGCTCTGTGCACTGTCGTGCTCCTTAGCACACCCTCAGCTCCTGCCTTTCTGCCGTTGTGCGTCTTTGCACACCTTCTGCTTTGCCTTGTACTCACGCGTGCTTCCCAGGGTGCGCTTTTGTCTAGCTGTACTCTGTGTGTCCTCGTGCACATGCCTTGCACTGTCCTATACTCTGCGTGCCCTCGGGCACATGCCTTGCACTGTCTTGTACTCTACGTGCTCTCGTGCACACGCCTTGCACTGTCCTGTACTCTGCGTGCCCTCGTGCACACACCCTGCACTGTTTTGTACTTTGCGTGTTCCCGTGTCCACGCTTTGCACAGTTCCACTTCCTGTATACTCCCGTCTTCTGTGAGCCGGCCACCTGGTTCCAGCAGTCGTGGTATTTTATCCCCCTGGGTCTGCCCTGACGCTCCCTGTATAGGGGTGGTCCTCACTAGGTCACCTCGCCCAGCGTGGGTTGGTATCGCGACCCACAGGGTCTACTCCGGGAGTCATCACAACGATCTGTCTAAAATTTAGACAAGATTTTTTGTTACAGATTTTCATATCTATCACATACATATTAATTCATACGGGCCCTCTTGTTTGAGAAGTTCACCCATAAAAGACTTTTGCATTTACATTTTTGATGTATGCCTCTGAAAATCTAAAATTTGAACATGTGCCAGGAGACTCGCCCACAATCTAGTGCAACATACAGCAAATGTTTGAAGAAGTTCTTTTAAGTTCTGTTTTTACTTGTAACAGGAAGTGGGTGTCCTCGGACATGAACAATAGTCCTGGAGATGGACAATTAATATATCTTGTTGTAAAACAGCTAAAGGTAGGTCACTGTGTAAGCAGGTTCTGAGATGCAGTACACAGGGATTGCAGAGCAGTACAAATTAACAGTATTATTTATTTTTAACAATAAAGTGTTAAAGTAATCTCCTCACGGAGTTAATAAGCAGTGGAAAAAAGTTAATTAAACAACAAGGAATAAATGAAATAAGCAGAATGAGTGCAACAGTCTAAGTTTCAAACAGCACTTATCGTAGCTCCTGCTGATGTCCTTAGTCCACAGTCCGATGGGGTTAGTAGTACTGACAACTGCCAACGTAGTGTCCTCCGATGGGGTCCAAGGTTAGCGATCCATCTTCTGGCAGTAGCGGGCAGTCTCTGGTACTGAAGAAAACGAAGGGGATTCCAGCTTCCATAAAAAAGTATAAATCTTTATTGGATCCAAGAATAAAATATTCAACAGACGGTGTCCTCCATGTTACAGCAAGCGGGAGGTGTGCACTAACAGCCAAACAGCGACGCGTTTCGACCTCAGAAGGTAAAAGATCCCGCTTTTCTTCTCTGCTGCATGTCTTGGTCTGGACTTCTGATTCCGAGCTCCGGTGGTTGGTCGGGTGAGCTGGCAGGGGCTTTTGCCCCATACCTCTGGTCTCTGGTACTACCCGCTGAGCCCCTAGTCCATAAGCCCGCGCAATCAAAGCGGGAAAAGCTGCAGAAGTCTTTATACTAAACGTGGGTTGCTGCATGCCAGCCGGCAAAGGGGACTGCACTTCAGTGTCCTGTAATCGGCCCACGCTTCTCTGTATGCGCGCAGTCCTTTGCTTAGCCAAGCGCTTGACGATTACCGAACTCACTGTTCTGCTGGAGCGTCCAGGAGATTTCAGCCGCAGTATGTCGCGACGCTGCTGCTCGGGGCGCAGAGCTCGCTGCTCAGGGCACAGAGCACGCTGCTCACTGTCCTGCACTCTCCCTGATGGCGGGAAACTGCCTGCTGCTTCACACGCTTTCGGACTCTCTTCCTGGGTCATGGGGTTTGTCCAGTCCCCTACATCTTCCCCCAGGCAACATGGGACGCAGCCTCGACAGTTACGGACACAGCTCAATGCAGGTACCCTTAACCCGGTCTTTCTCCTTACATTCCCCCTCTCCTTTAGCGCGCCATCCCACAGGCGAGAGTTCCTTCATCAGACGTTCACACTCTTCCATTCCTCGCACAATACACTGCCAAATAATCTGGTCTTGTTCATAACTGTGCACTCGGTTTGGTATACACCCAGACTAATTCAGCCACGTATTCAGGCCACAGTATTTTCCGATCTTCCTCCAATGTTCGGAGCATCTGAATCATTGTCCGGTTGAATCGTTCACAGGCTCCATTCCCCTGAGGATATTAGGGCGTCGTCTTTGACTTCTCGATCTGGTACAGGCAATGCAACTCCTCCATCACTCAACCTTGAAAACAAGCGCCTTGGTCAGAATGGATCCTCTTCGGGCAACCGTACACCCGAAAGAAGTCTCGGCAGATAGCCTGCGCCGCTGACTAAGCAGTCTGATCTCAAGTTGGAGTCACCACAGTGAACTTGGTGAAGTGATCGGTCATCACCAGACAATGTTCATACCCGAGATGTGCCGGGCCCAGTGTCAAGTAGTCGATCATCAACAGCTCTAAGGGGGACAGAAGTCACGATGGTCTGTGCTGGGGTTCTCTGCTCTGGAGGCTTGGCTAGTTTACTGCTCCAACATAGCTGGCAGGCTTCCTCTACTGCAGCCTTCAATCAGGGGTGATATACCATCTTCTGCAGCCATTGGAACGTCTTCTCTTGGCCAAAGTGAGTCCCTCTCTCATGGGCCTCCATAGCCACTACTTGGATCACCTTCTCTGGAAGCACCACTTGCCAGGTGACCCCAACTCCCACACCAACTGTACTATTCTATACAGCAAGCCATCTTCCAGCTGAAGTCTTTCCTATTGCCTTAGTATTTGCAGAGTTCCCAGGGACAGAGCATCTCTTTTGCACCGGCTGGGGGGTTGCTTCAGGGCCACCCACTTTCTCAGCTGCTCTAGTTCCTTATCTTCCTCTAGAGTCGCACCCAATCATCCTGGGGTCACCCCAGCACCTGTTCCCCAGACTCCTCTCCGATCTGTCCCTGCGTCGCCGTCAATGACCTGGCGAGGTCCCAGAAACCAGGAATCTCTACTGCTTCCAATTCTTCATGTCTGTCGCATCCAGGTTACTCATGGGTCACTCTCGACAGAGCATGAGCATGCGTGTTCCAGCTCCGGCCCGATATGCGATCTTGTACCGTACTTTGCCATGCGGGTCACCCACCATTGTTTCAAGGCAAACAGTTTTGCATTTGCCAAGTTGGGCTAGAGGATTGTTGTCGGTACGCACTAAGACTGGATCAGGACAGGTATTTGGCGAACTTCTGTTCATCGCCCACACTAGCGCCAGCAGTTGTAACTTGAATGAGCTGTAATTGTCTAGGTTCTGTTTCGAGTTGTGGAGGGACCGGCTTGCGTAGGCATTACTCGTTCTTTCCCGTCCGGGATCTGTGACAGCACGGCCCCAGCCCATGTAGACTCCCATCAGTGTGAAGAATGAAGGGCTGCGAGAAGTCTGCGTAAACAAGTATTGGAGCCTCTGTCAAGGCCATCTTCAAGGGTCGAAAGGCTTCTTCCTAGCTGCTTCCCCACTGAATAACCTGAGTCTTCGAACCAGATGACACTCCCTTTAATAGCTCCTGCAGTGGATTAGCGATATGGATGAAATTCTTCACAAACCTCTTGTATTACCCAGTCAGCCGGAGAAAGGCCCGAACGTCCTTCACTGTCTTTAGGGTAGGCCGGTCCTGTACCGCCACTATCTTTTCATGTGCCAGTCTCACTCCTTCATCGGATGCAATGTGTCCCAGGTACTCGATCTGCTTACGGAAAAGGTGACATTTTTGGGGCTTCACCTTCAGGCCATGCTTCTGTAGATGACTCAACAGTTGCTCCAGCCGCCGGAGGTGTTCTTTAAAGGTTGTTGCATAGACAATGATGTCGTCCAGGTAGATAAGTGTGGCTTTGAAGTTCAGGTCACTCAGACACCTTTCCATCAATCGCTGAAACGTCCCAGGAGCGTTAATCAGGCCAAAGGGCATTCGGTTAAATTCAAACAATCCCATGGGCAGTATGAATGCTGTCTTCGGCTGGTCATGTTCGGCCATGGGCACCTGCCAGTATCGGCTGGCCAGATCCAGAGATGAGAAATACTTCACCTTTCCCAAGACAGAGAGCGACTCTTCAATTCAGGGTAAAGGATAAGAGTCCCGCGCCGTACAACCATTCAATCGCCTATAGTCAACACAAAAACGAAGGGTCCCGTCTTTCTTCCGGACTAGGACAATCGGAGCTGCCCACAGGCTCTGGCTCTCCTGTATGACTTCATTCTGCAGCAGGTGTGCCAAAATTTTTTTCACCTCTTTGTACATTTGAGGCAGTATCTGTCGGTATATCTCCTGGATCGGTGTAGCATTTCCGGTGGGTATCTCGTGAGATATGGCTGTAGTGCACCCGAAGTAATCCTCATGACGGGCGAAGACATCCTGATAACGTTCCAGTACAGCTTCCACATGTTGCACCTGCTGCGGTGAGAGTCCTGTTAATTCAGCCTGCATTTGCTCCAGGATTTGGCGCCCCTCCTTTGTGCTTCTAGGTGGGTGCTCCGGGGTCAGGGTGACAGCTACAGTCCATGGGTCTCCCTACTTCACTGCCAACTGGACGGCCTCCGGTGGTATCAATTTTTCTGGCATTCCCAGCACCTGCGCCACTTCACTCTTCGGCAGGAGAGTAAGATTATCCTCCCCCGGTTAATGCATCGCACCACAACATTACCATCATGGACAGCGGCTAATGTCTGAGCAATGAGGAGTCCCAAAGGTATTTGGTCCATTAGGGTTGGTTCTATCTGGACTTCCACCCCTTCGCTGGGCATACAAGCTCGTTTGGGCAATGTGATCACAGTTTGGCCAGGCGGGAGGACAAGCTTAGCAGCTGCAGGGACTATCACTTTTCCTATAACTTTCCCTTCACTCGACGTTTCCTGAGCCTGGGCGACCCATATTAACTGTTGAAACACCTACTTCTGAGGGGTTCGTTGACTCCACTGGTTCAGAAAAGCATCTGGGGACTCGCTAATCAAGAGGGTTCCGAGTTCTTTTAGCACATTCATTCCCAGAGTCACTGGAGGGCCATTGCTACTCTCTCCGACGGTTAGCACAACTCCTTTCTGGCCCACATCTTTGCCACACACTGTAATTTGTATCCAGACCACACCTGCGACCGGGATGGGCAATTGATTGCCTGCAGTCAGCTTGATTACTGGGCCCCACTCCGGCCGTGTCACCTCAGGAAAATGACGTGTGAAATATGCTTCCGGCATGGTGGTCACCTGTGAACAGATATCAACTAGGCAGCGTACGGCTCGACCATTCATTTCAGCCCATACAAGGGGACTCATGGAAATTAAACTTTCGGTACTGCCTACTCTCTTCTTTGGCCTTTCAGGTTCCCAGTGGCGTCCCCCTACCACGGACCCCACTAATTTTAACAGCTGCCGGGTCAGAGGCCGCCCCTGTCTCGCACACCCTCGGGCATAATGTCTAACATCCTCACACTTGAAGCAAGTCGGATACCTCGCTGCTCGGGGCTGTTCAATTCCAGGCGGTGTTCACCTAGCAAATGGGGCTCGGAGTCACTCTTGTCTCTGGGCACAGTTGGTGCTGCAGGGTGTACCCTTCCGAAGCTGGACCACTCTTCTGTCATGTCCCTTATTTCTTTCCAGATCTCGCAGACCCAGTCAAGTTCAGCTGCGGGTGAGACAGGTACCCCACTGCTCCAGACCATCCCTGCCAAGGCTGCTGTCCCCTCCTCCTGCTCCCTTATGCGCGCTTCGGCCCCAATTTCTAAGAAAGCCATACACGCCCTAGCACGCAAGCGCTCCCGGACATTGAAGAGTGTGACGGAACCCTAAGTTTCAAACAACACTTGTCGTAGCTCCTGCTGATGTCCTTAGTCCACAGTCAGATGGGGTTAGTAATACCGACAACGGCCGGCTTAGTGTCCTCCGATGCGGTTCAAGCTTAACGATCCGTCTTCTGGTGGAAGCAGGTGATCTCCGGTACTACACGCTGCAATCAAAGCGGAAAAAGCTGCAGAAGTCTCTGCACTAAATGCGGTTTGCTGCGTGCCAGCCGGAAAGAGGACAGCACTTCAGTGTCCTGTAACCGGCTCACGCTTCTCTGCACGTGCGCTGTTATGTTTAGGTAGCTGTGGAGCGTTCCTACGTTGATCCAAGACGCCTTGTCACAGCCTGAGAGATAACTACACCTAAAGGCAGAAAGATGAAAGCTATCTGCCCCGGAGCAGATCCCCAAAGAAAATAGGAAGCCCCCAAACATGTAATGGCAGTTAGGCAAGAAGAAAGCACGGACACAGACAGAAAATAGAATGAGCAAACGCTGGGGCCCAATCTGTATAGACAGAAAAGTACAGGAAAGAATTCTGACTGCAATCCAAAAAAAAACCCTAAAAAATACCAACTCTTCTGATTGCAAAAACACCTGAGATCACACGATCTCCACCACCTAAATCAGATCTCTGGTGTAACAAAACTAAGCCGCAGCCACTGAAAAAACAGGAAAAAGCAAATGAACAAATAACAGTGGCTACAGATAAACTGAGAGGAGCACAGGCCCCAGGAGGGGACCCGGCAGACCTCCAGAAAGTGCAGAAAACTATGCAAAAAGCAAGCACAAAAAGAAAAGCAGAAAATATCTTATCTGAAAGCAGGAGATGCAGGCAAGACTCCAGCAAACGTTCAAATGAACCAGGAACCACAATTGAGACAAGAACAATTGATCACTGGCGACCATCATGGGAGGGAACCTCCCTTATATCAGTCCAGTCAGTGATCCCAGATTGCCATTCCTCGCTGGAAGGTTCAGTACTGTCTGTAACCACCAGAGGGAGCCTCTGCTCAGAAACCATCTCTAGCACATTCATAACAGCGCGCGGTCCTTTGCTTAGCCAAGCGCACTCACTGTTCCGCTGGAGCACCCAGGAGATCTCGGCCGCAGTAAATCGCAGCGCTGCTGCTCGGAGCGCAATCAGGGCGTAGAGCACGCTGCTCACTGTCCTGCACTCTCCCTGACGGTGGGAAACTGCCTGCTGCTTCGTGTGCTTTCTACTCTGAGTTTCCTGTGAACACGCCACCTCTTCCCGGGTCATGGAGTTTCTCCAGTCCCCTATATATTCCCCCAGGCAACATGGGACGCAGCCTCTCAATGCAGATACCCGCAGCCCGGTCTTGCTCCTTACAGCTGTGCACAATCCTGCTGACAGGTTCCCTTTAAGGGGCTTAGATTTATCCCAATTTGATGACATTATATAAGCTATGAACCAAAGTCGATCTGACATGCTTTTTTTTTTCCTTGCGTAACCTACGCAATTAAACTTTTAGGACATTGAGCCCTTTCACTCGGCCTTCCTGAAGCTTGTGAAATAATCCTACCTATTCAAGTCATTCTGGATTATACTTCACTTTATTTACAGGGACAATTAGTCCCCTAGGAGAGTGATAGTTTCCAAAACATATGTCTTTGTCCACAGTGGTTGCACTGTTACTCTTTTGTACAGTATGATTCTTCTCTTCCTTTATATTCATGGGTGGCCTAGTTTTTCTTCCAAGGTGAGTTTTAGAACTGTGGTCCTTGCAGGAGAAGTTATTTGTCCAACTCCACAACCAGCAATTTTAATTAGTGACATCAAATTCAGTTCTATACTATGTGTTATAGACTTTACTATTTTCCCTCCTTTCGAAAATGTAGAACTTTGCAAATCATTATCCACCACTAATATTAGGAATTTTAAGGGGCTGTTCCATAAACAATATATATCACCTAACCACAACATGCCTGGTAAATTTAATCAATGGGGACTCTGACTCCACCGATCATAAGAATTGATGTCCCAAAATCCCTTGCGGGCATACAGCATGTGTGACAATTGCTTTATTCGCTGTCTATAGAAAATAAAATAGAATATATAGTGGTGGTCACAGTACTGCTTTATTACATAGGGGTCTTTTGGCCCCTTATTCTCGGAATCAGTGGAAGTCTCAGCAGATGGATATCTATTAGTCATTCATTTATCATCTATTCTGGAGATATCTTTTATGGGCCAAACCCTTTAAGTTCAAATGGATTGCTCCAGCAAATGGGTGACCGTAAAACATATCTTACTTAGCCAAGCTTTTTTGTTCAGTTGGACTGTTCCAGGTTAGGAGATAAATGTAAGATTGTTTGTGGTCCAGCCTTTTGTCCAGTATTTTTGGACGGCTCTATTATGGAGGCCCCAAGCAGAATTTCCAAAGCAGATGTGAACACAGGCTTAGAAGTTCAGAATGAGTTAATAGAAAAAAAAATTAAAGGTAATAACTACATTCAGGCTCCAACCAGTAGAACCACGGAAACTTCAAAGAATGGGTGAGCTATGTCGTTTCCATAGTGTAGTGTTGTTGTGCAGATGAAGGGAACTCTAGAAGGCCACACAGAGATGCTGGATGGTAGGTTTAAACAGCCATACTTTATTTTCAGTTCCTCTCCCTCGCCCCCTTACCCAGCACTCCCCGCTCCTGCCTTGTCTCCTCCTCCCCATTACATCATTGTTACTAGGCAGAAACTGAAACAAGGATAACAGCAAACCAATCACAGATATAGTAACAACATCACATCTCTCCTCTTCTCACCAAACAAAACATTAGAACTGGATAACGGTCCAAAAGTTCACATTAGTACGAAGGGTTTTTTTTTTTTTTTTTTTTACTGCAGAACATAGTCCAAGAGGTGGGCTGGCGGTCTACGATTTGCCCTCTCTGGATAGCGGTGAGACATCACAGTCCCAGATGAACTTTCTGAGTCCCCTGAGGTATCTTCCCTTGGAACTGCTGAGCTCTGGGGATCCGGCAGGACGTCATCGCTATCTGCCTCGTCTGTTTCTGGGACATAGTCGCAAAGTTTTTTAAAATGGGACACGTTCCTTGTGACCTGGCGACCGTGATCTTGAGCAGTAACCATGGTGCCTTTGACTTGTGTGACCTGAAAGGGTTCAGGATAGTATTGTGATGCAAACTAGTCACTAGGTCTTAGCCTTTTTACCAGGACCCAATCTCCCACCAATACTTCCGGTGGCTTGCAACGATGACTGCTCTTATCTGCATACCTCTTCATCTTCTGTTTGGATATGGCATCCTTAGTAGCAATTGGGGTTTGAACAGGGCTCAACGGAACGCTCGGGAGTTTGACACGCATAGGCCTGTTGAACAGCGCAGTGGCAGGTGGTATCCCAGTAGTAGAATGGGGTGTAGCTCTGTACTGTCTAAGAAATCTGTGTAACTCTTGCAGTAAATCCTTGTGCTCCATGGTAGCGATCCTCAAAGTTTTGTTGATTGATTGCATGAACCGTTCCACTTCACCATTGGCCTAAGGCCAGTAAGGAGTTATTTTCCTGTGAGTGAAACCAAGATAGGTTGCGAATGATCGAAAGTCTGTGCTATTAAAAGGTGGTCCATTGTCGGACTTCACTGTTTCCGGTATGCCATATGCCGAGAAGATCTTGTCTAATTTTGGTATAACAGCCCTGGCAGAGGTTGTCGAAACATGTTCAATGACTGGGAACCTCGAATAGTCATCCATGACAACCAGCAGATAGGAGTGATCCGGTAAAACACAGAAGTCAACACTAACAGCAGACCACGGGCCCTCTGGCAGGGGTGTCATTTGTAAGGGTGCGCGTCTATGGTCAATTGTAGTTGCTTGGCAAGGTATGCAAGTTTCAATGAGTGCCTCTACTTTTTTGTCTAGTCCTGGAAACCAGACTTTCTCTCTCAGTAATTGCTTCGTTTTCACCACCCCTTGATGAGCCTCGTGGGCCAGATCCAGTACTCTGCTTTGAAGTTTCTGGGGTATCACCAGCCGATTGTTACGCAACAGTAGATTTGAATCAGACACGGAGAGATCATGTCATGCATTAAAGAAGGCTGTCAAGTAGGTTGTTTGATCCGGTGTTTGGAGGTGGGCTTCAGCAAGAAAATTGCTCCAATTTTTAGATCGAACAGTCTCTATGACTAGCTGAAGTTGGTGATCGGAATCCACCATTTGTTGTATTTCCTCCATAGTCATAGCTTTTGGCACAGAATGTGCAACAATAAAATTGATATGTTCCTCTGCAAGGATAGTTGCTGGGATGTCGTCCTTGGTAGTTTGTGGTATTGGGTGCCTCGAAAAGTAGTCTGCCGGATTACCAGCTCCTGCCTCGTATCTCAACCGAAACTGGTAGTTCTGTAGGCGGAGCAACCAGCGTTCAAGTCGTGGGGGAGGCTTTGAAGAATGTTTGTTGAAAAGCGGAATGAGCGGTTTGTGGTCACTTATCACTGTGAATTTATGTCCCATAAGGTACAGATGAAAATGAAGGCATCCCCACACAACCGCAAGAGCTTCCCTTTCAGTTTGTGAATAGCGTTGTTCTGTCTCTGTTAAGGCTTTGCTTGCATAGGAAATGGTAGAAACGTTGCCTTCTTTGGACACTTGTGTGAGAATTGCACCCAGGCCCACCGGACTAGCGTCCACAATCAGCTCTGTGGACTTTAGAGGGTCAAAATAGGCCATGACGGTGTCGCCAGTCAGACCGGACTTCATGGAGTCAAATGCTGCTTGGTGTTCAGTATTCCATGTCCAAGGAGTGTCTTTTTTCGTGAGTAGTCGCAGGGGTTCGGAGACCGTGGCCAGATCAGGCATAAATCGCCCACAGTACGTGACTAGTCCTAGAAAACTGCGAACCTCTGACACATTTTGAGGTTGGCTAGCTGACTTTATGGCAGAAACTTTCTGAGGATCTGCTGAAACTCCTTGCTCCGAAAAGATATATCCAAAGAAGCTTAATGACTTTTGGTTAAACTCACATTTTGACGGATTGACAGTTAGATTGCAGGCTTGCAGTCTCTGAAACACTTGCTCTAAGTGACTGTCATGCTCCTCTTGGGTGGTACCATATATAAGAATGTCATCACTGACGTTTAAAACTCCTGCTATTCCAGATAGAACCTGACTGATAAGGTTCTGAAATATTTCTGCCGCAGATGAGATACCAAAGTTCAACCTCTTGAATCGTTGTAAGCCCACATGGGTACTAAAAGTTGTAATGTACCTGGAATCTGGATGCAACTCAAGTTGATGATAACCTGATTTTAAATCAATTTTAGAAAATACTTTTGCACCATTCAGGTCTGTGATAATGTCATCAATAGTGGGCGTGATGTGCCTTTCTCTTTGAATAGCCAAATTGGCATGCCGCATATCCACACATAGCCGGATTTTACCAGGCTGCTTTGGTTTTGGTGCAACAACAATGGGCGATACCCAAGGAGTCGGGCCTTCAACTCGTTCAACAACATCAGCCGCTTCCAGATCTTGCAGTTCTTGCTCCACAAGTTTGCGGACATGAAATGGGATGCGCCTGTGAGGTTGAACAGACGGCTGTATTGACTGGTCAATATGCAATTTTATCTGAACGTCTTTTAGCTTACCGAGACCTTTAAAGAGATTGGGGTATCTCTGCATGATGTGTTGGGCCGAAGGACCTGTGACGCTATTGACCAGGTTGACCAGACCCAGAGATATAGCACTCCTGCAGCTGAGAAGCGTGTCTGCGGAGCACTCTACTACATATACAGTGTCGGTGATGGACTTCCCGTCAGCTGCAAGTTCTGACTGAAATTTGCCACACAGGGGTAGTGCAGATGCTGAACCATAAGGAAAAATCTTTAGGCTAGTGCTTAGTAGAGCAGGTCTGTTCGGGAGTCGACTATAGACTGCACGGCTGATGACGTTTACTGATGCCCCAGTGTCTACTAGGGCTTCCACTGGACTACCATTTATCAGGATAAGTCGCCTTGGACTGGTAAGTGCGTGCAGTGTTTGAGATCCCTCTGCAGTCACTGAGAATAGATAAGTACTGTGAGGCTCGTCAGTAAGCTGCAGCGTTTGGATTTTCTGTGACCTGGGTTGTACTGTGGGATGAGGGGATTGTGGTTTGGATCTACACACTTTTGCAAAATGGTTTTGTTTTCCACAATTATGGCAGGTCCCCCCTTTTGCTGGGCAGACATTCTGGTAAGGATACGACCCTCCGCAGTTGTAGCAAGTTGCCCCCTGCATACGAGGCAGAGGCGGTCTCTGTGTCAGCTTTGCTATACAAGATGGGCTTCCGCCTCGCACTCAATGTTCTCTATGAGTTTAGCTTGTTTTTCGGCGGTATCATTTACACGTGCTGTTTCAAGCAGTTTTGCTAAAGTCATGGTGGGATCTCTGAGTGCTTGTCTCCGTAACTTAGAGGAGATGCAGCCTTGTAAAATCTGCATTTGGATCTCTTTGTCGACATCTGCAAATTCACAGTAAGCTGCAAGGTGCCGTAGTTGGACATGATATTCATCAATGCTTTCTGTTGCAGACTGCTTTAATTGTCTAAACTTGAAGATTTCAAATGCTGCATTTCTGTGTGGGGAGAAATACTTGCTTAATGCTGCCTTACTGAGCTCATAGTCTTTGTCTTCTCCTGTATTAGGCAGAGTAGTGAAGATATCATAGACTTGTTCCCCTGCATAATGTAATAGCATGGCTTTCTTCCTGGTATCATCTGATATGTTCATGGCTTGTAGGAATATATCAAAACGCTTCAGCCATTTCTCCCAACATGCTGCTAGGTTAGCTGGGGACTGATGCACATCAAAAGCAGGGAAGGCAGGTAAACAGGCCATTGTTGTAGAGCTGAAATACCTTTAGCTGATGATGAACGCTTCCTCGTCGTCAGTTGTAGTGTTGTTGTGCAGATGAAGGGAACTCTAGAAGGCCACACAGAGATGCTGGATGGTAGGTTTAAACAGCCATACTTTATTTTCAGTTCCTCTCCCTCGCCCCCTTACCCAGCACTCCCCGCTCCTGCCTTGTCTCCTCCTCCCCATTACATCATTGTTACTAGGCAGAAACTGAAACAAGGATAACAGCAAACCAATCACAGATATAGTAACAACATCACACATAGCTGCCACAGATATAAATGGAAGTTACAGAAAAAGAACGACATAGTGACCAGCACAGTTTCTGTAACTCGGAAGTCAAGATAACGGCGTATCTTGCTGTTTTTGTAGCTCTACCTTAGCCATGAAATGATAGGCATAACCCTTTAAGTAGAAGAAGTAGCATTCAATACTCTTTTTTCAAGTACTACACTTGAGAAAACCCAGAATTTAATCTTCAGTGAAAATGTTGAAAATATTTGAAGATTTAATAGTTACTTTTACAGTATTCATGTCTTTAGGTCCATGAGATACAATAATTTTCCAAATCTAAGGATTACTTTTTCGTCACATTGGTTGGTGACTGTGTTGGTTCTTGACTGCGCCACGGTTCGGGCTTAAACTGGAGGGGTGTAACTAAGTGGCTTGAGCCTCTAATGGTAAAGTTAGGCTTGAGCTGTAAATAGCCGCCAGGTACCACTCCAGGGCAATCCCTGATACTGCAGCAGCTGACCCCAAGGGTGAGGAATGCAAAGTGTTTGACGGGTCAGGGACAATGGCAGAGAGGATACTGGTGTAGGAGATAGAGGCCCCGCTGTGTATTTATTTACATTTTTAGCAGACTTGCCTTCCACGATGGAAAAACAAAAAAAGTTTGTATTTTAACCAGATATTAACCAGGTTTTCAGCATGAGACATATGAGACATATGTTTTTGTTCAGGCACAGAAAATTACAAAAAAAAACAAAACCGTTATAATAATGTACTGGCAAATAGTATGCAGTGAAGTGCAATAGGGTGCCAATGTTTTGAACTTTTTGTTTCATGCTCCATATCTCACCATCCACTTCTGCTTTAAACTTGACACTCATCATTTTATAGACTTCTTGGATATCTCATACATAAATTTGAATTGCAACTATTTAGCATATGATTAGTTATGTAGATTCTTGTCATGTCACTGCATTATTACTGTTTTGCTCCTAAAAATCAAAATTTTTTATTTTTATTATTTTGTTAGTATTTTGTAAATCCACCTTTGGCTTTCAACACTGCCTGAATCCTTCTGGCCATGCTCTCCATCAGATTCAAACATGCGTTGAAATTTGATCTCAGGTCTCTTCCCACAAGTTGGTTCCCAAAGTTGGTGCAAACTGGTCAACTCACTTGGGTATGTATACAGTTTTTTCTTCAATTCTATCCTCAAGTGTCTGATTGGGTTGAGGTCTGGGGACTGCGGGGACCAATCCAGCACCTCTACTTTATTGTTACTTGAACCATTTCTTCACCAATCTCAATGTATGCTTCGGGTCATTGTCCTGCTGGAACACCAAGTCATCCTTTTCATACCCATTGTACTTTAGTTATAGCATAGAGACGGAGGCATGACTAGTGTCTTTGATCATCTATCCACACCTGGAGAGCAGCTGCTGCTAATTTATCCCAAACCAGCTCTCACAATCCCTCTCTTCTGACCCTGTATTGTGGCCTATAAATTTAGAAGCATTCTAAGGGGTGCACACAGTGTGGGGTGCATGCATCCCCTCAGCAAAGCATCCTAGAAGCAAAGCATCTAGAAAAAGCAGTTAATCCATGGCAAAGAATTAACATCCATATTCTCTCTTCACACAGGTACAACTATACACTTCTGCTTGCTGTCTCATCTGCTGCCTTTCACCCTGCAATATATTTTAATGGTACAACTCTACACTTCTGCTTGCTGTCTCATCTGCAGGCTTTAACCCTGCATTATATTTTAATGAACTCTGCTTACTGAATATTTGGTATAATTCATCTGTAGCATTGTACTCAGTACTTACTGCTGCACATCCATTGTTGGAGGTCACTGTAGATATAATCTTGGGAAAGGTGTTATAGCATAGAGACAGAGGCACGACTAGTGTCTTTGATCATCTATCCACACCTGGGTGTGTAGAGCAGCAGCTGCTAATTTATCCCAAACCAGCTCCCACAATCCCTCTCTCATGACCCTGTATTATGGCCTACAAATTTAGAAGCATTCTAAGGGGTGCACGCAGTGTGGGGTGCACGCATCCCCCTCAGCAAAGCATCCCAGAAACTAAGCATCTAAAAAAAGCAGTTAATCCATGGCAGTTAGTCAGGGCAGGAGACAGGTAAACCACACTTTGCTCTCCCTTTTTTCCATGTGCTCTATTTCTATCCTCCTGTGTTCCCTTGTCATCCACATTCACCGCCCCATCCCCTCTCCATCACGACTCATGCACATCAGCCCCTCTATACTTCCCTCTGCCATGTACAGCTCCCATGCACTTCTCACCGTCCTGAAAAACCTCAGCCCATCTTTCCCAAACATATCGCACAAAAAACTTCTTACAATTCCAAGAACTACTTGCTCTTTATCTTCCTACTTCTACTGATTTCAGGGGACATCTCCCCCAACCCTGGTCCACCATCCCCCAACCTCAACCTCAACCCCTACACTACCTCACATCGAAACCTTACTAACCTTATTAATATTAGTTGCACTCCCTCATCTCCTTCTTTTAATTGTGCCCTCTGGAATCCACGGTCTGTATGTAACAAACTTCCTTTCCTGCACAATTACTTTCTGAACAACTCTCTTAATCTTTTGGCCCTTACAGAAACCTGGATTCAGGATTCTGACACTGTCTCCCCTGCTGCCTTTTCCCATGGTGGCTTACAATTCTCCCATTCCCCAAGACCCACAAACAGACTTGGTGATGGAGTCGGTATACTCCTGTCCCCACAATGCACTTTCCAGGTCATCTCCCTAGTTCCATCCCTCTCATTTCCTTCTTTTGAGGTCCACACCATCAGGCTATTCTGTCCCTCCTCCCTCAGCGTAGCAGTCATATATCGGTCCCCAGGCTCACCCACCCACTTCCTTGAACATTCCTCTGCATGGCTGCTGCACTTCATGTCCTCAGAACTACCAACCCTTATCCTGGGAGAGTTCAACATCCCCATTAACAGCCCCACTTCCACATCTGCAGCCCAGATCCTTCCTCTAACCACTTCTCTCAGCCTTTCACAGCTCTCAACCTTTGAAACACACGAAGACGGTAACACCCTTGATCTGGTCTTTGTCCGGCTGTGTTCAATCTCCTACCTAAATAACTCACCGCTCCCCTTCTCTGATCACAACATTCTCTCCTTCACGCTCACAAATCCTCGCCCACCTCAGCACACTCCTACCTACCACACATTCAAAAATCTACATGCCATTAACCCTCATACACTTTCAGACTCCCTACACTCATCACTGTCCCCAGTCTCCTCTTTTTCCTGTCCTGATCTGGCTGTACACCATTACAATGACACTCTCAGAAGCACCCTTGACCAAGTAGCGCCCCTCACTCTCAGAAGCTCCAAGCACAGAGTAAAACAGCCCTGGCTCACATCACAAAGTCGATTTCTTCAGCGATGCTCTAGGAGTGCTGAACGCTTATGGAGGAAAACTCGCACACTAGATGACTTCATCCACTTCAAATTTATGTTAAGAACCTATAACTCTGCCCTTCACCTGGCCAAACAGACTTACTACACCACCCTGATCTCCTCACTATCCAACAACCCCAAGAAACTTTTTGACACCTTTCACTCCCTCCTAAGGCAGAAAGCACAAGCCCCTATCACAGACATTTGTGCTGATGACCTGGCCTCCCACTTTATAAAGAAAATAGATAATATCCATCAGAAAATCCGCTCCCAGCCTCCGAGTGCAGTGACTCTCATGCCTCTCTGCATTTCTCCTGGCTCACTCTCCACAGTTGATCCCATCACAGAAGAAGAAGAAGTCTCCAGGCTCCTCTCTTCTTTTCGTCTGACTACATGTACTACTGACCTCATTCTCTCACATCTCCTCCAGTCTCTCCAGTCGTCACAACCCACCCAACTACAATCTTTAATCTCTCTGTCTCCTCTGGCATTTTCCCATCCTCCTTCAAACACTCTATCATTGCTCCATTATTAAAGAAACCCGCTCTCGACCCATCCAGCACAAATAACTACAGACCAGTCTCCAATCTCCCCTTCATCTCTAAACTCATGGAGTGCCTTGTCTACTCACGCCTTACCTCTCCACTAGTGTTGAGCGATACTTCCCGATATCAAGAAGTATCGGATCGGATTGGATCGGACCGATACCCAAAAAGTATCGATTATCGCCGACTCCGATACCGGAAACCTAATGCAAGTCAATAGGACAGAAATATCGTAATTAAAATAAACCCTTTCTTTCCTTGTAAACACTAGATATACACACAAAGAATACATATATATATATATATACATGTCATTGAGATACATATATATACATATATTTATAGTTCATACACTTCTACATAGTAAAATAGCCGCTAATTCAATTGCCGGCTTTTGTGAATTTACAGAACCACCCGACATGAAATGACACATGGTTTACATACAGTTAACCATGTCATTTCATGTAGTTTGATATATGGTTTTCACTAACAATTACATGAGTGTATGTGTGAAAAATGTCATACATGTAGGGGTTAATTAAAGGTCTAAATTCGTTGAAAAAAAATGCGTGGGCTTCTGCGGTATTTTCTAAACCAGACAGACAAAGCCAGTGAGTGGGGGCAGATAATACTAGCCGAGGGAGGGTGCATTTATTTTGTGCCCCCCCTGGCTACTAACATCTGCCCCCAGCCACCCCAGAAAAGGCAAATCTATAATTAGATTCGCCCTTTCTGGCACTTAGCCCGTCTATTCCCATTGCCCTGTAGCGGTGGCGAATGGGTTAATAATGGGTTAAAGCCACTTGCTATTGAAAGGTGACTTTAAGCCATGTTAATAATTGAGAGTTGTCAATTTGACAACTCTCAATTATTAATCCTATTAAAGGAAATAAAAAAACACACACACATGAAGAGTACATAATTTTAATGAAATAAACACACATTTTTTTGACCATCGTTTATTTAACTGGTAATCCTTGCGAAGTCATTGGTCTCCTGTAATAAAGAAAAAATAAAAAAACAACATTATTCTTACCTATCCGCCGCTCTGTCAGGTCCCACGCTGTAATCCTTCACAAAGGGTTAACTGCCTTACAGCCAAGCAGTGCAGATAATGCTGCCTGCTCAGCTGTAAGCTCCCGAATGAATGATTTCCTCTCCCAGCTGACAGGAAAGGAAGTGATTAGTGTGGAAAGCTTCATTGATTGCTTCCCACTTTCACTTCAGGTCAGCCGGGATTCCCTCTGACGTCACTGATGCTGTGCGGTGTCCCCGGCTGACCTGAAGTGAAAGTGGGAAGCAATCAATTAAGCTTTCCACACTAATCACTTCCTCTCCTGTCAGCTGGGAGAGGAGCTCATTCATTCGGGGGTTTACTGCGAGGCTGGCAGCATTAGCTGCGGTCCCTGCAGTAAACATTAACCCTTTCAGAAAGATTACATCGGGGACCTGACTGAACATCGGATAGGTAAGAATAATGTTGCTTTATTATTTTATTTTTATTACAGGTGAACAAGGGCTTTGAATGGATTTACCTGGAAAATAAAATATGGTCAAAAACTATGTGTATTTATTTAATTAAAATGATTTTTAATTAAAGTGTATGTGTTTTACTTTTATTTCATACAATAGGATTAATAATTGATAGTTGTCTAATTGACAGCTCTCAATTATTAACCTGGCTTAAAGTCACCTTTCAATAGCAAGGTGGCTTTAACCCATTATTAACCCATTCATCACCGCTACAGGGCAATGGGAATAGACGGGCTAAGTGCCAGAAAGGGCAAATCTAATTATAGATTTGCCTTTTCTGGGGTGTCTGGGGGCAGATGTTAGTAGCCAGGGGGGCAAAAATAATGGTCCCTCTCTGGGCTACTATTATCTGCCCCCACTCGCTTGCATTGTCTGTCTGGTTGATAAAATAGTGCGGGAGCCCACGAGGTGGTGAGTTCTCCTTCAATGGAAGTCTTCAAACAGAGGCTGGACAGACATCTGTCTGGGATGATTTAGAGAATCCTGCTTTGAGCAGGGGGTTGGACCAGAAGGCCCAGGAGGTCCCTTCCAACTCTACCATTCTATGATTCTATGATTCTACCAGACCCTTCACAGTCCGGCTTCCACCCCCTACATTCGACAGAAACTGCACTCATCAAAGTTACCAATGACCTTCTGACAGCAAAACGTAACGGCGACCACTCTCTGCTCATTCTTCTCTACCTTTCTGCAGCTTTCGACACTGTTGACCACCATCTCCTACTCTCCAGGCTCCAGTCTCTAAGCATTAAGCACACTGCCCTCCCCTGGTTCTCTTCCTATCTTGCTGACCACTCCTTCAGTGTTTTGCTCGCTGGCTCCACTTCATCTCCTCTTCCTCTCACTGTTGTGGTACCTCATGGCTCAGTCATTGGCCCTCTTCTCTTCTCTCTCTACACGGCCCCAATTGGACAGACCATCAGCAGATTTGGCTTTCAGTACCATCTTTATGCTGATGACACACAACTATACATGTCATCCCCTGATCTTATCCCCGCTGTACCAGAGAACTCCAGTGACAGTCTGTCCGCAGTCTCCGACATCATGTCTGTTCTCTATCTGAAACTCAACCTCTCCAAAACTGAACTTCTTCTGCTCCTGCCGTTTACTACCCTCCCTAAATTTGACATTTCCTTCTCCGTGGGTGGCACCATAATAACATCCCGGCAGCAGGCGCACTGTCTGGGTGCTATGTTTGACACCCATCTTTCCTTCACCTCCCATATACAATCTCTTGCCCACTCTTGCTGCTTACACCTAAAGAACATCTCTAGAATCTGCCCTTTTCTCACCATGGAAACAGCAAAAACCCTCAATGTCACCTTGATCCACTCCTGCCTGGACTGCTGTAACACTCTATTAATTGGTCTCCCCCTTACTCGACTTTCCCTTCTCCAGTCCATCCTTAATGCAGCAGCCAGGGTCATCTATCTGGCTAATCGGTACTCAGACGTGTATGCTCTTTGCCAGTCGTTACACTGGCTGCCCATTCAATACCAGATCCAATTCAAAGTACTTGTTCTCACCCACAAAGCTCTCGACAGTGCGGCACCCCCTTACATCTCCTCCCTCATTTCTATCTATCAGCCTAGCGATCGCTGCGCTCTGCAAACGACGTTCAACTAACCTCTGCACTAATCCGTACCACCCACTCCCGACTCCAAGACTTCTCCCGCGCTGCGCCAATCCTCTGGAATGCTCTACCCCAAGAAATTAGGACCATCCACAACTTGCACAATTTTAGGCGCTCCCTCAAAATACATTTGTTCAAAGCGTCCTATCACATTTCCTAATCAGTCATTTTATGTGTAAGTGTGTGTGTGTGTGTGACCCATTCACTATCTCTATCTATCCCCCACTCCCTCAAGATGGCTGGACCATCATTGTAAATATACAATTGTACTTTGTATCTCCCCACCTCATTATAGATTGTAAGCTCTCATGAGCGGGGTCATCTTATTTAATTTAATTATTATATAATTGCTCACTATTATGAAGCATATGAGCCACCACCTCTGCCGTGTTTGTTGCACCAGAACTGACAGACCTTGGGATGAGCCGACTGTGACGCCTATATTTTGCCTGGATGTCCATCTTTTGGCTTCTGAATGGATGGACGGACTTCATTTTGTATTCTTGCAAATGCCTTGGCACTCACATGATGCAGTTTGGAAATTTCCTTGGCCAACAGAACGCTATAGATGAGCTGGATGATGCTGTTCCTCTTTTCTTGGGAAATCGTCTTCATGGCTACTCGTATCGAACCAATGACCTTCCACTTAGGAATCAACCTATTAATACACTGAGCTATTAAGGAATGTGAGAACAGGTTGTATTTTGTAGTATTCAGGAAGTAAAATATTTTTTCACCACTAGGAGTAAAACAGTAAGGGTAAGTTCACACTAGGCGTTTTTTCAGCTTTTTTTCTGCAGCAAAACTTGATCTCTTGGCAGGAAAGAAACTGCAGAAAAAAAGCAGGTTTTGCTATATATTTTCTTGATTTTTTTTGCTGTTTTTTTGCGTGCGTTTTTGCTGTGTTGTTTTGGCATGCTAGATTTGTCTATTATGCATGCTAATAAAGTTTTTTTAAAAAAAGTCCTATCCTACAAAATCAGATTTTGGCACAAAAAAATGCAGCAAAACCTGATACCTGTGTTTTTTCTTCGGATTTTCACCACCTATTTATGGCAATGGTTGAAAAACGCTGAAAAAAACATGAAAGAAGTTACGTGCTCTATTGTGCAAAAACAATGCAAAGTACAAAATACTGATGACAAAAAAAACAATGAGTGTGCATGAGAATTCTAAAATCTGATAGACATAGTTGGTATTGTAAAACGCAGCTGAAAATTTGCATACAAAAAGCATAAAACACACTGGAAAAATGTCTGGTGTGAACTTGCCTAACAATGCAGTCCTGCCTAACAATGCAGTCAATGCAGACCTGCGTTTCCGGACATGCGTCGCCGCAAGGGAAATAACACAGGGCTATGCAGCCCTGCGATCATTCCGGATGTGTTCCATGAACACATTCTGAATGAGCGCGCGTACAGTAGGGGGCGGGGCTTTGGGCGGAGCGGACTTTCCGCTCCGTCCAAAGCACTGTGTTTCCTGACCGTGGAAACACAGCCTAAGATAGCCAAGATGATTGTCTATAAAATGATGGTAGTCTCCCATTAGAAGCAGTAGTGGATAATGCCCACTTTCCACTCACACCTGATTGCCATTAGCTGCAGATTTATTCAGTGCAATGGGTCTGCTCCAGACGTAGTCTGCTTCATATATTTCAAATCCCATATTTCAAATTCAGATTTCTAATTACACTACTGTGAATTAGACTAGAATTCTAGAATGCATTTGGCCACACATGAATCCTACAGCATTGTCATCATCACCTTGTGACTGAGATGTTCTTCTGTTCCCACAGGTATGAAAACCTTCCCCAGCTTTTCTATGTTCCTGAATGCACCATGTGTATTGCTTTGTTTAATGGTATGAAAACCTTCCCCAGCTTTTCTATGTTCCTGAATGCACTATGTGTATTGCTTTGTTTAATGGTATGAAAACCTTCCCCAGCTTTTCTATGTTCCTGAATGCACCATGTGTATTGCTTTGTTTAATGGTATGAAAACCTTCCCCAGCTTTTCTATGTTCCTGAATGCACCATGTGTATTGCTTTGTTTAATGGTATGAAAACCTTCCTCAGCTTTTCTATGTTCCTGAATGCACCATGTGTATTGCTTTGTTTAATGGTATGAAAACCTTCCCCAGCTTTTCTATGTTCCTGAATGCACCATGTGTATTGCTTTGTTTAATGGTATGAAAACCTTCCTCAGCTTTTCTATGTTCCTGAATGCACCATGTGTATTGCTTTGTTTAATGGTATGAAAACCTTCCCCAGCTTTTCTATGTTCCTGAATGCACCATGTGTATTGCTTTGTTTAATGGTATGAAAACCTTCCCCAGCTTTTCTATGTTCCTGAATGCACCATGTGTATTGCTTTGTTTAATGGTATGAAAACCTTCCCCAGCTTTTCTATGTTCCTGAATGCACCATGTGTATTGCTTTGTTTAATGGTATGAAAACCTTCCCCAGCTTTTCTATGTTCCTGAATGCACCATGTGTATTGCTTTGTTTAATGGTATGATTTGCTCACCCATCTTCCTGTGTACATAATTGTACTCCATTCTTCTTATCTTCACCACACATCTGAGTGGTCTGTGTAACCCCTCCCCCCTTTTATGACCTTTCCTTAACTCTGTGCATTTGGCCTGAGCAGTCTCAGCCCACTTTCCACTCACACCTGATTGCCATTAGCTGCAGATTTATTCAGTGCAATGGGTCTGCTCCAGACATAGTCTGCTTCATATATTTCAAATCCCATATTTCAAATTACAGATTTCTAATTACACTACTGTGAATTAGACTAGAATTCGACTGGAATTTGGCTGCAAGGTAACATAATTTAAACCACTATGTTTCATTTTCTTATCACTTTCACCCCCATCCTCCTTTCTTTCTTCCTATCCCCTGTAATCCCCCCACCTAGTAAGGAATTAGTCATTTCCCCCTCCATTCTCCCCAGCCATCTCACCTTTCCCTCAGAACTGTTCCTCCACATACAATCCTTTTTACCAAGACACACACGGCCACACCATGGCTTATCCTGCTCTTACCTTCTAACGCTCTGTCTGCTACTCCTCATCGCTGGTGATGTATCCCCAAATCCTGGCCCTCCTCAACACATCCCCACACTCATTTCTAACACCCTGCCACGATCTTCCACACGTTTTTGCAATCCTTTCAACCTCATACCTATCCATACACACCCCCCTCCCCCAGTCCCCCTACTCGTAGCACTATGGAACGCACGCTCCGTCTGCAATAAACTGTCATTTATCCACGACCTCTTTATCACCAACAAACTCTCCTTCCTTGCCATCACTGAAACCTGGCTCACTCCCTCTGATTCAGCCTCTCCAGCTGTGCTTTCCTATGGCGGATTTCATCTTTCTCACACCCCTCGCCCCAGCAACAAACGTGGTGGAGGAGTTGGCTTACTCCTGTCTGATACCTGCTCCTTTACCCCTATTCAAATTCCACCCTCCGCTGCTATTCCCTCGTTCGAAGTGCACTCCATCCGCATCTATTCCCCCTCCAACCTCCAACTGGCTGTCATCTACCGCCCCCCGGAACTAGCCATCTCCACCTTTCTCGACCACTTCACCACCTGGCTACTCCATTTCCTCTCTGCTGACATCCCCACCATCATCATGGGCGATTTCAACATCCTCATTGACACTTCCACCCCGGCTACCTCTAAACTTCTTTCGCTCACAGCTTCCCTCGGCCTCACTCAATGGTCCTCTGCGGCCACTCACAAAGGCGGTCGCACGCTGGACCTTATCTTCACCCGTCTCTGTTCCCTCACTAATCTCACTAACTCCCCACTCCCCCTGTCTGACCACAACCTACTGACATTCTCTTCCCTCTCCTCTGTTAGTACGAATCCCCCACTCCACAAACTCACCCACCCTCGCAGAAATCTCAAACACCTCAATTTACAATCGCTCTCTGAGTCCCTCCTCCCTCTCACAGACATAGCCTCACTTAATGACACAGATGCTGCTGCCACATTTTATAACACCACAATAAAAACCACACTTGATTCGGCCGCCCCCCTCACGCAGAGCAAAACTCGTACAATCAACAGGCAACCCTGGCTGACCGGCCTGACCAAAGAACTGAGATGGGCTTCCAGGGTTACCGAGCGGAGATGGAAGAGAACCCATTCTACCGAGCACTTCAACGCATACAAGCAGTCCCTTGCCAGCTTCAAGTCCACGCTCTCTGCCGCAAAACAAACTTACTTCGCATCTCTCATATCCTCCCTGTCTCACAACCCTAAACAGCTCTTCAACACTTTCAATTCTCTACTCCATCCCACAGCACCTCCTCCCTCTCCTCTCATTTCTGCCGAAGACTTTGCCTCCTTCTTTAAGAAAAAGATTGATACTATCAGAGAAGGCTTTGGCCCGCAGCCCCCAATGCCCCTCTTAGCCACTCAGCCCTGTTCTTCCAAAACCAGCTTCACCACCATGACAGAAGATCAGCTCTCCACTCTTCTGTCACGATTACACCTCACCACTTGCGCGCTTGACCCACTCCCGTCCCACCTCATCCCTAACTTTGCCACAGTCTTCATCCCTACTCTCACACACCTCTTCAACCTTTCACTTACAAATGGTGTCTTTCCTTCATCCTTCAAACATGCTTCAATCACACCGATCCTCAAAAAGTCCTCCCTCGACCCATCCTCTGCGTCTAGCTATCGCCCGATATCTCTTCTCCCCTACGCCTCAAAACTACTGGAACAGCATGTATATCTTGAACTGTCCTCCCACCTTTCCTCCTGTTCCCTCTTTGACCGGTTACAATCAGGCTTTCGACCGCATCACTCAACTGAAACTGCCCTAACTAAAGTCACTAACGACCTGCTAACCGCCAAGAGCAAGCGACACTACTCTGTCCTCTTTCTCCTGGACCTGTCTTCTGCCTTTGACACCGTGGACCATTCCCTCCTGCTACAGATTCTCTCATTTCTTGGCATCACAGACTTGGCCCTATCCTGGATCTCATCATACCTAACAGACCGAATATTTAGTGTCTCCCTCTCACACACCACCTCCTCACCTCACCCCCTGTCTGTCGGTGTTCCTCAAGGCTCAGTCCTAGGACCCCTACTCTTCTCCATCTACACCTTCGGCCTGGGACAGCTCATAGAATCCCATGGCTTGCAGTATCACCTCTACGCCGATGACACGCAGATCTACCTATCTGGACCTGACCTCATCTCCCTACTGACCAAAATCCCACAGTGTCTGTCTGCTATCTCAGCCTTCTTTTCTGCTCGCTTTCTCAAACTAAACATGGACAAAACAGAATTCATCATCTTTCCCCCACCTCATTCTACCCCTCCACCAGACCTATCCATCAATGTTAATGGCTGCTCGCTTTCCCCAGTCCCACATGCTCGGTGCCTTGGGGTGATCATCGACTCTGCCCTCTCTTTCAAACCACATATCCAAGCCCTCGCCACCTCCTGCCGCCTCAAACTCAAAAATATTTCCCGGATCAGCTCATTCCTCAACCATGAAACCACAAAAACACTAGTGCATGCCCTTATCATCTCCCGCCTCGACTACTGCAACCTCCTACTGTCTGGCCTCCCCTCTAGCACTCTGGCACCACTCCAGTCCATCCTACACTCTGCTGCACGACTAATCCACCTGTCTCCCCGCTATTCCCCAGCCTCCCCCCTATGCCAGGCCCTTCACTGGCTTCCTATTGCCCAGAGGCTCCAGTTCAAAACCTTAACCATGATATACAAAGCCATCCACAACCTTTCTCCTCCATACATCTGTGACATGGTCTCCCGCTACCTACCCACACGCAACCTTCGATCCTCTCAAGATCTCCTTCTCAAATCCCCCCTCATCTCTTCTTCCCACAACCGCATACAAGACTTCTCCCGGGCTTCCCCCATACTCTGGAACTCCCTGCCGCAAAACATCAGACTTTCACCAACAACGGAAACCTTCAAGAAAAACCTGAAGACCGACCTGTTCCGACAAGCCTACAACCTGCAATGATCCTCAGTGTACTGAACCATCGCACGACCAGCTCTACCCTTTCCTAGTGTATTCTCACCCATCCCCGCAGACTGTGAGCCCTCGCGGGCGGGGTCCTCTCTCCTTCTGTACTTGTGTGTCCCTTGTCTAGCACATGTTTATTGTACCTGTCTATATTTTTCCCTTTTCACATGTAAAGCGCCATGGAATAAATGGCGCTATATAAATGTATAATAATAATAATAATAATGAGATATGGAGTCTGAAAGTCAAATATTCAACACATTATTACCCTTTTGCTCTTCACTATATATACAGTGGGTTCGGAAAGTATTCAGACCACTTTAAATTCTTCACTCTTTGTTTCATCGCAGCCATTTGTTAAATGCAAAAAAGTTCATTTTATTTCTTATTAATGTACACTCTGCACCCCATTTTGACTGAAAAAAAAACAGAAATGTAGCCTCCTCCTGCACTGCCTGTCAGATCGCTGATCTGACAGAGTGCTCTGCAAACTGTCAGATCACCGATCTGACACTATACAGTGATGTCCCACCCTGGGACAAAGTAAAAAAGTATAAAAAAACAAAAAAAACGTGTAAAAAAACAATAAAAGTGCACATATTTAGTATCGCCGTGTCCGTAACGACGCGCCCTACAAAACTGTCCCACTAATTTACCCCTTTAGTGAACCCCTTAAAAAAACAAGGCAAAAAAACATGCTTTATCATCATACAGCCGAACAAAAAGTGAAATAACACGCGATCAAAAAGACGGATGTAAATAAACATGGTACCACTGAAAGCGATATCTTCCCCGCAAAAAACGAACCACCATACAGCATCATCAGAGTAAAAATAAAAAAGTTATATCTCTCAGAATAAAATGATGCAAAAATAATTATTTTTTATATAAAATTGTTTTTATTGTATAAAAGCGCCAAAACATAAAGAAAGATATAAATGAGGTATTGCTGTAATCGTACTGACCCGAAGAATAAAACCACTTTATCAATTTTACCACACGCGGAACGATATAAACGCCCCCCCCCAAAAGAAATTAATGAACTGCTGGTTTTTGTTCATTCTGCCTCACAAAAATCGTAATAAAAAGCGATCAAAAAATGTCATGTGCCCGAAAACAGTACCAATAAAAATGCCAACTCGTCCTGCAAAAAACAAGACCTCACATGACTCTGTGGGCCAAAATATGGAAAAATTATAGCTCTCAAAATGTGGTGATGCAAAAACTATTTTTTCGCAATAAAAAGCGTCTTTTAGCATGTGACAGCTGCCAGTCATAAAAAGCCGCTATAAAAACCTGCTATAAATAGTAAATCAAACCCCCTTTATCACCCCCTTAGTTAGTGAAAAATAATAAAATTAAAAAAATGTATTTATTTCCATTTTCCCATTAGGGCTAGGGTTAGGGTGGGGATTAGGGTTAGGGATGTGTTGGGGTTAGGGTTGGAGTTAGAAATGGGGGTTTCCGCTATTTAGGTACATCAGGGGCTCTACAAACGCAACATGGCATCTGATCTCAATTCCAGCCAATTTTGCTATGAATAAGTCAAACGGCGCTCCTTCCCTTCCGTACTCTGCCGTGCACCGAAACAGTGGTTCCCCCCCACATATCAGGTATCAGCGTACTCAGGACGAATTGCACAATAACTTTTGGGGTCCAATTTCTCCTGGTACCCTTGGGAAAATAAAAAAATTGGACCTGAAATAATTTTTTTTATGAAAAAACATTATATGTTCATTTTTTTTAAACATTCAAATAATTCGTGGAACGTGGAACGTGGAAGGAAAAAATGAATATTTAACTTTTTAGCCACAAAAATTATTTTACAAACTTTTTTTTTATTTCACAAGGGTAAAAGGAGAAAATGGACAGATAAAGTTGTTGTGCAATTTCTCCTGAGTACGCCAATACCCCATATGTGGGAGAAAACCACTGTTTGGGCACACGGCAGAGCTCGTAAGGGAAGGAGTGCCGTTTGACTTTTTCAAACTAAAATTGGCTGGAAATGAGATTGGACGCCATGTCGCGTTTGGAGAGCATATATATCAAAAACTGACCGGCACATCCAAACATAGATCCAATGTGAACAGGTGCTTAAACCTAGAGTCACCAACTCATACACATTCAAAGAGGGAAGGAGCGCCGTTTTATTTTTTCAAACTAAAATTGGCTGGAATTGAGATTGGATGCCATGTCACGTTTGGAGAGCACCTGATGCGCCTAAACAGTGGAAACCCCCCACAAGTGACACCATTTTGGAAACTAGACCCCCTAAGGAACTTATCAAGATCTATTGTGAGCACTTTGAACCCCCAAGTGTTTCACAAAAGTTTATAATGCCTGGGTGTGAAAAAAAAAAACAATTTTCCACAAAAATGATTTTTTAGTCCCAAATTTTTGATTTTTCCCAAGGAAATTGGACCCCAAAAGTTGTTGTCCAATTTGTCCTGAGTATGCTGATACCCCATATGTGGCGGGGTGAAACTGTTTGGGCGCACGGCAGGGCTTGGAAAGGAAGTAGTAATGTTTTGGAATGCAGACGTTGATGGGGTCATGTTCCGTTTGCAGTGCCCCAGATGAGCCTAAACAGTGGAAACCCCCCCACAAGTGACCCCATTTTGGAAACTAGACCCCCTAAGGAACTTATCTAGATCTTTGGTGAGCACTTTGAACCCCCAAGTGCTTCACACAAGTTTATAATGCCTGGGCATGAAAATAAAAAATCCTATTTTTTTCCCACAAAAATTATCTTTTAGTCACTAATTTTTTATTTTCCCAAGGGTAACAGGAGAAATTGGACCACAAAAGTAGTTGTCCGATTTGTCCTGGGTACGCTGATACCCCATATGTGGGGGGAACCACTGTTTGGGCGCACGGCAGAGCTCGGAATGGAAGGAGCACCATTTGACTTTTTCCAACCAAAATTGGCTGGAATTGAGATTGGATGCCATGTTGCATTTGGAGAGCCCCTGATGTGCCTAAACAGTGGAAACTCCCCACAAGTGACCGCATTTGGGAAACTAGACCCCCTAAGGAACTTATCTAGATCTTTGGTGAGCAATTTGAACCCCAAAGTGCTTCACACAAGTTTATAACGTAGAGCCGTAAAATTAAAAAATCATATTTTTTCCACAAAAATGATCTTTTCACCCCAATTTTTATTTTTCCAAGGGTAACAAGACTCCAAAAGTTATTGTGCAATTTGTCCTGAGTACGCTGATACCCCATATGTGGGGGTAAACCACTGCTTGGGTGCATGGCAGATTTTGGAAGGGAAGTAGCGCCGTTTGACTTTTTCAACGCAGAATTGGCTGGATGCCATGTCGTGTTTGGAGAGCTCCTGATCTGCCTAAACAGTGGAAACCCTCGACAAATGACACCATTTTGGAAACTAGACCCCTCAAGGAACTTATCTAGATGTGTGGTGAGCACTTTGAACCCTAAAGTGCTTCACAGAAGTTTATAACGTACAGCCGTAAAATAAAAAATCTTTTTTTTTTTTTACAAAAATGATTTTTTTCACCCCCAGTATTTTATTTTCTCAAGGGTAACAGGAGAAATTGGACCCCAAAAGTTGTTGTCCAATTTGGCCTGAGTACGCTGATACCCAATATGTGGGAGAAAACTACTGTATGGGCACACGTTGGGGCTCGGAAGGGAAGTAGTGATGTTTTGGATTGCAGACTTTGATGGAATGGTCTGGGGGCGTCATGTCGCATTTGGAGAGCCCCTGATGCGCCTAAACAGTGGAAACCCCCCACAAGTGACCCCATTTTGGAAAATAGACCCCACAAAGGAACTTATCTAGATGTGTGGTGAGCGCTATGAAGCCCCAAGTGCTTCACAGAAGTTTATAACCTACAGCCGTAAAAACAAAAAAATCATTTTTTTTTTACAAAAATAATATTTTCGCCCCAAGTTTTTTATTTTCCCAAGGGTAACAGAAGAAATAGGACAAATTGCACAATACCTCTTGGGGTCCAGAGTACGCTGATACCCCATATGTGGGGGTAAACTACTGTTTGGGCGCATGGCAGAGCTCAGAAGTGAAGGAACACCGTTTGACTGTTTCAACGCAGAATTGGCTGGAATTGAGATCAGACGCCATGTCACATTTGGAGAGCCCCTGATGTGCCTAAACAGCGGAAACCCCCCAATTCTAACTCCAACCCTAACCCCAACACACCCCTAACCCTAGTCCCAACCCTAACCACAAACCTAACCATAACAGACCCCTAACCCTAATCCTAACTTTAGCGCCATTCCTAACCCTAACTTTAGCCGCAACCCTAACCCTAACCTTAATGGGAAAATGGAAATAAATACGTTTTTTAATTTTATTATTTTTCCCTAACTAAGGGGGTGATAAAGGGGGGTTTGATTTACTATTTATAGTGGGTTTTTATGATTGGCAGCTGTCACGCTAAAAGACGTTATTTATTGCAAAAAATAGTTTTTGCATCACCACATTTTGAGAGCTATAATTTTTGTATATTTTGGCTCACAGAGTCATGTGAGGTCTTATTTTTGCTGTACGAGTTTATGTTTTTATTGGTACCATTTTTGAGCACGTGACATTTTTTAATCGTTTTTTATTTCGATTTTTGGGAGGTTAGAATGAACAAAAATCAGCAATTCATGAATTTCTTTTGGGGGAGGCGTTTATACCATTCCGCGTGTGGTAAAATTGCTAAAGCAGTTTTATTCTTCGGGTCAGTACGATTACGGCGATACCTCATTTATATCATTTTGTTTATGTTTTGGTGTTTTTATAGAATAAAAACAATTTTATATAAAAAATTATTCTGCGAGCTATAACTTTTTTATTTTTTCGCTGATGATGCTGTATGGTGGCTCGTTTTTTGCGGGACAAGATGACGTTTTCAGCGGTACCATGTTTATTTATATCGGTCTTTTTAATCGCGTGTTATTCCCCTTTTTGTTCGGAGGTATGATGATAAAGCATTTATTTTTTGCTTTGTTTTTTTTTTTTAAGGGGTTCACTAAAGGGGCTAACTAGTGGTACAGTTTTATGGGGGGGTCGTTACGGACGCGGCGATACCAAATATGTGTACTTTTATTGTTTTTTTTTTTATTTACAGGAAAAAATGAATTTTTGGGGGAATATTTTTTTTCTTTATTTTGGATTTTTTTTTAAAACATGTTTATTTTTATTTTTTTCACTTTTTTACTTTGTCCCAGAGTTGGACATCACTGTAAAATGTCAGATCGCTGGTGTGACAGTGTGCACAGCACTCTGTCACACCAGCGATCGCTCTGGCACTGCTTGTCACGACGTATAACAGATATATTCTATGATAGTAACATATATCTAATGTGACAACATTCTACATTTCATATAATAGAAAATATCAACATGTATACATAGTATCTGCCAGCAATGCCTTACCTGACATAATATCCTATGTATTGTGGGTCTATACTGTGTACGTGTCACGCTGTCTCAGGATAAAGGTGGACCGGGGTCTATGCTGACCCTGAACTGGGGTCCTGACTAGTCCCTCTACCTGGAGTTACTGTTAATGGTACAGAGGTCCAGGCCGCCAGCGTAACCCTGTCTAATGTAGATCCCTGACCACTGTAATCTAGTCCTGAGAAGGACCCTGATTACCACCACAGGGAATGGGCAGGTCACAGCTTACACACAGTCTAAGACAAACGAGACAGACAAGGGGTAAAGAAAACACTGCCTTGCATACAAAACTTCCACTACAGAGGAACACAAAAGGTTAAGGAGATAAACAATAAGCGAGGAGAGGAAAAACCACAACAGGCACTCTTAGCTTAAGTCTTCTCAGAAACGATCCGCTCTGCTGGTCTGAATGAATGCTTTCACCGGCAACTTCCCCAGCAGACCAGCAGGTATATGAAGGAAGCTAATTAACAAAACATCAATCGCAGCTGGGCGAGGCTGGTCAGTCCAGCACCGAGAGAGAAAGAATTAACTCCCTCACTGCCGAAAAACACCCAGCACCAGAAACTCAGCTGTGCGAAGTCAGGGTGTGCAATCGCGACGATCTCCGCTGCGACACACCCGTGACACTGCTGCAGGCTTCTCAGTGCCTGCTCTCAGCACCCGGCGGCCATCTTGAATCCGGGTCCTTGGAGGGAGGAAGGCCTCAGAACAGCGCGATCACATCGCGCTGTTCTGAGGGTCTCAGGGGAGCGTGCAGGGAGCCCCCTCCCTATGCGATGCTCCCCTGTGCCCCTGGTACACCGCGATCCTGTTTGATCGTGGTGTGCCAGGGGTTAATGTGCCGGGAGCGGTCCGTGACTGCTCCTGACACACAGTCCCGGGTGTCAGCTGTGATAATCAGCTGACACCTAGCAGCGATTAGCTGCGCTCCCCCGGGAGCGCTGCTGATCACCTATGACGTACTATCCCGTCCATGGGCAGATTGGCACGGGTTTCATGGACGGGATAGTATGTCTGATGTCAGAGAGGGGTTAATGGGGCCAAACATGAGGAATAAGAAGCAGTTGTCCAAGCAATGGGCAACTCCTTTAAATAAGCCTGCTATTAACCATTAGTGCAAAATAAGAGCATTTAGGCAAAGTGAGGGATATCTCGGCTCACTGTCAAAGGAATATGTGATCACTGGTAGTCCGATGGGTGGGACCCCTAGCAGTCTCAAGATTTTGCTCTGAAATCCCAGGAATAGGGCTGTGCAGAGGTACACATGCTCAACTTCTGTTCCATTCATTGTCTGTGGGACTCCTGTTCCATAGACACCGAATGAATTTGGGGCCGAACATGTTGACCTCTCCTCCATTCAAAGTAAGGCTGCAGAGTCCGTTTCTTGATGTTTGAGAGCCATGATCTTAGGATTTTTCGTGGTCACAGTGGTAGGAACCCCAGTTATTTGCAAATTATCCCCTAGGGGATAACTTGTTTTTTTTTTTTCCAACATGTTTTATTGATTTAAAGAGTATTACAATAAAAGAAAATCATACAAGTCTTGAAGTAACAAGCTTATTTGACAGACGTAAAACTCAAAATTTTGATTTAAAGAGCATTGCCAAAAAGTAAGTCATACAGGTTTGAAGGTACCAAGCTTATTCGAAGCTTATTTGACAGGCATAATACTCATAAATGTCCAACCACCACCCTCAACCCTCCCATCCCCCAACATATAAACCCCTAAAGCGACCCTGCATTTGATTAACAATCAACAAGTTCAAGGAATAGGATTATGTCCGCTAATTTTCTGAAGAAGATACCACTGGGTATTTTCAAAATGTGTCCTTAGTTTGTCCCTGATGTCCTGAGACAGAGATGGGATGAAGAATGACCATGTACTTAAAAATTTCCCAGTCAATTTCTCTTTATTTGTCAGGATGTCTAGCCAGTCCATTCGAAAAATATACATTATTTTGGAGTATATGAGAGATTTGGGTGGTGGCAATGGATTTATCCAGTGCTGCAAGATACTTTTCCTGGTAGCTGAGGCCCATATTATCAACATGGCCTTAAGATGTTTGGGAAATTTGTGTTGAGAGCTATCTAAAATATTAAATATTGCCCATTGCGGCGTCAAAGGTAACAATACCCACCCACCAAGATTCTGCAGTTCGGCATGGATAGACTGCCATATTTTTTGTACTTTGGGGCATCCCCACATGTGATGAAATATGTCTGTGTTTCCTGTCCCGCATTTGGAACATGTGAATGTGCCCCCTGGAGACATCCTAGACTTAATGTGTGGGGTAATATAAGCTCTATGAAGGAGTAATAAAGACATGTCTGCATAACTGCTGGAGGGGATCACTTTCCGTTGCATCAAAGTGGCATCTAAGATTTTGGCGACTGTGATGTTCTGTATATCATTAACCCATCGTGCTGGACCTGTCTTTTTGCCCTCCCATGACCATTGCTTACGCAACAGTGTGTAAATACTGCTTGTTGAGGCTATCTGCAATTTGGTGGTCCTAAGGAAGCCATCCAAAGCGTTCCTCCCTCTTTCTCCACCCCTAGTAGCTATGTCTTTCAAAGTTAAGCTCCTTGCTTGAAGAAAAAGGAAGGGCTTGTTTATAAATGTTGGGAAACGTTGTGCTGCTATGTCAAATGCAAGCATGGAGAATCTATCATCTAATAGGTCAGCTGCCAAGATGCAACCCTGCCCAGCTAGATCAATGTAAGATAAGGGTGGTTTACCTCCCATAAAGCCCGGGTTACCTAGAAAGGGCACAAAAGGAGAGACATCGCTTCTCAAATGACATAGTCTCCTGCATTTCCTCCACGTCTGTATAGTTTGCCATAAGGTGGGGTGGTTTCTTATGTCTGCAATAAGGTCATCGTTGGCCATATGTAGTAATGCTGGTAAGGAGACCTGAGGACTTAATTGTTGGTCTAAAAGTACATTTGCGAAATGTGAGCTACCTCTTAACCAATCAATGGTGTATCTGAGATTTGCTGCTAGATTGTACTTTGCAATGTGTGGGAAATTGATGCCACCCTCCTCCTTTGGGGCTTGTAGTTTGATTAGACCTATGCGTGTACACTTTTTGTCTCCCCAAATAAAATTCCTAAAAGCAGTGTTTAGAGTTTTAACATCAGCTCGTGTCAACAAAATAGGTAGTGTTTGGAAAATATACAATAGTTTTGGAAATATTATCATCTTAATTAAATGACATTGTCCGGAAAAAGACAAAGTAAAGTGTTTCCAGGAGTTTAGAAGGTTAAATATGGACGTAATTAGGGGTCTAATATTAATGTGGTATAAGGACGTCAAATCTGCCGGGAGGTGGACACCCAAATATTTGATAGATGATGTGCTCCATTGGAAAAGAAGTGTCGAGTTATTTAATTTTCCTTGCTCAAACAGAGCCAGGGCCTCTGATTTATTATAATTTATTTTAAAGCCGGAGCATTTGCCAAAATGATTTAGGGCCTCCATGATAACTGGTATTGCCGCATTGGGATTGGAGATGAATAGGAGTATATCGTCGGCAAATGCCGCAATTTTGAGTAAGGTGGAGCCTACCTCTATGCCCCTGTATATTGAAGAATTTTGGAGAGTTCTAAGTAAAGGATCTAAAGCAAAGTTAAAAAGTAAGGGCGACAAGGGGCAGCCCTGACGCGTTCCTCTCTGGATTTCAAATGTGGAAGAGAGTATACCATTTATGGCCAACCTGGACACCGGGATTTTATATAACAACTTTATCGCCTCACAGAACCATGGACCAAAGTTTCTAAACTCCAGGATGTCGAGGAGATAATCCCATGCAACCCTGTCAAACGCTTTCTCAGCATCCAGGCTGACCACAATAGACTCTAAACAACCATGAGATTTTCCGTAAGAGATAGCTCCCAAAGCCGTCCGTATGTTGTATGTTATGGATTTACCGTGGACAAACCCAATTTGTTGAGGCAATATCAGGTTGGGGAGTATTTTTTGCACTCTATTCGCTAGTATTTTAGTGAAAATTTTAAAGTCGGAGTTTAAAAGCGAGATTAGTCTATATCCTTCCACTAGTGAAGGATCTTTGCCCGGTTTCATAGAATCATAGAATCATAGAATGGTAGAGTTGGAAGGGACCTCCTGGGCCTTCTGGTCCAACCCCCTGCTCAAAGCAGGATTCTCTAAATCATCCCAGACAGATGTCTATCCAGCCTCTGTTTGAAGACTTCCATTGAAGGAGAACTCACCACCTCTTGTGGCAGCCTGTTCCACTCATTGATCACCCTAACTGTCAAAAAGTTTTTTCTAATATCTAATCTGTGTCTCCTCCCATTCAGTTTCATCCCATTGCTTCTAGTCTTTCCTTGTGCAAATTTGGGGAGCACTATTATGTCTGCTTCATTGAAACGGTCCAGGAGCTGCCCCGATCGAACCAACTGATTAAAGACTTCACAAAGATGTGTCCCTATACTGCCTCCCAATATTTTGTAAAATTCATTACTATACCCATCAGGGCCAGGAGATTTAGAGAGCTTCAAGGAGCTGATAGTTTGGATGACTTCTGAAGGGGATATAGGAGCATTAAGGATTTCCCTGTGTTCCTCTGTTAGTAAAGGTGCCACCTCCGTTTGCATAAAGTTTAGACTATCGTCCCCATCTCTCTTCTCCGCTTTGTACAGGGAACCAAAAATGATCTAAATTCCTCTACAATCTCCTCATTCTCTGTCAACACTCTGCCCTCTTTGGTCCGAATTTTGTGAATCCTTGTGGCCTTTCTGTATGGTCTAGTAAGAGACGCAAGTAATTTGCCAGGTTTATTGCCCCATTTAAAAAATTTGTGCTTTTGGAGATCAATACTATAAGTGGCCCATTCATGAGCTAGTGCATCCGCCGATTCCTTTGCCTCGATATATTGTTTTTTCATGAAGGGTGAATTATTAAGTTTAAAGTTTTTATATGCTAAGGTTAAAGCACTCTGCGCCGCCAGGGTCCGCTCCTGCAACTGTTTTTTTTTTATGACATATATACGCGATTATTTGCCCTCTCAACACTGCTTTAGAGGTATCCCACAAAATAATTGGTGTTTCACAATGCATTTGGTTATCAGATTTGTACGTGTCCCATGAGAACTGTATGAATTTTTTGAAATCATCTGAGTGATATAAATATGACGGAATCTCCATTTCCTATGAAAATAGATTGGGTTAGTTAGTTTTAGGCTGAACGTTATCGGTGCATGATCTGAGATGTACACATCCAGAATCTTGGTATGTGGATTCTTGGCATGAGTGAGGGGCCCAACAACCAGTAGTCAATTCTAGCATGGGAATTATGAACATGTGAATAGTGAGAGTAATCTCTCTCAACAGGGTGCTGCACTCTCCAAACATCCAACAATCCCAGGTGATCTAAAAAAGATTGTATTAGTCTCCCCTGCGTAGGTATATGAGGAGATTGAGAATTAGATTTATCCATCTCGAGGTCATGCACCTCATTAACCCCTTACTGCCATCAGACATACTATCCCGTCCATGGTACCTGGGCCCGTATGACCATGGACGTGATAGTACGTCCCAGCGATCGGACGCGCTCCCGAGGGGAGCGCAGCCGATCGCGGCCGGGTGTCAGCTGATTATCACAGCTGACACCCGGCACTATGTGTCAGGAGCGGTCACGGACCGCTCCCGGCACATTAACCCCTAGCACACCGCGATCAAATATGATCGCGGTGTACTGGGGGCACAGGGGAGGATCGCGCAGGGTGGGGGCTCCCTGCGCGCCCCCCTGAGACCCTCAGAGCAGCGCGATGTGTCGCGCTGTTCCGAGGGTCCGTCCTCCCTCCAGGTCCCTGGATCCAAGATGGCGCCGGGGTCCTGCAGGGAGGCGGCTTCCTCAGTGCCTGCTGAGAGCAGGCACTGAGAAGCCTGCAGCGATGCCAGAGCGATCGCTGGTGTGACAGAGTGCTGTGCACACTGTCACACCAGCGATCTGCTAAAATACAGTGATGTCCCACCCTGGGACAAAGTAAAAAAGTTAAAAAAATAAAGATAAAAATTGTTTAAAAAAATCATAAAAAATAAAAAAAAATATTCCCCAATAAATTCATTTTTTCCTGTAAATAAAAAAACAAAAACAATAAAAGTACACATATTTGGTATTGTCGCGTCCGTAACGACCCCCCCTATAAAACTGTCCCACTAGTTAACCCCTTTAGTGAACCTCTTAAAAAAAATTAAAAAAAAAACAAAGCAAAAAATCAATGCTTTATCATCATACCGCCGAACAAAAAGTGGAATAACACGCGATCAAAAAGACGGATATAAATAAACATGGTACCGCTGAAAACGTCATTGTAAGGAAAGGGACCGCCACCATTTTGTATAGGGCCTATACCAGCCTCCATTTTGTCAGTTCACACAGCCACAGACTTTTAGCTACACAGGGCCTATTAGCATATTCAGTACGGCCAGCTTTGATGTCCACTATGAATCAATAGGCCTTTACATGCTAATTGGTTTAGGCCAGGGTCTGAATAAGATGGTCAGTCGTATGGTAAATAGCTCAAGCTCAAGCCATTGTTTCCTGCTCCATATGAATTGCAGGCCAGTTAATATGCGTGCTTCAAAGCAAATGGGGAAGGGCCTAGCAGGTTTAAAAGCTGTAGCCAAGAAGAGGCTGGCCTCTCATTCCATTTTCACACACAGAAGCACCAGGGACAGACTTGCCAAATGGAGCTGCAGCACTGCATTGGGGGCTGTCCAGCAACTGAAGACTTTCACCTGGGGAACGCAGAGCTCCATGCCTCCCCATGACCATACAACCCGGTAATATTGATCTATAGCTTATACCTTTAAGCCTTGTACATTATTGTTGTATTCTTACTCTGACTGCAAATCCATTGTAATTACGTTGTATAGCTTTACTGTATATTTCTGTAATTATCTAGTGTGCCCTTAAGGCAAATTAAACCATAAAATTAATCTTGGGCTGATGCTTTTACTCTGATCACGAATCTTAGAATACCCAGTGGGTAACAGGACACCTTCCCCGGCGGCCATTTGCTCTAGGTGCAGTTCTCTTACTGACCTGAGAGACAAAGGGGGGCGCCGGAGAGCTGTACCTGTGGAGTTACGTCCCATTGGTGACATGGGAGGAAAGGGATCGTCCGTCACATTTGGTAGCGGCGGTGGTATCAGAAGCTGTGATACCCGGGCTACCGTGTGGCGGCCGGCTGAGTTCCTCACAAATTGGTGGCAGCGGTGGGATCAGAGTAATAGTGTGCGTGGGACCCCTACTCCCAGACACTAGAGACTACCAGCAGTACTTTCACTGCTGGGGTCTTAAGGTCAGCCCAGCACTAGACGGTCAGAGTGTAAATATAACAAGTTGTGTGCAAGGTCAGGGTTGCAGCTGTGTTTCAGTAACCAAAGGTTCCCAAGATGGCGGAAGGCACCAGGAGTAGGGCAAAGGGGGAGGCCAATGCTGTGGCCTATGAGGGGTTCGATACCGATGAGGGGGAGCTCAGCCAGGGCTCCCCAAGGAGCCTGACCCCCGTGCTCAGTCTCACAGTGGACTGTCCACCCCCTGCCCGTCCCAGCCTGTCCAGATCGGAGGCCATTTTCCAAGCGGCTATGGCACAGCTCGAGGCTGGTAATGACGCCGCCTATGACAGACTCCTGGTGGCGGCAGAGAAAGCAGCAGAGCGTGAGCGAGCAGAACGCCGTGAAGATGCGGAGCGTGAGCAAGCAGCGGCAGAGAGAGCAGCGGAGCGGGAGCATGCAGCGGCAGAGAGAGCAGAGAGAGCAGCGGAGCGGGAGCATACAGAACGCCGTGAAGCTGCGGAGCACTGGCACCGACTGGAGATGGCTCAGCACGGGCCCCCACTGGACGCACCAGGCCCACTGGAGACAAGGGCTTCCAAGGTCCGGGCGGAGGACTTTCCCTTGCTTGAAAAGGATGGAGACCTGGATTCCTTTTTGCTGGCTTTTGAGAGGACATGCCTCCAACATCATCTGGCCCCGGATCAGTGGGCAAGGTACCTGACCCCCCGTTTGAGGGGTAAGTCCCTGGAAGTTTTGGGGGACCTACCTGCCGGGGAGGAGCAGGACTACAACAGCATCAAGCGGGCCCTGATCCAGCACTACAACCTCACCCCGGAGTCGTACCGCAGGAAGTTCAGGAGCCTGCAGCGGGGTTCAAAGGACACCTGGACCGACCACATGCGGGCCCTGTTGAGAGCTGCGGAGCACTGGACCTCGGGTCTAGAGCTCACTACCCGTCAGGAGGTTCAGGAACTGTTTGTCGTGGAGCAATTCTTGTGGAACTGCCCAGAGGACCTCCAGCAGTTCCTCCGTGACCGGAAACCAAAGGGGGCTTCTGCTACAGCCGCCCTGGCAGACGAGTATGCCAACAACAGGGCGCCGGAGCCAAAGAAGCCTGCCAGCAGCACCTGGAGAGGGGGTAAGCCCAATCCTGCCCCAGCCCCATATCCAGCCCCCAGAGTGCAAGGGGTGTACCCCCCTGCTGCCCTCTCCAGGCCAGGAACAGAACCCAGACGTTGCCATAATTGCAATCAGCCAGGACACTTTAAGGCTGCATGTCCCCAGCGCCAGAAGGCCCCATCCCTGTCCCAGAAACCGTCCACTGTTTTGTGTGTGGGAGGGGGTGGTGGGAGGTCCCTAGACAATTACCAACCCGTCACCATCGGCCGCTCAGCGGTCATGGGACTGCGGGACACAGGCGCTGAACGAACCCTGGTACGCCCTGAGGTGGTGTCCCCTCAAGACTTGGTACCTGGGAAAACCCTTTCCGTCTCCGGAATTGGAGGCGTTGAACCGGCGCTGCCCGTTGCCAAGGTGTATTTGGATTGGGTGCCGGGAGGGGGATGCGAGAGGTGGGAGTAACGCCGAATATTCCTGCAAATGTGTTGCTTGGGACCGATTTGGGGCGGCTAGTGTCCCAGTATGTGGCCACTGAACCCCCAAGTTCGGCTCCCCAAGAATGTCATGACTCTACTGTGAATGCTAATGTTAATGTATTGAATGTGCCTCCAACAGTGGAGGAGGGAGTGAAACCTGATGGTAAGCCATGCACTGACACTACACACACAGGGCTCACAGTGAGGACAGGTGAGGAGGCTGTAGGGGAGAGCTCAGAGGTGGAGGGAGGGGCTGCTATGGGCAGTGTAGGGCCCCTAAGTGAATCCAGCCTGCTGAGTCTAGGGCCCCTGCAGGAAGAGGAACAGGCCATGGGGGAGGGGGCATCCCGGGAGAGGAGCCACCAGGTAAGACCCCAGGGCAGGAGTTCCCCACATCCGGGATGTCAGGAAGTCAGGGAAGTCTGCCTGACCCGGTGACTTGGTCAGGGGACGAGGGAAAGCGGGCGCTACCCGTGGTCCCAGCGGTCGTGGCCGCTGTTACCAGGAGTGGGAGCGCTGAAGCCCAAGGAGCCTCGCGGAGGTCCGACGGTTTCCCCCTCTCCGACCAAGTGGCTGCCGAGTCAGACAGTAGCCAGGAGACAGATCCCGGGGAACTGACAGAGGACATGGCAGTTTCATCAATTCTTGCCACATCAAGTCAGGGATTTCAGGCAGCGTTGGAAGCTGACCCTAGCCTGAAGACACTCAAGGAACAGGCGGCACAGCCTCCCCTGGAGTCCGACCGCGAGCGAGTGGTCTGGGACCAGGGACGGCTGTACCGGGTAACGGTCCAGCAGGGTTCACCGGAGGCGTGGCCCAGGGACCGACAGTTAGTGGTACCCCATCCGTTCAGGGCGGAATTGTTGCGGATCGCACACGAGATTCCAATTGCCGGACACCTAGGGATCACTAAAACCAGGGCCAGGCTAGCTCAGCATTTCTACTGGCCTGGAATGAGGACCGAGGTGATAGCCTACTGCCGTTCGTGTGACACCTGTCAGAGGGTGGGGAAGGCGGGGCCACGCCCCAAAGCCCCACTGGTAACTCTGCCCATCATCGAAGAGCCTTTCTCGAGGGTGGCTGTGGATCTCATTGGACCTCTGTCCACTCCCAGCCGCTCCGGGAAATGCTTCATACTAACGGTAGTGGACTATGCCACCCGGTACCCGGAGGCGGTAGCTTTGTCGTCCATTCGGGCCGACAAAGTGGCCACTGTCTTACTGGAGATTTTCTCCAGAGTGGGGTTTCCCAAGGAAATGCTCACCGACCGAGGGACCCAGTTCATGTCGCAGCTGATGGAGTCTCTCTGTAAGCAGGTACAGGTGCAACATCTGGTGGCCAGCCCGTATCACCCACAGACCAATGGCTTGTGTGAGCGGTTCAATGGCACCTTAAAGCAGATGCTGAAGATGTTGGTCGACTCCCACGGGAGAGACTGGGAGCGGTATCTCCCACACCTGCTGTTTGCCTACCGGGAGGTCCCACAGGCCTCAACGGGGTTCTCCCCCTTTGAGCTCCTGTACGGGCGACGTGTACGGGGCCCCTTGCTCTGGTGAAGGAAGCATGGGAAGGGGATTTAGCCACCCCTGGAGTGTCGGTCATTGAGTATGTCGTGCGCTTCCGGGACCGAATGATGGCCTTGACGCGGCTGGTGCATGACAATATGGCCCAAGCTCAGGCTGACCAGAAGCGATGGTACGACCAGAATGCTTGTGAGCGGACCTACCAGGTGGGTCAAAAGGTGTGGGTACTGGTCCCCGTACCCCAAAACAAGCTTCAGGCGGCCTGGGAGGGTCCATACCTCGTACACGAGCAGCTCAACGCCGTCACCTACCTGGTCACCCTGGACCACGCCCGTGGTAGGAGGAAGGCCTTCCATGTGAACATGATGAAGGCCCACCATGAGCGGGAGGCTTATGCTCACCCAGTGTGCAACCTTCCAGAGGAAGGAGAGGACAGAGAGTCAGAAATCCTCGTGGATCTGCCACCCTAGCCAAAGAGAGGGTGCGGTAGGGCGCATGGGGGAACACAGGAATGTGATACCCCCTAGCGCCCTCAAAAGCAGGGAGGTGTAAGGAAAGGGACCGCCACCATTTTGTATAGGGCCTATACCAGCCTCCATTTTGTCAGTTCACACAGCCACAGACTTTTAGCTACACAGGGCCTATTAGCATATTCAGTACGGCCAGCTTTGATGTCCACTATGAATCAATAGGCCTTTACATGCTAATTGGTTTAGGCCAGGGTCTGAATAAGATGGTCAGTCGTATGGTAAATAGCTCAAGCTCAAGCCATTGTTTCCTGCTCCATATGAATTGCAGGCCAGTTAAAATGCGTGCTTCAAAGCAAATGGGGAAGGGCCTAGCAGGTTTAAAAGCTGTAGCCAAGAAGAGGCTGGCCTCTCATTCCATTTTCACACACAGAAGCACCAGGGACAGACTTGCCAAATGGAGCTGCAGCACATGCATTGGGGGCTGTCCAGCAACTGAAGACTTTCACCTGGGGAACGCAGAGCTCCATGCCTCCCCATGACCATACAACCCGGTAATATTGATCTATAGCTTATACCTTTAAGCCTTGTACATTATTGTTGTATTCTTACTCTGACTGCAAATCCATTGTAATTACGTTGTATAGCTTTACTGTATATTTCTGTAATTATCTAGTGTGCCCTTAAGGCAAATTAAACCATAAAATTAATCTTGGGCTGATGCTTTTACTCTGATCACGAATCTTAGAATACCCAGTGGGTAACAGGACACCTTCCCCGGCGGCCATTTGCTCTAGGTGCAGTTCTCTTACTGACCTGAGAGACAAAGGGGGGCGCCGGAGAGCTGTACCTGTGGAGTTACGTCCCATTGGTGACGTGGGAGGAAAGGGATCGTCCGTCACATTTGGTAGCGGCGGTGGTATCAGAAGCTGTGATACCCGGGCTACCGTGTGGCGGCCGGCTGAGTTCCTCACAGTCATCTTGTCCCGCAAAAAAACGAGCCACCATACAGCATCATCAACGAAAAAATAAAAAAGTTATAGCTCGCAGAATAAAGCGATGCAAAAAAATAATTTTTTATATAAAATTGGTTTTATTCTATAAAAGCGCCAAAACATAAAAAAAATGATATAAATGAGGTATCGCCATAATCGTACTGACCCGAAGAATAAAACTGCTTTATCAATTTTACCACACGCGGAACGGTATAAACGCCTCCCCCAAAAGAAATTCATGAATTGTTGATTTTTGTTCATTCTAACCTCCCAAAAATTGAAATAAAAAGCGATAAAAAAAAGTCACGTGCTCAAAAATGGTACCAATAAAAATGTCACCTCGTCCCGCAAAAAATAAGACCTCACATGACTCTGTGGGCCAAAATATGCAAAAATTATAGCTCTCAAAATGTGATGATGCAAAAACTATTTTTTGCAATAAAAAGCGTCTTTTAGCGTGACAGCTGCCAATCATAAAAACCCGCTATAAATAGTAAATCAAACCTCCCTTTATCACCCTCTTAGTTAGGGAAAAATAATAAAATTAAAAAAAAGTATTTATTTCCATTTTCCCATTAGGGTTAGGGTTGCGGCTAAAGTTAGGGTTAGGGTTGGCGCTAAAGTTAGGATTAGCGTTAGGGTTGGGATTAGGGTTATGGGTGTGTTAGGGTTAGGTTTGTGGTTAGGGTTGGGACTAGGGTTAGGGGTGTGTTGGGGTTAGGGTTGGAGTTAGAATTGGGGGGTTTACGCTGTTTAGGCACATCAGGGACACTCCAAATGTGACATGGCATCTGATCTCAATTTCAGCCAATTCTGCATTGAAAAAGTCAAACGGTGCTCCTTCACTTCTGAGCTCTGCCATGCGCCCAAACAGTAGTTTACCCCCACATATGGGGTATCATTGTAATCTGGACCCCAAGAGTTATTGTGTAATTTGTCCTATTTCTTTCGTTACCCTTGGGAAAATAAAAAACTGGGGGTAAAAATATCTTTTTTTTTTTAAAAAAATGATTTTTTTGTTTTTGCCACTGTACGTTATAAACTTCTGTGAAGCACTTGGGGCTTTATAGCGCTCACCACACATCTAGATAAGTTCCTTGTGGGGTCTATTTTCCAAAATGGGGTCACTTGTGGGGGTTTCGACTGTTTAGGCGCATCAGGGGCTCTCCAAATGCGACATGACGCCCCCAGACCATTCCATCAAAGTCTGCAATCCAAAACGTCACTACTTCCCTTTCGATCCCCGACGTGCACCCATACAGTAGTTTACTCCCACATATTGGGTATCAGCGTACTCAGGACAAATTGGACAACAACTTTTGGGGTCCAATTTCTCCTGTTACCCTTGTGAAAATAAAATATTGGGGACGAAAAAATCATTTTTGTAAAAAAAAAAAAAAAAAAAGATTTTTATTTTACAGCTGTACGTTATAAACTTCTGTGAAGCACTTCGGGGTTCAAAGTGCTCACCACACATCTAGATAAGTTCCTTGAGGGGTCTAGTTTCCAAAATGGTGTCATTTGTTGGGGGTTTCCACTGTTTAGGCAGATCAGGAGCTCTCCAAACACGACATGGCATCCAGCCAATTCTGTGTTGAAACAGTCGAACGGCGCTCCTTCCCTTCCAAACTCTGCCATGCACCTAAACAGTGGTTAACCCCCACATATGGGGTATCAGCGTACTCAGGACAAATTGCACAATAACTTTTGGAGTCTTGTTACCCTTGGGAAAATAAAAATTGGGGTGAAAAGATCATTTTTGTGGAAAAAATATGATTTTTTAATTTTACGGCTCTACGTTATAAACTTGTGTGAAGCACTTTGGGGTTCAAATTGCTCACCAAAGATCTAGATAAGTTCCTTAGGGGGTCTAGTTTCCCAAATGGGGTCACTTGTGGGGGGTTTCCACTGTTTAGGCACATCAGGGGCTCTCCAAATGCAACATGGCGTCCAATCTCAATTCCAGCCAATTTTGTTTGGAAAAAGTCAAATGATGCTCCTTCCATTCCGAGCTCTGCTGTGCGCCCAAACAGTGGTTCCCCCCCACATATGGGGTATCAGCGTACTCAGGACAAATTGGACATCAACTTTTGTGGTCCAATTTCTCCTGTTACTCTGGGGAAAATAAAAAATTATTGACTAAAAGATAATTTTTGTGGGAAAAAAATAGGATTTTTTATTTTCATGCTCGGCATTATAAACTTCTGTGAAGCACTTGGGGGTTCAAAGTGCTCACCAAAGATCTAGATAAGCTCCTTAGGGGGTCTAGTTTCCAAAATGGGGTCACTTGTGGGGGTTTCCACTGTTTAGGCACATCTGGGGCACTGCAAACGGAACATGACCCCATCAACGTCTGCATTCCAAAACATTACTACTTCCTTTCCAAGCCCTGTCGTGCGCCCAAACAGTTTCCCCCCCACATATGGGGTATCAGCGTACTCAAGACAAATTGGACAACAACTTTTGGGGTCCAATTTCTCCTGTTACCCTTGTGAAAATAAAATATTGGGGACGAAAAAATCATTTTTGTAAAAAAAAAAAAAAAGATTTTTATTTTACAGCTGTACGTTATAAACTTCTGTGAAGCACTTCGGGGTTCAAAGTGCTCACCACACATCTAGATAAGTTCCTTGAGGGGTCTAGTTTCCAAAATGGTGTCATTTGTTGGGGGTTTCCACTGTTTAGGCAGATCAGGAGCTCTCCAAACACGACATGGCATCCAGCCAATTCTGTGTTGAAAAAGTCGAACGGCGCTCCTTCCCTTCCAAACTCTGCCATGCACCTAAACAGTGGTTTACCCCCACATATGGGGTATCAGCGTACTCAGGACAAATTGCACAATAACTTTTGGAGTCTTGTTACCCTTGGGAAAATAAAAATTGGGATGAAAAGATCATTTTTGTGGAAAAAATATGATTTTTTAATTTTACGGCTCTACATTATAAACTTGTGTGAAGCACTTTGGGGTTCAAATTGCTCACCAAAGATCTAGATAAGTTCCTTAGGGGGTCTAGTTTCCCAAATGGGGTCACTTGTGGGGGGTTTCCACTGTTTAGGCACATCAGGGGCTCTCCAAATGCAACATGGCATCCAATCTCAATTCCAGCCAATTTTGTTTGGAAAAAGTCAAATGATGCTCCTTCCATTCCGAGCTCTGCTGTGCGCCCAAACAGTGGTTCCCCCCACATATGGGGTATCAGCGTACTCAGGACAAATTGGACATCAACTTTTGTGGTCCAATTTCTCCTGTTACTCTGAGGAAAATAAAAAAATTATTGACTAAAAGATAATTTTTGTGGGAAAAAAATAGGATTTTTTATTTTCATGCTCGGCATTATAAACTTGTGTGAAGCACTTGGGGGTTCAAAGTGCTCACCAAAGATCTAGATAAGCTCCTTAGGGGGTCTAGTTTCCAAAATGCGGTCACTTGTGGGGGTTTAGGCACATCTGGGGCACTGCAAACGGAACATGACCCCCATCAACGTCTGCATTCTAAAACATTACTACTTCCTTTCCAAGCCTGTCGTGCGCCCAAACAGTTTCCCCCCCCACATATGGGGTATCAGCGTACTCAAGACAAATTGGACAACAACTTTTGGGGTCCAATTTCCTTGGGAAAAATCAAAAATTTGGGACTAAAAAATCATTTTTGTGGAAAATAGTTTTTTTTATTTTTCAGACCCAGGCATTATAAACTTTTGTGAAACACTTGGGGGTTCAATGTGCTCACAACAGATCTAGATAAGTTCCTTAGGGGGTCTAGTTTCCAAAATTGTGTCACTTGTCGGGGGTTTCCACTGTTTAAGCACATCAGGGGTTCTCCAAACACGACATGGCGTCCAATCTTAATTCCAGCCAATTTTAGTTTGAAAAAGTCAAACGGCGCTCCTTCCCTTACGAGCTCTGCCGTGTGCCCAAACAGTGGTTTTCCTCCACATATTGGCTATTGGCGTACTCAGGAGAAATTGCACAACAACTTTATCTGTCCATTTGCTTCTTTTAACCTGGTGAAAATAAAAAAAAAGTTTGTAATAGATCATTTTTGTGGCTAAAAAGTTAAATATTCATTTTTTCCTTCCACATTGCTTCAGCTCCTGTGAAGCACCTGAAGGGTTAATACATGTCTTGAATGTGGTTTTGAGTACCTTGAGGGGTGCAGTTTTTAGAATGGTGTCACTTTTGCGTATTTTCTGCTATATAGACCCCTCAAATTGACTTCAAATATGAGGTGGTCCCTAAAAAAATGGCTTTGTAAATTTTGTTGTAAAAATGAGAAATCGCTGGTCAACTTTTAACCCTTATAATTTCCTAAGAAAAAAAAAATTTGGTTCCAAAATTGTGCTGATGTAAAGTAGACATGTGGGAAATGTTATTTCTTAACTATTTTGTGTGACATATTTCTCTGTTTTAAGGGAATAAAAATTCAAAGTTTGAAAATTGCTAAATTTTCAAAATTTTCGCCATATTTGCGTTTTTTTCAAAATAAACGCAAGTTATATGGAAGAAATTTTACCACTAACGTGAAGTACAATATGTCACAAGGAAACAATCTCAGAATCGCGAAGATCCGTTGAAGCGTTCCAGAGTTATAACCTCATAAAGAGACAGTGGTCAGAATTGTAAAAATTGGCCCGGTCATTAACGTGCAAACCACCCTTGGGGTTGAAGGGGTTAAAATCGCCACCCACAATCATATGGGAGGTGTCCCATCCTGCGATTTGTTTTAGCACATTAGCCCGAAAGAACGGATCCGACGAATTTGGCGCATAAATATTAATTACACTGTAGGTCGTCCCCTCTATAACCAGCTTAACGCAGACAAACCTCCCTGAAGGATCTTCTAACACATCCACTATCTCATGGCCAATATTCCTGTTTATCATAATAGCAACACCCCTCTGTTTTTTAGTAAAAGAAGCTTCTGCACATAACATAAATTTTTTGCTAGAAAACACCGGGTGGTTGCCCTTCACCCAGTGTGTCTCCTGCAAAAGTACAATATGAAAATTTTCTCGATGCAGATAATTTTACATTTTTTTCCTTTTGACCGGGGAATTTAGGCCATTGACATTCCAGGAACACCAAAGGAGAGATGTCATTGCGGACATTTTTTGCCTGTTGATATCTACCATTAACCCACTCCAGTGCGGGAAATAAGATAAGACATAACTGTTACATAATAATAGGATCCCTGCCCATCCCAGCGAGTAGGCATTAGAATCTCTGGATTGTTAATTACCTGAAGTCGAATGTAGAGACCCTCTCCCAAAAATACCTCCCCCTCCCACAAAATTTGTAACTGTGTGCCATATTCAACATTTCCCTTAAACCCGAATCCCAGCGTTAGACGCAGAGGTAAAAAAACAGCAAAAAACAACAACATAACAAACAGATGTCAGTTGACATCACCTTATGTGATTCATGGTATTGTCACTGAGTAAGCCACTCTGGATTTTGCTCATGGTGGCTGGGAAGTATCCCGGACAACCTCCAGAGCCTTCACCGGGTCGTCGAAAGCCCAGTTTTTCCCAGATAGATTGAAGCGCAGTATCGCAGGATATTGTAGGCCGAACCTAATGTTTTTGTCAGCCAGCAACTTACACACCGGGTTGAAGGCCCTGCGTCTGGTCGTCACCATAGCCGAATAGTCCTGAAACATCAGAACTTTGTGCCCTTCGTAGGATAGATACGCTTTCTTCCTATAAGCAGTGAGTAGATAAATTTTGTCTTGAAAGTCAAGGACCTTGAATATCACCGGTCTGGGTCTGTCATTGTCTTTTCCCCTCTGTGGACCTACTCTATGTGCTCTCTCAACCGCCATTGAACCGGATGTTAGTTGAATGTCCAGGGCTCCCGGCAGCCACTCAGATGTTAATTTTAGCAATTCAGAGGGATGTATGGACTCAGGTAGTCCTATCAGTTTCAAGTTATTGTGTCTAGATCGGTTTTTTAAGTTGTCCACTTTGGATTGAAGCTCTGTGACGACTTTCTGTTTTCCCTCTAGACGTTCTGCCATTTCCCTGGTAACATCCTCCAGATCAGAGATACGTTGTTCAGCCTCATCCAGACGGGTGCCCTGACTATTAACTTGTGATATTATAGAGTCTATTGAGGTTTGAAGAGCGGCAAATCTAGTCTTTTTCGGGCATAAGGCGTTCCATGATGGCATCTGCTATCGAATGAGAAGTCTCGCTACTGGTATCAGAGGTAGATTTAGGTGAGGATGAGCCTTGTTGGTTTCGAGAAGAGCGCACGGCCTCCTTTAGTTTGTTTGCCCACAAATTTATCCATACCCAGCGACAATGGTGAGAAGATAGAAGGCGGTGATGTCTCAGTTAAGAAACGTTACATCAGAATCTGCTATGTAGCATGTAACTCCTATATGGAGCGTATAGAATATTAGTCTGTTGCTGTTTACCTTTATTTATAGAGGTTAAGTAACTTGAAAGTCAGAGAAGACAAATATAAACTTCTAAGTTGTAAACAGATTAATGTGTCACTGAGTGAGGACTTCACCAGGTTACACTGCTGCCAAAGGGTTAATAAAGTCAATATCAACTGTCCTCTAGGTCCTGTATTGTGTCTGGTCTCCGAAGAAACCCCCCTTGTGACTTCTTAGGCTGATTTATTTGAGCTCTGTACTGGGGCCTCAGGGGTTAATCCTCTATCAGACAGACCTTGAGTACTCTATTGCTTCTGTCACCTCTGACAGGATTGTCAGCAACTTAAAACAATGCAGCTCACAACCAGCTTGTAGTGCAGGGATGCTGCTCAGGACTGTAAGTGGCAGGGAGATGGCGTCTGTTGTAGTTAACCCTCCCCCTATTGCCACTGCACTCACCACCTCCGGCCCTAGATGCGATAATGGCCAGATCTTCAAGGCTTCACTGTTTGTTTGTTTGTTTCTTTCTTTCTCTTCCGGCAGGTGGTCGCTTGTTATCTCGGGACCTCTTGTCTGTGCAAGTCCCTCTATCTTCACAGCTCATGTGTGGCCTGTACCACGCTGCACGGCGTCTCCTGCGCCTGGAGCCTCCCGAGGAGCCTGGAGAAGCAGACCTGACAGATGAGCCCCCTGTCCAGGTATTCCCCCTGCTGATTAAAGCTGTTTCTCCGCTCACTAACGAGGGATGGCCACAGATGAGAATAGGCCAGCGGGGAGCTCTGCTAAAATGCGGCCATTCCTTGGCTCAGCCTCCCGGAAGTCCGATAACTTGTTTTTTTTTTGTGAATAACCCTTAAATGTAAATAAAAAAAATCCAAGATTTTTTACTTGTCTGACATATCAAACATATATGAGCAAGACCCCTGTGAGAGAACTTGGAATGTTTTTCTTTTCGCAAACATGGAAGATGGCACCTATTCTTGAATCCAACAAACATAGTCCCAATTTCTGTCTGGCCAGCTACAACATTAACAACTCTTAAATCTGGTAGTACAAGATTCAACCAATATCAGGATTTTAAACATGTATGAGGTGATCACAACAAATTTTGGAACTCTTCAGTGTTCTGGAGATGACCTGTGCAGGACATCTCAAGAGAAAATCCTTTGTTTTCAGATGTAACGTGTGTTGTGTTTCATGCCTATATCGGGTATCATTCTTCCATGTCAACAAGTGATTCACAGCAGATTTTTACATTAAACAGGTTCTTGGAGTGCTGAACGCCTCTGGAGAAAAACCTGCACACCAGAAGACTTCATCCACTTTAAATTCATGTTAAGAACTTATAATGCTGCCCTTCACCTCGCCAAACAGACCTACTTCACCACACTGATCTCCTCACTAGCCAACAACCCCAAGAAACTTTTTGACACTTTTCACTCCCTCCTCAGGCCAAAAGCACAAGCCCCTATCACAGACATTTGTGCTGACGACCTGGCCTCCCACTTTATAGAAAAAATAGATACTATCCGTCAGGAAATCTGCTCTCAACCACCAAGTGCTGTGACTCCCATCCCACCCTGCATTTCCCCTGGCTCACTTTCCACATTTGATCCCATCACAGAAGAAGAAGTCTCCAGACTCCTCTCTTCCTCTCGTCCGACTACATGCACTACCGACCCCATCCCCTCACATCTCCTCCAGTCTCTCTCTCCAGTTGTCACAACTCACCTAACTACAATCTTTAATCTCTCACTCTCCTCTGGCATTTTCCCATCCTCCTTCAAACACTCCATCATTACTCCATTACTAAAGAAACACGCTCTTGACCCTTCCTGCACAAACAACTACAGACCGGTCTCCAATCTCCCCTTCATCTCTAAACTTTTGGAGCGCCTAGTCTACTCCCGCCTCACCCGTTACCTCTCCACTTACTCCCTCCTAGACCCTTCACAGTCCGGCTTCCGCCCCCTACATTCGACTGAAACTGCACTCATCAAAGTGACCAATGACCTTCTTACAGCAAAACGTAACGGCGACCACTCTTTGCTCATTCTACTCGACCTTTCTGCAGCTTTCGACACTGTTGACCACTGTCTCCTACTGTCTAGGCTCCAGTCACTAGGTATTAAGGACACTGTTCTCTCCTGGTTCTCCTCCTATCTTTCTGACCGCTCCTTCAGTGTCTCGTTCTCTGGCTCCACGTCATCTCCTCTTCCTCTCACTGTCGGTGTACCCCAGGGCTCAGTCCTTGGCCCCCTTCTCTTCTCTCTCTACACGGCCCCAATTGGACAGACCATCAGCAGATTTGGCTTTCAGTACCATCTTTATGCCGATGACACACAACTATACACGTCATCCCCCGACCTTACCCCCGCTGTTCTACAGAACACCACCGACTGTCTGTCCGCAGTCTCCAACATCATGTCCGCTCTCTATCTGAAACTTAACCTCTCCAAGACTGAACTCCTTCTGCTCCCGCCGTCTACTAACCTCCCTAAATCTGACATTTCCCTCTCTGTGGACGGCACCATAATAACACCCCGGCAGCAGGCTCGCTGTCTGGGTGTTATGTTTGACACCAATCTCTCCTTCACCTCCCATATACAATCTCTTGCCCGCTCTTGCCGTCTACACCTAAAGAACATCTCTAGAATCCGCCCTTTTCTCACCATGGAAACAACAAAAACCCTCACTGTAGCATTGATCCACTCCCGCCTGGACTACTGCAACGCTCTATTACTTGGCCTCCCCATTACTCGACTATCCCCTCTCCAGTCCATCCTTAATGCAGCAGCCAGGGTCATCCATCTGGCTAATCGGTACTCGAACGCGTCCGCTCTTCGCCAGTCCTTACACTGGCTGCCCATTCATTATAGGATCCAATTCAAAGTACTGGTTCTCACCCACAAAGCTCTCCACAGTGCAGCACCCCCCTACATCTCCTCCCTCATTTCTATCTATCGGCCTAACCGACTGCTGCGCTCTGCAAACGACTTTCGACTAACCTCTGCACTAATCCGTACCTCCCACTCCCGACTCCAAGACTTCTCTCCGCGCTGCGCCAATCCACTGGAATGCTCTACCCCAAGAAATTAGGACTATCCACAATTTGCATGGTTTCAGGAGCTCCCTCAAAACACATTTGTTCAGAGCGGCCTATCACATTCACTAACCAAAGTCGTTCTATGTTTAAGTGTGTATGTGTAGCCCATTCACTATCTCCATCCATGCCTCACTCCCTCAAGATGGCTGGACCATCATTGTAAATGCACCATTGTATATACACACACCTGTACTTTGTATCTCCCCCACCTCATTGTAGATTGTAAGCTCTCACGAGCAGGGTCGGCTTATTTTGCTTTAATTATTGTATTGTTAACGTTGTTACCTATGACTTGTGTTTTGAAACTGTTAAAATGTAAAGCGCTGCGGAATATGTTGGCGCTATATAAATAAAGATTATTATTATTATTATTATTTGAAGCTTTCAAAGATTCGAATGGTCTTGCAGTATCTCATGTGCCTTGGGTGCATTGTATTTTATGCTCTTTTCAGTGGTCTCCTCTTTCCTGTGTGGCGTTCTACAAGGGTTACAGTACCCTCTTTGCCATCTCCATGTGACATGAAAGATATGAAACAATTCCATCCAGTGACAGTTTCTCCTGCCGACCCCAGCAATAGAAAATTCTCATTGCCTATCCCCTCTGTCTGCTCTCTGTATCTTTTATCAGCAGTATTCCAGCTGCTTGTCACCCACTCAGCAGTCTGCTCTAAGAAAAGCCATTAAAGAGCTATTTAGAGAAAGCTCGGCACTCCATTAATACAAACCACAGACTCATTACGTTCCATTACCCGCCAGGGTTACCTTTCCAATAGACACATGGGCAAGACATTTCTGAAAACTCATCGACGGGTAACTGTGTCATAAAGATGAGGAAGCAACAATCCGTTATTTTTATATGTTTACTAAAATTTCCTACAATTATCTGACTCTTTTGGCTAATATTGGGAGCAAATATTCCTTAGTGTTTTATCATTGGTTAATGTTATTAAATCTGGAATGAGATACTTTAGGTACATTTGCTTCAAGGGTCCCTCCCACCAAGTACCATTTATAAGACTGATGAATTAGCAATGGTAACCAACATGGGCGTACCCACCGTGGGGCGGGGGGGGCAAGTGCCCCCCCTAGAAGCAGGGGCGCACGGTGCATGATCCGGCCCGTCGGCCCCGCCGACATTGAACTGACAGTTCATTGCCGGCGGGCGGCGGGCCCTTTAATCGCGGGCGCAATGTGCTGAGTTAGGAAGGCCTTGCGGCCTTCCATATGCAGCACAGGCGACGTGATCGTCATCACGCCGCCTGCGCGCCCTGATGACATCACGCCGCCTGTGCCAGGACTCAGGAGAAGACGGAGTCCAGAGCGCGCTTCTTCAGAGCAGCGGGGGAGATAGGTGAGTACTGGCTTTTTTTTTTTTTTTGACGCCGGGCCCGGCCTGTGGGGGATTATACTGGCTATAGGGTGATTATGCTGGCTATAGGGGGATTATGCTGGCTATAGGGGGATTATGCTGGCTATAGGGGGATTATGCTGGCTATAGGGGGAGTATGCTGGCTATAGGGGGATTATGCTGTTTATAGGGGGATTATGCTGGCTATAGGTGATTATGCTGGCTATGGGGGATTCTGCTGGCTATAGGGGGATTCTGCAGGCTATAGGGGATTATGCTGGCTATAGGGGGATTATGCTGGCTATAGGGGGATTATGCTGGCTATAGGGGGATTATGCTGGCTATGGGGGATTATGCTGGCTATAGGGGGATTATGCTGACTATAGGGGGATTATGCTGGCTATAGGGGGATTATGCTGCTATTAGGTGATTATGCTGGCTATTAGGTGATTATGCTGGCTGTGAGACAGTGAAGGGGTGTGTGCTGGACGGCGTGTATATCTCGCCCAGGTTTCTTAGCTGGGGCGCATAAAATAGGTTGTCAGTGCGGTGTTCATTCCATTCCTATCTGGGACAGGTTTGCAGTGCAACCCGGAGTGAACACAGCTGCTTAATTAGGCAGCCATAAGTACCTGCTTGAGAAGTTCAGAGGGGGCTCTCTCTCTCAGTCTGGATCTGACTTCAGACGCCATTGGAGCCTCATGTGAGCTGCACGCTGGTAACTACTGAACATATGTGTTGTTTTGGGCACAGGCTATTAGAGTCTGGACCCGGATAGAAAGGGTAATCTATCTAAGTGTAATTAGTGGCGGGACACGCCTAGGCTTTATGTTTATGATTTTGTTTTAATTTATGTTCTGTTTGCTGTGGACTTTAATAAAACTGGTTGCGGCCAGTTTTTAACAGAACCACTGTCTGTGAATGGTCTCTTTATGCCACTCCGTCTCCCCAAGACGGCGATCCCAGAGCTATATCCCCTGAAAAGCTTACAATTGGTGGAGAATGCAGGCAGCACAGTGGCTGAAGACTTTGAAAAAAAAAAAAAAAAGGTGTCTGCACCGCAAAGCTGAACTTATTGTGGAGAAGACTGTGGAGTGTATATGTCTTGGGTGAAGGCTGTCAGCCAGCCCAAGATGTCCGGCAGTATGGAGGAGCTCATTAAGCAGCTGGCCCAGAACCAGCAGGCCATGCAGCAGCAACATCAGCAGGCCATGCAGCAACAACAGCAGAGCATGCAGCAGCAACAGCAGGCCATGCAGCAGCAACAGCAGGCCATACAGCAACAACACCTAGAGGCCCAGCAGAGCCAGCAGCAACAGCAGGAAACCAACCGGTTGTTACTGGAGCAGCTTGCAGCACTAAAAAAAACTCCTAGCACCTCGTCCCCGAATGAAGACGCCGGGTTACCGGCATTATCCGCTGTAAAAAAGGCGGTAAAACAGACTCTGCAGAAGATGACGCCTCATGACAATGTGGAGGCATATCTGGCTATATTTGAGAGACTGGCAGAGAAGGAGAATCTGCCACAATCTGAATGGGCTATGGTGGTTGCGCCCTATTTGACTGGGGAACCCCAAAAAGCCTATTTTGACCTCAGCGAGCAGGACAGCAAAAACTATACTAAGTTGAAAGCGGAGATTCTTGCCCGCCTGGGTGTGACGAGGGCAGTCCGTGCCAGGAGAGTCCATAACTGGAGATACAGGCGAGACAAGCCTGCTCGCTCACAAATGTATGACTTGATTTCTTTGGTAAAGAAGTGGTTGGAACCTGACGTCAGCACCCCTGCCCAAATGGTTGAAAAGGTGGTGCTGGACCGGTACATCTGGGCCCTTCCCCTGAGGTCCAGCTCTGGGTCGGACAGGGAGACCCCAAAGATGCCGATCAACTGGTCAGCCTAATAGAAAGGTATTTCGCCACCAAAGACTATCTACGTGACCAGCCGTCCGAGCGATCATCAGTTCGGAATACCCGGCCTCCGTCATCTCCCGGTAAGAGGGTTCCAGCTGTGGGGGCAAGGGGGGCTGTTGATAGTCCGGGTCAGCCCCGAGGGGACATGTATGAGCGGAAGGGTGATACTTACCTACCAGGAGAACCCAGACCTAGGAAGGTCTCCCCGTCTGAACACACTGACCTGAGACAGTGTTGGAGATGCCGTGAACAAGGTCATATTTCAGCCAATTGTCCACTAGTGGGGGAACCTATGGACTGTGACGCTGGACAGTCTCTCTCGTTCCTCGCCGAGCCCGTGTGCGTGGCCACCCTAGTCGAGGAGACTGGCCCACAGCTGTGTCAGGTCGTGATAAATGGGTGCCCAGTACAGGCCCTACTCGACTCAGGAAGTCGAGTGACTCTGATACATGCTAGTCTGGCTGATGGGGACTTCGTCACAGATAGGTACCTAAGCGTGGTGTGCATACATGGAGACGTCAAAGTCTACCCAGTAACCTCCTCAGACTTCGTCACAAAACTCGGGGAGATCTCATATGAAGTGGGGGTAGTGAAGAACTTGATGCATCCCGCCATATTGGGTCGTGACTTTCCCCTGTTTTGGGGTCTTTGGAAAAAAAATGTTTCTGCTGGACAGTGTGATGAAGCTCCTACTGAGGGTGCGCAGTCCCGAGGGGCGGAACACAAGGCTAGTGGGCCGTTAAACTTATGTGATAATGATGACCATGATAATGATGATGATCATGATAATAATGATGACCATGATAATGATGCTGATGCTGATAGTAATCACGATAATGATATTGATAATGATGATGACTGTAAAAAAAATGATGAATTTCCATTTCAGGTGATGTTGGGGGAGGGGGAGGATGTTTCTCTAGAACAGAATGTCCCTGACCTACCGGTGTCCCGTGGCAATTTTGGGAGTGAGCAATTGCAAGACCCCACTCTTAAACATGCCAGGGAGAATATAACCGTTCTGAATGAGATCCCACAAGAGCCCGGCTCTGATGAAAAATTTCCCCATTTTGCCATGAACAATGACCTGCTATATAGGGTCACTAAAGTAAAGGGAGAGGCCGTGAGTCAGCTCCTAGTACCTAAGTCATATAGAAGTATGGTGTTAGGTTTGTCCCATAACCACGTGCTGGGTGGGCACCTGGGGATGGACAAAACCCAGGAAAGAATTCTTCAGAGGTTTTACTGGCCCGGGGTTTATCGAGATGTAGAGGATTATTGTAAAACCTGCCCCTCGTGTCAGATAAATGCTCCGGTGTCTCACTTCCGGAGTCCATTAATCCCGCTGCCGGTTATAGAAATACCCTTTGAAAGGGTAGCAATGGACTTGGTAGGTCCTATTGTAAAATCAGCCAGGGGACACCAATACATCTTAGTTGTCCTTGATTATGCAACCCGGTACCCCGAGGCGGTCCCTTTAAGAAATATGGCATCTAAAAATATTGCACGGGAACTTTTTCATATGTTTTCCAGGACAGGAATTCCTAAAGAGATCCTCACAGACCAAGGCACACCTTTTATGTCCAAAGTGATGAAGGAACTGTGTAAGTTGCTTAAAATCTCGCACATTCGGACAACTGTGTATCACCCCAGACGGATGGGTTGGTTGAACGTTTTAATAAAACATTAAAACATATGTTAAAGAAAGCAGTAGAGAAAGATGGGAGGGACTGGGACTACCTGTTACCCTACTTATTGTTTTCGGTCAGAGAGGTTCCCCAGGCCTCTACGGGATTTTCTCCCTTTGAGTTGGTGTATGGTCGGCATCCGCGGGGCTTGCTGGACATAGCCAAGGAGGTTTGGGAAACCGAGACAACTCCATACAAGAGTGTTATAGAGCATATTGCCCAGATGCAAGAGAGGATGGCTAAAATTATGCCATTAGTGAAGAATCATCTGCAGAGAGCCCAAGAAGCTCAAAGCAGAGTCTATAATCGGTCAGCAAAAATTAGGTCTTTCAACCCCGGGGATCGAGTCCTAATTCTAATTCCCACAGTGGAAAGTAAGTTTTTGGCCAAGTGGCATGGTCCATACGAGGTCGTACAAAAAGTGAGCGAGGTTACTTACAAAGTACACCAACCCGGGAGACGGAAGCCCTACCAGATATATCATATCAATCTGATCAAGCCCTGGAGGGACAGAGAGGCATTGTTGGCCTCGGGTGAAGTAGAGAAAGGGGTAAAACCATCTCTACCTCCTGTGACCATTGGTGAGACATTGTCCGTGCACCAAAAACAGGAAGTACGGGAGTTTCTGCAGAAAAATCGGCAGAGGTTTTCTGACTTGCCCGGCCGGACTTCTCTCGTAAAACACCATGTCGAGACTGAGCCCGGTACTAAGGTCAAAATAAAACCGTACAGAATTCCAGAAGCCCGCAGAAAGATAGTCTCTACTGAAATCAAACGCATGCTAGACCTCGGGGTCATTGAGGAGGCCCAAAGCGAGTGGTGTAGCCCGATTGTTCTGATCCCAAAACCTAATGGAACCTGGAGGTTCTGTAATGATTTCAGAAAGTTGAACGAAGTGTCAAAGTTTGACGCATACCCGATGCCACGGGTAGATGAGCTAATCGAGAGGTTAGGGGGTGCCCGTTATATTACAACCCTCGATCTGACAAAAGGGTACTGGCAGATACCCCTATCTGAGGAGGCAAAAGAAAAAACGGCCTTTGCAACCCCGGAAGGTTTGTTTCAGTATCTGGTGATGCCATTCGGGTTGCATGGAGCCCCAGCTACCTTTCAGAGGCTTATGGACCAGATCCTACGCCCGCATCAAGCCTATGCAGCTGCCTACCTGGATGATGTGGTAATTTTCAGTTCTGATTGGGAGAGCCACCTCGCTAAGGTACAAGCCGTCTTAGACTCGATAGGCGGAGCTGGGCTGAACATAAACCCAGAGAAATGTGCAATTGGCCTAGAAGAGGCCAAGTACTTGGGCTATGTGATTGGCAGAGGGCTGATCAAGCCACAAATCGATAAAGTAGAGGCAATTCGAAACTGGCCTGTACCCCTCACAAAACGACAGGTCAAAGCATTTTTGGGCATCACTGGGTACTATCGCAGATTCGTACCAAATTATGCCTCCATTGCTGCCCCATTGACTGACCTGACAAAAGGGGGGAAGTCCAAAATGATAAATTGGAATCCGGAGGCAGAAAAAGCATTTCTGTCGTTGAAAATGGCTTTGTGTCAAAGACCAGTTCTGGTCACCCCTAATTTCAGGGAAGAGTTTCTTGTTCAAACTGATGCCTCTAATGTGGGGTTAGGGGCAGTGTTATCACAGGTCGTGAAGGGTGAAGAACACCCAGTCCTGTATCTAAGTCGAAAAATGACACCGGCTGAACAAAATTATGCCATTGTGGAGCGAGAGTGCCTCGCAATCAAATGGGCGCTGGACTCCCTACGGTATTACCTCTTGGGTAGGAGATTTAAATTGCAATCAGACCATGCTCCTCTGACATGGATGAAGCAGAACAAGGAAAGGAATGCCAGGGTGACAAGGTGGTTCCTTTCACTTCAAGAGTTCAATTTCTCGGTTGAGCATAGACCTGGGAAATTACAGGGTAATGCTGATGCCTTGTCCAGAGTTCACTGTCTCTTCGGAATTTCTGACCAGTCCTCCGGTCTGGAGAAGAGGGGGGGGATATGTGAGACAGTGAAGGGGTGTGTGCTGGACGGCGTGTATATCTCGCCCAGGTTTCTTAGCTGGGGCGCATAAAATAGGTTGTCAGTGCGGTGTTCATTCCATTCCTATCTGGGACAGGTTTGCAGTGCAACCCGGAGTGAACACAGCTGCTTAATTAGGCAGCCATAAGTACCTGCTTGAGAAGTTCAGAGGGGGCTCTCTCTCTCAGTCTGGATCTGACTTCAGACGCCATTGGAGCCTCATGTGAGCTGCACGCTGGTAACTACTGAACATATGTGTTGTTTTGGGCACAGGCTATTAGAGTCTGGACCCGGATAGAAAGGGTAATCTATCTAAGTGTAATTAGTGGCGGGACACGCCTAGGCTTTATGTTTATGATTTTGTTTTAATTTATGTTCTGTTTGCTGTGGACTTTAATAAAACTGGTTGCGGCCAGTTTTTAACAGAACCACTGTCTGTGAATGGTCTCTTTATGCCACTCCGTCTCCCCAAGACGGCGATCCCAGAGCTATATCCCTGAAAAGCTTACATGGCTATTGGGGGATTATGCTGGCTATAGGGGGATTATGCTGTCTATTAGGTGATTATGCTGGCTATTGGGTGATTATGCTGGCTATTGGGGGATTATGCTGGCTATAGGGGGATTATGCTGGCTATAGGGTGATTATGCTGGCTATAGGTGATTATGCTGGCTATAGGTGATTATGCTGGCTATAGGGGGATTATGCTGGCTATTGGGGGATTATGCTGGCTATTGGGGGATTATGCTGGCTATTGGGGGATTATGCTGGCTATAGGGGGATAATGCTGGCTATTGGGGGATTATGCTGGCTATTGGGGACTATGCTGCTTATGCGGGATTATGCTGCCTACTGGGGACTACTATGCTGCTTATGGGGGATTATGCTGCCTATTGAGGACATATGCTGCGTATTAGGGACCTATGCTGCCTATTGGGGACCTATGCTGCCTATCGGGACATTTACCTGCCTATTGGGGACCTATGCTGTCTATTGGGGACCTATGCTGCCTATTGGGGACCTATGCTGCCTATTGAGGACATATGCTGCCTATTGGGGATCAATGCTGCCTATTGGGGACATTTACCTGCCTATTAGGGACTTTGGCACCACACCAGTCTGAGCCTGAGCTAAAAGCGGAGTTGCGCCACTATGTGCATTGATGAGGATGAAATGATATGGATTGGCAAGGCTGCAGTGATGGGCAGTGCAGGCTGTATGTCTCTTTGTGGGCAGTTTTATTGCTGGTATATTGATTTTGTAGCGCTGTATATATATTGGTATTTTACTAATAGCAATTTGGAATCCCTAGGAAATAATGATATCAAGAAAGAGAAAAATTGCTTCACTTGTGACAAATATGGAACCGAACATTGACCATCTCATTAGCCAAAAGCAGGCCCATAGTTCCCACTGAAATACCAGTAAGTTTGTTGATTTTTAACTTTACTTATTCTTTATTTTAAGTATTGTATTTGTTCCTGTTTATTTTTATTTTTTTTACTTCAAAATAAGAGTGTAGTATATGGTGTATACAGGGTCATACACATCGTGTGCAGTATATAGAGTGTAGTATATGGTGTATACAGGTCATACACATCGTGTGCGGTATATAGAGTGTAGTATATGGTGTATACAGGTCATACACATCGTGTGCATTATATAGAGTGTAGTATATGGTGTATACAGGTCATACACATCGTGTGCGGTATATAGAGTGTAGTATATGGTGTATACAGGTCATACACATCGTGTGCGGTATATAGAGTGTATATACACTTCTGTATTATACTTTTCATATACAGGTTATAATGCCTCTTATTCTTTGTATAGAGGTGAGTGTGCCATGTATAATATATGGTATATACAGCGTAGTGTCACATACACTGCTGTATTATACAATATATAACAGTTCTAACGCTCCATACCTAATATGCAGGATAATGTACAGTGTATATGATGTAACCTGTATAAGATGTGACATTGGCTTGCCCCCCCTAGTTTTGATCCTGGGTACGCCCATGGTAACCAAATCATTCATCCTCTGAATTGATAGTCTCTGCATGTATGCACTCCATTCATTGTCAGCAAGCAGCTGAATGACACAAGCCCCTTCTGTCTTGCATGTGGAAATATATAGCAATAGTATGCACTCCATACTTCTGATTGCTGCCAACTACTGCTGTACCATCTTGCAACATAATTTAATGTGCCTGGTAAAACTTTAGTATAATTCATTTTTTGCACTGTGCTAAATACTTACTGCTGTGTATTCCTGTGACTGGGGCCTCTGTAGATGCTATCAGGTGGAAAGTGCTATAACATATAGATGTTGCCAGGTCTAGTGCCTTTGATGATCTAACCACCCCTGGTGTGCTGGCCCCAGCTGGCAAATTATCCCAAAGCAGCTCCCACAATCCCACTTTCCTGACCCTGTAGTGTGGACTATATATTTAGGAGTAGTCTAAGGGGCGCATGCATTGTGGGGGCGCATGCATCCCAGAAGTTAAGCATCACAGAAGAAAAGCATCTTGAAAACGGCAGTTATTCATGGCAGTTAATCAAGGCTGGAATCAGGTACCCCACACTTTGCCTTATTTTTCATTATGTACTTTATCTATTTCCTCCTGTGTTCCCTTGCCACCCACATTCACCGCCCCATCCCCCCTCCATCACGACTCATACACATCAGCCCCTCCATACTTCCCTCTCCCATGTACAGCTCCCATGCACTCCTGACCTTCCTGAAAAACCTCAGCCCATCTTGCCCAAACACATCACAGAAAAAACCTACTTACAATTCCAACAACTACCTGCTCTTTATCTTCCTACTCCTACTGATTTCAGGGGACATCTCCCCCAACCCTGGTCCACCATCCCCCAACCTCAATCCCTACCCTACCTCATACCAAAACCATAATAATCTTATTAATATTACTTGCACTCCCTCATCTCCTTCTTTCAATTGTGCCCTCTGGAATCCACGGTCTGCATGCAACAAGCTATCCTTCCTGCACAACTACTTTCTGAACAACTCTCTTAATCTGTTGGCCCTCACTGAAACCTGGATTCAGGATTCTGACACTGTCTCCCCTGCTGCCATTTCCTATGGTGGTTTACAGTTCTCCCATTCCCCGAGACCCACAAACAGACATGGTGGTGGAGTTGGCATACTCCTTTCCCCACAATGCACTTTCCAGGTCATCCCCCCAATTCCATCACTCTCATTCCCTTCTTTTGAGGTCCACACCATCAGGCTCTTCCATCCCCTCTCCCTCAGAGTAGCGGTCATATATCGGCCCCCAGGCTCACCCACCCAGTTCCTCGACCACTTCTCAGCCTGGCTGCCGCACTTCATGTCCTCAGAACTACCAACCCTTATCCTTGGAGACTTCAACATCCCCATTAACAGCCCTACTTCCACATCTGCATCTCAGCTTCTATCACTAACCACTTCTCTAGGCCTCTCACAGCTTTCAACCTCTGAGACACACAAGGATGGCAACACCCTTGACCTGGTCTTTGTCCGCCTCTGTTCAATCTCCCACCTAAATAACTCACCGCTTCCACTCTCTGACCACAACATTCTCTCCTTCACGCTCACAAATCCTCCACCACCCCAGCGCACTCCTACCTACCACACATTCAGAAATCTACAAGCCATTAACCCTCAGACACTTTCAGACTCCCTACACTCATTGTTGTCCCCAATCTCCTCTTTTTCCTGTCCTGATCTGGCTGTTCATCACTACAATGACATTCTTAGAAGCACCCTTGACCAAGTAGCACCGCTCACCCTCAGAACCTCCAAACACACAGTAAAACAGCCCTGGCTCACATTGCAAACTCGACTTCTTCAGCGATGCTCTAGGAGTGCTGAACGCCTCTGGAGAAAAACACGCACACCAGAAGACTTCATCCACTTTAAATTCATGTTAAGAACTTATAATGCTGCCCTTCACCTCGCCAAACAGACCTACTTCACCACACTGATCTCCTCACTAGCCAACAACCCCAAGAAACTTTTTGACACATTTCACTCCCTCCTCAGGCCAAAAGCACAAGCCCCTATCACAGACATTTGTGCTGACGACCTGGCCTCCCACTTTATAGAAAAAATAGATACTATCCGTCAGGAAATCTGCTCTCAACCACCAAGTGCTGTGACTCCCATCCCTCCCTGCATTTCCCCTGGCTCACTTTCCACATTTGATCCCATCACAGAAGAAGAAGTCTCCAGACTCCTCTCTTCCTCTCGTCCGACTCCATGCACTACCGACCCCATTCCCTCACATCTCCTCCAGTCTCTCTCTCCAGTTGTCACAACTCACCTAACTACAATCTTTAATCTCTCACTCTCCTCTGGCATTTTCCCATCCTCCTTCAAACACTCCATCATTACTCCATTACTAAAGAAACCCGCTCTCGACCCTTCCTGCACAAACAACTACAGACCGGTCTCCAATCTCCCCTTCATCTCTAAACTCTTGAAGCGCCTAGTCTACTCCCGCCTCACCCGTTACCTCTCCACTTACTCCCTCCTAGACCCTTCACAGTCCGGCTTCCGCCCCCTACATTCGACTGAAACTGCACTCATCAAAGTGACCAATGACCTTCTTACAGCAAAACGTAACGGCGACCACTCTCTGCTCATTCTACTCGACCTTTCTGCAGCTTTCGACACTGTTGACCACTGTCTCCTACTGTCTAGGCTCCAGTCACTAGGTATTAAGGACACTGTTCTCTCCTGGTTCTCCTCCTATCTTTCTGACCGCTCCTTCAGTGTTTTGTTCTCTGGCTCCACGTCATTTCCTCTTCCTCTCACTGTCGGTGTACCCCAGGGCTCAGTCCTTGGCCCCCTTCTCTTCTCTCTCTACACGGCCCCAATTGGACAGACCATCAGCAGATTTGGCTTTCAGTACCATCTCTATGCCGATGACACACAACTATACACGTCATCCCCCGACCTTACCCCCGCTGTTCTACAGAACACCACCGACTGTCTGTCCGCAGTCTCCAACATCATGTCCGCTCTCTATCTGAAACTTAACCTCTCCAAGACTGAACTCCTTCTGCTCCCGCCGTCTACTAACCTCCCTAAATCTGACATTTCCCTCTCTGTGGGCGGCACCATAATAACACCCAGGCTCGCTGTCTGGGTGTTATGTTTGACACCAATCTCTCCTTCACCTCCCATATACAATCTCTTGCCCGCTCTTGCCGTCTACACCTAAAGAACATCTCTAGAATCCGCCCTTTTCTCACCATGGAAACAACAAAAACCCTCACTGTAGCATTGATCCACTCCCGACTGGACTACTGCAACGCTCTATTACTTGGCCTCCCCATTACTCGACTATCCCCTCTCCAGTCCATCCTTAATGCAGCAGCCAGGGTCATCCATCTGGCTAATCGGTACTCGGACGCGTCCGCTCTTCGCCAGTCCTTACACTGGCTGCCCATTCATTATAGGATCCAATTCAAAGTACTGGTTCTCACCCACAAAGCTCTCCACAGTGCAGCACCCCCCTACATCTCCTCCCTCATTTCTATCTATCGGCCTAACCGACTGCTGCGCTCTGCAAATGACTTTCGACTAACCTCTGCACTAATCCGTACCTCCCACTCCCGACTCCAAGACTTCTCACGCGCTGCGCCAATCCTCTGGAATGCTCTACCCCAAGAAATTAGGACTATCCACAATTTGCATGGTTTCAGGCGCTCCCTCAAAACACATTTGTTCAGAGTGGCCTATCACATTCACTAACCAAAGTCGTTCTATGTTTAAGTGTGTATGTGTAGCCCATTCACTATCTCCATCCATGCCTCACTCCCTCAAGATGGCTGGACCATCATTGTAAATGCACCATTATATATACACACCTGTACTTTGTATCTCCCCCACCTCATTGTAGATTGTAAGCTCTCACGAGCAGGGTCGGCTTATTTTGCTTTAATTATTGTATTGTTAACGTTGTTACCTATGACTTGTGTTTTGAAATTGTTAAACTGTAAAGCGCTGCGGAATATGTTGGCGCTATATAAATAAAGATTATTATTATTATTATTAATTATGGATAAAAGATAAAAATGGAGTGCAGCTCAACAGGACTGGATTTTCCTTTTCTTTTTATTTTTCAAAAGAAAATATAGTGCATACAAAAGAAAAATTTACATGGTTGAAATGACCCAGTCTAAAGAATGAAATTTCCAACTCCAAAAAGCTTGTCGGCAGAGGGAAGCATGAAGTGCTCCAAAATTTCCTGGTAGATGGCTGAGCTGACTTTAGTCTTGATAAAACACAGTGGATCTACACCAGCAGATGACATGGCTCCCCAAACCATCACTGATTGTGGAAACTTCACACTAAACTTCAAGCAGCTTGGATTATCTGTCTCTCCACTCTTCCTCCAGACTCTGGGACCTTGATTTCCAAGGTCTAGTGTGAAGTTTCCACAATCAGTGATGGTTTGGGGAGCCATGTCATCTGCTGGTGTAGATCTACTGTGTTTTATCAAGATCAAAGTCAGCGCAGCCGTCTACAAGGAAATTTTAGAGCACTTCATGCTTCCCTCTGCCGACAAGCTTATTGGAGATGGAGATTTTATTCTCCAGCAGTTCTTGGCACCTGTCCACACTGCCAAAAGTACCAATACCTGGTTTAAAAACAACAGTATCACTGTGCTTGATAGGCCAGCAAACTTGTCTGACCTTGTCAAGAAGAAGATAAGAGACACCAGACCCAACAATTCAGACTAGCTGAAGGCTGTTATCAAAGCAACCTGGGCTTCCATAACACCTCAGCAGTGCCACAGGCTGATCTCCTCCATGCCACAACTCATTGATGCAGTAATTGATGCCAAAGGAGCCCCGACCAAGTATTGAGTGCATTTACTGAACATACATTTCCGTAAGCTAACATTTTGGATTTTAAAATCATTTCTCAAGCTGATCTCATAAAGTATTCTAATTTACTGAGATAATGAATTTTGGGTTTTCATTGGCTGTAAGCCATAATCATCAATATTTACCAAAATACTTGAAATAGATCACTCTGTTTGTAATGACTCTAAATAATATGAGTATCACTTTTTGTACTGAAGAACTGAAATAAATTAACTTTTTGATGATATTCTAATTTTGTGAAAAGCACATGTACATCTCCTCTATCATCTCTGTCTAATGACTTAAGACTAACATCTTCAACAATCCGAACCTCCCAATCCTGTCTCCAAAAATGTCTCAAGTGCTACACCAATTCTCTGGAATGCACAACCCCAGACAATTCAATTAATTCCCAGTATCCTCCATGTTAAGTGTCCCCTTAAAACACATTTCTTTAAAGAAGCACTACCATCAAAGTTTTTTTCAGTTAAAATATTGCAGTCATCATATAGCACTGTGTACTTACAATTGCTTATTATGCCTTTCTACCCCGTTAGTTCTTCTGCTTTCCATTAGTTCTATGATATCACATGATTAATAACAGACTAGCTGAATCCATCTGTAGGTCAATTTTACATGCACAAGTTATGGGTCACTGCAAAGGTCTATGGTAGGGGGAGAGCAGAGCAACCCTGTCAGGAATTGAAGAGTGGGATGATAAATGCAGGGAATGGAGACTTCCTGTTTCTACACAAAGCAGATAAAAGAGAATAATTAACTGAGAAGAAAGGCAAAGTGAGCCATTGTAAGTACACAGTGCCATATATTATGATGACTGCAATATATTAAGAGGATAAAAACTTTGATGTGAGTGCTTCTTTAAACTGACCTATCACCTCACCTTACTTATCTATCTATTCCCTTTTTTCCCTTCCAAAATTTTCCTCTGAATCTGATCTCTCGTAGCATCTGTTCACACACACTCCATGCACTTAATAGCCCTCTGTGTCTGTAATTGTACATGTGGCGCCCCTGAGGGTTCAGTCGCCACAGAGGTATTGCACCTCATCCAGAGGTGTGATACCCCACTCTCAGGTAAGGAGGGAGCACCATCCAGGACTCTAACACCTGCACCCAACACAGACTAAAGCAGCCGGGCACCCTGGACGTACCCTAAGGGAGGATGGTGTCATCCCAGGCTGGGTAGGAATGAGTGTATGGGCGGTGGGTGGAGAAAGTAAGAAGGAGGGGCAGTGAAGCTTAGAAATCGGGAAAGTGAGTCTGGTCAGACAGTCTTCGAGGGGACCTGGAGCTGTTAACAGCTCGGCCCCAGACAGAGAACGTTAGATAGAAAAGAACAGAGAGAAGCTTCTGGAAGGACAGAAGAGGTCCTAGGGGCACGGATAGTGAGTGATCCATCCATGGGGCCCGATCCAATTGTGGAGGAACCAGGTCGCAGAAGGGACACCGGCCCCTAGGCTAGTGGAGAACTTTATGACTCAGCTAGGAAGCCGGAGGCAGTGGCATCTCTAGGTGCCTCAGCCACTGAACCACAATTATCTTCTCCGAACAGGTAGCCATAAGGGAGCAAGGAAACACAGAGAGGACGTTATCCGACAAGGTCCGCGGCTACTGTCTTGGGACACTGATTGCGAGGTGTTGGACAGGAAGGAAAGGTGGAAGGTCAGCACAGTGAGATGACAGAGAAAGGAACATATTGAAAGGAGTCCTGGAAAGGTATCTCCTGAATCGCCTGGGAGTTTGCTGAACCCCTGGAGGACACTGCACCAAGTGGGCATCTGTGCTGCAGCCAGAACTGTGAGTAAAGCATTGGAAACTGCACTCAGCTGTGTCCTCTATTCATTCCTGCGACACCGATTCAACACTGATACATCTACCAACACCATCATCCTCTACAACATCACTCTGCCCTGGGACAGCACGCTCTGCCTGTGGAGAGCTATTCCAACTTTGCTGCATCACACCACCAGTCCCAGAGGTTCTGCACTGCAGTGCTGGTCACCTCTGACCAGAAACCACATGTGGAGTCACGAACACTTCAATACAAACTCTTTATCATCCCCTGTAAATAATCCCCTTTTATTGCATGCCCAGGGCCACAGACCGGGTCACTGCTGCCGTAACACATCCCTTTAAGACACCGGCCCGGTACCGAGTACCCCACTACCCTGGCGGGCTATCCATACACATACGGGCTGGTGACCGGTTCATGCAACGTATTGTAAATACCCTATTATATTGATAGCTGGACCATGCAATACAAACACTTTTTACCATTTACCTTTTGTGTCCCCCATTTCCTCATGGATTGTAAGCTTGTGAACAGGACCCTCAGTCCTCCTAGTAGTTAAATTATGTGTTACCAGATGGTTTCAACTGAATCTGTACATATTCAGTTAAAATGTATTGCGATGCAGAAAGTATGCACTGCAATAGTTAACATGGCCGCCGACCTATCAGAGGTCGGCGGCTGACATCAGTTCCCCGTCGCAGGCAGTACATGACAGTGACCTCGACAGGCACACTGACATCAGCCATCGGCCTCTATACAGGTAATCGATTTGACAGAACCGCTGTTTTTTTGTTATGTCATCTACCTAATAAATAGAATAACAAGAAGTGAAAAAATTTATGTGTATCCCAAAATGTTACCAAGAAAAACTTCAGCTAGCCCACTTCCAAAAAAACAACTATATCAACCCAAAAATAAAGAACTCAATTTTTTTTTTTGCTAAATTGTTTTTTTTTTTAAAGAGATCCTGTCACCCGGTTTGTCCCATATGCGAAAAGACCACCACCTTTCAGTTCTCACAAACAGCATTCTAATTTGCTGTATATAGGCCCCTGATAGGGCCTGCAACAAAAGAAAAACACCTTTTTATTATACTCATCTGTGGAGCAGTCGGGTCGGATGGGCTTTGCTTTCTTCCTCCGATGCCTCCCTTCTTTTTTCAATGCTGTCCTCCTTCTGTGCTTTGTGTGGATGACGCGTCCGACGTCATCCACACAGTCTCCCTGGCATCGTGCTGTGCAAAGGCACCGGGGCTCTCAGACCTTTCCTGGCACATGCATACTGCAATACTTTGCTCTGCCCTGGTCAGAGCAGAGAATTACGCATGCCAGGAGGGCAATGCCAGGAACCTGTGCGGATGACGTAGGATGCGTCATCCACATGAAATACAGAAGAAGGACGGCATTGAAAGAAGAAGAGAGGAGGCTCTGGAACAAGACAGTGACGCCCATCGAACCCGACCGCCCCGCTGGTGAGTATAATGAAAGGTGTATTTCTTTGGTTGCAGGCCGGATCTGGGGCATATACACAGCATATTAGTATGCTGTATATGAAGGATGAAAGGTGGTGGCGTTACCTCATTTGGGACAAACCTGGTGACAGGTTCCTTTTAGGGTATGGTTCCACGGTCCGGGTTCTCTGCGGAAATCCTGCTCCGCCCAAAGCCCCACCCCCTTCTGAGCGCGCGGTGAATCCGGATGTGCTTATTGAACACATCCAGAATTACTGCAGCGCTACATAGGACTGTGCTATTTACCTTGCGGAGACGGAGCATCGCCGCAAGGTAAATAGACATCCTGCGATCTGAAAAGACGCACTGCATGTCCGTTTACGCAGGTCTGCCGCCTGCTTGTTTTAACGCATAGTGGAGACGGGATTTCATGAAATCCCCTCCACTATGCTGTAACATCTGGACGCTGCGTGTTTGACGCTGCGCCAGTACACAGCGTCAAACACGCAGCATTTCCTGACCGTGGAAACATACCCTAAAGTGGTAAAGTAAAAGAACTCATAGAACAAAGTTGTCTGTTTTTTTCTACTGAAAAGTGAATGTTGTAAAAACAAACCACACAAATAAAAGTTTTGCTGTTTTTTTCACTATCGACCCACTTCGAATTTTTTGGCCTCCTGAATGACAAACAAAATCTCATCCCACAGAAAACAAGTTGATGGAAGAATAACAATATTATAGCTCTTGGAAGAAGGGGAGGAAAGACAAGGGTGAAAAAAGTCTGTATCTCCAAGGGGTTAATGATGAGCTGCAATGCCGCACACAACCTATAAACAGCTGTGGCGCTGTTTATGAAAGAAAATAACAATGTTTTTCTAGTTTTGTTCAACTAATTCATCAGTGTCCAAGAGAGAGTAAGAAAACAGGGCTTAGTTCATTTCTGGTACTTTGTGTTATGCCCAATGAAGGAACTGGGGCTCACTGTCTGAATGAGGGGTTCTTTCTTAGGTGTTCTATAATTTCTTGATGATACACCACTTGCTTGAAAACTGGTTTAAAAACACGAATAAATGAATGAATTTCCCTTAACAGTGAATTTATTGAATATACATCTAAAATGGTATTTTATTAATATTGTTAATATCTAATAAATTCTAAAAGAAAAGCTATCTATAGGGAATCTGTCACCAGGTTGTTGCTACCTCATCTGAGAGCAGCAAGATGTAGGGGCAGAGACCCTGAATCCAGCTATGTATCATTTACTGGGCTGCTTGTAATTTGTTTTCTCTGCTGCAGATCCACCAGTTTTCTGAATGCTGAGCTCTGTATAACCTCTATTTGGCGGTCTCCTATGTACACTGTGCATAGGCAGAAAGCTGCCAATCAGTGGTGTGGTGGGGTTATACAGAGCTCATGAATATGGAGGACCACAATGTCAGCAGGTTCACTAGTCCTATAGTGATAATATTCTGTTGATAAAACAGTTATTTTATCAAAACTAGAGCAGCCAAGTGACATATCTCAGAAATCATGGTCTCTGTCTCTACATTATGCTGCTCTCAGATCAGGTGGCAAAAACCTGTTGACAGTTTCCCTTTAAGGTTTATTTTTCCTGTACAATTTTAGATTGTCTAATAATGATATTGTGCTGTCAGTAGGTGAGTTAGTGCATTATACTGCCGCAATGTTGTAAAGTCATGAAAAACTGTAACGCAAATTACGCTAGCAAAAAATTTAACACAGTCATATCATTAGCTCCCCTGGGCAGCTTAGGGATTAATGGAGAATTGAAAAACCGAAAATATAATCTTTTTAGAAGTAATTCTGCGTCCTTTTTTTTCACATGAGGGTCATAAGGCCCCGCTTACCCACCTGATAGCTGGATGCCCCCTGTAGATCAACATATTAATCTGTAAATTGTTGTAGGTAATGAATATGGATGGGCTGCATGCAAATATAGAGAGAGCCATAACCAGCACTTTCTAGACTTTGTGCTGTATTTATGGGCAATGGTGTACAGAACAATAAACGCTGAAAATCTTACACTGAAAATTAGGAAATTGAAGCATTGGCAGTGAGAAAAAAATACCCTTCAGTTTTTTACATTGCTCTTCATTGACCTATAATAAAGATTAGTGCAATTTACAATGTGAATCCAGCTTCCCAATAATGTTTCTGATACCTGAGTCAGTAGCTTTTAATATTGGGAAAATATACTTCTAATGGCATCCTCGGCATATGAAAGTACACCTGACAAGTGCGGGGTAAGGGGCAGAAATTTAGATTTTTTTCTCTCTTTTTTGGCGTTTAAATAATTTTATATTTTGATAGATTGAACTTTTATGGAAACGACGATGCCAAATATGTTTATTTATTTTTTCATTTATTTTTTTAATTGGGAAAAAAGGTGATTTAAACTTTTTTTTACATTTTTATTAATTTTTACATTATATTTTTGTCTCGTTAGGCAACTGAAATTTGCAATAATTTGATCACTTGTATTATATACTGCAATACTAAGGAAAAGCAAAAAAAACTGAAGTAGACTTGAATGACATGCAAGATTTAGGAGCATGTTCACACTGCCCATAAAAGCAAACAAAACCAAAGGAAAAAGCAATGTGTGCATATACCCTAATGAAAATAAATAAGTAAACAAAGCAAGTGCATTAAATAATTAACATAGGTTACTTAGTAAACACTGTTTTGATCAAAAAAGTATAAAGCTGTCCCACCACGGCAAGGTGTACCCATTTGGGACAGTAACTACACGATAAAACCTACCTGGTGTGAATAGTGACAGAGAGTCTGGGTCCCAAATGGACACCCAGCTTCAGAGGGACTATATATGAACTACACAGCTCAGTAGAAAGGAGGCCACACCCTATTTGTACTGAACACAAAATACTAAAGAAAAGCAAGGGCTACACCTTTTCATTAGGGTTTATGCACACATTGCTTTTTCGTTTGGTTTTGTTTGCTTTTATGGCAAATCTTGCATGTCATTCAAGTCTACTTCAGTTCAGTTTTTTTTGCTTTTCTTTAGTGTTTTGTGTTCAGTACAAATAGGGTTGTGGCCTCCTTTCTACTGAGCTGTGTAGTTCATATATAGTCCCTCTGAAGCTGGGTGTCCATTTGGGACCCAGACTCTGCCACTATTCACACCAGGTAGGTTTTATCGTTAGAGAGTGTAGTTACTGTCCCAAATGGGTACACCTTGCTGTGGTGGGACAGCTTTATACCTTTTTGATCAAAACAGTGTTTACTAAGTACCCTATGTTAATTGGTTAATGCACTTCCTTTTTTACTTATTTATTTTCATTAGGGTATTTACACACATTGCTTTTTCCTTTAATACTAAGGAAAAGTAGAATATTGTGAAATTATCTTTTATGTATAAAAACCCAGCCACTGACTAAGAGGGCAGTGATGGGTGTGTTCACTCAGCTGCCATTGCAACCCATCTGCACATGGCGATCGCATCAACTATTGAGAGGCTATAACTTATTGATGGATGGTGGTCGGACCACAGGAGCCTACATCGATCAGCAGAAGGTGTACTTTTTGTCCTGACAAGGCATGTCCTGACCACTGCTCCATTCATTCCCTATGGAACTGCCCAGCTCTGCTCTTGGCTTTTTTTTGGCAGCCCCATGAATAGAACAGAGGTTAGGCATGAGCACTGCTGCTTCATTATAATGGGGGTGAAAGTACCACATTCTGTTACAGGGGTTGGACCATCACCGAAATATACCTTATCACCTATCCTCGGGATAAGTGATGACTTATCTTCATTAGGCAACCACTTAACAGTTTTAAGAGATCTATGCTCAAATGGCGGCTGCAGACACTACACATTTGTATTTTACTGGTAAAAAAAAACTTGCTCAGTTTTTATCAGACTGTGAGTGGTTCCATACACATAAATAGTTATTATTTAATCATTTTTGTATTTTGGATTTGCCAACTTATCCAGTTTTTTGAAACACAAAAAGACAAACAATAAAGCAAGGCCTAATACACAACCAGTGACATTTTACATGATCACTATGAGAGTGGCAGGCTCTCCAAGCGTTGCCTGGTACATATAGAGCATTGCCATCCATATAGTCTAAATATGACATAGATCATACTGAATCGCTGACAGTAACAAATGGTTCTCATAGCATGCTAGTGTTGGTCTAGCAGATTGGAATGGCACTTCAGTAATTATTGTTATCCATCACTGACATCGACACAGGCTATGCACAAGACCTTGGACGTGAGCAGACATGTGAGCAAGTTGCCTTGAAAAACTGAAGGTTTCCACTAACCCCTTTAGGAGTGCACATAATATTTGCAGTACTCGAAATCCTATAAAGTGGAACTATCCATCTTTGCCATAGAGATTAAGTAATCTGGATGCAATGCTGCCCTGGGTGACATTTTTTGAAGTCTTCAACATATTGCCCAATAATATAACCCTTGTTTGAATGATTGACTCAGGAAAAATTAAGAAAAATAGTTGCTTTCTTCTTGCAATCTTGCCATGCACACCATTCTTGTTCAGGGTCCTCCTGATGGTGGACTCACGACCATCAGGGGCATTTTGTGACATTTGCCTCCCTCTAGGAGTAATTTTTGTTGGTTGACCACTCCTGGAAATGGTAATAATGGTCTTTAATTTCCTCCATTTCTACACAATTTGACTGTGGATTGGTGAACTCCAAATTCTTTAGGATGGTTTTGTAACTATTCCAGCCTGATGACCATCAGCAGCTCTTCTGTGGTCTTCAGAAATCTCCTTTGTTCATATCATGATACACTTCCGCAAACATATGTTGTGAAGATCAGACTTTGATAAATCATTTTTTTACATAAAACATGTTGCCCACTCACACCTGATTATCATCCTGTTGATTTTGAACACCAGACTCTTCAATTTATCTAATCCTGAAACTTCACATACTTTTATCACTCACATATGTCATATTGGATCATTTTCCTCAATAAAAAAAAATTACAAATTCTAATATTTTTTACTCATTTGTTTGACTCAGTGCTCTTTATCTAGCTATAGGTCTTGTGTGAAAATCAGATGTCATTTTAGGTCAAATTTACACAGAAATTTGGAAAATTCTAAAGGGTTCACAAACTTTCAAGCACCACCTGTTTTGTATCATTTGAATTTACAAGAAACAACATTCGCATTACAATATATGTTTATACATTATAGGGTTCAATACATACAGCAGACAAAAGGATCAAGCAAAGTGTGAGCAGAGCTTGACAGCAGAAAAACCTTATACAAAAAACGATAAAATAATCATGAAGTCTCAGAAATTAAATATTAAAATTAAAGAAAAGAAAATGAAAATAGTTAATAAATAATAAAGCCACCGTCATATAATTCTGCTCTGTCACTGATTGTTTCAAATTGTATTTGGGTAATTAATAGAATTATTCACCTTATTTTTTATCTGACCTTTAACAAAAGTTTCTAACAGGATTTCTGGGCAGTGCTGTTCCAATTTTTTTTTTACATTTTTGGCTCATCAGAGCAGTTTGTTTTCCACCTAAATCATTTTTTAAAAAACAGCACTTAAAACAATGTATTTCAACCCATGAAAACCGAGGTATGTTTTTGTGTTATCTTTATTGCATTGTTGTCTGACCACACAATAATGTCTTGGAATGTGATGGGGTTAATTAGTTCTGGTACCCTTTTTGATGGTGCGTAACTTTGCTGACCTTTCTGTGCTCAGTAACTAGAGTCTGGAATGTGAGCACCATTTCTCATTACAATTAGAGAGCAGAATTGAGTTCTGGGGTCAGCCTGTTCTGGGGTCAGCCTGGGAAGATTGACTGAAATTCTCCTCGCTCTAATCAGTATATAAAAGTGTAACATCCGTAATATTCAAATCTGTGAGGATCACAGAGGTCTAGAGAGATTCCTTAATAGGCAGGTTCTTTGGGCTGGAAACTCTCTTGGTGGCAAAGGCCAGTTATTGACATCTCTGACATCTTATCATATCTAGAGAACAAAAATGAGACACGTTAAATGATATGACTCACTTTTGTAGAAGTAAGCATTTTTTTTGCAAGCCTTTTCTTAATAAAAATATTATTCATATTTGATAGTCTTTTGGGGTAAAGGAATTTACAATATAGCAAATCGCATTATCACCTTATTTTTCACTAATTACCAAAATACAATATAAAGCAATCAGTGAAAGAGCAGATTTAGGGGATGGTAGTGTTAATATTTATTAATCTATTTTACCTTATTTCTTTATTTCAGTAGTTGGTCCCTGAGACATTGTTATTTCATAGATTTTTTTTGTATTGCAGTCTGGTTTTCTGCTTTGCTTGAGCCATTTGTCCGATGTAGATATTTAAGCGCATATGTTGTACAACGGCAGAAATGTAAATGCTAATATAATCATTCATTGAGAGTAAGCAAAGGTCTTCAAAGTTATGAGGAACTGACACATCTCTATATGGGGATGAAAAACTCTCATTAAAGAACTGCTAAAAAGAAACAATTTAGATTGAAAATTAAATCACCCCCCCCCCAAAAAAAAAATTATATATATATTTCTTATTAGGAAATGTGTTAATAAGGTTAGGTTTTCTTTTCAGAGCCTTAATCTCTTTGTCAGAATAGAGTGAAGATGTGAAGAGCATCTTTCACTCTGAAGGGTCTGTCTTGTACTACCCAGCGAACCCACTGATTTTTCTGCTGTGAAAACTTGCATGAAATTATTTCAAATTCACCGAGGTCAGTTTACACAAATCCATTGTCACTAATGACAATTAGATTTTCTATCGGCATACTGGATAGCTCTTCGATTCAAACACTTATCAAGGTTATTTGGTGTAGAGGAGGAATGAGGAACTTGTGACCATCCATCTAGTGTTGGTTGCTGTGTGGTGGGGTACCCATCAATCATATATTTATCACCCATCACAAGGATAGGTTATTATTGCCTTTTTTGGAAAGCACCTTCAAATGGGGAAAATGGATTTATGTATAGTGGATATAGTGGATTAGCAGTCAGGGATGATTGGATCAATTAAGATCAGTTACAGGATAAAAATAAACATATTGTGGAAGAACTTGGCCGAAGACTGGAGCAGGTTCAAAGGTTAGCGACAAAAGGGATACAAAGAATGGATGGATTATAGTGTACAGGAAGATTAGTAAAAGTAAGACTGTTTAGTTTAGAGAAATGTTGGCTTAGGAGGGACTAATAGAGGTATTTCCACTGGAGACTTTTTTTTACATATCTACAGAATATAATTTATTAACATGAAAGCCACTGCTGCTTGAAATGGTGTAGAAAGATTCCATTATCACTGCTCCAATCTCAGTCTTCCTCTTGAAATTTTGGGTATACTAAGTGTGACGGATTGCACATCGGAAGGGGGAGTCGACTTCGCTCACCTTGGGGAGGGGAGAGAAGACCCAGCAGGGATCGGCTCTCTGGGGACACCACTTGCCCCAGGTCAGTCAGGGAACGCACCGAGGGCAAATAGATGCCGGAAAGGCTTCCCTTATAAGTATGAGTTATTGAGGCACTCCCAGTGAGGGGGGATATACATCACCAGTCCAGGCTGGGGATATATATATAAACCTCCCGGCTGTCACTGCCAGAGTTCCTCACTAACACAGAACGGTATTCTGCCACCAGTTCCTCATTTGAAATAATCCCCGTCCGACAGCAGGCTTGTATCAGGTCAGAAACCAACCCGGGTAGAGGACAAGATAACCAACTGAGCGTGCGGACTTGGGGATTCGTGTATCGAAATAAAAAAGCAGCCCAAGATTAATTTTATATTTAATCACTGAAAAGGCTCACTAGAAACATACAGGTATATATATTGATACAGAACAATATACAAGTATGCAGTCAAGAGTGTAGTACAAGGGTAGGGTATAGATAGGTTGCAATTACTGTGTTATGTAGCATGTGACCACAGGGAGGTGCTGATGGATCACAGGTCCAAATATTAGTTGCTGGCTTTCCTGGCCGTGTCAGGTAATAGATCCTCCTGCCAGTAAAAAACTAAGTAAAAAATTAGGGGCTGCCTTATATCTCCTAGGCTGCCCCCTCCCACACTCTGTGCCCGCCCCTGGGCTTGTGCAGCCTCTCTCCTCCCATATCTGAGAGTAAGATTTTCTGTCCAGAACCTTGGAGGCTCATAACTTCCC
>JARQOD010000003.1:193063379-193088592 GCA_033576555.1 Oophaga sylvatica | reverse complement strand
AACTCAAAGTGCCTGGTCTTGGTGTGGCTAGAGTCCTGAACCCGAAGTCTCTGGTCCGGACTTTGTGCGACCAGTCATGAACCCAAAGTCGATGGTCCTGTCCTTGTGCAGCCAGTCCTGAACCCAAAGTTCCTGGTCTTGTCCTTGTACGACCATTCCTAAAACCCAAAGTCCCTGGTCCTGGTGCGGCCAGTCTTGAACCCGAATCCTTGGTCCTTGTGTGGCCAGTCCTGAATGCGAAGTCCCTGGTCCTAGTGCGGCTATTTCCTGAATCTCATCCTCCATCTGTGCGCGGCTAGTCCCTGAACCAGTATTCGAGACTGCGTGCCTGTCTGAGTACCCCGTATATCCGGACTGCTGCAACCAGTCTACGAATTAGCTATGTCTGAGACTCTGTGTCAGTATCCGTTCTGCAGAGGATCCTGAACCTAGCAGTCTGAAGGGAGACCGAGTCCGTGTCTGTGTCAATAACCAGAGGATCCAGAACTTAGTAGTCTAAACGGAGCCCTAGTCCTATTCGTGTCTGTGTACTTGACCCATGGGATCAGCAGCTGCAGTCGCGGGGACTGCCTATGAGTGGTACCTGGCAACTACCTGCACCCAAGGAGGCTCCAGTGAACACCTAGTAGCCACTTAGCTATGCCCTTCTTAGGTAACACGGCCCTGTGGCAAAGTGGGTTTACAAACCACGTATGCCACCTGCATGCTGCATGTGTAACACTGTGCCTGTGTGCACTACGTTCTGTTGTTGTTTTGGGTTACACTTTGTGCAGTTAAGGAGACTGAGTTCAGCCGACATTGAGTAGGGGCACTATTGCATAATTTTAGGTGCCAACCTTCGAGGTCAGGCAGGGACAAATCATGGTCAGGTTAGGGATTTGCCTAGTCTGTATAAGGATTTGAGGTGTGCAGGTTTTACATCTTCCCTGGTTTGTCCATCCCCGTGTAAGTGCAGGGACTCATAAATAACAACTATCATTTTCGAGAAATAATTTTTTTTATGTTAACACTATAATGCATATTGGGAGCCTTTTAGGCCCCTGTGCTTACATTTTTGCTATTATCTGCAAAATTACTTTAGTTAGAATTTTGAAACTCTAAGTATTCCTCAAGTATGTCGTTGTTGGTAATATCCAGTTGTTCATATAATTTTTTTGATAGGCATTTTGGTGTCACAATGCTTTTTTGAGGAAAACCACATCTGTGCGGAACGGGGTCTTTTAGGCCCCTACTATTTTTATCATGTACTGAGAAGTGTTTGTGTCTCAAGTTACTTTATTTGTAGTCAGGGTTGCTGGTGGAGGGCCAGGGGGTGGATCATACCTTGTGAGGATGTCATGATTTTGGGAAGAAGTGATAAGGCCATGACATCATCTCAGGTTCTTCTGAACTCAGTAATAAGATGTATAGAGAGTACTGAGGACAGCATACACTGTGAGCTAATTGCTGAAGGACCTGTGATGATATGATGTTGGGAGGAAGTCTGACTCATTTTCAGTCTCTTCGTTTCTATAAGAAGCTTGCAAAGGGTAGAGCTTGTGAGCCACACAAATCCAGACAATTGTACACCATCTAAAAGAAAGTATAAAAGGTAAGAGCTGCTGAGTATGAGAGGAGGAAGGGGGCACTTTACCCTTACAGTGTGTCACACACGAGAAAATAGTGGACAACCCTGACTGTGTTCATTGTTTTTTTAACATCTAGTCAGAAATGGCACAGTCTTCCAAGCGTCTGACTGACCAAGATATTGAAGCAATTATGTTTCAAAGTGATGATGAAAGTGAACTATCTTTGTCCAATGAAGAATACCTGCCACCAGCTAATCAAACATCCTCATCCAGTGATTCTTCTGATGATGAAGTGTATTCAGTGGATACTGAAGAAGTGATAGTAGAACATCCAAAATGAATGTTTTTTGGGACAGTAATCCTTCATTAGTCGGATGTACTCCAATACATAATATTGTGAGACATGCTCAAGGAGCTGTGGGAAGTCCCAGGTACTTTTCCCCTAAAGATGTATTCTGTACTTTTTTTTCTGACATTATTGCAGAAGAGGTTCTTTTATGTTTTATGACGTATCGCTTGTGCAAAAAATAAGTCCTGGAAAAATATCTTATTTTGCAATTTTGAAATAAACTTGTAAAAGTTATTTATGTGAGTTTCTCCATATGATTTGCACGGGGCCTAATGCTAGGTTCACATTGCGTTAGTGCAGTCCACTCAACGCATGCGTTAAACGGACTGCGCTAACGCAAGTGCCTTTTAAAGATCGCGTTATGCTATCGCGCTAGCACAGATGCTCCATCTGTGCTAGCGGTGATGGACCCACGAACGCTACAGACCGCGTCCGAGGGTCCGTCACAGAATGACAGCACATCGCTAACGCATGCCGATTATGACGATGCGCTACATAATGGCAGTCTATGGGTGCGTTAACGCATCCGTTACATAGCGTTAGTGCCGCTATGAAACGGATGCCGTCAGCATGTTGCCATTAACGCAATGTGAACCCTGCCTAAAAGGCACCCTTTACGTAAAAGTGTAGATTTGCTTCATCTCTTTGGTGATCTTGCTATGATCACTATTATCATGCTGTTGCCAGCCTTTTCTGGTTATTGTGTATCATGTTTTGACTGTTTCATGTGTTAGTTATTTTCATTGTGGTTATTTTTCAGGAGCATTTTTTCTCTGGGTCTCACCCATGAAACATATTATTGTCTGGGCATGATTATTTATTCTATTATATGCAATTATATTATACTTTATTGTATGGCATGTGTATGTATATACAGTATATTCCCTAACAGGAGGCCTTTAATTGCTTACGTTTTTGTGCTTTATTGTAAGTCCATGGGGGTTTTTGGAGGTTTTGGATTTGGTATTGTTTGTATTTTAAATGTTTTTAAATTTATTGTGTCCATGATGAAATAAAGTTTTTTTTACTCCTTATTTATGGATGTGCACACCATTATTAGCCCTGTCTTTACCCTTTTTTTTTCTTCTTGGTTACACTCATATACAGGCTAGGTGATGCACTTGTGTAGCCCAGGAGGATGCATGAAAGGTAATTCACAATCACCTGATAAGCACACAACATTTCACATTTTCCCTGGTTCCACCAGAGGGAGCCCTTGAGACAGTAGTGAGATGAAGGCAGTCTAGCTGCGAGTTAGTGAGTCGTTGGTGTTACCTCAGAACAGCAGAACATCTCAGAACGGAGTTACCTCAGACGAGCTGTGAGGGAGAGATAAGATCTCCTCAGAACACCGGAGAGAGACTCCTGTCAGATTAGCCTGAGGGCTGAGGAAGTCTGAGCGAGAAACTGACATCTACTGCTGCCTGTGCTTATGTTAAATGTGCGAGTAGGACGACAGGCAAGTGGAAAAGGGAAAAGAGAGAGTGACAGAAGTCAACCAGCATTGATAGCTTACCTCCACTCTGCACCACCGGACACCGGGTCCGAGCTTGCTAGTACCTTCACGGCTAGTGGGAAAAAACCGGAGACCCTGGACTTCAAGTCGCAGGGGCCCAGCAGTGCTGATACGTAACCGAGGTTAGGAAGACAGGGGTCTGGCAGGTACCGCCATAGAGACACTGTTCTGTTCACAAAAAAACCTCATCACAAGATCAGCCGGGCGTAGCAAAGAGAAGGAGTTAAACTCTGTTTTATGCAAGTTAGAAACTCACACACATAAAGACGTAAGGAGGCTTACACCTACTCAGTGGATTGCTGGACGTGCATCCTCCACCCTGACGGCCTCCCGGGACGTGCCTGCAACTTCATCACCAGTAAAGGTACATAAAGAGACTGTCTTGTGTGTGTCTGCATTATTGCTCCTTCACCCCTACACCGCCATATACCTCGAGGGATCAGTCTTACCTGTGGAAGACTTAACACCTTGCTGCCCAGTAACAACCCCTCAGAGGATTCACCCTGCAGCGCTGGTCACCCTGATCAGAAACTACAGGTGGCGTCACGAACATTTCTATCATCCCCTGTAAATACCCCCTTTTTAGTGAGCGCCCAGGGCAACGGACCGAGCTGCGCTACCCGTGACATCCCCCAGTAAAGTGAACGGGCTCGGTGCCGAGTACCCCAAGCCCTGTACGTGCGACTCATCTAACTTGGCGTCACGAACAGGATAAGAAGCTCGCTATATGTGAGTCCTGTGTGCCTGAATTGGACTGTTTTTGTGCTATAGACTGTGTTGCTGTTTTTGAGATTTTTGGCGACAATTGTCCGCCATTGCCCGCCAAAGTACAGCGCTACAGTGCAAGGAGAAGGGGCGTACCTGCAGAAAGCGCGCAGAGTCCCGGACACGCCCCCAACGCTGACGCGGCGGCAGGTCCTTCCACATCGCTAGGCCCGGAGAGCTGCAGCCTTCAGGAGAAGGTAGGCCACACTTAACTAGGGGGGCGCAGACATGTCGCAGCCGCAAGCTGACAGCGCGGCCGAGGGCGACCGCTCCAATGACTTACCCGCCGGCGCTGCCACGCAGGATGAAAACGCTGGCCCCTCAACCGGTCCTGTGGCCCCGATAGTACCGCTGACGCTCCCATACCTGCCTGGAGCGAAGTGGCTTCCTCAGTACAGTGGTAAGCCAGACACCCTGTCAGGGTTTAAATGCAAAATATGCAGCATAATGGACATGTACCCTATGACAGAGAAACAAAGAGCTGCAGTGGTAGTAGGACAATTGACTGGTGCTGCAGAGAGGGAAGTAGAGACTTGGACAGCTGCAGACCAGGAATCAGTGCTTTCAATTTTCTTAAAGCTACAGACTATTTTTGAGGACCGCACTGAAACAGATCTCCGGATGAGGTTTTACCAATGCTCCCAGAGACCAGATGACAGTATTAGGGACTACGCCTGCCAACTACAGGGGGCCCTGCGAGCTCTCAAACAGGTCAACCCTATAATTACATACCGTAGATAACAACTCCATTCTCACGACCGAGTCCTTAGCCTCCCGCCAACCAGCGGAGGATAATGACCCAGCAACCCAGGTGGAGGATTGGTGTCAGCAGCTCCATGTCGGGACAGACACCACTCCCGCCCACCAGAAACAGGGAGTACTACGGGTGGTACAGGAGTACACACAGGTATTTAGCAAACATCCACTTGACTTTGGGACAATTAAGGGAGTACAACATCATATCCCTACAGGCAGCCATCCTCCTATCAAAGAGCGGTACAGGCCTATACCTCCAGCACACTACCAGAAAGCTAAGGAAATGTTGCGTGACATGAAGGAAGCAGGGGTGATAAGGGATAGTTGTAGTCCCTGGGCAGCACCTCTAGTCCTAGTTAAGAAAAAGGATGGAAGCATGAGAATGTGTGTAGATTACAGACAAGTAAATCGCATAACACATAAAGATGCATACCCTTTACCACGCATTGAGGAATCCTTAGCTGCCTTAAAAACTGCTAACTACTTTTCCACCCTTGACCTCACTAGTGGGTACTGGCAAGTAGCTGTGGCTGAGGAGGATCGGGAGAAGACGGCTTTCACCACCCCGATGGGACTCTGTGAGTTTGACAGAATGCCGTTTGGACTCAGCAGTGCCCCGGGAACGTTCCAGAGAGTGATGGAGAGTTGCCTGGGACATCTCAACTTTGAAACCGTGTTGCTGTACCTGGACGACGTAATTATGTACTCTAAGACGTATGAGGATCATCTGAAGCACCTGGCAGAGGTATTCGAGTCACTGTCCAAGTATGGGATGAAACTGAAGCCTTCAAAGTGCCATCTGCTCAAACAAAAGGTACAGTACTTGGGACATATTGTCAGCTCAGAAGGAGTAGCGCCAGACCCCGAGAAGGTCACTGCCATCCAGAAATGGCCAGAACCAAAGAATCTCAAGGAGGTGCGCCAGTTCCTGGGACTGACAGGTTACTACCGGAGGTTTGTAAAGGACTACACCAAGAAAGCAGCGCCTCTGCAGGACCTCCTGGTAGGACAATCCCTCAAGAGCAGAAATCCTCCATTCCACTGGGGTAAAGAACAAGCTGAGGCATTTAAGGAGATGAAGGAGAGCCTGACAGGCGATGAGATCTTAGCCTACCCTGACTACAGCCAGCTGTTCCTGCTGTACACTGATGCCAGCAATGAAGGATTGGGAGCTGTCCTCAGTCAGAAGCAAAATGGCCTGGAGAAAGTCATCGCATATGCAAGCAGGAAGCTCCGGCTGACCGAGAGAAACCCAGAGAACTATAGCAGCTTCAAGTTGGAGTTCCTGGCGCTGGTCTGGGCCATTACAGAAAGATTCAAGCATTACCTAGCCTCCAGCAAGTTCACTGCTTACACTGATAATAACCCCTTGACACATCTTGAAACAGCCAAGCTGGGAGCCATGGAGTAACGTTGGATGGCTCGGCTGTCGAACTATCAATTTACCATCAAGTACAGGGCGGGCCGTAAGAACGCCAATGCTGACGCCTTGTCCAGAATGCCGCATGAGTCCGACACGGAAGAGGAATTGGATGATCTAGAAGAGATTGAGCTACCTGCATTCCACAGAAATGGGATGATCCACGAGCAACGAGCCTACAGGAAGCAGCGTGGTAAGACGTTAAACCCTTTACCTCACCACAGCTGGAAGGAGACTCAGAACAGTGACCCAGTTGTCAGCCGCATCAAAGAGCTGATAACTCAGGAAGGTTCCTCCTTGGAGAAGGATGCGTCTCAACAAGCAAAGCAGCTGTGGAATGAGAGAAGCCGGCTGTTCATCTACCGAGAGAAGCTGTGCCGAAGGTACGTCAACCCCAGAACCCATGAGATGGTATGGCAGATAGTAGTCCCAAGAACAGACATCCAGATGGTGTTGGAAGCCTACCACGATCGAACGGGGCACTTTGGCTGGAAGAAGCTGGAAACCCTGCTGAAGTGTCGTTTCTACTGGGTGGGAATGCGCAGTTCCATCGAGAAATGGTGCAAGAACTGTGCGTCCTGTAGCCTCCGAAGAAAAGACTACAGCAGCCAGAAAGCACCCCTGCAACCCATCAAGACGACTCGTCCCTTGGAGATCGTGGCCTTGGACCATGTCAAGTTGTCACCCAGCCGGTCAGGATACTCGTATGCCCTGACGATGGTGGATCACTACTCCAGGTTTCTGGTGGTCGCCCCTGTCAAAGATCTGACAGCTGAAACAGCAGCAAAGACGTTTCAGGCGTATTTCTGCAGACCCCATGGATATCCAGAGCAAGTGTTAACTGATCAAGGTCCTGCCTTTGAAGCCGAATTGTTTAAAGAGTTCTGTCACTTGTACGGGTGTAAGAAGATAAGAACCACACCGTACCACCCCCAAACCAATGGTCTCTGTGAAAAGATGAATCACATAGTCATTGATCTGCTGAAGACGGTACTACTTGAGGAGAGGAATCGGTGGCCAGACCTACTACCTGACCTGGTAGATCTGTACAATCACATACCGGTGAGTTCCACCAATTGCACCCCAGCCTACCTTATGCGAGCAAGACCAGGAAAACTGCCATGGATTTGGAACTTGGTGTTGTAGAACCAGAAGCTGATGTTACTACTGAAGATTGGGACACGAACCGACAGGAACAGTACAGGAGAGTACAAGCCTGCGTGGAAGATAGTCTCAATAAAGTAAGGGAAAAGCAAGAGGAGAACTACAACAAAAGTGCGCCAGCTGAACCTTTTATGCCTGGAGAAATTGTGCTAAAAAGAAAAAGGAGAATGCACAAATTGGATGATCAGTGGGAAAAAGAGCCATATGTCGTGCAAAATTCCAAGTTTGACAACAGGAAAACCTGTACCATTAGCAAAGATGGGTGTTCACCCCTACACCGCCATATACCTCGAGGGATCAGTCTTACCTGTGGAAGACTTAACACCTTGCTGCCCAGTAACAACCCCTCAGAGGATTCACCCTGAAGCGCTGGTCACCCTGATCAGAAACCACAGGTGGCGTCACGAACATTTCTATCATCCCCTGTAAATACCCTCTTTTTAGTGAGTGCCCAGGGCAACGGACCGAGCTGCGCTACCCGTGACATCCCCAGTAAAGTGAACGGGCTCGGTGCCGAGTACCCCAAGCCCTGTACGTGCGACTCACACTCCACTATGAGACTATACATTGATAGTAGTGCACCCTTTATACAGTTGGTTCAAAAGTGTAGATTTGTGATGTGACGCATGCTAGGGTTAATATTTTTAACCCTTTTAAGTTTCTATCAGCAATTTCCCATTTTTCTGTCAAAATTTACAAAACCATCTTTTTAGTGACCACACAACATCTGAAGTGACCTGAGGGGCCTATGTGACAGAAAATAACCAAAAGTTACACCATTTTAAAAAACTGCACCCATCAAAGTGCTCAAAACAGCATTCAAGAAGTTTACTATCCCTTTAGGTGCTTAAAAGGAATTAAACCAATGTGGAAAGAAAAAATCAACTTTTAATTTTTTCCTACAAAAATGTTCCTTAAGCCCCAGATTTTTAATTTTCACAAGGATAACAGGTGAGAATGGACCGTACAATTTTGTTTCAATTTCTCCTGAGTACGTTGCTACCCCATATGTGGTGGAAAACTGCTGTTTTAGCACACAACAGGGCTCGGAAGGGAAGGACTTTTGGAATGTGGAACACAGAATTGGATGGAATAGATAACGAATGCCATATCACGTTTGCAGAGCCCCTGACATGGGCGTACCCACCGTGGGCAGGGGGGGCAGGTGCCCCCCTAGAAGCAGGGGCTCACGGTGCTTGATCCGGCCCGTCGGCCCCGCCGACATTGAACTGACAGTTCATTGCCGGCGGGCGGCGGGCCCTTTAATCGCGGGCGCAATGTGCTGAGTTAGGAAGGCCTTGCGGCCTTCCATATGCAGCACAGGCGACGTGATCGTCATCACGCCGCCTGCGCGCCCTGATGACGTCACGCCGCCTGTGCCAGGAGAAGACGGAGTCCAGAGAGCGCTTCTTCAGAGCAGCGGGGGAGATAGGTGAGTACTGGCTTTTTTTTTTTTTTTTTGACGCCGGGCCCGGCCTGTGGGGGATTATGCTGGCTATAGGGGGATTATGCTGGCTATAGGTGATTATGCTGGCTATTGGGGGATTATGCTGGCTATGGGGGATTATGCTGGCTATAGGGGGATTATGCTGGCTATGGGGATTATGCTGGCTATAGGGGATTATGCTGGCTATGGGGGTATTATGCTGGCTATGGGGATTATGCTGGCTATAGGGGATTATGCTGGCTATGGGGGGATTATGCTGGCTATGGGGGGGATTATGCTGGCTATGGGGGATTATGCTGCCTATGGGATTATGCTGGCTATGGGGATTATTCTGGCTATGGGGGGATTACGCTGGCTATTAGGGGATTACGCTGGCTATTGGGGATTTTGCTGGCTATTGGGGGATAATGCTGGCTATTGGGGGATTATGCTGGCTATTGGGGACTATGCTGCTTATGCGGGATTATGCTGCCTACTGGGATACTATGCTGCTTATGGGGGATTATGCTGCCTATTGAGGACATATGCTGCGTATTAGGGACCTATGCTGCCTATTGGGACCTATGCTGCTATTGGGACATTTACCTGCCTATTGGGGACCTATGCTGCCTATTGGGACATTTACCTGCCTATTGGGGACCTATGCTGTCTATTGGGGACCTATGCTGTCTATTGGGGACCTATGCTGTCTATTGGGGACTATGCTGCCTATTGAGGACATTTGCTGCCTATTGGGGACCTATGCTGCCTATTGAGGACATATGCTGCCTATTGGGGATCAATGCTGCCTATTGGGTACATTTACTTGCCTATAGGGGACATTTACCTGCCTATTAGGGACTTTGGCACCACACCAGTCTGAGCCTGAGCTAAAAGCGGAGTTGCGCCACTATGTGCACTGATGAGGATGAAATGATATGGATTGGCAAGGCTGCAGTGATGGGCAGTGCAGTCTGTATGTCTCTGTGTGGGCAGTTTTATTGCTGGTATATTATTTTTGTAGTGCTGTATATATATTGGTATTTTACTAATAGCAATTTGGAATCCCTAGGAAATAATGATATCAAGAAAGAGAAAAATTGCTTCACTTGTGACAAATATGGAACCGAACATTGACCATCTCATTAGCCAAAAGCAGGCCCATAGTTCCCACTGAAATACCAGTAAGTTTGTTGATTTTTAACTTTACTTGTTCTTTATTTTAAGTATTGTGTTTGTTCCTGTTTATTTTTATTTTTTTTACTTCAAAATAAGAGTGTAGTATATGGTGTATACAGGGTCATACACATCGTGTGCGGTATATAGAGTGTATATACACTGCTGTATTATACTTTCATATACAGGTTATACAATGCCTCTTATTCTTTGTATAGAGGTGAGTGTGCCATGTATAATATATGGTATATACAGCGTAGTGTCGCATACACTGCTGTATTATACAATATACAACAGTTCTAACGCTCCATACCTAATATGCAGGATAATGTACAGTGTATATGATGTAACCTGTATAAGATGTGACATTGGCTTGCCCCCCCCCTAGTTTTGATCCTGGGTATGCCCATGGCCCCTGATATGCTGAAACAGTGGAAACTCCCCACAAGTGACCCCATTTAGGAAACTAATCCTCTCAAGGAACTTATCTAGAGTTGTGGTGACCACCTTGAATCTGCAGTTGCTTCACAGAATTTTATAACATAGAGCGATGAAAATGAAAAAAATACATTATTCACACAAAATGTTTCTTTAGCCCCAAATATTTAGTGTTCAAAAGGGTAACAGGAGAAAATGTACCATACAGTTTGTTGTGCAATTTCTCCTGAGTACGCCGATACCCCATATGTGGTGGGTGACTACTGTTTGGGCACACGCCAGGGCTCGGAAACGAGTGCAAAATTGTCTGGAATAGATAGCGCGTGTGATGTCACGTTTCCAGAGCCTGTGATGTGCCAAAACAGTGGAACCCCCCCACAAGTGACCTTATTTTGGAAACTACACCCCTCAAGGAACTTATATAGAGGTGAGGTTAGCACATTGAACCCACAGGTGCTCCACAGAATTTTCTAACGGGATAATATGAGAAAACAAATGGAACAATTTGTTATGCAATTTCTCCTGAGTACACGGATACCCCATATGTGATCAAAAACTACTTTTGAGGCACAGTGCAAAGCTCAGAAGGGAAGAAGCGTTATATTGGCTTATATTCCCGAATTTGCTGGAATAGTTTGCGCGTGCCATGACCCATTGGAAAACCCCCTGATTTGCCATAAAAGCAGAACCCCCCATAACTGACCCCATTTACAAACTATACCTCTCATTGAGTTCATCTAAGGGTGTAGTGATCATATTGACACCATGTGTGTGTCACAGAATTTTATACCATTGGTCAGTGAAGAAAAAATAATTACATTTTTGTCTCACAAGTTCTGTTTTAGACCCAGATTTTAAAATTTCACACTGGGAAATGAGTAAACATGGCACCAAAATTTCACACAATTTCTGCTGAACGTGGTAATACCCCATATGTGGCTGTACAGTACTGCTTAGCTACACAGCAACTTTTGGGAGGGACAAAGCGCTATTTGACTCTTGGAGGACAAATTATCATAGAATAGTGTGCAGACTTCATATACAGAGCCCTTAAGTGCCAGAAAAGCAGCATTCCCCATCAAGTGACCCCATTTTGGTAATTAAACCACTCTGGGATATTATTTGCAGGTGTACTGACAATTTTGATTCCATGGGTGTTTTCCAGAAACAAGCAGCAGTGGATATTGCTGGGTGAAAATTGCAAATCTGTCATTGTGCCCAGCTTGTGCTGCTGGAGACACGCAGCCCGTAACTTAAGAGGCCTCTCATCACTACAGAAATTCCAAAGGTGTGAACGCTAAATGTGGTTTATTTGCAATGTGGGGCTCAAAAGGGAGTGGGGCATTTTAATTTGGGAGCACAGAATTTGCTGGATTTCTTTTGGGGGGCGAGGAGCTTTTGCGCTTTTCCAGAGCCTTTATGATACCAGTAACATGGTAGCCTCCTATATTTCCATTGACTGATAGTGGAACTTGCTTTCTTTGTGGATTGAGTTAAAGGTTTTATTGGGAACATTTTGTATCATATTTTGAAACACATTTATCCTGTGTTGTATGCTGAGCACTTACATTGTGGTTTCTATCTAAATCTCCAAATAACATCATTCAGAGGAAACCCCCAAGGGATCCATTTACTACAGTGAGGCAATAGAGGTACTCTGGACTCTGTTTAACCACTTCACCCCCAAGGGTGGTTTGCACGTTAATGACCGGCCAATTTTTGCAATTCTGAACACTGTCTCTTTATGAGGTTATAACTCTGGAACGCTTCAACGGATCTTTGCGATTCTGAGAATGTTTTCTCGTGACATATTGTACTTCACGTTAGTGGTAAAATTTCTTCGACATAACTTGCGTTTATTTTTGAAAAAATGCAAATATGGCGAAAAGTTTGAAAATTTTGCAATTTTCAAACTTTGAATTTTTATTCCCTTAAAACAGAGAAATATATCACACAAAATAGTTAATAAATAACATTTCCCACATGTCTACTTTACATCAGCACAATTTTGGAACCCAAATTTTTTTTGTTAGGAAATTATAAGGTTTAAAAGTTGACCAGCGATTTCTCATTTTTACAACAAAATTTACAAAGCCATATTTTTTAGGGACCACCTCACATTTGAAGTCACTTTGAGGGGTCTATATGGCAGAAAATACCCAAAAGTGACACCATTCTAAAAACTTCACCCCTCAAGGTACTCCAAACCACATTCAAGAAGTTTATTAACCCTTCAGGTGCTTCACAGGAGCTGAAGCAACATGGAAGGAAAAAATTAATATTTAACTTTTTGTCACAAAAATGATCTTTTACAAACTTTTTCATTTTCACAAGGGTAAAAGGAGAAAATGGACAGATAAAGTTGTTGTGCAATTTCTCCTGAGTACGCCAATACCACATATGTGGGCGAAAACCACTGTTTGGGCACACGGCAGAGCTCGTAAGGGAAGGAGTGCCGCTTGACTTTTTCAAACCAAAATTGGCTGGAATTGAGATTGGACGCCATGTCGCGTTTGGAGAGCCTCTGTTGCGCCTAAACAGTGGAAACCCCCACAACCCATCACAAGTGACACCCCCTATGGAACTTATCTAGATCGTTGTGAGCACTTTGAACCCCCAAGTGTTTCACAAAAGTTTATAACGCCTGGGTGAGAAAAAAAAAAATTTCCACAAAAAAGATTTTTTAGTCCCAAATTATTTATTTTTCCCAAGGAAATTGGACACCAAAAGTTGTTGTCCAATTTGTCCTGAGTACGCTGATACCCCATATGTGGGGGGGGGAACTATTTGGGCACACGGCAGGGCTTGGAAAGGAAGTAATAACATTTTGGAATGCAGACGTTGATGGGGGTCATGTTCCGTTTGCAGTGCCCCAGATGTGCCTAAACAGTGGAAACCCCCACAAGTGACCCCATTTTGGAAACTAGATCACCTAAGGAACTTATCTAGATCTGTGGTGATCACTTTGAACCCCCAAGTGCTTCACACAAGTTTATAATGCCCGGGCATGAAAATAAAAAATCCTATTTTTTTCCCACAAAAATTATCTAACAGGAGAAATTGGACCACAAAAGTTGTCCAATTCGTCCTGAGTACGCTGATACCCAATATGTGGGGGGAAACCACTGTTTGGGCGCACGGCAGAGCTCGGAATGGAAGGAGCACCATTTGACTTTTTCCAACCAAAATTGGCTGGAATTGAGATTGGACGCCATGTTGCATTCGGAGAGCCCCTGATGTGCCTAAACAGTGGAAACCCCCCACAAGTGACCCCATTTTGGAAACTAGACCCCCTAAGGAACTTATCTAGATCTGTGGTGAGCAATTTGAACCCCAAAGTGCTTCACACAAATTTATAACATAGAGCCGTAAAATTAAAAAATCATTTTTTTCCACAAAAATGATCTTTTCACCCCAATTTTTATTTTCCCAAGGATAACAGGACCCCAAAAGTTATTGTGCAATTTGTCCTGAGTACGCTGATACCCCATATGTGGGGGTAAACCCCATTTTGGAAAATAGACCCCCCAAGGAACTTATCTAGATGTGTGGTGAGCACTTTGAACCCTGAAGTGCTTCACAGAAGCTTATAACGTACAGCCGTAAAAATAAAAAATCCTTTTTTTTTTACAAAAATGATCTTTGCGCTCCCAATATTTTATTTTCACAAGGGTAACAGGAGAAATTGGACCCCAAAAGTTGTTTTCCAATTTGTCCTGAGTATGCTGATACCCCATATGTGGGAGAAAACTACTGTATGGGCACACGTCGGGGCTCGGAAGGGAAGTAGTGAAGTTTTGGATTGCAGACTTTGATGGAATGGTCTGCGGGTGTCATGTCGCGTTTGGAGAGCCCCGATGTGCCTAAACAGTGAAAAACCCCCACAAGTGCCCCATTTTGAAAAATAGACCCCATGAGGAACTTTTCTAGATGTGTGGTGAGCGCTATGAAGCCCCAAGTGCTTCACAGAAGTTTATAACATCCAGCCGTAAAAATAAAAATATCATTTTTTTTTACAAAAATGATATTTTCTCCCCCAATTTTTTATTTTTCCAAGGGTAACAGAAGAAATTGGACACCTAGAGTTATTGTGCAATTTGTCCTGAGTACGCTGATACCCAATATGTGGGGGTAAACTACTGTTTGGGCGCATGGCAGAGCTCAGAAGGGAAGGAGCATCGTTTGACTTTTTCAACGCAGAATTGGCTGGAATTGAGATCAGACACCATGTCACATTTGGAGAGCCCATGATGTGCCTAAACAGTGGAAACCCCCCAATTCTAACTCCAACCCTAACCCCAACACACCCCTAAGCCTAGCCCCAACCCTAACCATAACCCTAACCACAAACCTAACCCTAACACACCCCTAATCCTAATCCCAACCCTAACCCTAACTTTAGGCGCAACCCTAACCCTAACTTTAGGCGCATCCCTAACCCTAATGGGAAAATGGAAATAAATAAATTTTTTTAATTTTATTATTTTCCCCTAACTAAGGGGGTGATAAAGGGGGGTTTGATTTACTATTTATAGCGGGTTTTCATGATTGGCAGCTGTCACGCTAAAAGACGCTTTTTATTGCAAAAAATAGTTTTTGCATCACCACATTTTGAGAGCTATAATTTTTGCATATTTTGGCCCACAGAGTCATGTGAGGTCGTATTTTTTGCGGTACGAGTTGATGTTTTTATTTGTACCAATTTTAAGCATGTGACATTTTTTGATCGCTTTTTATTTTGATTATTGGGAGGTTAGAATGAACAAAAATCAGCAATTCATGAATTGCTTTTGGGGTGGCGTTTATACCGTTCCGCGTGTGGTAAAATTGATAAAGCAGTTTTATTCTTCGGGTTAGTACGATTACAGCGATACCTCATTTATATCATTTTTTTATGTTTTGGTGCTTTTTATACAATAAAACAATTTTATATAAAAAATTATTAGTTTTGCATCGCTTTATTCTGCGAGCTATAACTTTTTTATTTTTTCGCTGATGATGCTGTATGGTGGTTCGTTTTTTGTGGGACAAGATGACGTTTTCAGCGGTACCATGTTTATTTATATCGGTCTTTTTGATCGCGCGTTATTCCACTTTTTGTTCGGCGGTATGATGATAAAGCATTGATTTTTTTGCTTTTTTTTTTCAAAGGGGTTCACTAAAGGGGTTAACTAGAGGGACAGTTCTATAGGGCAGGTCGTTACAGACTAGGCAATACCAAATATGTGTACTTTGATTGGTTTGTTTTTTTTATTTACAGGAAGAAATGAATTTATTGGGAATATTTTTTTTTTCCTTTATTTTGGATTTTTTTTTTTTTTACACTTGTTATTTTTTTTTTTTTTACTTTTTTACTTTGTCCCAGGGTGGGACATTACAGTATAGGGTCAGATCGCTGGTCTCACAGTATGCACAGCACTCTGTGAGACCAGCGATCTCACAGGTAGTGCTGCAGGCTTCCTCAGCGCCTGCTCTCAGCAGGCGCTGAGGAAGCCGCCTCCCTGCAGGACCCGGCAGCCATCTTGAATCCGAGGTCCTGCAGGGAAGAGGCCTTAAGAACAGCGCGGTCACATTGCGCTGTTCTGAGGGTCTCAGGGGAGCGCGCAGGGAGCCCCTCCCTGCGCGATGCTCCCCTGTGCCCCTGGTACACCGCGATCATGTTTGATCGCGGTGTGCCAGGGGTTAATGTGCCGGGAGCGGTCCGTGACCGCTCCTGGCACATAGTGCCGCGTGTCAGCTGTGATAATCAGCTGACATCCGGCCGCTATCCCCCCGGGAGCGCGTACGATCGCTTCGACGTACTATCCCGTCCATGGTCAGATTGTCCCGGGTTTCATGGACGGGATAGTACGTCATATGGCAGAGAGGAGTTAACATCTGATCAGCGGTGTCCTTCTTTTAAGTGTACAAAATTGATGCCGGATGCGCTTTTATGCACATTTAAAAAGGACTCCCTGAATCATAGTTCAGACAGAGTTCACATTGTTCCATCTGAATAATGTATTTGTAAGAGGGTGAGCTGTGCTCAAGAAGACACCGGGTCAAGAAGAGTTAAATTTCATAAGAATGATTTATTGTTATTTGTTTTATATATAAATCTGCATTTCATCCTTATGGCGGTTTGTGTCTCAGTTTTCTTAGAGGTTTTACCTCAAGGCTGTCCCTGGGAATTGGGGTGGGTGTGCATTAGGGGAATCATTACAAGGCATAGGGATACAGTTATCAGCATTCAGGGTAAGATATAGTTAAAAACTTGGAAATAGCCCACATATTGGGAGTGGTTAGATCAGATAAAAAAGGGAAGTACTTCCTCAATGAGGGTAGTGAAATTCTCATAGAGTGTTGGGAGTGACAGCTTCAAGGTCAGCAGATGCATAGGTGACAAAGTGCTCCATCAATTTCAAGTCTCCCAAACAGCATGAGGACACATCTGAAGTTTCTTGCAGTTCCCAGGGTGGTCCAGGGTCCAGAAGAGGCATCGCATTCCATGACTCTTTCTCCCCTAAGTGGAAGAGGTCAGTCGGGTCACAGCGAGAGGGAAAGATGGTGGGCCTCAGAGAAGCTGTAATGCCAGATAGGAAGCCTCTGGTACCAACAGAAGCTGTTGAGGTGGGGGCAGTTCAGGCAGAATGGAGGCAAGAACTGATAGTGTACTGGGCAAAGGGAACACCAAACGAAGGGGACTCTGACTCCCGCAACTGAATGTATCCAAATTACACAGTAAAGCTGAACCTGTTGAACCGGATCAAATGTCTGTATGTGTGTGCAGCTGTTTCTGGTTGCAAGGATGGGGAGGTAACAAGGACTCCCGAACGACAAGTGAATGACAGAACGAAGCCCACAACACAACACACACGTCAGACTCCCATTTAGAAGAGAGGTTTCAGGGTGAAGAGAAGTTAGAACCAGCTCACAGCACCAACACCCTTTATATTTCAAAGATTTACATGGAAACCCTTAGTGTTACCGCTCAGTGCAGAGAGCAGGATAAATGTGAGCTGAACCTTACTGAGATCTTTGGGATGCAGAATAAACTAATCAACACTAGGTTGAGAATTGGTTTCTATTTATTTTAACCCCTCTCTGCCATCAGACGTACTATTCCGTCCATGTGACCCTGGACCTAATTCCCATGGACGGAATAGTACGTCATGGGCGATCAGCTGCGCTCCCGGGGGGAGCGCAGCTGATCCCCGCCGGGTGTCAGCTGATTATCACAGCTGACACCCGTGACTGTGTGTCAGGAGCGGTCACGGACCGCTCCCGGCACATTAACCCTTGGCACACCGCGATCAAACATGATCGCGGTGTACCCGGGGCACAGGGGAGGATCGCGCAGGCAGGGGGCTCCCTGCGCGCTCCCCTGAGACCCTCAGAGCAGCGCGATGTGTCGCGCTGTTCCGAGGGTCCGTCCTCCCTCCAGGTCCCCGGATCCAAGATGGCGCCGGGGTTCCTGCAGGGAGGCGGCTTCCTCAGTGCCTGCTGAGAGCAGGCGCTGGGGAAGCCTGCAGCGATGCCAGAGCGATCGCTGGTGTGACAGAGTGCTGTGCACACTGTCACACCAGCGATCTGATAAAATACTGTGATGTCCCACCCTGGGACAAAGTAAAAAAGTAAAAAAAGTAAAAATAAAAAGTGTAAAAAAAAATCATAAAAAAAAAAAAAATATTCCCCAATAAATTCATTTTTTCCTGTAAATAAAAAAAACAAAACAATAAAAGTACACATATTTGGTATCGCCGCGTCCGTAACGACCCCCCCTATAAAACTGTCCCACTAGTTAACCCCTTTAGTGAACCCCTTAAAAAAAAAAAAAAAACGAAGCAAAAAATCAATGCTTTATCATCATACCGCCGAACAAAAAGTGAAATAACACGCGATCAAAAAGACCGATATAAATAACATGGTACCACTGAAAACGTCATCTTGTCCCGCAAAAAACGAGCCATCAACAGCATCATGAGCGAAAAAATAAAAAAGTTATAGCTCGCAGAATAAAGCGATGCAAAAATAATGATTTTTTATATAAAATTGTTTTCATTCTATAAAAGCGCCAAAACCTAAAAAAATGATATAAATGAGCTATCACCATAATCGTACTGACCCGAAGAATAAAACTGCTTTATCAATTTTACCACACGCGGAACGGTATAAACGCCTCCCCCAAAAGAAATTCATGAATTGCTGATTTTTGTTCATTCTAACCACCCAAAAATCGAAATAAAAAGCGATCAAAAAATGTCACGTGCTCAAAAATGGTACAAATAAAAACGTCAACTCGTCCCGCAAAAAATAAGACCTCACATGACTCTGTGGGCCAAAATATGCAAAAATTATAGCTCTCAAAATGTGGTGATGCAAAAAACTATTTTTTGCAATAAAAAGCGTCTTTTAGCGTGACAGCTGCCAATCACAAAAACCCGCTATAAATAGTAAATCAAACCCCCTTTATCACCCCCTTAGTTAGAGAAAAATAATAAAATTAAAAAAATGTATTTATTTCATTTTCCCGTTAGGGTTAGGGTTGCGGCTAAAGTTAGGGTTAGGGTGCGCTAACGTTAGTATTAGGGTTAGGGTTGGCGCTAACGTTAGGATTAGGGTTGGGATTAGGGTTATGGGTGTGTTAGGGTTAGGTTTGTGGTTAGGGTTGGGACTAGGGTTATTGGTGTTTGGGGTTAGGGTTGGAGTTAGAATTGGGGGGTTTCTGCTGTTTAGGCACATCAGGAGCTCTCGAAATGTGACATGGCGTCTGATCTCAATTCCAGCCAATTCTGCGTGAAAAAGTCAAATGGTGCTCCTTCACTTCTGAGCTCTGCCATGCGCCCAAACAGTAGTTTACCCCACATATGGGGTATCAGCATACTCTGGACCCCAAGAGTTATTGTGCAATTTGGCCTATTTCTCCTGTTACCCTTGGGAAAATAAAAAACTGGGGGCGACAAAATCATTTTTGTAAAAAAAAAAAATGATTTTTTTGTTTTTACGGCTGTATGTTATAAAACTTCTGTGAAGTACTTGGGGCTTCATAGCGCTCACCACACTTCTAGATAAGTTCCTTGTGGGGTCTATTTTCCAAAATGGGGTCACTTGTGGGGGTTTCCACTGTTTAGGCGCATCAGGGGCTCTCCAAATGCGACATGACGCCCCCAGACCATTCCATCAAAGTCTGCAATCCAAAACGTCACTACTTCCCTTCCGAGCCCCGACGTGTGCCCATACAGTAGTTTTCTCCCACATATTGGGTATCAGCGTACTCAGGACAATTTGGACAACAACTTTTGGGGTCCAATTTCTCCTGTTACCCTTGTGAAAATAAAATATTGGGGGCGAAAAAATCATTTTTGTAAAAAAAAAAAGGATTTTTTATTTTTACGGCTGTACGTTATAAACTTCTGTGAAGCACTTCGGGGTTCAAAGTGCTCACCACACATCTAGATAAGTTCCTTGTGGGGTCTATTTTCCAAAATGGGGTCACTTGTGGGGGGTTTCCACTGTTTAGGCGCATCAGGGGCTCTCCAAATGCGACATGACTCCCCCAGACCATTCCATCAAAGTCTGCAATCCAAAACGTCACTACTTCCCTTCCGAGCCCCGACGTGCGCCCATACAGTAGTTTACTCCCACATATTGGGTATCAGCATACTCAGGACAAATTGGACAACAACTTTTGGGGTCCAATTTCTCCTGCTACCCTTGTGAAAATAAAATATTGGGGCTAAAAAATCATTTTTGTAAAAAAAAAAAGAATTTTTTTATTTTACGCCTGTAAGTTATAAACTTCTGTGAAGCACTTTGGGGTTCAAAGTGCTCACCACACATCTAGATAAGTTCCTTGAGGGGTCTAGTTTCCAAAATGGTGTCATTTGTGGGGAGTTTCCACTGTTTAGGCAGATCAGGAGCTCTCCAAACACGACATGGCATCCAGCCAATTCTGCGTTGAAAAAGTCAAACGGCGCTCCTTCCCTTCCAAACTCTGCCATGCACCCAAACAGTGGTTTACCACCACATATGGGGTATCAGCACACTCAGGACAAATTGCACAATAACTTTTGGAGTCTTGTTTCCCTTGGGAAAATAAAAATTGGGGTGAAAAGATCAATTTTGTGGAAAAAATATAATTTTTTAATTTTACGGCTCTACGTTATAAATTTGTGTGAAGCACTTAGGGGTTCAAATTGCTCACCAAAGATCTAGATAAGTTCCTTAGGGGGTCTAGTTTCCCAAATGGGGTCACTTGTGGGGGGTTTCCACTGTTTAGGCACATCAGGGGCTCTCCAAATGCAACATGGCGTCCAATCTCAATTCCAGCCAATTTTGGTTGGAAAAAGTCAAATAGTGCTCCTTCCATTCCGAGCTCTGCCATGCGCCCAAACAGTGGTTCCCCCCCACATGTGGGGTATCAGCGTACTCAGGACAAATTGGACAACAAATTTTGTGGTCCAATTTCTCCTGTTACCTATGGGAAAATAAAAAATTAGTGACTAAGAGATAATTTTTGTGGGAAAAAATAGGATTTCTTATTTTCATGCCCGGGCATTATAAACTTGTGTGAAGCACTTGGGGTTCAAAGTGCTCACCAAAGATCTAGATAAGTTCCTTAGGGGGTCTAGCTTCCAAAATGGGGTCACTTGTGGGGGGCTTCCACTGTTTAGGCTCATCTGGGGCACTACAAACGGAACATGACCCCCATCAATGTTTGCATTCCAAAACGTTACTGCTTCTTTTCCAAGCCCTGCCGTGCGCCCAAACAGTTTCCCCCCCCCACATATGGGGTATCAGCGCACTCAGAACAAATTGGACAACAAGTTTTGGGGTCCAATTTCCTTGGGAAAAATCAAAAATTTGGGACTAAAAAAATCATTTTTGTGGAAAATTGTTTTTTTTTTTTTTCACACCCAGGCATTATAAACTTTTGTGAAACACTTTGGGGTTCAAAGTGCTCACAACAGATCTAGATAAGTTCCTTAGGGGGTCTAGTTTCCAAAATGGTGTCACTTGTGGGGGGTTTCCACTGTTTAGGCGTATCAGGGGCTCTCCAAACACGACATGGCGTCCAATCTCAATTCCAGCCAATTTTAGTTTGAAAAAGTCAAACGGCACTCCTTCCCTTACGAGCTCTGCCGTGTGCCCAAACAGTGGTTTTCCCCCACATATGGGGTATTGGCGACTCAGGAGAAATTGCACAACAACTTTATCTGTCCATTTTCTCCTTTTACCCTTGTGAAAATAAAAAAAAGTTTGTAAAAGATCATTTTTGTGGCTAAAAAGTTAAATATTAATTTTTTCCATCCACGTTGCTTCAGCTCCTGTGAAGCACCTGAAGGGTTAATAAACTTCTTGAATGTAGTTTTGAGTACCTTGAGGGGTGCAGTTTTTATAATGGTGTCACTTTTGGGTATTTTCTGCCATATAGACCCGTCAAAGTGACTTCAAATGTGAGGTGGTCCCTAAAAAAATGGCTTTGTAAATTTTGTTGTAAAAATGAGAAATCACTGGTCAACTTTTAACCCTTCTAATTTCCTAACAAAGAAAAATTTTGGTTCCAAAATTGTGCTGATGTAAAGTAGACATGTGGGAAATGTTATTTCTTAACTATTTTGTGTGACATATTTCTCTGTTTTAAGGGAAAAAAAATTCAAAGTTTGAAAATTGCAACATTTTTAAAATTTTCGCCATATTTGCGTTTTTTTCAAAAATAAACGCAAGTTATATCGAAGAAATTTTACCACTAACATGAAGTACAATATGTCACGAGAAAACAATCTTAGAATCGCGAAGATCCGTTGAAGCGTTCCAGAGTTATAACCTCATAAAGAGACAGTGGTCAGAATTGTAAAAATTGGCCCGGTCATTAACGTGCAAACCACCCTTGGGGGTGAAGGGGTTAAGCTGTTACTCGTGCGGTATAACTGATAAGACGACTTTATTCTTTGAGTCAGTGCGATTACAGCAATACCAGATTTCTTTCATTTTTTATGTTTGGCTGCTATCACACACTAGAAAAAGTCTATTTTTTGCAAAACAAAGATTTTGCAATGCCATATTTTGAGAGCTATAATTTTTCTATATTTCTGAGTTTAGTGAGGGCTTTTTTTGCAGGACCAGTTGATATTTTCAGTTACACCATTTTTATTAGCATTCGACTTTTTGATTGCGTTTTTGGGGTAAGATGAAAAAGCATAATTTTCCACGCTTTTTTTATGGTGTTCACTGAAGGGTTAAGTAGTTTGACAGTTTTATATGTTGGGTCGTTCCGAATGCGGCGATACCAAATATGTGTACTTTATTTATTTATGTTCATCTTTACATAATTATATGTATTTATTGGTATAATACAGCGAGGGAAATAAGTATTTGATCCCTTGTGATTTTGTAAGTTTGCCCACTGACAAAGACATGAACAGTCTATAATTTTAAGGGCAAGTCAATTTTAATATTGAGAGATAGAATATCAAAAATAAAATCCAGAAAACCACATTGTATAAATTATATTCATTTATTTGCATTTTGTAGTGAGAAATAAGTATTTGATCCATCTGGCAAACAAGACTTAATGCTTGGTGGCAAAACCCTTGTTGGCAAGCACAGCAGTCAGACTTATTTTGTAGTTAATACGTTTTGCGCACGTCTCAAGAGGAATTTTGGTCCACTCCCGTTTGGAGATCATCTCTAAATCATTAAGATTTTGAGGCTGTTGCTTGATTCGGAGCTAAAACTCCCTCCACTTCATGACCTTAATGTACTTCTTTTTGAGCCACTCCTTTGTTGCCTTGGCTGTATGTTTTGGGTCATTGTCTTGCTGGAAGACCCAGCCACGACCCATTTTTAATGTCCTGGCGGAGGGAAGGAGGTTGTCACTCAGGATTTTACGGCTCCATCCATTCTCCAATGATGTGGTGAAGGAGTCCTGTACCTTCAGTTTGTGCCCTTTGGTTTGTGTATTCGTATACACTACAACACCCCTTTTCTTTGGGTGGGGGAAGGGACAAATAAGGGCTGATTTAGGAGCTCAGCAAGGCACGTGGCCCTGGTGTCTTCACCATCAGAAGTAATCAGGGGAGCAGGGATAGCTAGGGCTCCCCTAGCTTTAGGGATGGGAAAGGAGCCCCTTGCCCCAAGATATCCTGCAACAGTGATGTGACACTGATGATGGCTGATAATATCAACGTTCATCATATTCTTACTATTCTTAAGGACATACAAGGAGTTGCATGCTCATGCAATACAAGGGTATATGGCGAGTGTTGATCTGACATTGCAGTTGATCACTTTACTATGCTTGGTGCTACATTCATGTGCTGATAGTTCTGGTGATACCTATATATACTGATGGTGGTTTTGGTGCTATATGGATGTACTGATGGCGGTTCTAGTGCTGTGTTCATGTACTGATGATTGTTCTGCTGATCTATCCATGTACTGACGGTGTTTCTGGTCATGTATTAATTTACTGGTGGTGGTTCTGGTGATATTTTTATGTACTTATGATTGTTCTAGCGCTGTATTCATGTAATTACCCTTTTATTTATTTGTTGGGCTCTTGAGATTTGTTCAAAATGACCTTGTGGCCCTTGGACCCAAAAAGGTTGAACACACCTGATATAACATGCCATATCTGGAACAGGTTTTCATTGGTCAGCATACTGGATCACAACCATAGCAGAGCTATTTTCACTTAGACAAATTCTGTAAGTCAACAAAGTTCTTGGGCTTTAGGTTAGTTATCAGGACAGACTTTATACCTCATATCTATGATTACCTGTGAAAATAAATACATTTTACATACTCAATATCCAAGAATATTTAATATTGTGTGAATGCAGCTTTAGTAATAATTGCATGACAAAATCTCAATTCATATTTTAACTTCATTCTCTAAATTCAAAAAGCTCTTTGTCCTAATCTGTTTTATGCACACTGGAAATTGCCTTCCTTTTCATTTTTTCTCTTGAGACCAAAATATTTTTACTGCCATCTTGTGTGATCTGTCTGTATTACAAGTTTTGTGCTCAAAATGTAAATAAGCTTTAAAGGGATCCTGTGTAATGCTGTTAGGTGTGCACTCACTGCACTATGGGCCAGGCTTACCCTGGAGGGGCATGACTTAAGTGTCCACCGGGTCTTTACTAGAACCACTGATGGTGAAGATAGGCTGGGCTACCAGTAGACACCAGGTACCACTCCAGGCAAGTCCCCAGGTCTGCAGAAGCTGACTGGAGGGTCAAAGAAACGGATGAGATGCACAGGAGGACAGTGGCAAAGATGTGGTCTGACGCGCCGGGGTAAGGGCAGGCAGCACAGGTTCAGTATACGTAGCCAAGGTCAGAAGCGGAGCGTTCAGGATAAACAGTAAATAGCAGGTCAATAACAGGAAAGACAGAACAAACATGCACTCTCTGGATTGAGAGAGAAGCGACTGGGAACTAATGATCAGGCAAGGAGTGGTAGGACGAGCTGTCTAATAAACCTGCTGCTGCCTAGGGATAGGCTGGGGAAAGCAAACCTTGCATGACACAGCAGGTAAAATTCCTGTAGGATCTGACCGTGCCTCCCTAGAGCTAGATGGAGACTCTCTAGAAGCAGAGATGGAAGTGAGCACAAGGCAGCTAAGGAATATGGTCTGACACTGGGGAAA
>JARQOD010000003.1:192981763-193063279 GCA_033576555.1 Oophaga sylvatica | reverse complement strand
CCCCCTGAGTCAAGCTTGGTAAACCAAGTGTTTTTTTCACCCGGAAAAAAACAGGTCAGAATAAGGGGGTAACGGATGATATTCCAGTAATTTTTTGTTAAGAGACAATCAATACCGGCCAATGACCATCTTTTTTGGCCACAAAGAAAAAAACCGGCCCAAGGGGGTGAGGGAGGTCTGTATGACCCTTCCCAAAATGATTCCCTTGATTTAAGCCCGCATGGCATGTTAGGATAGAAAAGTTAAAGGGCGACCTTAGGAAATTTTTATACCTGACTAATTCAATAGCGAGTTTAGCTCCTATGGGGAGGTAAGGATGCAGATTTACTTTCGAAAAAACACATCGAAAAATCAAAAAAAAGTCAGGAAACCTCCCCGGGGGGGAGGCAAAAAAAAACGGGGTTGGGTTTAAAACAAAATGGCCCCCCCAATGGTTACAGACACAGATTTCCTCCAAAAGGGGTTTATGAACTGTAACCAAAAACCAGACGATAATGTCATGCATTTTATTAAACCCCAAAAATTTGCAGCACCCTGGTGACAGGTTTAACCCCTTATCACCTGAGTAGAAAAGGGGGTTTTTCCCCAAAAAGGGGGTTAGAATCGACCCCAGGGGGGAAAGATTCTGTAGGGTAAAAAGGGAAATCCAAACGTTAGAAAAAACATAACCTCAGGTTAATGCCTAAATCAACGAAAGCCTGAGCAGAAAAGGGGGACAGGAGCTATCAAATGAATTAATAAAAACTTAGTTGAACACTACCCAAAAAAATGAGCGTGCAAAACGTCTTCCCCGCTTGGGCAGACTGAAATAGCATGAGAGGCATCCCCAGTAAACTAACCCTTGCGCTTTCGAAACCATGCCTGTCCCCAGACACCCCCCATCACACTGCAGGGGGTCAGCGCGGCTCACAAGGAAAAACCCCAAAATCCACGCATACTTTTCCCCTCGCAAACGTTGTCAATTTGAATGCTAAAAAAAAAAAAAATCTTGAGACCAGAGGGGACAGGGAAACCCCCCATAACATCCTTTACATTATCACGACCCTTCCGGAAAGGGGGCCCCAAAGGTGTCATTCCTTTTGGGGCGGGGCTGCCCCCCCTACGGAATCCTGACAGTTAAATAGCGTCATCAAGCCCTGATTTAAGCAAAAGGTTTTTTTAGTTTATCAGTGATTTGGGTCTCGTACAAAAACCCCCCAAACCTGAAAAAAAATTTTAACATCCCCAAAAACAGGCCCCCGGTGCGGGGAAAAAACCCAACCTGGGGGTCGCCGCGCAGGAGAGAGATGACAATTTGAACCTGTGGTGCGTTTCCTGAGGACTTAGTTTTTTAAGGCAAAAAAAACAAAACAATTTTTTTTAAATTCTGAAACTTAGCTCGATCCCCCCCCAAAAAATTTGGATGGGGATCCTAGGTTTTACAACGGCAACCTAGGGGAAAATATGCAGCAAACTCTGAAAATGGGCAAGCTGATCCACACGGCCAACAACTGTGCAAACTCCTTGGGGAGAAAAGATCCTCCCACACACCCCCAGTACAGGGGAAAAAAAAAAAAAAAAAAAGCAACAAACAGAAAAAAAATCTCGACAACTTTCTTCCTTCAAAATATTTTTTTTTTTCCCTCTGTGAGTACCATACAATTTTTATGGGGTGATACTGTTATGTTTTGGTAGCTGAGGGGGGCAGTAAAAAAGGCAATCACCCCGGGATTGGAATTATGAATTGCAGTACCCGACTAACCCCACAACAGGGCAGCCGTGGGGGTTCCCACGATGGTCCTAGAGCCCGTCCCCGCCTGAGAACTAACTACCCTAAAGATGAAATGGGAAACTATCTGCCCCGGAGGAACCCCAAAGATAATGAAAGCCCCAAAAATATAATGGCGGTTAGCAAGAGGAAAAAATGACACAGAAAAAAATAGTATGAGCAAACCTGGGGGGGCCAAACTATCTAAAATTTTAAAAGGCAGGGGAAGGGGGGCTTATGCTTTTCCCCCCAAAACCCCCAAAAACACCAAATCTAATTTTTTAAAAACACCTAATCACCGACCCTTTCCACCTAAATTTTTTCTCTTTTGTAACAAAAAAAGCAGCCACTGAAAAAACTGCAAAAACAAAAGAAAAAAACACAGTGGCTGGAAAAAAAGGGGGGGAAAAAAACCCCCCGGGGGGACCGAAGGCCCCCACGAGTGCAGGCAAAAGCAAAAATATAGAAAAAAACACAAAATAAGAAATTGTCTTATCTGATAGCAGGAGAGCAGACACGCACAGCAGGTAAAGGGAAATGGAAAGAAGGATTCAACCAAAAATTTGTTCACCGGCAACCCGATGGGAAAATATTCCCTTAAAAGAAATCATAACACCTTATTCCCAAACCTCATAGTACCGCTTGTAACCCCAGAGGGAGGCCTCTGCTCAGAAATCTCTCAAAACCCATTCACAACACACGCATGTACATCCACCTCGTACACAACACGGCCTCCGCTCCATAACACCTCGTACACACACGGGTCCGCGCCATTACAACACGTTTCCACTCCGTACACCCCGTACACACAGCTCTGCTCCGCTCCGTACACACACGGCTCAAGCACAGAGCCCTGTGTGTAGAAGTGTACGTAGCTGAGCGGCTCAGCTCTGACACTTTTACACATAGCGCTCCATTTCATACGCTCCGTACACACACAGCACTGCTACATCCACCTCGTACACCCACACAGCACTGCTACATCCCCCTCGTACACACACGGCTCGTCCGTACACCTTTTTCACACACGTTCCGCTCCGTACACCTCGTACCACACGGCTCCGCTCCGTACACCTCGCACACACATGGCTCCGCTCTGTACACCTCGTAAACGTATGGCTCCGCTCCGTACACTCACACACGCCACGGCTCGTACACCTCGCACATGCACGGCTCCGCTCGTACACTCGTACACTCCGGCTCGTCCGTACACCTCGACCACATGGCTCAGGGGGGTACCCTCGTACACAAACGGCTCCGCTCCGTACACCTCGCACCACAGCTCTGCTACTCCTCACTGTAAACCCTCCTGACCCCGCACACATAAACTTACCCTCATCCAGCACCATGACAACCAGCACAGCAGAGTCCTGCATACACTGAGAGCCTGACCATGTGAGACCTAATCCTCCCCTCCTGTGACCTCATCACAGGTCCTGCTTTCGTATATAAGAGGACAGCACAGCAACGTCATTGCTCTGCTGTAAGAAGCTGAAGTGGGAGAGCTGGGAGGGTGAGGATAGGGGCATGGGGGGCGTGGCGGCTTCTCTCATGCGGGGACACATAGTGTCCCAACCGGAACAGTGGGTGGGAGGGTTAGAATTGAGACTGTCCCGCTCATTGGGACGGTTGAGAGGTATGGGGGAAACCATATGCTGGTGCAGTTGGGACCTGGGTTCCTCATAACACAAGACAATTGCCAGACCTCATGTGGCTGGAGTGTGTCAGCAGTTCCTGCAAGATGAAGGCATTGAAGCATGGACATTCCCCAGACCTGAATCCGATTGAGCACATCTGGGCATCATGTCTCGCTCCATCCACACATCACGTTGCACCACAGACTGTCCAGGAGTGGCGGATGCTTAGTCCGGTCTGGGCAGGAGATCCCTCAGGACACCACCGCCACCTCATCAGGAGCATGCCCAGGCGTTGTAGGGATGTCATACAGGCACAGGGAGGTCATACAGGCATGTGGAGACCCTCACACTACTGAGCTTCATTTTTGACTTTTTTAAGGACATTACATTCCACTTTATTTTTGTGGGTGACTCCAAATCCAGGCTTTCATTAATAAATTAGATTTCCATTGATGATTTTTGTGTTATTTTTGTTGCGCACATTCAATTTTGTACAGAGCAAAGTATTCAATGAGAATATTTCATTTATTCAGATCTAGATGTGTTATTTGAGTGTTTCCTTTATTTTTTTGGAGCAGTGTATATATATATTATATATATATATATATTATATATAATGTGAGACAGTGAAGGAATATGTGTTGAATGGAGTGTACATTTCCCTAGGTACTGTGCTGTATGGTAATAAGGGAAATGTGTGGCTTTGTAAACCTAGTGGTAGAGAAAGGTCATACACCTTACATCAGCAACACTTGCAGCTCAGGCCTGAAAACCATTCAGCTGTTATTAGGAGACCAGAAAGTAGGGTGTCTGCAAACACAGTCAGAGAGCAACGCTTAATTGGACACAGGAGGGGTCCAGGCACAGAAGGTGTCTCCAGGAGTGTGAGCTATTCAGTCTGGGTGCTCGAGGTACCCCGGACAGGAGTAGTCTCAGTGAGAATCCGTGCGAATAGCGGCTGAAAATAGGAGGGGAGCTCTCTCAATTCTGGACGTTGAAGGTGCCTTCAGACACAGGAGGAGACTCTGTGAACTCAATGTGTAAATGCTGAACATATGTGTTGTTTTGGCCCTGGCTGTTAGAGCCAGGACCGGATGATAGGGAAAAATCTATTTTCTAAGTTGTAATTAGTGGCTAGACAAGCCTAGGTCTTCTTGTTTATGATTTGTTTTATATCTGTTTGCTGTGGACTTTAATAAAAGTGGTTGCGGCCTTTTCACCAGAACTGCTGTCTGATGAACTGTTTTCCGTTGCCACCTGTCTACCCAGCGGCGATTCAGAGCTATATCCCTGGAAATGTTACAATTGGCGGAGAATGCTGGGGCGCACAGTGGCTGATACAATTGGTGCTGGAATGTGCGTGCAGCACAGTGGCTGATATAATTGGTGCTGGCAGCACAGTGGCTTAGAGACCAATAAAGGTGAAGTCTGTTGAAGCAGCAGCAAGAAAAAAAAAAAAAAAGTGTGTCAGAAAAAACGTCTGATTGGAGCAGTCTTAAAGAGACAGTAGCCCTAATAGAGTTTGCAAAAGAGAAAAAAAAAAAAAAAAGTGTGTCTGCACAGCAAAGCTGAACTTGTTGTGGAAAAGACTGTGGAGTGTGCAGCAGCAAAAGAGAAACGTCTATTGGAAGCAGTCTTAAAGAGACAGTGGCCCTAATAGAGTTTGCAGAGAAAAAAAAAAAGTGTCTGCACAGCAGAGCTGATTTTTTCTGTGGAAAAGACTGTGGAGTGTGTATGTCTTGAGTGGAAGACTGCGTTGTTGAGACAGAGAAGTCTGACAGCATGGATGACAGCATGGAGGCGCTGTTTGAACAAATGGCGCAAGTTAATGTGCAAATAAGACTGCCGTGGTTGAGACAGATAAGCCGGCAGTATGGAGGAGCTCGTTGAGTACCTGGTCCAGGCCCACGGAGCATGGAGCAGCAGCGCCTGCAGCACCAGCAGCGCATGCAGCAGGCCCAGCAGCAATTCTGCAGCAGCAGCAGGAGAATAACCGGTTATTTGTTGAGCGGATGGCAGCACAAAAAAAGGATTTCGGTGCCGCGCCCCGAAGTAATGGTTGTGAAGGTACCTGCGTGTCCGCTGTAAAGAAGGCGGTAAGACGGTCCTTGAAAAAGTTGAAAACCTCGTGATGATGTGGAGGTATATCTCACTAGGTTTGAGAGACTGGCAGAGAAGGAGAATCGCCCCTATCTGAGTGGGCCATGATGGTCGCACCCTATCTGATTGGAGAACCCCAAATGGCCTATGCTGACCTGAGCGAGCAGGACAGCCAAGACTATGCCAAGATGAAAGCGGAGATTTTTACCCGGCTGGGTGTTTTACGGTGACACCCCCTGCCAGAGGAGTTCATGACTGGAGTTGCAGTTGGGAGTCTGCAGTCAGCAAACCTGATTATGGAGTTGAAAAGGTGATAGTGGACGCTACACCCAAGCACGTCCTCCTGAGGTACAGCCGTCTGAGAGGTCGTCACTTCGGAGTTCCCGGACGCTGAACTCTCGCGGTAAGAGCGTTCCAGCTGTTGGGGACATGGGTATGCTGATAAGCGGGTTCAGACCCGAGGGGAACATGTGGGTGGGAGAGTGTGATGGACAGTGTTGGAGCTGGCGGTGAATTGCAGCCAACTGTCCAATAGAGGGGGAGGCAATGTGTTGTGATGTTGGCAGATCCCTCTCTCTCGCGCAGAACCTGTGTGTGTGTCCACCTCAGCCGAAGAGACTGGACCACAGGTGTCCCCGGTGGTTGTAAATGACTGCCCAGCACAGGCCTCTTGGACTCAGAGAGTCCAGTGACTTCCGTATGTGACAGCCTGATTGATAGGGACTTCATCCCTGATGGACACCTGAGTGTGGTGTGCATCCATGGAGACACCAAGTCTATCCAGAGACTGCCGTGGACTTGGTCCCCAAAAATCGGGGAGGTTTCATGTGAAGTGGGGGTGGTGAAGACCCTGGTGCACCCCGTTATATTGGGTAATGACTTTCCCCCATCTAAGGGTCTCTGGGGAAAAAAATGTTTCTGATGGACAGTGTGATGAAGCTCCTATTGAGGGTGCGCAGTCCCGTGGGGCGGAAAACAAAAGCTAGTGGCCCGTTAAACTTATGTGATAATGATGATGATGATGATGATCATGATAATGATGATGACCATGATAATGATGCTGATAATGATCATGATAGTAATGATGATACTGATCATAGTCATGATAATGATGTTGATAATAATGATGACTGTGATAGTGATGAAATTCCTTTGCAGGTGATGTTGGGAGACGAGGATGGTGGTTCTCGGGAAACCGGTGTCCCTGACTTGCCTGTGTCCTGTGGGCAATTTTGAGAGTGAGCAGTGGCAAGACCCACTCTTAGGATGGCACAGGAAAATATTATTGTTTTAAATGAGGTTTCCCAGGAGCCTGGCTCTGAGGAGAGGTTTCCTCATGCTGCCATGGACAATAGCCTATTGTATAGGGACACTGAAGTCCAGGGAGAGGTCCCTGAGCCAGCTCCTAGTACCTGAGCTATTATAGAAGTATAGTGCTGGGGTTGTCACATAGTCACATACTTGAGGGACCAGATGGTGAAGTTAATGTTGTGGATGACATGTTAAACTAAGGTTCCAGATCAGGATGTGAATGAAAATGAATTGTTAACCCTGACAGTGAGCAGGATGTGAATGAAAATGAATTGTATAACCCCTGACAGTGAGCAGGATGTGAATGAAAAATGAATTGTATAACTCTGACAGTGGAGGCAGGATGTGAATGAAAATGAAGTGTATAGCCCTGACAGTGAGCCAAATGTGGCTGAGAAAAAGGGGTCAGACAGGGATAGTGATAGTGAATCATCTGATGACCATAAAGCAACCAGTGCAATGAGGAAGGCATGGTAGCAGAGGAGGTTGAGAGTCCTGAGAAGAAAGCTGATGCTGACCTTACAGCCAAACAGAAGATGGCATCTGAAGATGTTTTACAGTTGGCCGGTTCCCTGGCGAAGACTAAGGTGAAAGGAGGAGAGCTGAGCTTTAAAGGCAGGACTCTGAAACTGACACAGCACAAGTGGATGCTGTTGAAGATGAGAAGTTGTCGGTGTGTGGTGTGGATCTGCATCATGCCAAGGACTCTGAAGGTGATGCTGCAGAGGTGGAGAAAAGCCATAGAAGTGGTAGACACCAAACCAGATGCCTCATCAGTAGCTGCAACTCGTGAAGCTCAGGCTGGAAGTTCGGCGCCCGGAGCCCCAGCAGTGTTTCCCGATGTGATACCAAGGATCTGGATAAGTCACAAGATGAGATTTTGAGACATCAGGCTGGCGTTGGTGAGCTCAAGCGCACTTTCAGGGAGGCTACATCGGAGCCTTTCCCAACAAATGGGAAAAAAGCGATGTGTCACTCCGTTGCCGCTACAGACACACGGGAGCCCAGATGGGATGCAGAGCGTGGTGGAAGAGAAGAATCCGGCGGGTTCTGAGTATACAGATGCCGCTATCAAGGAGAAACTTGAAAGCTGGAATAAATGGAGATATTGGAGACCAAAATGATGTGACTGAAGAAGTAGAATGTAAAGACTGACGGTAGGGCTTCTGAGTATGTCCTACCAGAAGAGCCTGAAGAAGGGGCTGAAGACATAAAGGACGTCCAACAGGTACAAGATGAAGTGATTACTTCCCAGAAAAAACTCCAAACTGTGATGAAGGAGCGTGATGAGAGCCATGAGCATCTTCTGGAGAAGCTCAATGAAGTAAAGAAGGTTCAAGGGGAAACTGGAGAAAAAGTGAAAAAACCCCCTATACCTTCTGTGATAGTTGGTGACACGTGGTCAGTGCACCAGGGACAGGAGGTACGTGAGTTTCTGAGAAAGAGTCAGCAGAAGTGTTCTGATGTGCCCGGGTCGTACTTCTCTGGTCAGGCACTATATCGAAACTGAGCCCGCCCAAAGGTCAAGATGAAACCGTGCAGGATACCCGAGGCCCGCAGAGAGCATAGGCCTGGGAGGGTACAGGGTAGTGCGGATGCTTCAGATGAAGAGAAAAGCTGATGTTGGCTATGGCTCAGGTGAAGATACGGATGACAGTAGTGAAGATGAAGCTGATGAAGGCCATGACTGGTCCAGAGTTCGCTGTCTCTTTTGGATTGTTGACCAGCCCTCCGGTCTGGATACCAGCCCTCCGGTCTGGAGAAGAGGGAGGGGATATGTGAGACAGTGAAGGAATATGTGTTGAATGGGGTGTACATTTCACCTAGGTACTGTGCTGTATGGTATAAGGGAAATGTGTGGCTTTGTAAACCTAGTGGTAGAGAAAGGTCACTACACCTTACATTCAGCACACACTTGCAGCTCAGGCCTGAAACCATTCAGCTGTTAATTAGGAGACCAGAAGTAGGTGTCTGCAAACACAGTCAGAGAGCACGCTTAATCTGGACACAGGAGGGGTCCAGGCACAGAAGGTGTCTCCAGGAGTGTGAGCTATCTCAGTCTGGGTGCTCGAGGTACCCGGACACAGGAGTAGTCTCAGTGAGAATCCGTGCGAATAGCGGCTGAATAGGAGGGGAGCTCTCTCAAGTCTGGACGTTGAAGGTGCCTTCAGACACAAGGAGGAGACTCTGTGAACCTCAATGCTGGAAATGCTGAACATATGTGTTGTTTTGGCCCTGGCTGTTAGAGCCAGGACCCGGATAGATAGGGAAATCTATCTAAGTGTAATTAGTGGCTAGACAAGCCTAGGTCTTCTGTTTATGATTTGTTTTATATCTGTTTGCTGTGGACTTTAATAAAGCTGGTTGCGGCCAGTTTTCACCAGAACTGCTGTCTGAATGAACTGTTTCCGTGCCACTCTGTCTACCCAGACGGCGATCTCAGAGCTATATCCCTGGAAATGTTACAATAAATATTTCACTTATATTTTTTTATGTGTGTAAACATTGTAATTGAACATGGCATTTAATGAATTATGGTCTTCAATTGAATGAAAAAGAAGAGGTTGAACAAGGAAATGACATCACAATTCTTTTTTTTTTTTAAATACCGAAATAATCTTTATTTTAGTTTACAAAAAACGCATACAAATCTGCATGAAAAACCCCATGAAAACCGCATCAAAACCGCACGGAATTTCAACTGCGTTTTCTGCCAAGAGAGGCAGAATCCGCACAGAAATTTCCACAAGCAAATCTGCAACGTGCGCACATAGACTAACACATTTTGTGGTTCATCTTCTCCTGTTACGATTGTGAAAATAAAAAAGTTTGGGTTTAAAGTAAATTTTTTCTGGAAAAAAAATTAAATGTTGTTTTTTTTCCCTTTCAGATTAAGTTCCTGTGAAGCAACTGAAGGGTAATAAACTTCTTGAATGTGGTTTTGAGCACCTTAGGGGTGCAGTTTTTAGAAAAGGTGTCACTTTTGAGTACTTTCTGTCATATAGACTCCTCAAAGTCACTTCAAATGTGATGTGATCCCTAGAAAAAATGGTTTTGTAAATTTTGTTGGAAAAAATGAGAAATCGCTGTTCAAATTTTAACCCTTCTAACTTCCTATCAAAAAAAGATTATGTTTCCAACATTGGGAATTTAAAGAAGACATGTGGGAAATGTTATTTATTAACTATTTTGTGTGACATAACTATCTGTTTTAAGGGCAGAAAAATTAAATTTGAAAATTGCGAATTTTTTAAAATTTTTGCCAAATTTGTTGTTTTCAGAAATAAACGGAAGCTGTATTGAAGAAATGTTATCACTATCATGAAGTACAATACGTCACAAAAAAACAATCTCAGAATCAGTGGGATCCGTTGAAGAGTTCCAGAGTTATTAGCACATAAAGTGACACTGGTCAGAATTGTAAAATTTGGCTTGTCTATTAACCCCTTAACCCCCAAGGGTCGTTTGCATGTTAATGACCGGGCCAATTTTTACAATTCTGACCACTGCCTCTTTATGAGGCTATAACTCTGGAACGCTTCAACGGATCTTAGCGATTCTGAGACTTTTTTCTCGTGACATACACTTTGTGCAGAATTATTAGGCAAGTTGTATTTGAGAGGATTATTTTATTATTGAACAACAACTATGTCCTCAATCAACCCAAAAGACTCATAAATATCAAAGCTTAATATTTTTGAAAGTTGGAGTGGGGTTTTTTTTAGATTTGGCTATCTTAGGAGGATATCTGTTTGTGTAGTTAACTATTACTGTGCAGAATTATTAGGCAACTTAATAAAAACCAATATATACCCATCTCGCATGTTTATTTTCACCAGGTAAACCAAAATAACAACACAAAATTTAGAAATAAACATTTCTGACATTCAAAAAAAAAAAAAAAATCAGTGACCAATATAGCCACCTTTCTTTACGATGACACTCAAAAGCCTTCCATCCATAGATTCTGTCAGTTGCTTGATCTGTTTATGATCAACATTGCGTGCAGCAGCCACCACAGCCTCCCAGACACTGTTCCGAGAGGTGTAATGTTTTCCCTCCCTGTAGATCTCACATTTTTATGAGGGACCACAGGTTCTCTATGGGGTTCAGATCAGGTGAACAAGGGGACCATGTCATTATTTTTTCTTCTTTTAGACCTTTACTGGCCAGCCACGCTGTGGAGTATTTGGATGCATGTGATGGAGCATTGTCCTGCATGAAAATCATGTTTTTCTTGAACGATACTGACTTCTTCCTCTACCACTGCTTGAAGAAGGTGTCTTCCAGAAACTGGCAGTAGGTCTGGGAGTTGAGCTTCACTCCATCCTCAACCCGAAAAGGTCCCACAAGTTCATCTTTGATACCAGCCCATACCAGTACCCCACCTCCACCTTGCTGGCGTCTGAGTCGGAGTGGAGCTCTCTGCCCTTTACTGATCCAGCCTCAGGTCCATCCATCTGGCCCATCAAGAGTCATTCTCATTTCATCAGTCCATAAAACCTTAGAAAAATCAGTCTTAAGATATATCTTGGCCCAGTCTTGACGTTTTATCTTATGTTTCTTGTTCAAAGGTGGTCGTTTTTCAACCTTCCTTAACTTGGCCATGTCCCTGAGTATGGCACACCTTGTGCTTTTTGATACTCCAGTAACGTTGCAGCTCTGATATATGCAAAAACTGGTGGCAAATAGCATCTTGGCAGCTTCACGCTTGATTTTCCTCAATTCATGGGCAGTTACTTTGTGTCTTATTTTATCAACACACTTCTTGCGACCCTGTTGGCTATTTGCCATGAAACGATTGTTCAGTGATCACGCTTCAAAAGTTTTGCAATTTCAAGACTGCTGCATCCCTCTGCAAGACATCTCACAATTTTTGACTTTTCAGAGTCCGTCAAATCTCTCTTCTGACCCATTTTGCCAAAGGAAAGGAAGTTGCCTAATAAGTAAGCACACCTTATATAGGGTGTTGATGTCATTAGACCACACCCCTCCTCAATACAGAGATGTAAATCACCTGATTTACATAATTGGCAGTTGGTTTTCAAGCCTATACAGCTTGGAGTAGGACAACATGTATAAAAAGGATGATGTGATCAAAAATATTCATTTGCCTAATAATTCTGCACACAGTGTATTGCACATCATGATAGTGGTAAAATTTCTTCGATATAACTTGCGGTTTGTTTATGAACAAAATGGAAATATGGCGAAAATGTGGAAAATTTTGCAATTTTCAAACTTTGAATTTTTATTCCCTTAAAACAGAGAAATATGTCCACAAAATAGTTACTAAATAACATTTCCCACATGTCTACTTTACATCAGCACAATTTTAGAACCAAAATTTTTTTTTGTCACGAAGTTATAAGGGTTAAAAGTTGACCAGCGATTTCTCATTTTTACAACAAATTATACAAAACCATTTTTTTTAGGGACCACCTCACATTTGAAGTCACTTTAATGGGTCTATATGGCAGAAAATACCCAAAACTGACACCATTCTAAAAACTGCACCCCTCAAGGTACTCAAAACTATATTCAAGAAGTTTATTAACCCTTCAGGTGCTTCACAGGAGCTGAAGCAACTTGGAAGGAAAAAATGAACATTTACCTTTTTAGTCACAAAAATGATCTTTTACAAACAATTTTTTATTTTAACAAGGGTAAAGGAGAAAATGGACAGATAAAGTTGTTGTGCAATTTCTCCTGAGTACGCCGATACCCCATTTGTGGGGAAAAACCACTGTCTGGGCGCACGGCAGGGCTTGGAAGGGAAGGAGCGCCGTTTGATTTTTTTAAACCAAAATTGGCTGGAATTCAGATTGGATGCCATGTCGCATTTGGAGAGCCCCTGATGTGCCGAAACAGTGTAAACATCCCACAAGTGACCCCATTTTGGAAACTAGACCCCTAAGGAACTTCTCTAGATCTGCCGTGAGCACTTTGAACCCCCAAGTGTTTCACTAAAGTTTATAATGCCTGGGTGTGAAAAAAAAATTAAATTTCCACAAAAATGATTTTTTAGTCCCCAATTTTTGATTTTTCCTAAGGAAATTGGATCTCAAAAGTTGTTGTCCAATATGTCCTGAGTACGCTGATACCCCATATTATGTGGGGGGAAAATACTGTTTGGGCGCACGGCAGGGCTCGGAAAGGAAGTAATGACGTTTTGGAATGCAGACTTTGATGGGTGTCATGTTCAGTTTGCAGAACCCCTGATGTGCCTAAACAGTGGAAACCACCCACAAGTGACCCCATTTTGGAAACTAGATCACATAACGAACTTATCTAGATCTGTGGTGAGCACTTTGAACCCCCAAGTGCTTCACACAAGTTTATAATGCCCGGGCATGAAAATAAAAAAGCCTATTTTTTTCCCACAAAAATGATCTTTTAGTCACCAATTTTTTTATTTTCCCAAGGGTAACAGGAGAAATTGGATCCCCAAAAGTTGTTCTCCTATTTGTCCTGAGTACGCTGATACTCTGCATGTGGGAGAAAACTACTGTATGGGCACACGTCGGGGCTCGGAATAGAACTAGTAATGTTTAGTAATGCAGGCTTTGATGGAATGGTCTGCGGGTGTCATGTCGCGTTTGGAGAACCCCTGATGTGCCTAAACAGTGGAAGCCCCCCACAAGTGACCGCATTTTGGAACCTAGACCCCCAAAGGAACTTATCTAGATGTGTGGTGAGCACTTTGAACCCCCAAGTGCTTCACAGAAGTTTATAACTCACGGGCGTAAAAATAAAAAAAATCATATTTTTTCCACAAACATGATCTTTTAGTCCCCAGTTTTTTATTTTCCCAAGGGTAACAGGAGAAATTGGACCCCAAAAGTTGTTGTCCAACTTGTCCTGAGTATGCTGATACCCTATATCTGAGAGGAACTTCTGTATGGGCACACATCGGGGCTCGGAAGGGAAGTAGTGACGTTTTGCATTGCAGACTTTGATGGAATAGTCTGCGGGCATCATGTCGCGTTTGGAGAGCCCCTTATATGCCTAAACAATGGAAACCCCCCCACAAGTGACCACATTTTGGAAACTAGACCCCCAAAGGAACTTATTTAGATGTGTGGTGAGAACTTTGAACCCCCAAGTGCTTTACAGAAGTTTATAACGTAGAGCCATAAAAATAAAAAATATTTTTTTCCACAAAAATGATATTTTCACCCTCAATTTTTTATTTTCCCAAGGGTAACAGAAGAAATTGGACCCCAAGAGTTATTGTGCAATTTTTCCTGAGTACGCTGATACCCCATATGTGAGTGTAAACTTCTGTTTGGGCACATGGCAGAGCTCAGAAGGGAAGGAGCACCGTTTGACTTTTTCAACGCCGAATTGGCTGGAATTGAGATCAGACGCCATGTCACGTTTGGAGAGCACCTGATGTGCCTAAACAGTGGAAACCCTGAATTCTAACTCCAACCCTAACCCCAACATACCCCTAACCCTAAACTTAACCCTAATGATAACCTCAACCACAACCTAACCCTAACACACCCCTAACCCTAATCCCAACCCAACTTTAGCCCCAACTCTAACCCTAACTTTAGCCCCAGCCCTAACCCTAATGAGAAAATGGAAATAAATACATTTTTTAATTTTATTATTTTTCCCTAACTAAGGGGTGATAAAGGGGGAGCTGATTTACTATTTATAGTGGGTTTTTATGTTTGGCAGCTGTCACACGCTAAAAGACGCTTTTTATTGCAAAAAATAGTTTTTGCAACACCACATTTTGAGAGCTATAATTTTTCCATATTTTGGCCCACAGATTCATATGAGGTCTTATTTTTTGCGGGACGAGGTGACGATTTTACTGGTACCATTTTTGGGCACTTGACATTTTTTGATTTTTTATTACAATTTTTGGGAGGCAGAATGAACAAAAACCAGCAATTCATGAATTTCTTTTGGGGGGGTGTTTATACCGTTCCGCGTGTGGTAAAATTGATAAAGCGGTTTTATTCTTTGGGTCAGTATGATTACGGCGATACATCATTTATATCATTTTTTATGTTTTGGCGCTTTTTATACAATAAAAATGTTTATATATAAAAAATAATTATTTTTGCATCGCTTTATTCTGTGAGCTATAACTTTTTTATTTTTTCGCTGATTATGCTATATCCGTCTTTTGATCGCGTGTTATTCCACTTTTTGTTCGGCGGTATGATGATAAATCATTGTTTTTTTTTTCCTTTTTTTTTTGAAGGGGTTCAATAAAGGGGTTAACTAGTGGGACAGGTTTATAGGGCGGGTCGTGACGGACGCGGCGATACCAAATATGTGTACTTTAATTATTTAGTTTTTTTTATTTACATGAAGAAATTTATTTTTTGGGGAATATTTTTATTTTTTTTTCATTATTTATGAATTTTTTTTACGCTTGTGATTTTTATTTTTTTAACTTTTTTACTTTGTCCCAGGGTGGGACATCACTGTATAATGTCACATCGCTGGTCTGACAGTGTGCACAGCACTCTGTCAGATCGGCGATGTGACAGGCACTGCTGCAAGCTTTCTCAGTGCCTGCTCTCAGCAGGCACTGTGGAAGCCGCCTACCTGCAGAACCCGGAAGGACCCCGTGGCCATCTTGGATCTGGGGTCCTGTAGGGAGGAGGGTCCCTCGGAACAGCGCGATGTTCTGAGGGTCTCAGGGGAGCACGCAGGGAGCCCCCTCCCTGTGCGATGCTTCCCTGTACCGCCGGAACACTGAGCTCATCTTTGATCACAGTGTGCCAGGGGTTATTGTGCTGGGAGCGGTCCGTGACAGCTCCTGGCACATAGTGCCGGGTGTCAGCTGTGATAATCAGCTGACACCCGGCCGCGATAGGCCGCACTCCCCCCAGGATCGCGGCTGATCGCATGTGACGTACTATTCCGTCCTTGGGAATTAAGTCCCAGGGCACATGGACGGAATAGTACGTCAGATGGAATAAAGGGGTTAAGGTCAAAATTGGCCCGGTCACTAAGGGTTAAACCACTTAAGTGTTGTTTTAGGGCATTGTCTTGTTGGAAGTCAGACCTCCATCCCAGTCTCAACTCACTGACAGACTGAAACAGGTCTTGCTCAAGAATGTCCCTGTATTTCGCACCATCCATCTTATTCTCAACTTGAAACATTTTCCCTGTCCCTGCTGCTCAAAAACATCCCCACAGCATGATGCTGCCACTACCATGATTCATTGTAGGGATAGTGTTTTTGGGGTGATGAGCTGTTTTGGTTTGGTGCCAGACATAGTATTTACCTTGGTGGCCAAAAAGTTCAGTTTTGGTCTCATCTGACCACAGCACTTTCCTCCGTATATTTGGGGAGTCTCACACGTCTTTTGGCAAACTCAAAATAAGCCTTAAGACTTTTGTGTGCAAGTAAAGGCTTTTTTCTGGCCACTTTTCCATAAAGGCCACCTCTATGAAGTGTATGGCTTATTGTGGTTATATGGACAGATACTCCAGTCTCTGCTTGGCAGCTCATTGAGGGTTATCTTTGGTCTCTGAGTTGCCTCTCTGACTAATGCACTCCTTGCCTGGGCTGAGAGTTTGATGGGTGTCCCTATCTTGGCAGGTTTGTTGGGGTACCATGTTTTTTTCATTTGACGATAATGGATTTGATGGTGCTCAGGGGATCATCAGAGATTGGTATATTTTTTTTATAACCCAATCCTGACTTGTATCTCTCAACAACTTTGTCCCTGACTTGTTTGGAAGACTCCTTAGTCTTCAAGTTGTGGTTTGCTAGTGGTGCCTCTTGCTTAATGGTGTTGCAGCCTCAGTGGACGTTCACAAAATGTGTGTATATACTGTCAGACCATGTGTCACTTATTGTGCACACAGGTTGACTTCCTTTCACTCAGCATGTTATTTATGAAGGTAACTGGTTGCACCGGAAATTTGTAGCGGCTTCATAGCAAAAGGGGTGGATACATATGCACATACCATATTTCATGTATGACTATATTTTTCTCACTTCATTTCACCAACTTAGACTATTTAGTGCTGATGCATCACACACAAATTGGATTATGAAAATATTTAAACATAGGTTGTGCTGTAACAGAATAAGTAAAAGGTGCTTTCGCAAGCCACTGTAAACAGTTACATAAATTGCACTACAACTCTTTTTGCTTGTCTCTTGTACTCCTGCATCGGATCATCTCTTACAATTGTTCAACTGTAATCTGCAAGTATTAATGGATTCCATTTTCCTTGATATCTTTTTCCCATAGCCACAGTATCTTCGTGAAATATCTCACCGTGCTTTTCGCTCACTGCTCCGCAGTTTGGTGAAAAACAGTCTAGATGCGAATAAAAGAAATGTATCTTTAAGGATGTTACAGCCAAGATCCTTATATAATTTGAGATTTTTCAACTCTATATAGTTATTAGCTCTTCAGTTTCCCACCGGCCATGTGGCACAGTGGTTTCACAAATTCACATGTACCACTGTAGGGCATAACACTCTGGATTATGACTTATCGCCAGAGCTTTCATTAAACTGTTGATGTTGCTGCAAGCCACAAGATTTCCCTCCATGAAGAAGTATTGGACAAAATATTTATCACGATTGCAGAACAAAGAAATCCGAACATCGCCTTATCAGATACCACTGCTGTAGCTTGGAACCTAAGAGCTCAGCCTTAAGCAGCCTTAAGCCCCCGTCTCACACAGCGATCTCGCTAGCGAGATCGCTGCTGAGTCACTAGTTTTGTGACGCAGCAGCGATGTCCCCAGCGATATCGCTGTGTGTGACATTCAGCGACGATCAGCCCCCCTGCTGGGTATCGCTGATCGTCGCTGAATGTCCTGGACATTTTTTTTGATCGCTGGTCTCCCGCTGACAGGCACGCATCGCTGCGTGTGACAGGCGGGAGACCAGCGATCCGCTGGTAACCAAGGTACACAGCGGGTTTCCAGGCGCGGGGCTGTGCCTGGAAACCCGCTGTGTACCTTGGATACCAGCGCCCTGATATGCAGGAAGCTGGTAACCAAGGTACACAGCGGGTTTCCAGGCACCGCGCAGCGCCTGGAAACCCGACGTGTACCTTGGTTACCAGCTCCCTGCATCAGGGCGCTGGTATCCAACGTACACTGCGGGTAACTAAGCGACGTTACCCGCAGTGTCGCTGTGCTGATCGCTGCCTGAGCTGCCTGTTTGGCAGCTCAGCAGCGATCATGTAGCGATACACCAGCGATCCTGATTGTTGTCGGGATAGCTGGTGTATCGCTATGTGAGACCCGGGCTTTACTCTTGGGTTGATCCAAATCTCTAAGGGTAGGTGCACACGGTCAGTAAACGCTGTGGAATGGAAGCTGCGTACTTGCTCAGCGTCCAACCTGCAGCATTCAGATGTTACAGCATAGTGAATGGGATTTTAAGAAATCCCATGTCCACTATGCGTCCAGAGATGCCCACGGCTCACCCGTGTAAACGGACATGCGGAGCATCTTTCCAGACCGCAGCATGTCTATTTATCTTACGGAGACGCGGGTCTCCGCAAGATAAATTTCACCTGTACAATGTGTTGGACGTGGTGATTCTACACGGTTCAATTAACACATGCGGATTCACCTGAGTTCAATAGCCGTCAGCGCTTTGGACGCAGCGGACATGTTCTGTGTCCAAAGCGCTGCCAATTACTGAACGTCTGCACATATCCTAACAAGTTCATTCAGTTCACTTTGTGTTATTAAGCTGTAGTTCAGTTGAGGTTGACAAAAAGTTTGGCTCGGGAGCAGAGGCGTAGCAAGGGCTTTGGTTCAGGTGGGCGAAACTTCTGAGTGGGACCCTAACCAGGTAACCTTGATTACAACTGGGTGGCGTACCCTATTAGTGGATGTACAAGAACCTCAGCAGATGACCACACTTGCTGAAAATAATCTCTATACAAAGACCAACACTGACATTACCGCCATATGGTGACCATATAGTGGTTAATACCAGTCCTTCAGAACATGCAAGTGATTACAGTACGCTTATTGATTGTGACTTACAGATGACATTCTTTCTGATGGAATCGTTCACTTTTCCTGTCTTTTCCATCTGGCCCAGACCGACATGACAACTTCTTCCAGCCACGACTTGGTGGCAGAGATTACAACAAAGACACTTTTCACTTCTCATATTTTCAGCATCGTCCCCATCTATTCCCAACCTACACAAACTCCTTATCCTGCTGATACCCCAATAGTAAGCCGCTGCTGCAGTATTTGTCCCTATTACTGCACCTGCTGTGTGCCCTCTAAATGGTAAAACAAGCCTCTAAAATATAGAGTGCGCTAGAAAACAGTGCCCACATTTTGCCCCAAGAAAGTAATAATGCTCTGTGTGCCCCTCTGACAGTTACAATAACCTGAGTTCCCCTATAACAATAAGTGCCCACTTTACATTTAATAATGTCCCAAGTCTCCCCATCTACACAGTATGATGCTCTTATGCACAGTATTATGCCCACTCACAGTATAGTACACCCCACACAGCATACTAACCCCTTTGTAGCCCCCAAACTGTTTGATGGCTACAACACTGTATGATGGCCCCCACACTTTACAAAGACCCTACATTATCTCCCGCACTGTATGATGGCCCCCTCACTGTAATCCCCACACTGTATGATGGCCACCTAAATAGCTTCCATATAGTATAAAGCACTAGATAGTCCTCATTACAGTATAATGCACTCCCCATAGGCAGACACTATATAATATAATGCACTCTCCATAGGCCTCTATAGTATAATGCACCCCCATAGGCAGACTCTATATAGTGTAATGCACTCCACATAGACATCTACAGTGCCTTGCTAAAGTATTCGGCCCCCTGGAACATTTCAACCTTTTCCCACATATCATGCTTCAAACATAAAAATACCAAATGTAAATTTTTTTGGTGAAGAATCAACAACAAGTGGGACACAATTGTGAAGTTGAACGAAATTTATTGGTTATTTTAAATTTTTGTGGAAATACAAAAACTGAAAAGTGGGGCAATATTATTCGGCCGCTTTACTTTTAGTGTAGCCAACTCACTCCAGAAGTTCATTGTTGATCTCTGAATGATCCAATGTTGTCCTAAATGACTACTGATGATAAATATAATCCACCTGTGTGTAATCAAGTCTCCCTATAAATGCACCTGCTCTGTGATAGTCTAAGGCCTCTTTCACACTTCAGTCATGCGACGTGCGACGAGGTTGAAAAGTTCCAGGGGGCCGAATACTTTAGCAAGGCACTGTATATAGTATAATGCACATCCAAATGCAGAATCTATATACTATAATGCACTCCCCATAAGACTCTATAGTATAATGTACTCCCCATAGGCAGATATAGTATAATGCAGTTAAGTAAAAAAAGGGGGAGAAGCCAGCGCCGCACTTGGTCAGCATGCAATATATAAAGTGCATATGCACATATTGGATTCTAATCTGTATTAAAAATGAGACAATTTTGCAAATAATTGATCAATTCTTTGAGCCACCCGCCACGACAAGGCATTCTCATATGGGGCAGTCCTACTCTACGTTTTTTATATTCGCTGTGCCATTACGGCCTCCTGAATGTATAAAAGCAAGACTGCAAAAAATCAAAACAAAAGTACCTGAAGCATTGCTGTATCACTCCCATGGTGCCAGTAAGGCAAGCGCAGGTGAAAGCCGACCAGGTCCGGAGATGGACATTTCAGATCTGACCTCTGCACTGCCAGACCAGCAACCACAGATGAAGGGTGAAACAGGCCCAGATACAGGTGTACAATCAAGCAGAGCCCAGGCAGGGCAGGGCTGCCGTGTGTGTGCACAGCAGCCTAGGTCAATCACCAAAAAAACAGAGATAGAACTGCGTGCATGACCCAGAGCGCACGGCAACATGTGGTGCTCAACCACAAACCAACATCAAGTAAAAAAAGGGGAGAAGCTAGCGCCGCACATGGTCAGCATGCAATATATAAAGTGCATATGCACATATTGGATTCTAATCTGTATTAAAAATTAGACATTTGGCAAATAATTGATCAATTCTTTGAGCCACCCCGCCACGACAAGGCATTCTCATATGGGGCAGTCCTACTCTACGTTTTTTATATTGCTTGCTTTTAATATATTTAGGAGGCCGTAATGACACAGCGAAAATAAAAAACGTAGAGTAGGACTGCCCCATATGAGAATGCCTTGTCGTGGCGGGGTGGCTCAAAGAATTGATCAATTATTTGCCAAATGTCTCATTTTTTAAAAAAACAGTTAGAAACTAATATGTGCATATGCACTTTATGTATTGCATGCTGACCATGTGCAGTGCTGGCTTCTCCCCCCCCTTTTTTGCTTGATAATAGTATAATGCACTCTGCATAGGTCTCTATAGTATAATGTACCCCCATAGGTAAATTCTATATAGTATAATGCACTCTCCATAGGCAGACTTTATATAGTATAATGCACTCTCCATATAGCATAATGCACTTCCCATAGGCAGTGTCATCCCAGCGTCCGCGCCTGTGATCGTGCCGGCATCCTCTCTGCTGCCCTCTACTTACCGCTCCAGGCGCCGCACTGCTCCTCCGTCCTGTCATCCTGCCGCCCGGGGGATCCAGCGTGGCGTCCTCTCTCCTCCTCCCTTCCGTCCATCCTCTGCCCCATGCACGCGCCTTAGGGCGCATGCGCGGGCTCCTCGGCCCCCTTAACCCTTGCTGCACCTTCCCAGGAGCGCTAGCGCTCCAATCAGGTGCTGGCATTGGGTATATCAGGCGGCTCCACCATGTTGGAGGCGCCTGATTACCATGTGCCTCCAGTACACTGTCTGGCTCGCCCTATTACCCATCTGCCTTGTCCTGCCTTGTCCTACCCGTACCTATCCACCTGCCTTGTCCGGTCCGTCCCATTCTCCTGCCAGTCTCATCCTCCTGCCTACCTGCCCATCCTATTGCACCAGTCCCGTTCGGACCTCTGTCTCCGTCCGGGCTAACTGCTCAGCTCAGATCACCCGGTTCCGCTCTGTGGATCCACCTTCCTAGCCCCGTGTGCTTCTCTTCAGCCGCCCCTCTCGGAGCCAGCTGTTACTGTGCTTGACTCTTCCGGGTCTGCCCCTAACGATCCCTGTATATGGGTCGGCTCCTTGGTCCGCTCGCCCGGAGGAGCTTCAGTACCGCAACCCAGAGGATCCACTCTTGTAGCACGCCTTGCCTCAGCGTCACAGGCAGCCTGTATAATATAGTATAATGCATTCTCCATAGGCCTCTACAGTATAATAAACCCCCCATAGGACTCTATAATATAATGTACTACCCATAGGCAGACTCTATATAGTATAATGTACCCCCATAGGCACACTCTATATAACAAAATGTACCCCAGAGGCAAACTCTCTATAGTATAATGCACTCCCCATAGGCAGACTCTATATAGTATAATGCACTCTCCATAGGCAGACTCTATATAGTATAATGCACTCTCCATAGGCAAACTCTATATTTTATAATGCACCCCCATAGGCAGAGGCTATATTATATAATGCACAACCATAGGCAGACTCTATACCATATAATGCACTCCCCATACACAGACTCAATATCCCCATATTGCTCTATAGTATAATGCAGCCCCATAGGCCTCTATAGTATAATGCACTCCCCAAAGACCTCTATAGTATAATGTAGCCCTATAGGTAAACTCTATATAGTATAATGCACTCTCCATAGGCAGACTCTATATAGTATAATGCACTCCCCATAGGCAGATTCTATATAGTATAATACACCCCCATAGACAGACTCTATATTATTATTGTTATTATTATTCATTTTTATAGCGCCATTTATTCCATGGCGCTTTACATGATAGTATAATGCACCTTCCATACGCAAACTCTATATAGTATAATGCAATCTCCATAGATAGACTCTGTATAGTATAATGCACTCTCCATATGCAGACTCTATATAGCAACACAACACAAATTGACCATAAGGTGCAAGAGACTGATCCTACCCATCCCTGCCCACTTCATAACTCTAGGACACAACATATCTCAATTGAAATATCAAGTGATTGATCACGTGCCTATCCCTCGCAGAGGAGGGGATAGAATCAAACAATTAAAAACCAGAGAGGCTTTCTGGATTTTCACACTGCAAACACTAGAACCGCTAGGTTTGAATAGGGAGTACGAGGTCTCCTATTGAGTTCCTCTTATTGTATATAAATGGTTAACCATGATGTATATTGTGTAATTCTAAGCTCTTTTTCTTTCTTCTTTTCTTTACAGATAACCTAATAGGGTCTGGTTGCCTTTCAAGTAATGTCACCACGCACTCCGGAGTTATCCACAGATTCTCTATATAAATAACATAATGGGGTCCGGTTATCTCATTTTATGTAATGCCACCATGCACTCTGATATTACCCACTGATTCCCTGTAAACATAATGTTCTTCAATACTATTCTGTATTGCAGCGGTTTTGCGCATGCACGCAGAAACAAGAGATGTATAGACACCATCACCTAGTCTAGCGCCACAGCGCAGGTGCACACTTTCACTTTCAGTGGTAAGATCTCAGGGATTCACTTACGGCTCTCATGACCTCACGAACCGGTCACATGATAGCAATCACGACTAGCATAAAGGAGACTCTCTGGGTAACCCGTGCACACCGCATCCCCCGGAACACACCGCGCACATTTCCTCCTGCAACCACAGGTAACCCTTGTCTTTTCTTTAGGAAAATGCATGTTTCTGTGAATTATATTGTAATTACATGTTTTTGACGCCATGAGCTCCTTACTGGGTCTTGACTCGACCTGATCTTTGCAGCGATTTTGACAATATAAGCATGTTAATATGCTACGGTCCATGTATATGGTACAGACTTATTAAATCAGATGGCTGTGATAGATATATATATGTATAGGAGCAGAATGTGTTTAAGTATATAGTGCTCGCAGTCGACTCTTATATTTACCTGAGACATACCACATTTTTTTGTAAAGTTATATATGGTGTAAGGTTTTACTCACTCGGCTGCTTCAGAGGTAATTCAAGAGACACTTTCTTATGCAAAAAGTCTTTATGTTTATTGCATCATAAACCATATGGTAACATACAATACACTCTTCAATGCTTCAGCTCCTGCCTGGAGCCTCGCTCTTCAGTCACAGAGACCTCTCTGTAATGTCCCGCCTTGGACACATGGAAGCCTGTCCACACTGGCAGACTCCCACACACTCTCCCACAGGTGAAAAACACACTCCATTACATAGGTGTAACTCCACCCACAGGTGAGGTCAGGAATCACATGGTTATGTCACATGGTCATGACCTCACCACAGGTCCTTCAGCTACACCATTACATGCAGGTTTTATCCCAGGTATTTAGACACAAGCCCCTTGGGTGGGTTTGTAGGTGACTGGACCCGCCCAGCTCTCCTAGTCACCTGGAAGCCTCCCAATATATAGTACAACTCAGCAGTAGATCTGCTGAACCAAAACATATTCAGGCTTCCATCACAGGGCCACCCACCTCTGTGATACATAACGTCCATCCATCACATGTCTCCATGCATATCCCGAGGGCCATACACAGTGCCCCCTAGCTGCATCAGGGGTCATTACACCACAATGGATACAAAACTTAGAAATATATGCCCTTGTAATAAGTATTATCGTTGAAACAGCCGTATAGGTTTTAAAATACACATTTCTCAACAATGATTATATCCTATAAGCTATGAGTTATCTATACAGCAAGTATATAGACTTTCTAATGACATATGAAATATAACACATAGACACTCATAGATGTATGTCGTTATCTTTTCAATGTTTATACACATTGTTCATGTGTTTGCCAATAGAAAAAATAATATATATCTTCGGTTGTTATATTTTTTCCAATTTTTTTCAGTTTTCATTAATGTGTATTTTCTTGTTCAGTTCTTAATAGGTGTATAATCTACATGTTGATCTCATGTCTCACATATATCCTATTAAGATGCAATTAATATGGATACCATCATTTATTCATGTGATTATTTATTTTATTTTTGTATATTTTGTGTTTTCGATAGAAAAATTCCCCTTGAAAAAGGCCGAATAGGCCAAACGTTGGGGCCTTGTACAAATTTCGTGCAGAACTTTATATGGTGTGTGTAAATAAAACAATCATCAAAAGAAAAACTTTTCTTCAGATTCCTTTTTCTTAGAGAGTGCTCGAGGTTTTGCCTTATATTATCTATATAGCATAATGCACTCCCCATAGGCAGACTCTATATAGTATAATGCACTCCCCATAGGCAGTCTCTATATCGTATAATGCACTCCTCATATGCAGACTCAATATAGCATAATGCATCCCCATAAGCCTCTTTAGCATAATGGACTCTCCATAGGTCTCTATATTATAATGCATAATGCATATATCTCTACTTTACATCAGCACAATTTTGGAACCAAAATTTTTTTTTCTTAGGAAATTATAAGGGTTAAAAGTTGACCAGCGATTTCTCATTTTTACAACAAAATTTACAACGCCATTTTTTTTAGGGACCACCACACATTTGAAGTCACTTTGAGGGGTCTATATGGCAGAAAATACCCAAAAGTGTCACCATTCTAAAAACTGCACCCCTCAAGGTACTCAAAACCACATTCAAGAAGTTTATTAACCCTTCAGGTGCTACACAGGAGCTGAAGCAAAGTGGAAGGAAATAATGAACATTTAACTTTTTAGTCACAAAAATGATCTTTTACAAACTTTTTTATTTTCACAAGGGTAAAAGGAGAAAATGGACAGATAAAGTTGTTGTGCAATTTCTCCTGAGTACGCCACTGTCTGGGCGCACGGCAGGGCTTGGAAGGGAAGTAGCGCCGTTTGACTTTTTCAAACCAAAATTGGCTGGAATTGAGATTGGACGCCATGTCGCGTTTGGAGAGCCCCTGATGCGCCTAAACAGTGGAAACCCCCCCACAAGTGATACCATTTTGGAAACTAGACCCCCTATGGAACTTATCTAGATCTGTTGTGAGCACTATGAAACCACAAGTGTTTTACAAAAGTTTATAATGTCTGGGTGTGAAAAAAAAAAACAGTTTTCCACAAAAATGATTTTTTAGTCCCAAATTTTTGATTTTTCCCAAGAAAATTGGACCCCAAAAGTTGTTGTCCAATTTGACCTGAATACGCTGATACCCCATATGTGGGGGGGGAAAACTGTTTTGGCGCACAGCAGGGCTTGGAAAGGAAGTAATAACGTTTTGGAATGCAGACGTTGATGGAGGTCATGTTTCAGTGGAAACCCCCCACAAGTGACCCCATTTTGGAAACTAAACCCCCTAAGGAACCTATCTAGATCTGTGGTGAGCACTTTGAACCCCCAAGTGCTTCACACAAGTTAATAATGCCCGGGCATGAAAATAAAAAATCCTATTTTTTTCCCACAAAAATTATCTTTTAGTCACCAAATTTTTTATTTTCACAAGGGTAACAGGAGAAATTGGACCACAAAAGTTGTTGTGCAATTTCTCCTGAGTACGCTGATAACCCATATGTGGGGGGGAACCACTGTTTGGGCGCACGGCAGAGCTCGGAATGGAAGGAGCACCATTTGACTTTTTCAAACCAAAATTGGCTGGAATTGAGATTGGACGCCATGTTGCATTGGGAGAGCCCCTGATGTGCCTAAACAGTGGAAACCCCCTAAAAGTGACCCCATTTTGGAAACTAAACCCCCTAAGGAACTTATCTAGATCTGTGGTGAGCAATTTGAACCCCCAAGTGCTTCACACAAGTTTATAACGTAGAGCCGTAAAATTAAAAAATTATATTTTTTCCACAAAAATGATCTTTTCAGCCCAATTTTTATTTTCCCAAGGATACTGATACCCCATTTGTACGCTGAGTACGCTGATACCCCATATGTGGGAGAAAACTACTGTATGGGCACACGTCAGCGCTTGGAAGGGAAGTAGTGACTTTTGGATTGCAGACTTTGATGGAATGGTCTGCGGGCGTTCATGTCGCGTTTGGAGAGCCCCTGATGTGCCTAAACAGTGGAAACCCCCCATTTTGGAAAATAGACCCCACAAGGAACTTATTTAGATGTGTGGTGAGCACTATGAAGCCCCAAGTGCTTCACAGAAATTTATAACGTACAGCCGTAAAAACAAAAAAAAATTTTTTTTTACAAAAATGATATTTTTGCCCCCAATTTTTTATTTTTCCAAGGGTAAGAGAAGAAATTGGACCCCAAGAGTTATTGTGAAAATTGTCCTGAGTACTCTGATACCCCATATGTGAGGGTAAACTACTGTTTGGGTGCATGGCAGAGCTCAGAAGTGAAGGAGCACCGTTTGACTTTTTCAACGCAGAATTGGCTGGAATTGAGATCAGACGCCATGTCACATTTGTAGAGCCCCTGATGTGCCTAAACAGTGGAAACCCCCCAATTCTAACTCCAACCCTAACCCCAACACACCCCTAACCATAATCCCAACCCTTACCATAACCAAAAGCCTAACCCTAACACACCCCTAACCCTAATCCCAACCCTAACCCTCTCTCCATATGCAGACTCTATATAGCATAATGCACTCCCCATAGGCAGACTCTATATAGTATAATGCACTCCCATGCGACTCTAATCGTATAATGCACTCCTCATATGCAGATCATATAGCATAATGCACCCCCATAGGCCTTTTAGCTAATCACTTCATAGGACTCTATATATAATGCAATGCATATATCTCTACTTTACATCAGCACAATTTTGGAACCACAATTTTTTTTTCTTAGGAAATTATAAGGGTTAAAAGTTGACCAGCGATTTCTCATTTTTACAACAAAATTTACAACGCCATTTTTTTTAGGGACCACCACACATTTGAAGTCACTTTGAGGGGTCTATATGGCAGAAAATACCCAAAAGTGTCACCATTCTAAAAACTGCACCCCTCAAGGTACTCAAAACCACATTCAAGAAGTTTATTAACCCTTCAGGTGCTTCACAGGAGCTGAAGCAAAGTGGAAGGAAATAATGAACATTTAAATTTTTAGTCACAAAAATGATCTTTTACAAACTTTTTTTTATTTTCACAAGGGTAAAAGGAGAAAATGGACAGATAAAGTTGTTGTGCAATTTCTCCTGAGTACGCCACTGTCTGGGCGCACGGCAGGGCTTGGAAGGGAAGTAGCGCCGTTTGACTTTTTCAAACCAAAATTGGCTGGAATTGAGATTGGACGCCATGTTGCATTTGGAGAGCCCCTGATGCGCCTAAACAGTGGAAACCCCCCACAAGAGATACCATTTTGGAAACTAGACCCCCTATGGAACTTATCTAGAGCTGTTGTGAGCACTATGAAACCACAAGTGTTTTACAAAAGTTTATAATGACTGGGTGTGAAAAAAAAAGTTTTCCACAAAAATGATTTTTTAGTCCCAAATTTTTGATTTTTCCCAAGGAAATTGGACCTCAAAAGTTGTTGTCCAATTTGACCTGAATACGCTGATACCCCATATGTGGGGGGGAAACTGTTTTGGCGCACAGCAGGGCTTGGAAAGGAAGTAATAACGTTTTGGAATGCAGACGTTGATGGAGGTCATGTTTCAGTGGAAACCCCCACAAGTGACCCCATTTTGGAAACTAGACCCCCTAAGGAACTTATCTAGATCTGTGGTGAGCACTTTGAACCCCCAAGTGCTTCACAAAAGTTATTAATGCCCGGGCATGAAAATAAAAAATCCTATTTTTTTCCCACAAAAATTATCTTTTAGTCACCAATTTTTTATTTTCCCAAGGGTAACAGGAGAAATTGGACCACAAAAGTTGTTGTGCAATTTCTCCTGAGTACGCTGATACCCCATATGTGGGGGGGAACCACTGTTTAGGCGCACGGCAGAGCTCGGAATGGAAGGAGCACCATTTGACTTTTTCAAACCAAAATTGGCTGGAATTGAGATTGGACGCCATGTTGCATTTGGAGAGCCCCTGATGTGCCTAAACAGTGGAAACCCCTAAAAGTGACCCCATTTTGGAAACTAAACCCCCTAAGGAACTTATCTAGATCTGTGGTGAGCAATTTGAACCCCCAAGTGCTTCACACAAGTTTATAACGTAGAGCCGTAAAATTAAAAAATTATATTTTTTCCACAAAAATGATCTTTTCAGCCCAATTTTTATTTTCCCAAGGATACTGATAACCCATTTGTACGCTGAGTACGCTGATACCCCATATGTGGGAGAAAACTACTGTATGGGCACATGGGATTGCAGACTTTGATGGAATGGTCTGCAGGCGTCATGTCGCGTTTGGAGAGCCCCTGATGTGCCTAAACAGTGGAAACCCCCCATTTTGGAAAATAGACCCCACAAGGAACTTATCTAGATGTGTGGTGAGCGCTATGAAGCCCCAAGTGCTTCACAGAAGTTTATAACGTACAGCCGTAAAAACAAAAAAATAATTTTTTTTTTACAAAAATGATATTTTTGCCCCCAATTTTTTATTTTCCCAAGGGTAAGAGAAGAAATTGGACCCCAAGAGTTATTGTGCAAATTGTCCCGAGTACTCTGATACCCCATATGTGAGGGTAAACTACTGTTTGGGTGCATGGCAGAGCTCAGAAGTGAAGGAGCACCGTTTGACTTTTTCAACACAGAATTGGCTGGAATTGAGATCAGACGCCATGTCACATTTGTAGAGCCCCTGATGTGCCTAAACAGTGGAAACCCCCCAATTCTAACTCCAACTCTACACCAACACACCCCTAACCATAACCCTAACCACAAACCTAACCCTAACACACCCCTAACCCTAATCCCAACCCCAACCCTAACTTTAACCCTAATGGGAAAATGGAAATAAATACATTTTTTAAATTTTATTATTTTTCCCTAACTAAGGGGGTGATAAAGGGGGGTTTGATTTACTATTTAAAGCGGGTTTTTAAGATTGGCAGCTGTCACGCTAAAAGACGCTTTTTATTGCAAAAAATAGTTTTTGCATCACCACATTTTGAGAGCTTTAATTTTTGCATATTTTGGCCCACAGAGTCATGTGAGGTCTTATTTTTTGCGGTACGGGTTGACGTTTTTATTGGTACCATTTTTGAGCATGTGATATTTTTTGATCGCTTTTTATTTCAATTTTTGGGAGATTAGAATTAACAAAAATCAGCAATTCATGAATTTCTTTTGGGGGGGGGCGTTTATACCGTTCCGCGTGTGGTAAAATTGATAAAGCAGTTTTATTCTTCGGCTTAGTACGATTACGGTGATACCTCATTTATATCATTTTTTTATGTTTTGACGCTTTTATACAATAAAAACAATTTTATATAAAAAATAATTATTTTTGCATCGCTTTATTCTGCGAGCTATAACTTTTTTATTTTTTTGCTGATGGCACTGTATGGCAGCTCATTTTTTGCGGGACAAGATGTCGTTTTCAGCAGTACCATGATAATTTATATCGGTCTTTTTGATCGCTGTTATTCCACTTTTTGTTCAGTGGTATGATAATAAAGGATTGATTTTTTGCATTTTTTTTAAGGTGTTCACTAAAGGGTTAACTAGTGGGACAGTTCTATAGGGTGGGTCGCTACGGACGCGGCGATACCAAATATGTGTACTTTTATTGTTTTGTTTTTTTTATTTACATGAAGAAATGAATTTATTGGGGAATATTTTTTTTTTCCACATCATTTTTTTACTTTTGTCCCAGGGTGGGACATTACTGTATAAAGTCAGATCGCTGGTCTGACAGTGTGCACAGCAGCAGGCACTGAGGAAGCCCCCTCCCTGTAGGACCCCGCGCCATCTTGGATCCGGGGTCTAGCAGGGAGGAAGGCCTCAAAACAGCGCGATCACATCATCCGCGCTGTTCTGAGGGTCTCAGGAAGCACGCAGGTAGCCCCTTCCCTGTGCGATGCTTCCCTGTGCTCCAGGTACACCGCGATCATGTTTGATCGTGGTGTGCCAGGGGTTAATGTGCAGGAGCGGTCTGTGACCGCTACTGGCACATAGTGCCGGGTGTCAGCTGTGATAATCAGCTGACACCCGGCCGGGAGCGCGTCCGATCGCATGGTACGTACTATCCCGTCCATGGTCATACGGGCCCAGGTCACATGGACGGGATAGTACGTCTGTGGCAGAAAGGGGTTAAAAAAATGAACATTTAATTTTTTTTTACAAAATATTTACTTCAGATCCAATTTTTTTTCCTTTACCAAAGGTAACAGAAGAAATTGGACAGCAAAAGTTGTTGTACAATTTGTCCTGAGTACGCTGATACCCTATATGTGGAGGTGAACCACTGTTTGGGCGCACAGTAGAGCACGGAAGTTGAAGGAGCGCCGTTTGACGTTTTCAACGCAGAATTGGCTGGAATTGAGATCAGACGCCATGTCACGTTTGGAGAGCCCCTGATGTGCCAAAACAGTGGAAACCCCCCAATTCTATCTCTAACCCTAACCCCAACACACCACTAACCCTAATCCCAACCCTAACCATAACCAAAAACCTAACTCTAACACACCCCTAACCCTAATCCCACCCCTAACCCTAATCCCAACCCTAATCCTAACCGTAATCCTAACCCTAATGGGAAAATGGAAATAATACATTTTTTTAATTTTATTATTTCTCCCTAACTAAGTGGGGGATAAAGGGGGGGTTTGATTTACTATTTATAGCGGGGGTTTTTTAGCGGGTTTTTATGTTTGGCAGCTGTCACACGCTAAAAGTTGCTTTTTATTGAAAAAAATAGTTTTTGCATCACCACATTTTGAGAGCTATAATTTTTCCAGATTTTGGCCCACAGAGTCATGTGAGATCTTATTTTTTACAGGACGAGTTGACATTTTTATTGGCATCATTTTTGGGCACATGACAGTTTTTGATCGCTTTTTATTACGATTTTTGGGAGGCAGAATGAACAAAAACCAGCAATTCATGATTTCTTTTGGGGGGGGGCGTTTATACTGTTCCACGTGTGGTAAAATTGATAAAGCAGTTTTATTCTTCGGGTTAGTGCGATACCTCATTTATATCTTTTTTTATGTTTTGGCGCTTTTATACAATAAAAACAATTTTATATAAAAATAATTACCGTATATACTCGAGTATAAGCCGATCCAGTATAAGCTGACCCCCCAAATTTTGCCACAAAAAACTGGGAAAACTTATTGACTTGAGTATAAGCCTAGGGTGGGAAATACAGCAGCTACTGGTAAATTTCAAAAATAAAAATAGATATCAATAAAAGTAAAATTAATTGAGACATCAGTAGGTTAAATGTTTTTGAATAGCCATACTGAATCAGGAGCCCCACAGAATGCTCCATACAGTTCATGATGGCCCCCTAAGATGCTCCATACAAAATACACCCCATATGCTGCTCCATAAAGGTTATGGCCCCATAAGATGCTCCATATATTATGCCCCATATGCTGTCCCATAAGATGCTCCATATATTATGCCCATATGCTGCCCCATAAGATGCTCCGCACATTATGCCCCATAAGATGCTCCGCACATTATGCGCCATAAGATGATCCGCACATTATGCCCCATAAGATGCTCCGCACACCATGCCCCATCAGATGCTCCGCACACCATGCCCCATAAGATGCTCCGCACACCAAGCCCCATAAGATGCTCAGCACACTATGCCCCATAAGATGCTCCGCACATATAGCCCCATAAGATGCTCCGCACATTATGCCCCATAAGATGCTCCGCACACTATGCCCCATAAGATGCTCCGCACACTATGCCCCATAAGATGCTCCGCACACTATGCTCCATAAGATGCTCCGCACACTATGCCCCATAAGATGCTCGCACACTATGCCCCATAATAGATGCCATGCCGCACATTATGCCCCATAAGATGCTCCGCACATTATGCCCCATAAGATGCTCCGCACACTATGCCCATAAGATGCTCCGCACACTATGCTCCATAAGATGCTCAGCACACTATGCCCCATAAGATGCTCCGCACACTATGCCCCATAAGATGCTCCGCACATTATGCCCCATGAGATGCTCCTCACATTATGCCCCATGAGATGCTCCGCACACTATGCTCCATGAGATGCTCAGCACATTATGCCCCATGAGATGCTCCCACATTATGCCCCATGAGATGCTCCGCACACTATGCCCCATAAGATGCTCCGCACACTATGCCCCATAAGATGCTCCGCACACTATGCCCCATAGATGCTCCGCACACTATGCTCCATAAGATGCTCCGCACACTATGCTCCATAAGATGCTCCGCACATTATGCCCCATAAGATGCTCCGCACATTATGCCCCATAAGATGCTCCGCACATTATGCTCCATGTGATGCTCCGCACACTATGCCCCATGAGATGCTCCGCACACTATGCCCCATGAGATGCTCCGCACACTATGCCCCATGAGATGCTCCGCACATTATGCCCATGAGATGCTCCGCACATTATGCCCCATAAGATGCTCCGCACACTATGCCCCATAAGATGCTCCGCACATTATGCCCCATATGATGCTCCGCACATTATGCCCCATTTGCTGCTGCAAATAATAAAAATAAGAAAAAAAACCTCACCTATCGTCGCTGGGGGCCAGGTGCTGATGTCCTGAGCGGGCTATGGGGGACAGGTGCCAGTGTCACCGCTGGCTCAGGCCCTGGCACCAGCGATATTCACCTGTCCCCGATCCACCGCTGAGCGCCGCTGTCTTCCGAGTCTTCTGTCAATGACTGCTCAGGCAGAGGGCGTGGCGCGCACTAACCACGTCATCACGCACTGTGACCTGAACATTCACAGCCAGAGGACGGAGCAGAGCGCAGCGGTGGAACGGGGCCAGGTGAATATCGCATATACTTACCTGCTCCTGGCGCGTCTCTGCTGCCCCTGCTCTTCTCCCTCGGTCTCTCTTCCTTCCTGCAGTGGTCACATGGTACCGCTCATTAAAGTCATGAATATGCGCATATTCATGACTTTAATGAGCGGTACCACGTGACCGCTGAACACAGGTGTCGGAGACTGTGGGAGAAGAGCAGTGGCTGCAGAGAGTGTGCCAGGAGCGGGTAAGTATGATCTGACGGCCGCGCTCCCCCTCCCCGCCGACCCCCGGTATATGACTCGAGTAATAGCCGAAAGGGGCACTTTCAGCCTTAAAAAAGGGCTTATACTCGAGTATATACGGTAGTTTTGCATCGCTTTATTCTGCGTGCTATAACTATTTTACTTTTTCTCTGATGATGCTGTATGGCGGCTCGATTTTTGCGGGACAAGATGATGTTTTCAGATTACTATGTTTATTTTTTCTGCGCAGATTTGGTGCGGATTTAAAACTGCAGCATGTCACTTCTTTTGTGCAGATCTGCAGCGTTTTGAGACCTGCTCCATTATAGGAATCCACAGGTCTCAAAAAGCAGGGGAAATGCGCACAAAAACTGCAGTCAATCCACAGATAACAAGGACAAAGAAAGGATAAAAACTGCGCTGATTTTGACCTGCAGTTTCTGCCAAGAGATGCAGATTCTGTGCAGAAAATTCTGCAGACAATCTGCAACGTGTGCACATACCCCCATTACTAACCCCGTAGTCGTAAGAAACACACACACACAAAGGTACTTTTTATTTGTAAAAAGCACTCCCCGACAATTACCCTCTGTGGGAAACATTTATTGTCATAAAAAAATAATCCACGGGGTCCACCGTAACCCAAATGGAGGTGTCACGACGATCCTCATCTACTTCATCCAGTCTATGGAGCGCCGTTCACAGGATAAAGCTCCATACACTGGAGCAGCAGCCACTGCCGCACCCCACGCTGTACTCCACGAGACTCGGCTGCTGTGAACTGAGGTGACGTCAGAAAGGTTACCTCAGTTCACAGCCACTGCCGCGCCCCACGCTGTACTCGAGACTCGGCTGCTGTGAACTGAGGTGACATCAGAAAGGTTACCTCAGTTCACAGCCACTGCCGCGCCCCACGCTGTACTTGAGACTCGGCTGCTGTGAACTGAGGTGACGTCAGAAAGGTTACCTCAGTTCACAGCAACTGCCGCGCCCCACGAGACTCGGCTGCTGTGAACTGAGGTGACGTCAGAAAGGTTACCTCAGTTCACAGCCACTGCCGCGCCCCACGCTGTACTTGAGACTCGGCTGCTGTGAACTGAGGTGACATCAGAAAGGTTACCTCAGTTCACAGCCACTGCCGCGCCCCACGCTGTACTTGAGACTCGGCTGCTGTGAACTGAGGTGACGTCAGAAAGGTTACCTCGGTTCACACACTGCCGCGCCCCACGCTGTACTCCACGAGACTCGGCTGCTGTGAACTGAGGTGACGTCAGAAAGGTTACCTCAGTTCACAGCCACTGCCGCGCCCCACGCTGTACTCCACGAGACTCGGCTGCTGTGAACTGAGGTGACATCAGAAAGGTTACCTCAGTTCACAGCCACTGCCGCGCCCCACGCTGTACTCGAGACTCGGCTGCTGTGAACTGAGGTGACGTCAGAAAGGTTACCTCAGTTCACAGACACTGCCGCACCCCACGCTGTACTCCACGAGACTCGGCTGCTGTGAACTGAGGTGACGTCAGAAAGGTTACCTCAGTTCACAGCCACTGCCGCGCCCACGCTGTACTCACGAGACTCGGCTGCTGTGAACTGAGGTGACATCAGAAAGGTTACCTCAGTTCACAGCCACTGCCGCGCCCCACGCTGTACTCGAGACTCGGCTGCTGTGAACTGAGGTGACGTCAGAAAGGTTACCTCAGTTCACAGACACTGCCGCACCCCACGCTGTACTCCACGAGACTCGGCTGCTGTGAACTGAGGTGACGTCAGAAAGGTTACCTCAGTTCACAGCCACTGCCGCGCCCCACGCTGTACTCCACGAGACTCGGCTGCTGTGAACTGAGGTGACATCAGAAAGGTTACCTCAGTTCACAGCCACTGCCGCGCCCCACGCTGTACTCGAGACTCGGCTGCTGTGAACTGAGGTGACGTCAGAAAGGTTACCTCAGTTCACAGACACTGCCGCACCCCACGCTGTACTCCACGAGACTCGGCTGCTGTGAACTGAGGTGACATCAGTAAGGTTACCTCAGTTCACAGCCACCTGTTGACACGTGGGCAGCACAAGAGCTGAGATGATGAGCGGCCGGTGACCACCTCTGCGTCCTGAAAATTAGAACCAATCAGCAAAACAAAATTAATTTGGTTCAACTGTTTTCTTCTCAGAACCAATATGGTTTTAGACCAGCATTCTGGGATCCATGTACAAAATAAACGGTGTAGCCCACCCGCACCACATGCATTGGTTTAGACAAATGGGCCGGATTTAGCATTTGCGGTTTTTCTGAAATCACTTCTTTTATGTCTTGTGGTTTTAATTGACATTTTTTTTTGTCACATTCTTCACAATGGCACCCGTGGTTCCAGAATTTTGTATAAAATAAAAAATCTCCTAGTTTTGCCGATAACCTTTTCTGCATTATTTTGAGCCTGGCTTTGTGCTCGCTTGTTTTAGGGGCGTCCTTATATGACTAAATGTATGTTTTAGGTGCTGCTGGCAATCCCGCTCTTTTTGTTACTTCACCACTGACTAGGTCGTCCGACCATTGAGACACACGTCCGTAATGTACGGGCTCCGGTAACCGGAGCGTTCTAGAAGCCTATACAGCCCTGACACGACAGCGATAGCAGCAAGCCCCGCCTACTTTAATCTGCTCACGTGACATATTTTAACCCTCCCTACACAACGTGACTCCAGCATGGCGTTATCTTCACTAGTGCGCAGCCGTCTCCCTGCGCTCGGTGATTGGCTGGTTTGTGCCTCGCTCCCCTTGATGATTGGTTGTTGTGTAGCTCCTTCGCGCGATGATTGGATGCTTGGTCACGGTGCGTGGAGAAGGTCCTGTTAGAAGACTTATAACGAAGTGCCAGGCCTGCGGCGCCATTTGTAGTGGGTCCTGTGTGGTTCGCTCAGGAGGAGTTTATGGAGGCCGTGTCTGGGCAGTTGGCTGATGTACCTGGCCGCCTCGCAGCGCATTCCCCCAGGTGAGTCCTGGGCAGTAACAGGTGCGGACAGCTTCTGCCCAGGTATAATACCGCAGGCAAGTCTATGGCTGTCTATCCAGTGCCCCTGTATGTGGGGCGCACAATGGGGAGAGCTGTAATCTGCTTTGTGGGGGCCGGCATGTAATGGCCTCCTAAAACTGGTAAATAAGGAGACTACTAAATCCTGCCCTTAAAGGGTCCTCCTGCCATCAGTGACTGCCCGCTGTGACTGGGTGCTGTGGGTCTGGCTTCCTTTAGTGCCATGGCTTGTGTGAGACGGTATTTAGCAGCCATGCTTTTCCTCAGGCAGTAAGTGATACATGGGCTCTCTCATAGAACACTATGGGATCAGTTGGCCACTCGTCTTTATAGCATGTTTTGGCTTTTTTTATAACCCAATCTGAGTCAATAGAAATGAGGCCTTCCAAAGTTTATCTTGGAGGGGGGCAGCTTTAACCCCTTTATTCCATCAGACACACTATCCCGTCCATGTGACCTAGGCCAATCTGACCATGGACGGAATAGTACGTCACGTGATCAGCTGCGCTCCTGGGGGGAGTGCAGCTGATCGTGGCCGGGTGTCAGATGATTATCACAGCTGACACCCGGCACTATGTGCCAGGAGCGGTCATGGACCGCTCCCGGCACATTAGCCCCTGGCACATTGTGATTAAAGATGATCGCAGTGTACCGGGAGCACAGGGAAGCATCGCACAGGGAGGGGGCTCCCTGCGTGCTTCCCTAGGGGACCCTCCTCCCTGCAGGACCCGGATCCAAGACGGCCGCGGGGTCCTGCAGGGAGGCGGCTTCCTCAGCGCTTGCTGAGAGCAGGCGCTGAGGAAGCCTGCAGCACTGCCTGTCACATCGCTGGGCTCACAGAGTGCTGTGCAGACTGCCAGACCAGCGATCTGACATTATACAGTGATGTCCCACCGTGGGACAAAGTAGAATGTAAAAAAAATAAAAATCACAAGTGTAAAAAAAAAAAAAAAATTCCTAAATAAAGAAAACAAATAAATATTCCCCAATAAATTCATTTCTTCATGTAAATAAAGCAATAAAAGTACACATATTTGATATCGCCGTGCTCCGTCACGACCCGCCCTATAAGCCTGTCCCACTAGTTAACCCCTTTAATGATCCCCCTTAAAAAAAAAAATGGGCAAAAAAACAATGCTTTATCATCAAACCGTTGACCAAAAAGTGGAATAACGCAATCAAAAAGACGGATATAAATAAACATGATACTGCTGAAAACGTCATCTTGTTCCGCAAAAAACAAGCCGCCATACAGCATCATCAGCGAAAAATAAAAGTTATAGCTTGCAGAATAGAGCGATGCAAAAATAATTATTTTTTTTATATATAAAAGCACCAAAACATAAAAAAATTATATAAATGAGGTATCTCTGTAATCGTACTGACCAAAGAATAAAACTGCTTTATCAAATTTACCACACGTGGAACGGTATAAACGCCCCTCCCCAAAAGAAATTTATGAATTGCTGGTTTTTGTTCATTCTGCCTCCCAAAAATCGTAATAAAAACCAATCAAAAAATGTCATGTGCCCAAAAATGGTACCAATAAAAACGTCAACTCGTCCCTCAAAAATAAGATCTCACATGACTCTGTGGGCCAAAATATGGAAAAATTATAGCTCTCAAAATGTGGTGATGCAAAAACTATTTTTTGCAATAAAAAGTGTCTTTTAGCGTGTGACAGCTGCCAAACATAAAAACCCGCTATAAATAGTAAATCAAACCCCCTTTATCACCCACTTAGTTAGGGAAAAATAATAAAATTTAAAAAATGTATTTCCATTTTCCCATTAGGGTTAGAGTTGGGGCTAAAGTTGGGGTTAGGTTTGGGATTAGGGTTAGGGGTGTGTTAGGGATAGGGTTATGATTAGGGTTGGAGTTAGAATTGGGGGGTTTCCACTGTTTAGGCACATCAGGTGCTCTCCAATCGTGACATGGCGTCTGATCTCAATTCCAGTCAATTCGGCGTTGAACAAGTCAAACGGTGCTCCTTCCCTTCTGAGCTCTGCCATGCGCCCAAACAGTAGTTTACCCCCACATATGGGGTATCGGCGTACTCAGGAAAAATTGCACAATAACTCTTGGGTCCAATTTCTTCTATTACCCTTGGGAAAATAAAAAATTGGAGGCGAAAATACTGTATCATTTTTGTGGAAAAAAATGTTTTTTTATTTTTATGGTTTTACGTTCTAAACTTATGTGAAGCACTTGGGGGTTCAAAGTTCTAACCACATATCTAGATAAGTTCCTTTGGGGGTCTAGTTTCCAAAATGGGTCACTTGTGGGGGGTTTCCACTGTTTAGACACATAAGGGGCTCTCCAAACGCGACATGACTCCTGCAGACTATTTCATCAAAGTCTGCAATGCAAAACGTCACTACTTCCCTTCCGAGCTCCGATGTGTGCCCATACAGTAGTTTTCTCCCACATATAGGGTATCGGTGTACTCAGGAAAAATTGAACAACAACTTTTGGGTCCAATTTCTCCTATTACCCTTGGGAAAATAAAAAACTGGGGACTAAAAGATCATGTTTGTGGAAAAATATGATTTTTTTTTTTTATTATTATTTTCACGCCCGGGAGTTATACACTTCTGTGAAGCACTTGGGGGTTCAAAGTGCTCACCACACATCTAGATAAGTTCCTTTGGGGGTCTAGGTTCCAAAATGGGGTCACTTGTGGGGGCTTTTCACTGTTTAGGCACATCAGGGGCTCTCCAAATGCAACATGGCTTCCAATCTCAATTCCAGCCAATTTTGGTTTGAAAAAGTCAAACGGCGCTCCTTCCCTTCCAAGCCCTGCCGTGCGCCCAGTGGTTTACCCCCACATATGGGGTATTGGCGTACTCAGGAGAAATTGCACAACAACTTTCTGTCCATTTTCTCCTTTTACCCTTGTTAAAATAAAAAAAATTGTAAAAGATAATTTTCTCCAGTCACCTTCCACGACAGCCACCTGGAGGACGTTTCCCCCCTAATGGGGAATAGGAACACACAAGAGGTTAAATACCCCTCCCCTTCCTGCACCCTCCAGTGTTATTCCTGTTCCCCAGTGGGGCATGAAGTGGTCCTGCAAGGGCTGCTGTGGCCGGTGAGCGGAGCTCCTGGATTACCGCCGGGTAGCTGAGGTCGTGGGGGTTCGCCTCCTCCTCTGTGTGGCTGCTCCCGTCTCCTGGGTCTCCATGTGACTCAGGATCCCTCTCCCGCGCCTCTTAGGGAGGTAAAGCGGGGCGGTGAAGTGCGGCCGGGGTCCCCTCCAGCTCCCCGGCGTCGTCCTCCCTCGCCTCGCTGTGTCAGAAGCCGGAGTCCATGTGCATCGGAAGTGCCATCAGCGGCACTTCCGCTTTCGCGTCTGATGCATTCCAACCTGGAATGCACGCTCCACAGGTGCTTTTCGGCCGTGGGAGGGGCTTCGGCGCTGTGACAGCATACAGGGGTCGTTCCACGGATCCTCCCTTGGACTAGGAGGGAGGAGGGGCACGCAATCAAACGCTGACTGGAACCTACTTATACTGGCAGGATCTTCCAGGTAAGACGCAGCCCTGTCTCTGCGTGACTGTTACTCGGCTATGGAAGGCGACACTCCCTCAGCTGCATCTACGGAGCCCAGCGTTCACCTCCTACCGTGAGTAGCAAGGTTGGTCCCCTGACTGTCCAAACGCACGCATATGGGTTACTTAGTATACCTTCCTTCTCGTTTCAGGGAGAAAAGGCCTCTGCCCCTAGGAAACCCAGCCGCAAGTGCGGCGTATGTGGATCTAAACTCCCTTCCGCTTACAAGAAAAAACTATGCCAACCCTTTACGGATGACCTATTGCGTGCTGAGCAGCCCTCCCTCCTGAACAGTATCAAGACCCTCATTAAGCAAGAGGTGCACACCTCCATGGCAGCCCTTTCCCAGACCCCGGCACCACTTTCCCCTCTACCAAAAAAGAGGAAACGGGCCCTGGTCGAAACCAACTCTGACTCGGGTGAAATCCATACATCAGGGTCTGAGGATATATGGGAAAATGAGGGCTCCACATCCACCCCTAAACCTGACCATAAAAAATATCACTTCTCTTCGGAGGATAAAGAAGAGTTAGTTTCAATGGTGAGAAACACAATGGGGGTGGAGGAGGAGCAGATTAAATACACAGTTCAGGATGAAATGTTTGGGGGGCTGAAACCCAGAGGTGGGAAAGGGTTCCCGGTTCATGAGAATGTGCAAAATCTGATTCTCCAGGAATGGGCCTCCCTTGAAATGGGCTGTCTGTACCCTCGGAGTTAAGGAACCGCTTTCCTCTGGAGGGAGACAATTCGATGTGGGAGATCCCTAAGGTAGATGTCCAGGTCTCTAAAGATACCAAAAAGACCTCTCTTCCCTTTGAGGATGCTTCTCAGTTGAGAGATCCAATGGATCGAAAGCCACCTAAAAATATCTTGGGAGGCCTTGGCTAGTTTATTGAAAGCAAACATAGCTTCAACATGTGTCGCTAGAGCCCTTTCCCTCTGGCTCCGCACCCTAGAAGACCACCTATCTCAAGGGACCTTTAGACAGGAGATCCTGGAATCCCTCCCCTTCTACAGAAAGCTACGGGCTTTCTAGCTGATGCTTCGGGGGAATCCGTTGGAGTGGCAGCTAAATCTCTGGTCCTGTCTAACTTAGCCAGAAGAGCGCTTTGGCTAAAGTCATGGGGGGATGATATCACATCAGAATCCAAACTCTGTGCCATACCCTTCCAGGGACACCAGGTTTTCGGGCCAGTACTGGACGAAATTCTGAAAAAGGCCTCAGACAAGGGGAAGTCGCTGCCAGAGCAGAAAAATACCAAAAAAAAACGTTTTTTTTCGTTCTCAACGTGAACAACCCTCTCAAAAAGAGTTTAGAGGGAAAGGGAAAACAGGCTGGTGGAGCTACCCGAAAGGAGGTAAGGGAAAGAACATCCTTGTCCCTCAACAACATCGCACCCTGGATAAACAGTGACTCTCCAGTGGGGGGTCAACTCTCACAATTCATAGCCCGATGGGAGTCGATATCCACAAACCTGTGGATCCTCCACACCATACAATACAGACTGAAGCAGGAGTTCCACACCCACCCTCCCCCATGCCTGAAAATTACACCCTGACAGGGCCCAAATCACCAAGATTCCTTCTACAGGTACAAAATCTACTGCAAGAGAAAGTAATTTCTCCTGTACCCCAACAGTAAGGAGGCAAGGGTCATTATTCCCGTCTTTTCCTCATAAAAAAAAACCCTCCGGGAAATGCAAGGTTATAATAAACCTAAAACCCCTAAATCAGTTCATCAAATACCGGAGTTTCAAGATGGAATCAATCAAATCAGCGATTCCTCTTATTGGGAAAGACTGGGTCATGGCGACAATAGACCTGAGGGACGCCTACTATCATGTCCCAATCCATCCAGATTGCAGGAAGTTCCTCAGGTTCGCGGTGGCTCACAAACAGGGGATCAGCCACTTCCAATTCAATGCCCTTCCGTTCGGGGTATCTCTGGCACCGAGGGTATTTACGAAGATCATGAGAGAAGCAGTTATCTTCATCCGCCTACAGCGAGTCTGCATCGTTCCATATTTGGACGACCTGCTTGTAGTCGCACCATCAGCAGTCCATCTAAACCAAGATGTGACAAAAACCCTGGAGATTCTACGATCTCTAGGTTGGATCCCGAATCTCCTAAAATCAGACCTCCTTCCCTCTCCAAGTAAGAAGTTCCTAGGCGTTTCCCTGGACTCAGAACAAAGGGCATCCTTCCCAAGGAGCAACAACAAGATCTCCGCCAGAGTTTGGCCAGGTTCAGGCAACAGAGTACTCCAACTCTAAAAGAGTCTGTCCATCCTAGGGTCAATGACTTCATGTATCCAAGCGGTTGCCTGGGCTCAGGCACACACGGGTTCTCCAGTCTCGCGTCCTGCTACACTCAAGGAAGTGTCAAAATATCCTGTCCAGAAGAATCATGTGAAAACGACCCTGGCATGGTGGCTGAGCAACAAAAACCTGCAGCAAGGTGTGGACTGGGACCAACTCCCCTGAAAGTGATTCACACGGATGCCAGCTGGAGAGGTTGGGGTGCAGTAGTAGGAAAGGCTTATTTCCAAGGTCTGTGGTCCCTGGACATGAGAACAAGCTCCTCAAACCAGAGGGAATTGAAAGCGGTGGAAGAGGTGCTGAAAGCAGCCTCGGCCCTCATCAAAAACAATCATGTTTGTATCTACTCTGACAATGTGACGACGGTATTCTACCTTCATCATCAAAGGGGCACGAGATACGCCAGCCTGAAAGCAGTTGCGGCAAGAATATTTCTCTGGGCAGAGAAGCACTTGCTATCTGTCTTGGCAGTCCACCTGAGAGGCACAGACAACATCCAGGCGGACTTCCTGAGCAGGAAAGACCTCCACCCTGGGGAATGGTGCCTGAGCCAAGAAGTCTTCCTATCTCTAACATCAAGATGGGGCAATCCAGAGATGGACTTCTTTGCGAACGCTCAGAATACCAAGGCCAAAACATTTTTCTCCCTCAGTCCTTCGTACGGAGCTCGAGGGATAGATGCTTTCTCCCACACTTGGAACTTCAATCTGGCATACGCTTTCCCGCCAATTCCTATGCTGGCGAAGACACTACAGAAAATGTGGCTGGACTAAGTCACAACAATTCTAATAGCCCCAATGTGGCCAGGGCGAAGTTGGTACAGCGCGTTATTAGAGATGGGCCAAGACAATCCCGTCCTTCTGGGCCAGGAGCTCGATCTCCTCCATCAAGGTACCCTACTGTATCCAAACCTCAGCAACCTAAGCCTGGTTGCTGAAGCCGACATCCTAAAGGCTAGAGGGCTCTCAGAGAGTGATCCGTACCCTGCAGCAAAGCAGAAAACTGGTGACCAATGCCATCTATGGCAAAGTATGGAAGAGATTCTCCTCCTGGTGCCTTCCTAATGTTCCAGACCCTTTCAATCCTAACATTGCTCAAATTCTGGACTTCCTCCAAAAGGGATTGGAACTGGGGCTTACCCCAAGCACATTAAGAGTCCAGGTTTCTGACCTCAGTTCATACTTCGACCAAGATCTAGAAGGCCACCGTTGGATCAAACGATTCATGGTGTCCGCAAGTCGGATACGTTCCAGAAACCCTAACCGGGTTCCCCCTTGGAATCTAAACTTAGTTCTCAACAGCCTAACACAAAGCCCCTTTGAGCCCTTGTATTCTTTACCACTGAAAACTCTAACATACAAAACTGTCTTCCTCGTAGGAATCACGACGGCTAGACGCATAGGGGAGTTACAGGCCCTTTCCATACAAGAGCCCTACCTATCTCTGAACGTAGATAGTATAGTTTTACGGTTAGACCCCTCCTTAATGCCCAAGGTGTCCTCAGAGTTCCATAGAGGTCAAGATATTGTGTTGCCCTCATTTTTCCCAAATCCTTCTACGGTAATGAGGAAGAAACAAGCTTCCACACTCTGGACGTCTGCAGAGTGGTACTCCACTACCTAGAACAGACCAAGGACTGGAGAATAGACCAGAATCTCTTTATTCAATTCTCAGGTCGCAATAAGGGGAAGAAAGCGGCCAAAAGCACAATCGCAAATTGGATTAAACAATCTATTTGTTTGGCATACTCATCAAGAGATCTTCTCCCTCCTGCTTCGCTGAAAGCTCACTCCACGCGATCAGTTGCTACATCATGGGCAGCAAGAGGGAACGCTTCATCGGAGCAGATAAGCAGAGCTGCTACCTGGTCGTCTGTGCACACTTTCACCAGACAGTATAGACTTCATTTTGATAAGGATCTTACATTCCGCAGACATGTTCTGCAGGCTGTGGTCCCCCCTAATAGTATATCGTCGGTATAACTCCAGGTGGCTGTCGTGGAAGGTGACTGGAGAAAATAGAATTAGTCTTACCGGTAATTCGGTTTCTAGGAACCTTCCACGACAGCACTAATTTTCCTCCCTAAAAGACTATTCACTATAATGGATTCCTGCACTTAGTGGTAATTATACATGCTGAAGTATCCAGAAAAAAACACTGGAGGGTGCAGGAAGGGGAGGGGTATTTAACCTCTTGTGTGTTCCTGTTCCCCATTAGGGCAGGGAAACTTCCTCCAGGTGGCTGTCGTGGAATTTTCCAAGAAACCGAATTACCGGTAAGGCCGGCTCACACTGGCGAGTTTGATGCGAGTAAGTCGCACGACTTTCTCGCATCAACACCCGGCACGGCCGCCCGCTCTCGGACCCGAGTGTGCGGCTGCATAGAAATACATGCAGCCGTACACTCTGGTCCGAGAGCGGGCGGCCGTGCCGGGTGTTGATGCGAGAAAGTCGTGCGACTTACTCGCATCAAACTCGCCAGTGTGACTCCGGCCTAAGACTAATTCTATTTTTGTGACTAAAAAGTTAAATGTTCATTTTTTTTTTTCCTTCCAAGTTGCTTCAGCTGCTGTGAAGCACCTGAAGGGTTAATAAACTTCTTGAATGTGGTTTTGAGTGCCTTGAGGGGTGCAGTTTTTAGAATGGTGTCGCTTTTGGATATTTTCTGCCATATAGACCCCTCAGTGACTTCAAATGTGAGGTGGTCCCTAAAAAAAAAAAAAAAAAAAAAAAATGGTTTTGTGTAATTTGTTGTAAAAATGAGAAATCGCTGGTTAACTTTTAACCCATAACTTCATAACGAAAAAAAAATTTTGGTTCCAAAATTTTGTGTGATAATTTCTCTGTTTTAAGGGAATAAAAATTCAAAGTATGAAAATTGCAAAATTTTCGCCATATTTACATTTTTTTTCATAAATAGCCGCAAGTTATATGGAAGAAATTTTACCACTAACGTGAAGTACAATATGTCACGAGAAAACAGTCTCAGAATCGCTAAGATCCGTTGAAGCGTTCCAGAGTTATAACCTCATAAAGAGACAGTGGTCAGAAATGTAAAAATTGGTCATTAACGTGCAAACCACCCTTGGGGGTTAAGGGGTTAATAATGACATGCATGATAGGGGTTAAAATGAATCTGTCACCAGAAAAAGTGCTGGGGGAGAAAACTATATTGTCCCTGCCAGCACTCAGTTTTCTGCACTGGAGGTGGGGGTGGTGCTGGTTCAGATGTCCCTCTTGAGAATGCATATTGGCAACTAACTGTGCCCCTGAATGACAGCGGAGTCTCATGTAGAGTTGGGGTGGTGCTGTACAGCGGCCGCTCTGTTTACTCAGAGCAGTGATTGAACCAGCGGTGCCTCTGACTGAATAAAGATCTCCCCGCTGCATTCAGCTTTTTGCAGGTGCCAGACAGCATCATAACCCTGTTAACCTGCCGATTAACCCCATATCTGCTGGTTAATGGCATTATTTCTGGTGATTGGTTCCCTTGAAGGTACTAATTTTTCCTCTCTCCTGTATTCCAGGTGTACAGTAACTTACTGGTCCCACTTCAGCTATGACCATAGGTAAGGACAGTTTACAGCTATACCACACCATGCATTCCACTAAAGGGAATCTGATCTCTGAAGACTTCCTTCAAGTTGGGATGCAACATAAAATGGTTGACTTGGCACAGGGAACCCTTGAGCCGTCTTGGTGTTCTCTGTATTGTTGACCAACACAATGTTTTGGAGGAAAAATGTCAGCACTCTCATACTGCTGACCCCAATGCAATTCTGCCTTGGTTTTGTTTGTATTGTGTAAATGTTACTGACGAGGCTGAGGTTGGTTTCTTACTCTGCAATTTTTTCTTTTCTCTTTTTTTATAGGTTTAGCAACAAAAATTAAGCATCACAATAATAACATACAAGGCAGCGAGTTCCCTGATGTGAATGGACTTAAAAACAGCTACAAAACTATAAAACTGGAACAAAAATGGGCATCAAAGTGGGCACCAAAGGGTGTTAATGAAAGGGTTAAATGACTTTGGGCCACTGATATCACAGTGGAGACATATAGAACATCAAAGTGGGCAGACAGCTGACTTTCACAGATTTGAATAAGTAACTGATGTTTTTAAGGGGTTAAATGACTGGGCCACTGATGTCACACTGAGTACACAGATAGTGATGCCCTGCATCAAACCCAGGTTCCTCCAGCCTGGCCCAAATGGGTTCTTGGCATCACTATCTATGTATACTTAGTGTGAGATCAGTGGCCCAAAGTCATTTAACCCCTGAAAAACATCAGTTACTTATTCAAATCTGTGGAAATCAGCTGTTTGCCCACTTAAATGCCTGGAACCCATTTGGGCCAGGCTGGAGAGACCTGCGTTTGATGTGTGGCTTCCTGTTATATGTCTCCAGTCTGATATCAGTGGTCCAGTCATTTAACCCTTTCATTAACGCCCTTTGATGACCATTTATGTGCCAGTTTTATAGTTTTTGTAGCTGTTTTTAAGTGTACTCCCATCAGGGCACCTTGCTGCATTGTATGTTATTATTGTGATGCTTATTTTTGGTTGTTAAACCTATAAAAAATAAGAACAGAAAAAATTGCCAAATAAGAAACTGGATGAATAAGAAACCAACTTCAGCTTCGTATGTTACTGTGAATTATGATTCTCCAGGTCTGTACAATTACAGCGACAACAAACTTGTGGATGTGTTTTTACTTTTAATCGTTTTTGGTCTCCTTAGTGAACTTAAACCTGCAATACTATATTATTGCTTGAATAAGGGTAAATGAGCCTCCTTTAAAGGGAACCTGTCACCACTTTTTTGACCTTCCAGCTAAAAAATATCAATTTGAGTGTCTGCTATGCATTCCACAACTACTTCTGAAACCCCCTGACTCCCCATGTATCACCCATAGAAACCTTTTTTTATTGCTTCCGCGTTGTATGGTAATGTGCTTGGTCCGGTCCGATGGGCTTTGCTTCGTTTCCCTCACTCCACCCCTCCTCGGCTTGCTGTACGCATTCCTTGCCTTGAATATCACAGATCGCGTAGAGATTTTGCGCATTCAAATGGGATCTCGCGTGTGCGCAGAATACTTTGCCCAGCTTCAGGCAAAGCCGAAAAGCAGTAGTGTGCATTCAAATGGGATCTCGCGTGTGCGCAGTATGCTTTGCCCGACTGAGGACAGCATGATGTTGGGGCTCGGGCAGATTTCAGAGATGTCACTTATATGGCTGTGTGCTGTTTCCATACAATTAGATTACCATTGCCTGGACCACACTGCACAAGAGCCCTAGTCCAACTCTGCCCCTATCACTGAGCAGTTTACCGCCAATGTACACAGAAAGCTGTGGTGTGGCAGGGTTTGCTTTTGAGCTCTGCTTCATGCTACATCCAAAAAACTGAGTCCTAACTGCAGCATCCAGTAAACTAAGTGATACGTCATTGGAATCAAGGTCTCCTTTCCTACATTGTTCTGCTCTCAGATGAGGTAGCTGTAAGGAAACCATAAATGCTGCCACCAGTTCCTCGTTGGATATAAGCCAAGTCCATTAACAAGCTTATATCGGGTCAGAAACCACCCCCAGGTAGCGTATAAGTACTAGCTGAACTCAGACGTGGGAAATCAGGTTTCGAGATAAAAGAGCAGCCTAAAATTAATTGATATTTTAATTGCCAAAAGGTGCACTAGATGCTACAAATATATAGCGTATGTGCACACGTTGTAGATTTGGCTCAGGAATTCCCTGAATGGATTCTGCATCTCTTTCCAGAAAGCACATGTCAAAATCTGCACTTTTTTGCGGATTGGCATGCGTTTTTTTAACCCTGTGGATTTCATTAATGGAATTGGGTGTAAGAACGCATGCAGATCCGCAATAAGAATTGACATGCTGCGGAAAATAAATCCAATGCGGATTCCGTGCGGAATTTTCCGCAGCATGTGCACAGCCTTTTTTTTTTTTTTTTTTTTCACCCCCCATTGAAATACATTGGTTGGTTAAACACTTGTGGATCTGCAGCGAATCTGTGCGGAAAATGCGCAATGTGTGCACATACCCTACAGAGTAATATACAGATATTACAGCCAGAAGTACAGATAAGGGTACAGGTTGGGGATACCGGTTAGCTGGATGTGTCACGTTACCGTTTCTTATCACTTGTGGATGAGGGGAAGCTCTCGTGTCCACAGGCACCTTCTTAGTTTCTGGTCCATCTCCACACATGATGTGGCTTCCATGGTAGAACAAAGGCAAAAGGTGTGTAGCTAGCTTTTAACCCCTCTCATGTTTGCCACCGCCCCTCTTGGTTGAACTGAATTCTCCCTTGATCTTCTAGCTGAAATAGTTCCCAATGTCTAGGATGGGTCATAACTTCCGAGGGGAGGGGTCCAAAGGGACGACTGATTCTCAATGGGTTAGTTGGAGCTGGACCAATATGGAGAGTCCAAACTTGGGTCGGCTAATTGGTTCTGGAGAGCCAGTCTCGATAGCTCTGTATCCAGGACAGCTAGAGAAATATGAAATGCAGGGGTGAGTGCGGAGGGCTCCCAGGGTTCTGATGGTATATTGGACATAACCATGAGATGCACGGTACTCTCATAATTCATCTCTGGGTGGCTGGAGCTTCCTTTGTTGTTGGCTGCCTTGCATAAAAGACAGCAGGAGGTCCTAGCTCTGCCCCTCCACCTTCATTAGCACACAGCCTCTAATTCTCTGGCCATTTGGCAAAAGTTCTGTTCTTTTGGGATTTGTGTACTTCTCCCAAGGGTGGGGGCCACTTCAGGAGTGGAAGAAGATCTCTGGACAATATACTGGGCCTGAATTAATAAATCCAAAATGGAGTCTCCTCATCCCTCACAGTAGCAAAAACCAAGTGACAGATTCCCTTCCACAAAGTAAGAGAAGCTTTCCTAACTTTTTGGTATACAAGAAAAATCACTGACCTCTGAGATATGCTTCTGCTTAAGAATTGATGGTGAAAAATGAAAAACTTGTACTTAAGTTTTTGCTCAGTGACATTCTTATATTGAAGGACAACAAATAAACCTAGATCATGTGGTGTAATTTTACATTGCCTGTTGAATTGACCCTGTCACTTAGGGCTCATGCAGACGTCCATGGATCTCAGTCCAATCACAGACTGCAATGTTTGTACTGGTCACAGGTCTCCTGACATGTATTTCTAAGGTTTTTATACCGTGGTCTGGAGACCTGCAGCCAGTCCATGATCAGATGGAGATCCATGGACTTCTGCATAAGCTCTTAGACTTTTACCTAATGTAGTTCTGTAAATTGATCTGTCACTTTAACTAATTTATCTAATTTTTTGGACTTATTTCTATTTTTCTTGCAGAATGGCTTGAGCTGCAGCAGTAAGTGCCACTATCTGTGAAGGCTGTAATTGGAATTCGCTTCAAAATAATGCACTTGCATTCTGCATTGGATAAGCATATCTTCCATTGATTATAGAATGGAACTGTCATTCTTGCATCTGCTGTTTTAACCCCTTTACAACATGACTTATATTTACATGATGTCATGTCCCTGACTGATGTGGTCTCGCACACATCTTTTCTGGCAGATGATGGCTGATTTAATCGGCCATTATCTGCTGCTCTGATGACAGCATTTAACAAGTGGGCGGGTGAGGGTGGGGGGGCACATCATTCTATGTGCCTGTGACGTGATCTCAGGGCACTAATGGTGATGTCATGGCAGCTGAGGGTTACCTCCACTAGAACAAGTAATTGCGCTGACTAGTTGTAGTAGCTGTGGGGTCCATTTCCCCCAACACACACACAAAAACACACACACCAACTAGCTGTGGGGTCCAACACTCATACTCTTGCATTGCTGTAGGCGTAACATCTAGCAAACTAGTCAAATGGGTGAAGTCTACTTGTGTCACAGCATGAGAGATAAAGAAAAATCTGGTCACACATCAATTTTATGCATGGTAAGATGGGAGGCCTTCAAGACAGTGATTTTTTTTTTTTTTTAAAGGCATAGCTATCCTTCAGTGGACATGAGTTGCAGTGTCTTCGCTTAGGGCAGAAATGAGAACTTGGTACCTATAGGGAGAGAGAAATAATAAGGGAACATCCATACAAATAATGAGACTTGGTAAGCGGCAACCTGAAGGATTCACTTTTACTTAGAAATCTGCCAGGTAATGGGTCAGGGGTAGTGATGAGTGAGCGTGCTCGAATAAGGTGTTATCCGAGCACGCTCTGGTCCTGACCAAGTATTTTTGTCATGTTAGAGTCACCGCAGCTGCGTGTCTTGCGGCGTTTGCCTGCCACAACACATGCAGGGATTGCCTAACAAACATTCCTGCATGTATTGTGGCTGTTGAGCAGCTGCGGCAACTTGAGTTTTTTTTTTTTTTTTTTTTTCCCACGCCAAAAATACTTCTGGGCGAGCTCACTCATCACAAATCAGGGGTGTGTGGTTACGGCATCATTCAAATATGAGGTGTTAAACATTACACTCTGAACCAAGAATATATGTTAACTTTGTTTCCAATGTTAATGTCCAAATAAAAATGTATTTCTGTAAGAGCCTCTCTTTTGTCTTCTTGCATGAGTTGTAGGGGATTCTTGTTCTTTAATACTTCTTTTTAAAACCATCCTAAGGCCAAGCCATCAATGGCATTTTGGAAGATCTGTTATTTACTACAAGCTGTTTCAAGAGACCAGAGCGCTGTAATTTAGTACTGGTGTTAATTCCGGAGTTCAGCAAGACTACAGTATGCTTCCAAAAAATTTACTCTGCAATTTCTGGTGATGGTTAAATACACTGCTGAAAAAAATAAAGGGAACACTTAAACAGAATATAACTCCAAGTAAATCAAACTGTCCACTTAGGAAGCAACACTGATTGACAATCAATTTCACATGCTGTTGTGCAAATGGAATAGAGAAAAGATGGAAATTATTGGCAATTATCAAGACACCCTCAATAAAGGAGTGGTTCTGCAGGTGGGGACCACAGACCACATCTCAGTACCAATGCTTTCTGGCTGATGTTTTGGTCACTTTTGAATGTTGCTTGTGCTTGCACACTCGTGGTAGCATGAGATGGACTCTACAATCAACACAAGTGGCTCAGGTAGCGCAGCTATCCAGGATGGCACATTAATGCAAGCTGTGGCAAAAAGGTAAGCTGTGTCTGTCAGTGTAGTGTAGTGTCCAGAGGCTGGAGACGCTATGAGGAGACAGGCCAGTACACTAGGAGACGTGGAGAGGGCCGTAGGAGGGCAATAACCCAGCAGCAGTACCGCTACCTCCACCTTTGTGCAAGGAGGAGCGCTGCCAGAGCCCTGCTAAATGACCTCCAGCAGGCCACAAATGTGCATGTGTCAGAACACCAGGATTGGCAAATAAGCCACTGGCGCCCTGTGCTCTCCAAAGACAAAAGCAGGTTCACACTGAGCACGAGACAGACGTGACAGTGGAGAGCGATCCGCTAACATCCTTCAGCATGACTGGTTTGGCAGTGGGTCAGTAATGGTGTGGGGTGGCATTTCTTTGGAGGGCCGCATAGCCCTCCATGTGCTCGCCAGAGGTAGCCTGGCTGCCCTTAGGTACCGAGATGAGATCCTCAGACCCCTTGTGAGACCATACGCTGGTGTGGTCGGCCCTGGGTTCCTCCTAATGCAGGACAATGCCAGAGCTCATGTGGCTGCAGTTCCTGCAAGATGAAGGTATGGACTGGCCCACCAGTTCCCCAGACCTGAATCCGATTGAGCACATCTGGGAAATCATGTCTCGCTCTGTCCACCAACGTCACATTGCACCACAGACTGTCCAGGAGTTGGCAGATGCTTTAGTCCAGGTCTGGGAGGATCCCTCAGGAGACCATCCGCCGCCTCATCAGAAGCATGCCCAGGTGTTGTAGGGAGGTCATACTAGCACGTGGAGATCACCCACACACTACTGAGCATCATTTTGACTTGTTTTAAGGACATTACATTCCACTTTAATTTTGTGGGTGACTCCAAATCCAGGCCTCCATTGGTTAATAAATTTGATTTCCATTGATGATTTTTGTGTGATTTTGTTGTCGGCACATTCCACTTTGTACAGAACAAAGTATTAATGATAATATTTCATTCATTCAGATCTATTATGTGTTATTTGAGTGTTCCCCTTATTTTTTTGTGTGTGTGTGTGTATATAATATATTATATATATATATATATATATATTATAATTACACGTACAGACCAAAAGTTTGGACACACCTCATTCAAGATTTTTCTGTATTTTCATGACTGAAAATTGTACATTCACACTGAAGGCATCAAAACTATGAATTAACACGTGTGGAATTATATACTTAACAAAAAAGTGTGAAACAACTGAAAATATGTCTTATATTCTAGGTTCTTCAAAGTAGCCACCTTTTGCTTGATTACTGCTTTGCACACTCTTGATATTCTCTTGATGAGCTTCAAGAGGTAGTCACCGGAAATGGTCTTCCAACAGTCTTGAAGGAGTTCCCAGAGATGCTTAGCACTTGTTGGCCCTTTTGCCTTCACCCTGCGGTCCAGCTCACCCCACACCATCTCAATTGGGTTCAGGTTTGGTGACTGTGGAGGCCAGGTCATCTGGCATAGCACCCCATCACCTTCTTGGTCAAATAGCCCTTACACAGCCTGGAGGTGTGTTTGGGGTCATTGTCCTGTTGAAAAATAAATGATGGTCTCACTAAACGCAAACCGGATGGCATGGCATGCCGCTGCAAGATGCTGTGGTAGCCAAACTGGTTCAGTATGACTTCAATCTTGAATAAATCCCCAACAGTGTCACCAGCAAAGCACCCCCACACCTCCATGCTTCACGGTGGGAACCAAGCATGTAGAGTCCATCCGTTCACCTTTTCTGCGTCGCACAAAGACACGATGGTTGGAACCAAAGATCTCAAATTTGGACTCATCAGATCGAAGCACAGATTTTCACTGGTCTAATGTCCATTCCTTGTGTTCTTTAGCCCAAACAAGTCTCTTCTGCTTGTTGCCTGTCCTTAGCAGTGGTTTCCTAGCAGCTATTTTACCTTGAAGGCCTGCTGCACAAAGTCTCCTTAACAGTTGTTGTAGAGATGTGTCTGCTGCTAGAACTCTGTGGCATTGACCTGGTCTCTAATCTGAGCTGCTGTTAACCTGTGATTTCTGAGGCTGGTGACTCGGATAAACTTATCCTCAGAAGCAGAGGTGACTCTTGGTTTTCCCTTCCTGGGGTGGTCCTCATGTGAGCCAGTTTCTTTGTAGCACTTGATGGTTTTTGCAACTGCACTTGGGGACACTTTCAAAGTTTTCCCAATTTTTCGGACTGACTGACCTTCATTTCTTAAAGTAATGATGGCCACTCGTTTTTCTTAGCTGCTTTTTCTTGCCATAATACACATTCTAACAGTCTATTCAGTAAGACTATCAGTTGTGTATCCACCAGACTTCTGCACAACACAACTGATGGTCCCAACCCCATTTATAAGGCAAGAAATCCCACTTATTAAACCTGACAGGGCACACCTGTGAAGTGAAAACCATTTCCGGTGACTACCTCTTGAAGCTCATCAAGAGAATGCCAAGTGTGTGCAAAGCAGTCATCAAAGCAAAAGGTGGCTACTTTGAAGGTGGCTACTTTGAAGAACCTAGAATATGAGATATTTTCAGTTGTTTCACACTTTTTTGTTAAGTATATAATTCCACATGTGTTAATTCATAATATGATGCCTTCAGTGTGAATGTACAAGTTTCATAGTCCTGAAAATACAGAAAAATCTTTGAATGAGGTGTGTCCAAACTTTTGGTCTGTACTGTGTGTGTATATATATATCTTCTCAAAAAAATAAAGGGAACACTAAAATACCATATCTATAATATAATGCTGTAAGCGTCACTCTGAAGCCTTTATAGACTGCGGAAGCACGAAGCGCCTGCGCTGTCTGGCTCCAAACAGAAGACGGCATCCAGTGGTGAGGATTGTCTTGGCGCCGGAGATCGTGGTACGCGTAGACACTGAATGCATACCTCGATCTACGGCGCCATACCTGACCAGGAGGATCGTTGCCGCGGCGCTTCTTGACCGGGGCCGGAGTGCGCGTCGGAATCGCGCACGCGTATAGTGCTATCCGGCGCCATTTTACTGAAGACACATTTGCAGTGTGTCTTCAGCAATATGGCGCCGGACAGCGCAGTATGGGCTTGCGCGTACTCCGGTGCCACACTCCGGCAGAACGGGACAGCGCTGGAGCACAGGGAAGAAAGATGAGTATAAATGTTTTTTTTTGTATGTGTGCAGTTTAATAGGGGTGAGGGGGACCATACATATCAGGATAGGAGGATGAGAGGTAGCATGCATATCAGGATTGGGGGGTGAGAGGACCATGCATATCAGGAATAGGGGAGTGAAGGGACCATGCATATCAGGATTGAGGGATTAGAGGACCATGCATACGAAGATAGGTGGGTGAGGGGACCATGCATATCAGGATAGGGGGGTGAGGGGACCATGCATACCATGATAGGGGGGTGACGGTTAGCATGCATACCAGGATAGGGGGGTGAGGGGTAGAATGCCTATCAGGATTGGGGGGTGAGAGGACCATGCAAATCAGGATTGGGAGTTGAGGGGGTACCATACATCCTACGATTGGGATGAGGGGGGACCATGCACACCAGGATTGGGGGGTGAGGGGACCATGCACTCCAGGATTGGGGGTGAGGGGGATCATGCACACCAGGATTGGGGGGTGAAGGGACCATGCACACTAGAATTGGAGGGGTGAGGGGACCATACCAGGATTGCGGGGTGAGGGGACCATGCACACCAGGATTCGGGGGTGAGGGGACCATGCACACCAGGAATGGAGGGGTAAGGGGACCATGCACACCAGGATTGGGGGGTGAGAGGACCATGCACTCCAGGATAGGGGGGTGAAGAAACCATGCATATCAGGATAGGGGGTGAGGGAACCATACATACCAGGAGAGGGGGGTGAGTGGACCATTCATACCAGGAAAGGGGTGAGAGGACCATGCATACCAGGATTGGGGGATAAAGGTACCATGCTTACCGGGATTGGGGGGGTGAGGGGACCATGCATACCAGGATTGGGGGGGAGGGGACCATGCATACCAGGATTGGGGGGTGAGGGGACCATGCATACCAGGATTGGGGGGGTGAGGGGACCATGCATTCCAGGATTGGGGGTGAGGGGACCATGCATACCAGGATTGGGTGAGAGGTGACCATGCATTCCAGGATTGGGGGTGAGGGGACCATGCATTCCAGGATTGGGGGTGAGGGGACCATGCATACCAGGATTGGGGGGTGAGAGGACCATGCATACCAGGATTGGGGGGTGAGGGAACCATGAATACCAGGATATGGATGAGCAGGTACCATGCATACCAGGATAGGGATGAGGGGGTACCATGCATACCAGGATTGGGGGATGAGGGGACCATGCATACCAGGATGAGGAATGGGATGCCATGCATACCAGGATTGGGTGGGAGTGAGGGGACCATGCATACCAGGATAGGGATGAGAGGTGACATGCATACCAGGATAGGAGGGGGGCAGCACATACAAAGATGGGAGACCATATACCAATAAAAATGCCACCCAGGCCTAGAACGGGTTCATAGCTAGTCCTAAATATCACTGAATGAAAGATTCCAGTTACAAATCTTTATTCATTACATAGTGGAATGTGTTGAGAACAATAAAATATAAAAATGATCATTGTGAATCAAAATTAACATCCCATGGAGGTCTGGATTTGGAATGATACTCAAAATCAAAGTGGGAAATCAAAATATGGGCTGATTCAACTCCAGTGGAAATGCCTCAAAACAAGAAAATGATGCTCAGTAGTGTGTGTGGCCTCCATGTGCCTGTATGATCTCCCTACAACACCTCTGTATGCTCCTGATGAGGCGGAGGATCTTCTGAGGGATCTCCTCTCAGCCATCGCTTAAAGCATCAGTCAACTCCTGAACAGTCTGTGGTGCAACGTTGCATTGGTGGATGGAATGAGACGTGATGTCCCAGATGTGCTCGATTGGATTCAGGTCTGGGGAACGGGCAGGTCAGTCCATAGCACCAATGCCTTCATCATGCAGGAACTGCTGACACACTTCAGCCACATGATGCCTAGCATTGTCATGCATCAGAAGAAACACAGGGCCTACTGAACTTGCATATGGTCTCACAATAGGTCTGAGGATCTCATTCCGGTACCTAATGGCAGTCAGGGTACCTCTGGCTAGCACATGGAGGGCTGTGCAGCCCTCCAAAGAAATGCCTCCCGACATCATTACTGACCCACTGCCAAACTTGTCATGCTGGAGGATGTTGCAGACAGCATAATGTTCTCCAGACTGTCACTTTTGTGACGTGCTCAGTGTGAACCTGCTCTCATCCATGAAGAGCACAGGGTGCGAATGTTAAATCTGCCAATCTTGTGTTCTCTGGCAAATGAAAAATTGCTCTGCACAGTGTTGGGCTATAAGCACGCACAGACTTGTGGAGTTAGACGCTCATATCACCCTCATGGAGTCTTTCTGACAGTTTGAGCAGACACATGGATGTTAGTGGCCAGCTGGAGGTCATTTTGTAGGGCGCTGGCACTGTTCCTCTTTGCAAAAAGGAGGAGGTAGCTGTCCTGTTGCTTTGTTGTTGCCCTCTGACCCTCTCCACGTCTCTTGTTATACTGGCCTGTCTCCTGGTATCTTCTCCATGCTGTGAACACTGTGCTGAAGACACAGCTACTCTTCCTGCCACAACTCGCATTGATGTGTCATCCTGGATGGGCTGCATTACTTGAGCAACTTCTGTGGGTTGTAGACACCGCCTTATGCTTCTGTAGGGATGAGAGCAATGACACAATGCAAAAGTGACAAAAACAACACAAAAAGGATGAGAACAGAGAAATGGTCTGTGGTCACCTCCCGCAGAACCACTCCTTCATAGGGGTTGTCTTGCTAATTGTACACCGCACATGAATTGCTGGCTTTTCAAAGTATACCGGTGTGAGTGCTGTGCGATTTTTTTTTTTTTTTTCTTACCCATTGACTTCTATTGCGGGATGCGATCCGAATACTGATTACAATCGCAGCATGCTGCAATTTTTTTTCAAGTCCGATCGTGATCCAATCTGAGCTGGGAAAAAAAATTCAGATGATTCCACAAGCATAGAATAATATTCGTCCAAATTCAATACGATTTTTTTGCATTCGTTCGATTTCATCGCAAGTGGTAATGAGCCCTATAGCTGGACTTCACAGGAGTATCAATCTGACAGCCAGCTATAATGGCAACCTAATATATACTGCTGTCATCGATTGACAGCGACACTTAAGGGGTTAAACTGCAGTTAGAAGCAGATGGATGCTTGCTGTATAACATGGTAGGCATCAGCTGTGTGTGAATCTCCTGTACACACTCCATATACAGTCATCCGACATAGGACATACTGGTACATCCTATATTGGCAAGAACTGTAGTTAAAGGAGTTGTTGGGCTGGAACAAATGGTCACCGGTTCAAAAGATCGGTGATAACTTTTAGATCTGACCACTGGTACCTCCACAGATTGCCAGAACAAGATACTTCTATCCCTCTTTGAATGGGGCACCAGTGCTGCTCTGTTCATTCACTATAGGACTGCTAGAGCGCTGTATTCGGCTTTCTTCGACAACCTCATAAGGAATTAACTGACCTGCATTTGAGTATGAACACTAGCGCTCCATTCCAATGGGGACAAAAGCGGCTCATTCTGGCTGTTGCTGTGGGTCCCAGTGGTCTAAAAGGGTATTTTGTACACAGGTGCTAACTTCATCCAACTTGAGGAGGGGCAGAGCAGCACTGTGGCTCAGTATTGGGGTCTTGCATTCAAGGAAAACATCTGCAAAGCGTTTAACACCAATCAATTTCTTTCAGCCAATGTAATAAGCACCAAAATATCAAAAAAGTAAACCAATAAAGAGGAAAATGGGCTGCTACAAAATGTCTCACAAATATATTATACTTTATTTTTAGGCTATGTGCATTTTTGATGCGTTTTCGTGGCATTTTTTCCGCTCGGAAATAGGCCGAAAACAACAATCCTGAAGTGTTGTGCACATGATCAGTGAATTTCCTTAAGTATTTGAAAGCAGGTTGTGGGATGCAGTTACGGACAGGAGGCAAAGCAAGGGTTAACAACGAGATACTCCACGCAGGGAGGTAAGCAGTTAAATGAGGGAATAAGCAGTACAAATGCAAAGTATATGCAGGGTTAAAGCACGATGGAAAAAAGTAACAGCAATTCTTTTGGGTTAAACTTATCCTGTCAGTCATTTCTCAGGCCGTGAATGTTGCAGCACAGACGTTAGCGCCAACAATGCTGGCACAGTGCTTGTCTGGTGAGGTCCTGTAGGTAACGATGATCGTCTTTTTGCGGCAGCGGTCGGTCTCCGGTACCCGCTGAGCCCCTAGTCTATAAACTGATGCGGCCGGGATTATGCTGTCACGGGTGTGTCGCTGCGAAGATCGTCGCGATTGCACACCCTGACTTCTCACAGCTGAGTTTCTGGTGCTGGGTGTTTTTCGGCAGTGAGGGAGTTAATTCTACCTCTCTCTGTGCTGGACAAGACCAGCCTCGCTCAGCTGCAATTAATGTTGCTGTAATTAGATTCCTTCAAATACCTGCCTGTCTGCTAGGGAAGTGTCGGTGAAAGCACTCATGCAGACCAGCAGAGCGGATCGTTGTATTGTGAAGGCTGAAGTGAAAGAGTACCTGGTGTGGTCGTTTTCCCCTCCTCGCTTTATCGTTTATCTCCGTACCCGTTGGTGTTCCCTCTGTCTCCTGTGGTATGACTTTTGTATGCAAGGTGGATTTTAGTTTACCCCTTGTACTGTCTCGTTCGTCTGTTACTGTGTCTAGGCATATACCTACCAGTCCCCGGTGTGTGATCAGGGTCCTTCTCAGGACTAGATCACTGAGGTTCAGGGATCCTCAGGAGGTAGGGATTACGCTGGCGGCCTGGACCTCTGTACCATCAACAGTACCTCCAGGTAGAGGGATTAGTCAGGACCCCAGCTTAGGGTCAGCATAGACCCCAGTCCTCCTGTATGCAGTACAGCGTGACATTTTCACCGACCCACTAAAGATTTTCTCCAGTCACCATGGATCCAGTGGTCAGTCTGGCTCGGCAGTTGCAGAGTTTGTCCACGGAGCTGGCGGACGTTAAGTCCAAGGTTTTGTACCCCCGGAGCAGGCCGGACCTGAACCCAAAGTAGCTCTCCTGACAGATTCACTGGGGGGCGGGACAAGTTTTTTGCTTTCCGGGAGGCATGTAAATTGTACTTCGGCTGCGACCTCGGTCATCTGGGAGTGAGGAACAAAGGGTGGGGATTGTCATCTCGCTCCTACAAGGAGACCCCCAATCCTGGGCGTTCACTCTCCCCCGGGCTCCCCAGCTCTCCAGTCAGTGGATGGGTTTTTTGCGGCTCTGGGTCTTGTGTATGATGACCCGGATCGGGTCTCCCTTGCTGAATCTAAGTTACGAAGGATCCAGCAGGGAGATCGTCCGGCGGAGGAATTCTGTTCGGAGTTCCGTAGATGGGCCACGGACACCCAGTGGAATGACCCGGCTCTTAGGAGCCAGATTTGTCAAGGTTTATCTGACAAATTAAAGGATGTGCTGGCACAGTATGACCCTCCCACGTCACTGGAAGCCGCTATGGCCCTTGCTATTCGTATTGACAGACGTCTTCGGGAGAGGTACGGGGTAACTTCGCCCCCTGTGATGACTCCACCTTCCTCAAGGGTCCCTTATACGGAGGTTCCCCTGGTCAGTCAAGAGGAGCCTATGCAATTTGGAGGGACATCATTCCGGGGGAGGGGATCGGTGGGGCGCCACAAGACAGGAAGTTGTTTCTTCTGTGGAAAAAAGGGACATTTTATTAGGGGGTGTCCATTCCGTCCTTTGCAGAGTGAGAAGTTGCCGGAAAACTATTGATCCCAGATTGTGTGGTGGACGGCAATCTGGGAGTAAGTATTTCGTCCCTAAGTTCGTCTCAGTTTCTCGTACCGGCGGAGGTGGTGGTGGGTGCGAGAACTGAGAGGATATCTGTTCTTCTGGATAGTGGGGCCGGGGCTAATCTGGTGGATGCTCGCTTTGCCCGGGTTCAAGGTATGTGATTGAGTGTGTTGGCTAAACCCGTCCCCATATTCTCGATCGACGCCAGACCTCTCGGTCAGGGAAGTTTTTGCAAGCAGTGCATAACATAGATCTTCAAGTGGGGGCGTTACATAAAGAACTGTTGTCTTGTTATGTGTTAGAGGGTCTTCCCACTCCTATAGTGCTGGGCCTTCCTTGGTTAACTAAGCATAACCCGGTTATTAATTGGCAATCCAGAGAGATAAGCCAATGGAGTGAATTCTGTAATAAAAACTGCATGAATACGGTCATTGGTGCGGTCGCTCCTAGAGCCTTACCTCCATTTCTGGTGAACTTTGAGGATGTATTCTCGGAGAAAGGGTGTCAAGAACTACCTCCTCATCGCGAGTATGACTGTTCTGTTAACTTGCTCCCTGGGGCCAAGTTACCGAAATCTAGGTTGTATAACCTTTCTGGTCCTGAGAGACAGGCCATGAAGGATTATATTTCAGAGAGTCTGGCTAAGGGGCATATTAGACCTTCATCTTCCCCGGTGGCCGCGGGGTTCTTCTTTGTGAAGAAAAAAGATGGAGGCCTACGCTCTTGCCTGGATTTCCGTGAGCTTAATCGGATTACGGTCCGAGATCCGTATCCGCTCCCACTTATTCCCGATCTCTTCAATCAGATCGTGGGTGCCAAATGGTTCTCTAAGTTGGATCTCAGGGGGGCGTACAATCTGATTAGGATGAAGGAGGGGGATGAGTGGAAGACGGCGTTTAACACTCCGGAGGGGCATTATGAGAACCTTGTCATGCCATTTGGTCTGAGTATTGCCCCGGCGGTGTTTCAACACTTTGTAAATGACATCTTTCGCCACCTAATGGGACAGTTTGTGGTCATATATCTGGATGATATCTTAATTTACTCGCCGGATCTTGTGTCTCATCAGGAGCATGTTAGGCAGGTGTTACAGATCTTGCGGGATAATAAACTGTACGCCAAATGGGAGAAGTGTGTGTTCGCCGTACAGGAACTTCAGTTTTTAGGATTCCTGGTGTCAGCATCCGGTTTTCGTATGGACCCTGGGAAAGTGCGGGCAGTTCTTGAGTGGGATCTGCCAGAGGATCTTAAGGCATTACAACGTTTCCTGGGGTTTGCTAACTACTACCGGAAATTCATTCATAATTTTTCGTCCATAGTTAAACCTCTCACAGACATGACTAAAAAAGGGACGGATTTTTCAAGGTGGTCTGACAAGGCTTGTCAAGCGTTTTCCTCCTTGAAAAAATGTTTTGCTTCAGCACCCATACTTATTCAGCCTGATGCGTCACAGCTGTTCATTGTTGAGGTGGACGCTTCCGAGGTAGGGGTGGGAGCAGTGTTGTCACAAGGTTCGTCCCCTGGTAGGTGGCATCCGTGCGCCTTCTTCTCTAAAAAATTGTCGTCCGCTGAGAGGAATTATGATGTTGGCAATAGGGAACTCTTGGTTTATTAAGTTAGCTTTTGAGGAGTGGCGTCATTTTTTTGGAGGGGCAGTCCACCCGTTCACCGTCATTACCGATCACAAAAACCTGCTATATTTAGAGTCCGCTAAACGTCTGAATCCCAGACAAGCTAGGTGGTCGTTGTTTTTTACCAGGTTTAATTTTGTCGTCACATATCGTCCTGGCTCAAAAAATGTTAAGGCGGATGCTTATCTCGCTGTTTCCCAGGGGCTGGGAATACGGAGGACCCGGTTCCGGTCCTTCAGGAGGGGGTGGTGGTGTCGGCAGTATGCTCTGAGCTTGAGGAGGAGGTATTGGAGGCTCAGGGGGACGCCCCTGTAGGACCTCCAGGGAGACTGTTTGTTCCAAATCAGTTGCGACAAAAGGTGATCGAGGCACACCATAATTCAGCTTTGGCAGGACACCCAGGGAGTAAAGCAACTGAGGATCTCCTCTGCGCCGGTTTTGGTGGCCTAACTTACATAGGGAGGTGGTAACTTTTGTCGCGTCCTGCGAGGTTTGTGCGCGCTCTAAGACCCCACATACCCGTCCGTCTGGGGTCCTCTTACCTTTGAAGATCCCGGAGCGTCCGTGGACTCATCTGTCTATGGACTTCATTACGGACCTCCCGCCATCTTCGGGTTAAAACAGTCATACTCGTTGTAGTGGACAGGTTCAGCAAGATGGCACATTTTATCGCTCTTCCTGCTCTTCCTAATGCTAAAACTCTTGCGCAGGTGTTTATTGGGGAGATTGTAAGGCTTCACGGGGTACCCTCCGATGTGGTGTCGGATCGGGGGTCTCAGTTTGTGTCCAAATTCTGGAAGGCATTTTGTACACGGCGGGGGATGCAGTTGTCATTTTCATCGGCTTTTCACCCGCAGACCAATGGTCAGACTGAGCGTCTGAACCAGAGCTTGGAGACATATCTCGATGTTTTGTGTCAGAGAACCAGGAGGACTGGGCTTCTTTCTTGCCTCTGGCGGAGTTTGCTCTAAATAATAGGCGGAGCGAGTCCACTGGTAAGTCCCGTTTTTTTGGGGCATATGGTTTTCACCCCCAGTTTTGTACTTTCAATAGGGGGGGCTTTTCTGGGGTTCCTGAGGAGGAACGATTTTCGTTGTCACTTGCTTCAGTGTGGAGAGGAGTGCTTAATAATCTGAGTACTATGGGGAACCGATACAAACGTATGGCTGATAGGAGGAGAGTGTCTGGTCCGGACCTAAGTGTGAACGATCTGGTATGGTTGTCTACCAAGAATATAAAACTTAAGGTTCCCTCCTGGAAACTGGGTCCCAGGTTCATCGGGCCATACAAGATCAGTTCTATAATTAATCCGGTTGCATTCCGTCTTGACCTCTCTCCTACATTTAAAATTCATAATGTGTTCCACAGATCGTTGCTTAAGAGGTATGTGGCGCCGGTGATACCTTCACCTTTACCTCCTCCTCCTGTGGTGGTCAATGGTAACTTGGAGTTCCAGGTGTCGAGAGTCATCGATTCACGTCTGAATCGCAGGTCCCTTCAGTACCTTGTTCATTGGAGGGGGTATGGTCCTGAGGAGAGGACGTGGGTTCCTGTGTCGGATATTAACGCAGACCGATTAATTCGGGCCTTCCACACTACTCACCCAGATAAACCGGCCCTGAGGGTCCGGAGGCCCCTCGTAGAAGGGGGGGTACTGTCACGGGTGTGTCGCTGCGAAGATCGTCGCGATTGCACACCCTGACTTCTCACAGCTGAGTTTCTGGTGCTGGGTGTTTTTCGGCAGTGAGGGAGTTAATTCTACCTCTCTCTGTGCTGGACAAGACCAGCCTCGCTCAGCTGCAATTAATGTTGCTGTAATTAGATTCCTTCAAATACCTGCCTGTCTGCTAGGGAAGTGTCGGTGAAAGCACTCATGCAGACCAGCAGAGCGGATCATTGTATTGTGAAGGCTGAAGTGAAAGAGTACCTGGTGTGGTCGTTTTCCCCTCCTCGCTTTATCGTTTATCTCCGTACCCGTTGGTGTTCCCTCTGTCTCCTGTGGTATGACTTTTGTATGCAAGGTGGATTTTAGTTTACCCCTTGTACTGTCTCGTTTGTCTGTTACTGTGTTTAGGCATATACCTACCAGTCCCCGGTGTGTGATCAGGGTCCTTCTCAGGACTAGATCACTGAGGTTCAGGGATCCTCAGGAGGTAGGGATTACGCTGGCGGCCTGGACCTCTGTACCATCAACAGTACCTCCAGGTAGAGGGATTAGTCAGGACCCCAGCTTAGGGTCAGCATAGACCCCAGTCCTCCTGTATGCAGTACAGCGTGACATATGCAGGCCGCAACACTGTCCGGGTCCTACGTAGATCGGCGAATGTACACTGGCAACTCAAGACGCAACCGTCTGTCCCGCACCTGGTCTCTCTTACGCGGCACAAAAGCTGTACTCACAGGCACGGAGCATAAGACAACTCACTCTAAGGTACACACCGAGCACCCTGCACGTCTCTCACTCTGGTCCCCGTTAGTGTCAGGGGGCATACACGGACGCGGGCCTGCCAGTACCGGTGCTCAAAAGACAGAGCACACTTTTCTCCCTGCTGCGTGCTGCCTGTTCCCACTAAGACTGACTGCGTGCTGTGGCTATAGCAGCTTAGCCACACCCCCTTCTTCCGGGTGCAAAGGTCTGTCCAGTTTCTTATGCTTTCCCCGGACAACAGAGGAGATCGACAGTTCCAGACCGGCACAGAACAGGTACCCGTGGCCCGGTCCTTCTCCTTACATATTTGCAGTGTGTTTTTTTCTGCAGCATGTCAATTCTTTTTGCGTTTATGCATAATTTCTGCACCCATTTGTCATGATTTTCACTCTGTTTCTGTCTTTTTGTTACTTTTGTTCAGGGCTCTCAGTCTGTGCTGGGTCTGTGCTGCATTCACCTGTGTTCATTTTCCTTAATCAGGATTCTATTTAAGCATGCTAGTTCCTTCCCCCAGTGTCAATCGTACACTTGCTGTTGCCTGTGGAACATTGATCCCGCTGCACTCTGTGCCTGACCCTGCTTAACTTGATTCTTTTCCCGGACTCTGACCCTTTGCTTGTGACCTTACTTTGCTTGTGCCTGCTCCCTGTAAGGCTAAGTGCACACGGTCAGGAATATTCGCGTTTTATCAGCGATTTTCCGCGGCAAAAACGCTTATAAAAAAAAAGCATTAAGCATCCTATTCATTTAAATGGATTCCGCAATTTTTGTGCACATGCAGTGGTTTTTTTCTCGAAAAAAACGCTTCGCAGGAAAAAAAAGCAACATGTTCATTAATTTCGCGTAATCGCGGCGATTTTGCCGCCATAGACTTCTATTGGAACGCTTGAAATCCGCAAATATTCAAAATGTTTCCGGATTTCAAGCGCTTTAGCTGCGGTGTAGCTGCGGTGAAATGGGAAGTGACATCATGGCCATCCCATCATGCCATCCCATGAGCATCCCATAATCCAGGAAGATGAGAATCCCATAATTCCCGTCTCCCCGGATGATGGCTGCCAACATGGAGTGGTATGACATGATGGACCTGGATGTCGCGCAGATGATTAGTGTGGTAAGTGTCTCTATGTGTGTGTCCGTGTCTGTGTCTATGTGTGTGGTGTATGCGGTGTATATGGGGTGTATGAGTCGTCAGACATAAGCCGATGAGACTACTACTGCTGTTGGCCTATGTCTGTTCCCCCTTCAGTGGCTGCAGCAGGCTGTAGTTCCCATCGAACTGTTCCTGCTGTTAAAAAAAATTTTTTTGGGGGGGATGATATGTTATGTCTGCCCCTCGCCCCCCCTTATTATTTTGCCGGTATTTTGCCTTTTTTTTTTAGTAGCCATAGCACTCTCCGCTTCATTATGTCCTTCTTTTTTATTTCCATAAGTTTTTTATTTTATTTTATTTCCCAAATTTATTTTCATTGGTGGCCAGTGGTTACCTGCGGAAATAAATTATACTTACCAGTCCTGCTGATCGCCACCTAAAATAAAATAAAAAAAAAACAAACATATACTCACCTACACACCTAATTCCCCAATTCCCTTGTTCAATTGAAAATAACAGACCACAAAATATACCTACCCTCCGCAGAATCCAAGTTCATAAACAAGTGTCCCACGATGATCAACAGTTTAGAGCAGCCACACAACATGTGGCTGCTCTAAACCACCGCCGCCGATACAATGAACGGGGCCGTAAAGCGGCCCGTTCATTGTATAACGAGTTCACCCGAATGCAGCTCGGGTGAACTCGTTGGGAGCCAAAGACTCCAGCGGGACTTCTGGGCTGACTTGAGGTGATCTGACTGTGTGGGAAAGTTTCCTACGCTAATCAGTTAATCTCCAGTGAGCCGGGGAGGCTGCGCAGACATGAGGAAATCATTCTTCTAGAGTTTACAATGGGGCTGGTCGCATTAGCACTGGTCCCCGTTGTAAACTTGTTAACCCCTTGTGATGGATTTACAGCGAGGGACCTGACTGAACAGCGGATAGGTATGGATATTGTTGCTTTTTTATTTTATTTTTTTCTTAGGTCCATGGTTTATTTTTGGATTACCTGAAGAATAAAATGTGGTCAAAAACTTGTTGTCTTTATTTAATTAACAATATTTTTAATTGATCTGTGTGTGTTTTTTTAACACTTTAATATTCTGGCGTTAGGCTACTTTCACACTTGCGTTTTTTTGCGCTGCGTATCGAGCGCACATCAAACGCATTAAAAAAACGCATGTAAACGCTGCGATATTTAGTCGCATAAGCGTGCGCATTACAACAAAAAAACGCAGCGTTTGGACGCGATTGTATGCGATTTCAAGCTTTTTTGCATGCGTTCGCGTTTTTTCGGTGCATGGGTTGTCTACGTGTCACATTTCTATCATCTCTGTTTCTATCATCTGTCTCTATCATCTATCATCTCTGTCTCTATCATCTATCTCTATCATCTCTGTCTCTATCATCTATCATCTCTGTCTCTATCATCTCTGCCTCTATCATCTCTGTCTCTATCATCTGTCTCTATCATCTCTGTCTCTATCAACTCTGTCTCTATCATCTGTCTCTATCATCTGTCTCTATCATCTATCATCTCTGTCTCTATCATCTGTCTCTATCATCTCTGTCTCTATCATCTCTGTTTCTATCATCTCTGTCTCAATCATCTCTGTCTCTATCATCTGTCTCTATCATCTATCATCTCTGTCTCTATCATCTGTCTCTATCATCTCTGTCTCTATCATCTGTCTCTATCATCTCTCTCTATCATCTCTGTCTCAATCATCTCTGTCTCTATCATCTCTGTCTCTATCGTCTATCTCTATCATCTCTGTCTCTATCATCTGTCTATCATCTATCATCTCTGTCTCTATCATCTGTCTCTATCATCTCTGTCTCTATCATCTGTCTCTGTGAGGAAAGGGACGCCGCCATCTTGTGTATAGGGCCTATACCAGCCTCCATTTTGTCGGTTCACAGAGCCACAGACTGCTAACTACACAGGGCCTGTTAGCATATCCAGTACGACCGGTTTTGATGTCCACTATGAATCAAAAGGGCTTTAGTATGCTAATTAGTTTAGGCCCGTCTCTGAATAAGATGGTCATTAGTATGCTAAATAACTCAGACTCAAGCCAGTATTTCCTGCTCCATATGAATTGCAGGCCGGTTAATATGCGTGCTTCAAAGCAAAGGGGAGGGGCCTAGCAGGTTTAAGAACTGTAGCCATGAACAGGCTGTTCTCAATCCATTTTTCACACAGAAGCCAAGAAGATGGTCTAAGAAGGACCAAGGGAACAGTTTTGCCAAGGGAGCAGCAGCACATGTTTTGGGAGACTGTCCAGCAACTAAAGACTGTTACATGAGGATCGCAGAGCTCCCTGCCTCCCATGTCCCTACAACCCGGTAATATGGATCTATAGCTAATACCTTTAAGCCTTGTACATTATTGTGGTATTTTACTCTGACTGCAAATCCATTGTCATTCCGTTGTATAGCTTTACTGTATATTTCTGTAATTATCTAGTGCGCCCTTAAGGCAATTAAACCATAAAATTAATCTTGGGCTGATGCTTTTACTCTGATCACGAATCTTAGAATACCCAGTGGGTAACAGGACAACCTCCCGGCGGCCATTTGCTCTAGGTGCAGTTCCCTTACTGACCTGAGAGACAAAGGGGGCGCCGGAGAGCTGTACCTGTGGAGTTACGTCCATTGGTGACATGGGAGGAAAGGGGTCGTCCTTCACATTTGGTAGCGGCGGTGGGATCAGAAGCTGTGATACACGGGCTACCGTGTGGCGGTCGGCTTAGTTCCTCACAAGTGGTGGCAGCGGTGGGATCAGAGTAATAGTGTGCGTGGGACCCCTACTCCCAGACACTAGAGACTACCAGCGGTACTTTCACTGCTGGGGTCTTAAGGTCAGCCCAGCACTAGACGGTCAGAGTGTAAATATAATAAGTTGTGTGCAAGGTCAGGGTTGCAGCTGTGTCAGTAACCAAAGGTTCCCAAGATGGCAGAAGGCACCAGGAGTAAGGCAAAGGGGGAGGCCAATGCTATGGTCTATGAGGGGTTCGATACCGATGAGGGGAGCTCAGCCAGGGCTCCCCAAGGAGCCCGACCCCCGTGCTCAGTCCGCAGTGGACTGTCCACCCCCTGCCCGTCCCAGCCTGTCCAGATCGGAGGCCCTTTTCCAAGCGGCTATGGCACAGCTCGAGGCTGGTAATGACGCCACCTATGACAGACTCCTGGTGGCGGCAGAGAAAGCAGCAGAGCGTGAGCAAGCAGCGGCAGGGAGAGCAGCGGAGCGGGAGCATACAGAACGTGTGTTGCAGGCTACAGAACGCCGTGAACCTGCGGAGTGCCGGCACCGACTGGAGATGGCTCAGCACGGGCCCCCGCTGGACGCACCAGGCCCACCGGAGACAAGGGCTTCCACGGTCAGGGCGGAGGACTTTCCCTTGCTTGAAAAGGATGGAGACCTGGATTCCTTTCTGCTGGCCTTTGAGAGGACCTGCCTCCAACATCATATGGCCCCGGATCAGTGGGCAAGGTACCTGACCCCCCTTTTGAGGGGTAAGTCCCTGGAAGTTTTGGGGGACTTACCTGCCGGGGAGGAGCAGGACTACAACAGCATCAAGCGGGCCCTGATCCAGCACTACAACCTCACCCCGGAGTCGTACCGCAAGAAGTTCAGGAGCCTGCAGCGGGGCTCAAAGGACACCTGGACCGACCACATGCGGGCCCTGCTGAGAGCTGCGGAGCACTGGACCTCGGGTCTAGAGCTCACTACCCGCCAGGAGGTCCAGGAACTGTACGTCACGGAGCAGTTCTTGTGGAACTGCCCAGAGGACCTCCAGCAGTTCCTCCGTGACCGGAAACCAAAGGGGGCTTCTGCTACAGCCGCCCTGGCAGACGAGTATGCCAACAACAGGGCGCCGGAGCCAAAGAAGCCTGCCAGCAGCACCTGGAGAGGGGGTAAGCCCAATCCTGCCCCGGCCCCATATCCAGCCCCCAGAGTGCAAGGGGTGTACCCCCGGCTGCCCTCTCCAGGCCAGGAACAGAACCCAGACGTTGTCATAATTGCAATCAGCCAGGACACATTAAGGCTGCGTGTCCCCAGCGCCAGAAGGCCCCATCCCTGTCCCAGAAACCGACCACTGTTTTGTGTGTGGGAGGGGGTGGTGGGAGGTCCCTGGACAATTACCAACCCGTCACCATCGGCCGCTCAGCAGTCATGGGACTGCGGAACACAGGCGCTGAACGAACCCTGGTACGTCCTGAGGTGGTGTCCCCTCAAGACTTGGTACCTGGGAAAACCCTTTCCGTCTCCGGAATTGGAGGCGTTGAACCGGCGCTGCCCGTTGCCAAGGTGTATTTGGACTGGGGCGCCGGGAGGGGGATGCGGGAGGTGGGAGTAACGCCAAATATTCCTGCAAATGTGTTGCTTGGGACCAATTTGGGGCGGCTAGTGTCCCAGTATGTGGCCACTGAACCCCCAAGTTCAGCTCCCCAAGAATGTCATGACTCTACTGTGAATGCTAATGTTACTGTATTGAATGTGCCTCCAACAGTGGAGGAGGGAGTGAAACCTGATGGTAAGCCATGCACTGACACTACACACACAGGGCTCACGGTGAGGACAGGTGAGGAGGCTGCACGGGAGAGCTCAGAGGTGGGGGGAGGGGCTGCTATGGGCAGTGTAGGGCCCCTAAGTGAACCCAGCCTGCTGAGTCTAGGGCCCCTGCAGGAAGAGGAACAGGCCATGGGGGAGGGGGCGTCCCGGGAGAGGAGCCACCAGGTAAGACCCCAGGGCAGGAGTTCCCCACATCCGGGATGTCAGGAGGTCAGGGAAGTCTGCCTGACCCGGCGACTTGGTCAGGGGACGAGGGAAAGCAGGCGCTACCCGTGGTCTCAGCGGTTGTGGCCGCTGTTACCAGGAGTGGGAGCGCCGAAGCCCAAGGGGCCTCGCGGAGGTCCGACGGTTTCCCCCTCTCCGACCAAGAGGCTGCCGAGTCAGACAGCAGCCAGGAGACAGATCCCGGGGAACTGACAGAGGACATGGCAGTTTCATCAATTCTTGCCACATCAAGTCAGGGATTTCAGGCAGCGTTGGAAGCTGACGCTAGCCTGAAGACTCTCAAGGAGCAGGCGGCACAGCCTCCCCTGGAGTCCGACCGCGAACGAGTGGTCTGGGACCAGGGACGGCTGTACCGGGTAACGGTCCAGCAGGGTTCACCGGAGGCATGGCCCAGGGACCGACAGTTAGTGGTACCCCATCCGTTCAGGGCGGAATTGCTGCGGATCGCACATGAGATTCCAATGGCCGGACACCTAGGGATCACTAAAACCAGGGCCAGGCTAGCTCAGCATTTCTACTGGCCTGGAATGAGGACCGAGGTGATAGCCTACTGCCGTTCGTGTGACACCTGTCAGAGGGTGGGAAAGGCGGGGCGGCGCCCCAAAGCCCCACTGGTAACTCTGCCCATCATCGAAGAGCCTTTCTCGAGGGTGGCTGTGGATCTCATTGGACCTCTGTCCACTCCCAGCCGCTCCGGGAAATGCTGCATGCTAACGGTAGTGGACTATGCCACCCAGTACCCGGAGGCGGTAGGTTTGTCATCCATTCGGGCTGACAAAGTGGCCACTGCCTTACTGGAGATTTTCTCCAGAGTGGGGTTTCTCAAGGAAATGCTCACCGACCGAGGGACCCAGTTCATGTCGCAGCTGATGGAGTCTCTCTGTAAGCAGGTACAGGTGCAACATCTGGTGGCCAGCCCGTATCACCCACAGACCAATGGCTTGTGTGAGCGGTTCAATGGCACCTTAAAGCAGATGCTGAAGATGTTGGTCGACTCCCACGGGAGAGACTGGGAGCAGTATCTCCCACACCTGCTGTTTGCCTACCGGGAGGTCCCACAGGCCTCAACGGGGTTCTCCCCCTTTGAGCTCCTGTACGGGCGACGTGTACGGGGGCCCCTTGCTCTGGTGAAGGAAGCATGGGAAGGGGACTTAGCCACCCCTGGAGTGTCGGTCATTGAGTATGTCGTGCGCTTCCGGGACCGAACGATGGCCTTGACACGGCTGGTGCACGACAATATGGCCCAAGCCCAGGCTGACCAGAAGCGGTGGTATGACCAGAATGCTTGTAAGCGGACCTACCAGGTGGGTCAAAAGGTGTGGGTACTGGTCCCCGTACCTCAAAACAAGCTTCAGGCGGCCTGGGAGGGTCCATACCTCGAGCACGAGCAGCTCAACGCCGTCACCTACCTGGTCACCCTGGACCACGCCCGTGGAAGGAGGAAGGCCTTCCATGTGAACATGATGAAGGCCCATCATGAGCGAGAGGCTTATGCCCACCCAGAGTGCAACCTTCCAGAGGAAGGAGAGGCAGAAGCCCTCCTGGATCTGCCACCCTATCCAAGGAGAGGGTGCGGTAGGGCGCATGGGGGAATACAGGAATGTGATACCCCCTAGCGCCCTCAAAGCAGGGAGGTGTGAGGAAAGGGACGCCGCCATCTTGTGTATAGGGCCTATACCAGCCTCCATTTTGTCGGTTCACAGAGCCACAGACTGCTAACTACACAGGGCCTGTTAGCATATCCAGTACAACCGGTTTTGATGTCCACTATGAATCAAAAGGGCTTTAGTATGCTAATTAGTTTAGGCCCATGTCTGAATAAGATGGTCATTAGTATGCTAAATAACTCAGACTCAAGCCAGTATTTCCTGCTCCATATGAATTGCAGGCCGGTTAATATGCGTGCTTCAAAGCAAAGGGGAGGGGCCTAGCAGGTTTAAGAACTGTAGCCATGAACAGGCTGTCCTCAATCCATTTTTCACACAGAAGCCAAGAAGATGGTCTAAGAAGGACCAAGGGAACAGTTTTGCCAAGGGAGCAGCAGCACATGTTTTGGGAGACTGTCCAGCAACTAAAGACTGTTACCTGGGGATCGCAGAGCTCCTGCCCCCCCATGTCCCTACAACCCGGTAATATGGATCTATAGCTAATACCTTAAAGCCTTGTACATTAATGTGGTATTTTACTCTGACTGCAAATCCATTGTCATTCCGTTGTATAGCTTTACTGTATATTTCTGTAATTATCTAGTGCGCCCTTAAGGCAATTAAACCATAAAATTAATCTTGGGCTGATGCTTTTACTCTGATCACGAATCTTAGAATACCCAGTGGGTAACAGGACAACCTCCCCGGCGGCCATTTGCTCTAGGTGCAGTTCCCTTACTGACCTGAGAGACAAAGGGGGCGCCGGAGAGCTGTACCTGTGGATTTACGTCCCATTGGTGACGTGGGAGGAAAGGGGTCATCCTTCACATTTGGTAGCGGCGGTGGGATCAGAAGCTGTGATACCCGGGCTACCGTGTGGCGGTCGGCTTAGTTCCTCACAGTCTCTATCGTCTGTCTCTATCATCTTTGTCTCTATCATCTCTGTCTCTATCATCTCTGTCTCTATCATCTGTCTCTATCATCTATCATCTCTGTCTCTATCATCTGTCTCTATCATCTCTGTCTATCATCTATCATCTCTGTCTCTATCATCTGTCTCTATCATCTGTCTCTATCATCTCTGTCTCTATCATCTGTCGCTATCATCTATCATCTCTGTCTCTATCATCTCTGTCTCTATCATCTGTCTCTATCATCTATCATATCTGTCTCTATCATCTCTGTCTCTATCACCTTCTTTATATCTACACTCCTCACAAACAATGTTGCTTGTGTAGGGGGTTGTTTAAACAAGTGTTTAGACATTATTTACTCAAAAATCGCTTGCGTGCAAAAGCGCTGACGAGCGCACAGCCATGCGCACGCCAGCGCACCCATAGACTGTAATGTTATTTTTTTGCGCATAGCGTGCGCACACGTGCGCATGCGCTTTTTTAAAGTGGTTGGGTGGAAAAAAAATGCAACATGTAGCGTCTAGCGCGTATGGGCGCACACCTGGAAAATGCGCAGCGCATGAAAAACGCAGATGAACGCATGCAAGCGCTAGACCCTGCGCCCGCCATGTTAAAGATAGGGGAACATTGCGCATGCGACCGATAGCGCACGATGCGCTGCGCGATAAAACGCAAGTGTGAAAGTAGTCTTAATAATGGATAGTTGTCTTAGTGACAGCTCTCCATTATTAACGCGGCTTAATGTAACCTTTCCATAGCAAGGTTACATTAACCCCTTATTACCCATATCCCACCGCTACACGGGAGTGGGACGAGAGAGGCTAAGTAAGTGCCAGAAAAGGCACATCTATAAGATGCACTTTTTCTGGGGTGGGTGGTGGCAGATTTTTTTTAGCCTTGTGGGGCCAAAAAAAACATGGACCCTCTGTAGGCTATTGTTAACTGCCCTCACTCACTGGCTTTCCCACTCTAGCGGAGAAAATTGTGCGGGAGCCCACGCAAATTTTTTCTTTATTTCTTGCCTGAAATTTAAACCATGCAGTTCATATATTTTACAAACCCAACCAACTGCATTTATTACACCCTGACATACAAAAATCGTTTTGATATCACATGGTTTACTGTATGTAAACCATGTGTCATATGTCAGGTTCTGTTCTGATTTTTGCAGTAGGGTTATGGCTACGGTTGGGGCTATGGTTAGGGTTATGGTTAGGGTTGGGGCTAGATTTATGGTTAGGGTCAGCACCTGGCGCACCAGGGCAAGTGCCGGGGCCCTGAGCAGGTGGGGGGGCCCACTTGCCGTCAGAGACACCGGCGTACTATGAGGGGTCCTGTGCCAGTGCCGGCGCCCACGAGTCGCCCCTCCCTGCTTGCTCAGGGCCCCAGCACTTGCAATACTTACCTCTCCCTGCTCCACCACTGTGACGTCTTCTGCGTTTCCTGACAGTGACATTCAGGTCAGAGAGCGCGATGACGTCACGTCTGTGCGTCCTCTGCCTGAACAGTCACAGTGCAGAGAGCTGGGAGATGGCGATGCTGAGGAGTCCAGAGTAGAGCAGTGCACTGCGAGGAGAGGTATTTAATTTTTTTTAATGTTTGGAGAAATATATGGGGAGCATTATACACTGGAGAATTATATATGGGGCCCATCATACACTTGAGCATCATATATAGGGCCCATCATACACTGGAGCATTATATATGGGGCACATCATACACTGGAGCATCATATACTGGGCCCATTATACACTGGAGCATCATATACGGGACCCATTATACACTGGAGCATCATCCATGGAGCCCATCTTATACTGGAGCATCATATACGGGGCCCATTATACACTGGAGCATCATATGGGGGTTCATTATTTATGGGGCATCATATAGGGCCCTTTATATATGGAGCATCATATGGGGCCTATTCTGTATGGAACATTATATGGAGCCCATTCTGTATGGAGCAATATATGGGACTCATTCTGTATGGCGCACTATGTGGTGCCCATAATACTGTATGGAGGAATATACTGTCGGGTGTTTGAGCTATTGTAGAATTTACAATAGATATCACTCATGTAATGTAAGAAGTGAAGTATTTGGCATTGTACTATACCTATATTTCTCTGCTAATGATACCAAGAAAAAAGGAGTATGGACAACATCATTTTATAAAATTACAAAAGACTTTATTAGATAATTTAATGCCAACAATAATGGCACACAATGCAGAATAAAAATGGAGGCAAAAAACTGCAGGTATAAGTGCAGGGGTTGCACAGATTAGTTGGTAACCAGGGTATGATAGAACATATTGGTATAGCACTAAAATCGTGCAAGTAGAGAATACATGGCAATATAAACGTTATATCCTAAAGACCCATAGGATCAGCATTGTCAAGGTGCAGTACCATATACGCCATATAGATAGTCACTAGTTCTTACCCATATCAAGCGGTTCAGACTATGCGTCCCCAGCGACCCCTGACGCGCGTTTCGCGGCAGTGCTTTCTAAATTTTGAATAAATCCCCAACAGTGTCACCAGCAAAGCACCCCCACATCATCACACCACCTCCTCCATGCTTCACAGTTGGAACCAGGCATGTAGAGTCCATCCATTCACCTTTTCTGCGTGCAAAGCAGTAATCAAAGCAAAAGGTGGCTACTTTGAAGAACCTAGAATATAAGACATATTTTCAGTTGTTTCACACTTTTTTGTAAAGTGTAATGTATAATTCCACATATGTTAATTCATAGTTTTGATGCCTTCAGTGTGATTCTACAATTTTCATAGTCATGAAAATACAGAAAAATCATTGAATGAGAAGGTGTGTCCAAACTTTTGGTCTGTACTGTATATATATATATATTTTATTCCAGAATGATTGTGATAACATTTATTAACTTGGAATTTTAACATTGTAGATTGAGAAATATCCGGTCATATAGGACCGCGCCACTGAGGAATATAAGGGGTCAATTGCAAAACGCGATGCCTGGACGGCCATTGTGAATGAACTCTATCCACAGTGGCCACAGCTACCAAAAGAGGGACAAAAACTGATTTGTAAGTATTTATTACTAAGTTGTGTACTTTTTGGAAATGTAGATATTGGAAATAATTTTTTTTTTTTCATTTTTCATTTCAGTGGAAGATGTGAAAAAAAGATGGAGATCTGTCACAGACAGGTTCATTAAGTCACAGAGGACACAAAGTGGGAGCTCGCCAGCTAGGAGGAGGGTGCCATTTGCAGACCAGCTACAGTTCATTTTAATCAGCAGGAATTTGCGGAGGTAAATGATAGATAAATTTGTGTTTAACTCCAATTTTCACATTGTCTTTTTAATAACACTCCTTTTTTATTCCTTCCACAGAACTGACGGCAATATAAGGCCAGAAATGCCAACGGTCCATGAAGGCCCAGCCCGGAGCAGGGTCTTGGAGAAGATGTGGAGGAAGTTTCCTTTTTCAACTCCCCAGATCCTCAGGGTGACAGGCCTTCATTTGCTGTGTCATCCTTTTTGTCTGAACCTGGGACAGCATCCTCTGCGGTGGAAGTATCATCCATGTGTAGTGATGCTGCTCCTGCCTCTCGCACTGCGTCAAGCAGTGCTGGTGGTGTGTCAAGGCCAACTGGGATGGGGGATGTTTCTGCCCGTCCCGTGACAACTAGAAGGGCGGCACCCAAGAAGGGAACACAGATAGAGACTTTGTCTAGTGTGATTCAAGCACTAGTCGAACCCTCGGTCTGATCGACAATTCGTCGAAGCAGGATGAGCTCATTTGTTGCCGACCGTCTAAGATCCATGCCACAGGAGAGGCAGAACATTGTAATGTCAGCAGTTAATTTTTTTTTAATGGCTGTTGACGTCCCATCCCTATACCTCCGTCATCAGCTATAATGACGGGGATTATTAACATTTTTAATGGACAAAGTGGCCCTTCACCACCACCAGCAGCTGCATCGCAGCATTTTGGGCAGGCGACGCCCTCCTACAGGCCCGACGCAGCTGAAGGCTATAATTATGGCCGCACACCAGCACCTGCAACTAGTGGCCATCATACTATTTCCACCAGTAGTAGCATCTTGTCCCAAGAATTGTTTCCCAGGTTTGGGTACGAGCCAGAGTACCACCAGTTTTGAGCACTTCATTCAACACTAACCAGCCCGGCCCTCCCATACACCCCCCTCCCCTGTCCTGTTAACAGGCTGTTAAAACGTCCACTTTTGATGGGTATTGTTGGACAATGTTTGTCCTAATATTGTCTGTTACACTCGGTCCCAGCGCTGGCTCTGCACTCCGTTCTGCTCACTCACCTGTTCCTCTAGCTGTCCCTCTGCAGCAGTCTGCGCGCGGGCTGGGGTCTCCTGTCCCATCTGCTCGTCGGTGTCCTGTGTCCTCCTCCACTTCCTGGCACGCTGCTGGCAGGCCTCCAGATAGTCTGCTTAGGACGCGAGGCCGCGCCCACCGTCTCTCTTAAAGGGGCAGCGTGCATTTTTTGAAATAGCTAATTAACCAATGGCTGCGCACTCAGTACTATATCTGGTCACTCCACCATTAGGGGAGTGCCGGAGCAACGTGTTCTATCATTGCTACATCCGGTTCTGTTCCTGATCTGTCTGCGCTGCGTCTGCAGTCTCTGTGCTTCTCTGATACTGTTTGTCTCCTCAGATCATTGCTAACCTGTATCTGGCTAACCTGGACAATCTCGGCTATTACTGGCGCAAGTGTCATCCCGTTCCGCCATCAGCCATCCATACCCGTGGACCGTGACAAGGTCACTGGAGCCAGCCTACTACCATCCGTTCTGGACCAGGACCTTACCCTTCTCCGTCAAGAACCCTCCACGGACTCTGTAAATACCTGTTACCCTTTTGGTCCCTCTGGGACAGCTGCCACGTGTCCGGGGTCTAACTGGAGGTGGCACCTGTGTCCTCCGGGTATTCCATTCTGGTCCTGTTCGAGGAGCCTTACTACGGGTACCCGGGGCTCACTAGTTACGCCCCCTTCAGAGCCCCCGGACCGCGGTCTCGAGGTTCCACATTAAAAAATAAAAACGAATGTGAACTTCACCACCTCTGCCTCCGCTTCCATTCGTTACAGATTGCTCTGGCCATGGAACCCGCTGGATCCCAGAGATCTCAGACCACGGATTTGTGCCAGGAGGTGACCCGTTTGGGAGTTCAACAGGACAAGATCACGACTTATCTACGCAGCTTGTCTACCCGTATGGATTCCTTAGGGTCCTCGTCTGCACCTGACTCTTCTATCAATAATCAGGTACCAGTTCCCATGGCAAGTCAAGGTCCCCGCCTGGCGGCTCCTACCCGTTTCCAGGGTGACCCTACTCTGTGTCGGGGTTTTCTCAATCAGTGCACTCTACACTTCGAAATCTTGGGGCATATGTTTGCTTCTGACCGAGCCAAGGTGGGCTTCATCATGTCACACCTGGGAGGAGAGGCCCTCGCCTGGCTAAACCCGCTATGGGAGAGAGGGGATCCGCTGGTTAACGATCTTCAATCTTTCCTAGAGGCTTTTCGCAGGACTTTCGATGAACCGGGTCGCACCACTTCGACTGCCTCAGCTCTGCTCCGCCTGCGCCAAGGTACTCTCACGGTAGCTCAGTATGCTGTTAAATTCCGCACCCTCTCGTCTGAATTATCGTGGAACAATGAGGCCCTGGTTGCTAACTTCTGGGAAGGTCTATCCGGAAGAATCAAGGATGAGCTGGCGGGACGGGACAGACCTATCCTCTTGGAAGAGCTAATATCCTTGGCAACCCAAATTGACCTGCGTTTTCAGGAGCGCTCCATGGAGATCAAGCAGGACAAAAGGTCCTATCACCTGGACTCTAGTTTGTACAAAACAGGTACTTCGCCCTCCGCCTCCGAGGCCATGGAGGTGGACCATGTAAGTTTGGCCACCCGCCGCCGGGAGGCACGTCGCAAGGAGGGAAGTTGTTACTACTGCGGTAGTTCTGAACATTTGATCCATTTCTGTCCTAAAAAGTCGGGAAACTCCAGTGCCTAGGTTCGGTAGGAGGGGCCAACCTAGGTAGAGAGCAGTCCTCTCCCTCTTTACACATCTCAGTCTCCGTGTCCTATGGAGCAATAAAATTCTCCGAACATTGTCTACTGGATTCTGGAGCTGCAGGAAACTTCATCCAGCAGGCGGTTGTGGATCATTACCGCTTACCAGTCCAGCGTCTTCCTGATCCGTTACAGGTGTCCGCCGTGGATGGCAAACCGCTGACCGAGCCCGTCCAGTTTCAAACCGAGTTGGTGGAACTCCGGGTAGGTCTAATGCATACTGAACGAATGCGATTTTATGTATATCCCGGTTTATCCCATCCCATGCTTTTACGTTTACCTTGGCTCCAGATGCATGAACCAGTCCTTAATTGGAAAACTGGAGAAGTTCTGCGTTGGGGAGATACCTGCATGAATCGTTGCTTAACCCGGATTCAACCTGTTTCGCCTCCAGTCCAGCCTGATACCCTGCCAGGGTTGCCTTCCGTCTATTGGTCCTTCTCTGACGTCTTTGGGAAAAAGGAGGCTGAGAGACTACCTCCACACAGGTCGTATGACTGTCAGATAGAGCTTCTTCCTGGAGCATCTCCTCCTCGCGGGAGAGTTTATCCCTTTCACAGGCAGAGACTCAGGCCATGTCGGACTACATCCAAGAGAATCTGGCTAGAGGATTTATCCGAAAGTCATCGTCACCGGCAGGAGCTGGATTCTTCTTTGTGAAGAAAAAGGATGGATCCTTGCGGCCCTGCATTGACTATCGGGGTCTAAATCAAATCACGGTAAAAAACAGGTATCCATTACCTCTTATTTCAGAGCTGTTTGATCGTCTCCGAGGGGCCAAGATCTTCACCAAATTGGACCTCAGAGGGGCCTACAACCTGATCTGAGTCAGAGAGGGGGACGAATGGAAAACAGCCTTCAACACCCTTGACGGCCACTATGAATACCTGGTAATGCCATTCGGCCTAAGCAATGCACCTGCGGTTTTTCAGGAATTTGTTAATGACATTTTTAGGGACTTGCTCTATACTTGTGTCGTGGTTTACCTGGACGATATTTTTATTTTTTCTGCTGACTTGATGTCACACTGGAGGCAAGTACGCCTGGTCTTACAAAGACTGAGAGAGAACAGGTTATATGCCAAATATGAGAAATGCCTCTTTGAGCAGTCTTCTTTGCCTTTCCTTGGGTACATTGTATCTTCCACAGGATTAAAGATGGATCCAGAGAAGTTGTCTGCAGTTCTCAACTGGCCTCGTCCGTCTGGGCTAAAAGCCATACAAAGGTTCCTCGGGTTCGCCAATTACTACCGGCAATTCATTCCACACTTTTCCACCCGAGTGGCTCCAATCACAGCCTTAACCCGGAAAGGTGTAACCTCTAAGGAATGGTCCTCCGAGGCAGAAGAGGCCTTTGTTTCTCTCAAAAAAGCCTTCGCTTCCGCACCCGTTCTCCATCGTCCTAATTCAAGTGAGCAATTTTTCTTGAAGTTGACGCTTCTTCCATAGGTGCAGGAGCAGTTCTGACCCAGAAGTCGTCTACCGGGCGGATGATCTCGTTGTGTTTTTTTTTCCAAGGTTTTTTCTCCTGCAGAAAGGAACTACTCTGTCGGTGATCGCGAACTGTTGGCCATCAAATTGGCTCTGCAAGAATGGAGACATCTTCTTGAAGGAGCTCATCACTAGGAGTAGTATAGGAAGTGTAGTATTCGTCAAACTCAAATCTGACAGGTCGACACGCCCCCTATCATTTAATCCGTCTCCCTGGGACTTGATCTGTCTGGACTTTGCTGTGGGTGGGAAATCTGAGCTGCTGGATTTGTGAATTTCAATCAAAGTGATTTATTCATCTCTATTTATATTTTATTCAGTGACTTTGATTAGTCTGTGGAGTATTAGTGTATTAAAGAGCGAATCTTGATTTTATAAGTCTCAGGAAGAAACTTTTAAGGCCCCAGTAAATGTATAAGGAGTTCTAGTTAAATACAGACTTCTGTATATAACTAGTATATAATGATTTTTAGTGAATTAAAGAGTGAATCTTGATCTTTTTTGTGGTGAGAAACTTTTAAGGACCCAGTAAATGCATGTAAAACACTATTGTGGTGGAATTTGGAATTATGACGCTCAACTTATAGTTTTATTCAGTATATATATTTTT
>JARQOD010000003.1:192946048-192981663 GCA_033576555.1 Oophaga sylvatica | reverse complement strand
CATATGCAACATTCCTGTTACACGTCACTTATACCGTGGGAGTCGGACCTGGCAATGCATTTCTGTGCATGTCAGCAGCCATTCATTTCATCCGATCCACAAGCGCCCTGCTATAATCACTTTCCCCATAAAGTAACGGACCATGTCCTACCTATTCACACACAAGGGGGATCTCCTCCGTGAATTTTGTATTTTACTGTCTTAAGGTAGATCTGTCAGCTTAATGTGCGGCCCTATGTAATGGTGGCGTACTACAGCTACAGGTTAGTACTCCTTGTGTAGCTAACAGGAGCGCTCACAGAATATAGTGGATTCATAGTTGGCTCTCATGGACTACAGGGTGGATATTGTGTACACACACATACACCACAGCCTTATAGTCACTTACCCGAGGGGCACAGGGGCGCCCTCCCCATAAACATACTGTACTCCTATCGATGCCTGTGCTGTGTTTCTTACCTTTCCCTATTTTTGTGCTAGTAGTACAAGGTTGTCTCTGTATTATTCTGCCCTCACATTCTAAACAGACAGATCTGCTTTAGGCGAAGGATAGGGGATTAGCCACACTTTATTAATATGATCCAAAGTTAGTATTTTTGTACTCCACTGTTGATGAAGAGTGCGCTGGAGTAAGATGCACTAAGCTGAGACGTGGGTCTCTTTTATGATTTTGGCTTACATTTGTCTTAATTTACTCCTTTTATTTTTTTTGTGGAAAGGGAAAAACCCAAGCCAATATATAGCAAAACCAAGGAAACCAATCAGGGAAATTAGGGGTCAATCAATGTTTATTTTAATAATTCAAAAAAGCATAGTGACAAAAAAAATTAAATTCCATGAAAACCAGGATGTGCGCAATCAGGATCAATACAAAAATATATCTACATAGATATAGTAGCCCTAAAAGAGTAATATAATTCATATAAATAGCCTCAGGTATTAAAAAAGATGTAAAATAAAATAGTGTAAAAAAATGTATAAAGTGCAAACATTAGTTAATAAATGCATAAGATAAAAATTGCCAATATAAAATGGGAAAGTGCAATGTGCAGTAAAAAGCATGCAACACTGTGCAGACACTAGTTAAATAAGCATATAAAGTGACAAGATAAACAGTCCATAAGCATATAGGAAAGATGTGTATCTTCGTACCGTGTTAGCCAGTAGATAGAAAAATATTTAGACTTGAGTCCTCAGTGGTTGATACCTTTTAATGGCTAACTGAAAAGTTGCAATTTGTTACCATCTTTTCAGTTAGCCATTAAAAGGTATCAACCACTGAGGACTCTCAAGTCTAAATATTTTTCAGTCCATAAGCAGGATTTGATATATAAAGTGCTACGTGCAGAAGGACCTGAGGATATATTTATATTTATAGCGCAATACCTTTAGGGGTTAATATCCTGAGCGCACATATGCCGCGACGCGCGTTTTGATAGCCTTTTTCCTTCGTCAGGGGAGAACGGTTGATGAAGAGTGCGCTGTAGTAAGATGCACTAAGCTGAGACGTGGGTCTCTTTATGATTTTGGACTTACCGTAGGTTTGTCTTAATTTACTCTTTTATTTTTTTGTGGTGTAAATTCTGAATAATTTTTCAGGCTGTGCTCAGCTATCCATTTTTCGCTCCATCTCCTTTTTGAAAAGTTGTAGCGGGAGCAAGAATGGCAAAACTTGCAACATTTCAAACCATTTTGCAACAGCTGGTGCAAAGTATTTGTTAAATCGGCCTCTTTGTTTTTAAAGATAAAATGTTGCTCAATTCATGCTGCTTAAACCACAGGCAGCTTCAGTCGTGCATCCACGCATGTTTTTTTTTTTTTTCTTCTCTTAAATGCTCCAGCATTTCAGAGAAAACCATAGTGTGAAAAGCCAGCTGACTACTACATCCGGCCAGCTTCTTCCCGCTCGCATTGGGAGAGACCTGTCAGTTGCCTGGCTGGTCCTAGGCCATCAATTGGAGAACTAGTAGATCTGCCACAGATAGTGATTTTATCAAAACTGCAGCAAGTAGCCGAGTAAGTGACACACTTCTAGAATCGGGGTCTTTGCCCTTATTTCATGCTGATCTCGGATGGGATTCATCCAATCTGGGCACTTTACTCCACAGCCGCATTACAAATCTGTTGCTGCCTTGAACTCAATGCTGATGATTCTTACCTGCACTTATATGTTTTACCTAACCCTCAGCTGGGACAATGAAGTTTCAGGAAATCCCCTGAATGCACATCTTTTATTAACGGCAAGTAGATATCTTAAAACTGCAGATGAATTGATGATTCCTACTTGATCAGAAAAAAAGCATTAAAGCGCCATGTTAAATCCATGCAGTTTTATGGTATTTAACATTATGGCAAATGTTACTAAAACGTCTCCAAAAAGCTGCATCTGCAACAAAACTGCACTATCTGATCTTAAGTGCACACGTTCAGGATTATTTGCATTTTTTTTCGCGTTTTTTCTCGGGAAAAAACGTGTCAAAAACGCATGAATTAAGCATCCTATCATTTAGAATGAATTCCGCAATTTTTGTGCACATGGTGCTTTTTTTTCCGCGAAAATAACACATCGCGGAAAATCTAGCAACATGTTCATTAATTTGCGGAATTCTAGCGTTTTTCCCTCTATATTATTGACCTAGAAAGTTCAGGGAAAAATCGCGGTAAAAACGCGTCAAAACACGCAAAATCCGCGCAAAAAAACGCGCGTTTTTACCGAGAAAAAAGTCCATTTTTGCTCAGGAATATTCTGCAAACATTCCTGAACGTGTGCACTTAGCCTAAAACTGATTTTGTGAGCAGGATTATACAATTTTTTTTTTTTCAACTATTTTACAATTTTTTTCCTTTAACATAACAAAACAATTATGCATTTAGTTAGCACATAATAGCAATTTAAAACATTTACAATTATTTTCCTGTTGAAATAATGGAATCTTGTCAAAACCAAAAGGAAGAGTCCAGCGTGCAATGAATTAAATGGTTCCTAACTTATTCATTGAAATATCAATAATCAAACAATAATGTTATGGTGGTGAAGGAAACAAAAGCAGGGGAAGAAAGAAAAACAATACAACATCATCCGAGGTCAGCTTGATGACAGACTCATCCCAAGCAGCTCCAACATCGTAAACAAGCTGTGCAAAATATCTGGTGTGTGATATCAATGCATTAAAATGTTATATTGGTTAGGATTATAGAAGTTCATCTGGCTGCTGTATATTTATAGCAGTGCTGAACTCTCGTAAAATGCCGACGCATCGGAACTACCCGAAGTGATTGTGTCCCCACAGCTCAATAACTTGCAGATTTCTCCCTAGGACGATGTTTTCCCTGTTCATTATTTTCTATATAAAACTGTTGTGCAACCTCTTGTTTGCTAATCCTGAGATTTAGGAAGGAAAGCCTTTCCTAGGAATAATATAGAATAAGTGTAGGCGTGCACACAACCATAAATTAAGTAAGGTGCCGGTGTAACAGACCAAAGGTCATAACAACATAGAGGATAAACACCGCACTCTAAGAGAAATAGTGGTGATGCTGAAGAAATATTAATTTTATTCACAATTTAGGCAACATTTAAGGACAGAATCAAAGCGATAAATAACGTTTCGGCCCAGCCTGGGCCTTTGTCAAATAACGCTGTGAAAGACAAAAACAAGTGTAAATAACATATAACATGCTTGTGATTATAAAAATAACGAAAAGAAGCTCCCAGAGAAAATGAAAAAACATATATACATATATACAAAGTAACATGGCGATCATTGATAATAAATTGCATGGTAAGGCACAATACTGTAATAGCACAGATCGCTGAAGCAAAAAAGTTCACAATTGTAGAGAACGAAGTACATGTATACTATAGTATAGACAAATTGATTACCTTTTAATGATAGTCCAGTGCCGTGGACATAGATTTAATAAAGAAGTGAGGACCAGAATGGAGTCCTAATATGGCTATAATAAAAATAATATGGTTGATGAGAAAATACATACTAATAGATTGAATGGTAAAATAGATATAGCATTTACCCAATATGTGAAGCCATCAATGTGGGGTCGTTTCCTAATAACTGCAGCGCTATGTAAAGCAGCAATCAGTGGGGATAAAGCCCTGGTATCGGCTGCTGAGAGGAACAATAGTGCTGGTAAATAGTGGGTACATTGTGTGTAGCGAAATAGATTAAAGGTAGATACCTTAATGTAAAATGCTGATGGAGACAATAACCCAGTATAGAGGATCCCCAGTGTGAAGTGAACGGGTCCCTATGGTCAGCAGCGCTGTGGGGGATAACGATCTTGGTCAGTTAGCAATAAAGTGGCAGGACTAGGGTTAGGCACATTCTTCTAACCCGCACCCATCGGTCTTTATATTTACCTAAAGGGTATGCCACACTAAACAATATCGCTAACGGGATCGCTAAAAAACGTCACTATTTAGCGATCCGTTAGCGATGTTGTTCAGTGCGGCAGCTTCCAGCGACGAGCTTCCTGCTGTGATCTCGCTCGTCGCTGGAATCGTTCCGGACCCTATTTTCTCGTCGGCGCTCCCGCTGGGTAAGTATAATCGCTGTGTGGCACCTTTTCTTAGCGATTTAGCAGTACTTTTGTACCGCTAAAGTCGTTAAGAAGATCGCTACGGCGATAGCGTCGTTAACTATATCGCTAAATGTGGCAGCATTTAGCGATATAGAAACAATCCCGCTAGCGATCGCATTAGTATGCGTCGTTATCGTGCGACTGTAGCGGAATTGTTTAGTCTGGCAGTACCTTTAGATACACAAATCATTGAACAACCCCCCAGGAAGACCAATCGTGGCTTCCACGAATTCAATCTATCTCCACTATCCATTTTCCTTGAAAAAATTCTGACACCTCTCATTAAGACTACTAGGGCTTTTTTACTGGATACAGGACACTTCCTGAGTATCATACGACAACTGGTACTATTCCCCCGGATAGTATTTTAGTTACTATGGACGTGAACAGTCTTTACACTTCTATTGAACACAAACATGGCATTGAGGCCACTAAATACCTCTTGAACTCAACCAATATGAATACTAATTCTATCCAATTTTGCCTGGACCTTTTACATCTGGTTCTATACGAGAATTATTTCCTATACGAGGACACTTTCTATATCCAGAAGTGTGGCACCGCGATGGGGTCAAATGTGGCGCCCGCCTACGCAAATGCGTTCATGAACCTCTTCGAGATCTCACATGTCTATAATAACCAACTTTTTATGCATATGTCATAGAATACCATCGTTATATTGACGACATTTTTTCATTTGGACGGGTACCCCCACCTCATTACAAACCTTTCATAACCATCTTAACTCTGTCTTACCAGGGCTACAATTCACTATGCACTCCAGCATGTCATCAGTTTCCTTTTTAGACACTATGGTCTTAAAAATACGACCGGGAGTCTCACAACAGACCTCTATTGTAAGCCTACGGACACTAATAGTCTATTACACTATACTAGTTGTCACCCGAAATCTACTCGGAATAGCTTACCCCGTTCCCAATTTAAGAGAATCACGAGGATTGTCTCTGACCCTGATACCCTTGATGATAGACTCAACGACTTGACCATTAAATTCCAAAAGAGAGGTTATCCCCGGACTCTCCTTGAAGAGGAAAAGACTCGGTCCCTATTACCTGCCCCTTCACCTGTACAACGTCATACTGAAGAAAGAGTTCCGTTTGTACACACATTTCACCCATTAATGCCCAAAATTTACTCCGTTATTAGGAGACATTGGCCAATTTTAACTCGCTCCTATCCGAGTATTGAATCCTTTAGGGAACCCACCCTAATGTGTACAAAGAGATCATCCAATCTTAAAGACAAACTAGTACGGGCTGATATAGGAAGTGCATGTCCTCCAGCAACACAAACTCTACTTGCTCCTAAAGAAATGGTACCTTCCCCTGTTTGAGCTGTGCTCTGTCTAATTTATCAAATCTGTACCATTTACTCACCTTAGGACTGGCAATCATTCCCATCGAGGCTTTTTCACATGCAATTCGAATTTGTTGTGTATTATCAAATGTCCTGTGGGTTACTGTATGTTGGGGAAACACACTACATTAAAGATGAAAGTCGGTCACAAATCCTAACCATCAGGTGTGAAAGAAATTGGTTACCACCTGAACACTTTAGCAAAATGAAACATACTGTGGCACAACTCAGTACCAAGTTATAGAGCACGCCCCCGCCCCAGACGGGGTGGTAATCATATTGGTTTACTAAAATCTCGTGAAACATTTTGGATTTTTAAATTAGATACTCTGGCCCCCAAAGGCCTAAATAGAGAGATTGACTGGACATGTTAACACATTATTAATTTCTCTTCCAGACTCGCAATATACTCTGACCCAAGGTGAGTTGTACATCTAAACCCCTTGGTCTTATCTGTCTACTGACCTGTTATATAATATCAATCATAATTATTGCAATATCCTCTACCTAAAGTTTTGGTTTCCCTGCAATTCAGTGCCTCTTTATACTCTGTTATTTTTATTGATATTACCTCTACATGTCATTACCTTTTTTGCCTCCTTCTAGTTTCTTTATTTTATTATTATTTTTTATTTATATATAAATTTTGCCTAATTTTATAAGTACCAATAATATGCCTTCTGTCATTGATATATTTACCCATTGGCCTCTTTTCAACGCCACTATCAGTATTTACACCCACTTAGTTGTGGCATCAACTTCAGCCATTTATTTGATCTAGGGCACATGCGCTCTGTTCCATAGCGCCTCTGTATTCATCGTCCCTTCATTACAATCCAGCGCCTGCGCACTACACATAACGAGTGACGTAACGTCACTTCCGGTCTCGATCGCCTACTTCCGGTTAGGGCATATAAGGAAGTGAGACCGCACATTGCTACAGCGCATACCGATAAGGCTAGGCGCGGGAGCGCCGCCTTTACCAGCATCCAGCAACAAGGTACCTTCCTTAAGCCCTCTAACCCTAGTCCCTGCCACTTTATTGCTAACTGACCAAGATCGTTATCCCCCACAGCGCTGCTGACCATAGGGACCCGTTCACTTCACACGGGGGATCCTCTATACTGGGTTATTGTCTCCATCAGCATTTTACATTAAGGTATCCACCTTTAATCTATTTCGCTACACACAATGTACCCACTATTTACCAGCACTATTGTTCCTCTCAGCAGCCAATACCAGGGCTTTATCCCCACTGATCGCTGCTTTACATAGCGCTGCAGTTATTAGGAAACGACCCCACATTGATGGCTTCACATATTGGGTAAATGCTATATCTATTTTACCATTCAATCTATTAGTATGTATTTTCTCATCAACCATATTATTTTTATTATAGCCATATTAGGACTCCATTCTGGTCCTCACTTCTTTATTAAATCTATGTCCACGGCACTGGACTATCATTAAAAGGTAATCAATTTGTCTATACTATAGTATACATGTACTTCGTTCTCTACAATTGTGAACTTTTTTGCTTCAGCGATCTGTGCTATTACAGTATTGTGCCTTACCATGCAATTTATTATCAATGATCGCCATGTTACTTTGTATATATGTATATATGTTTTTTCATTTTCTCTGGGAGCTTCTTTTCGTTATTTTTATAATCACAAGCATGTTATATCTTATTTACACTTGTTTTTGTCTTTCACAGCGTTATTTGACAAAGGCCCAGGCTGGGCCGAAACGTTATTTATCGCTTTGATTCTGTCCTTAAATGTTGCCTAAATTGTGAATAAAATTAATATTTCTTCAGCATCACCACTATTTCTCTTAGAGTGCGGTGTTTATCCTCTATATTTCCTAGGAATAAAACATTCATGAAGCTTTCAGAACGCTATGTACTTTACTAGAAATCCAGAAACCAATTGTGTGTTCTTTTTTTGAGGCTGTTAATCTCCTGAGATGCCTTTTTTATATATGAGGACAATCATCCAGCCTACGTGGCATTTAGAGGGAGAAATGAATAGAAAACCGTGTTCTCGTATACGCTGCGGGTTTATGTCGCCTGCTCAAGCAGGTCTTGCCAGATATATGTTGAGGTCAAGGGTCACTTTGAAGGAACTGCACCATCTGGGTAACCCATTATCTGAACAAGGATCTACTGGTACCTAACATGATGGCTGTGGATTTGGCCTCTGAAATTTCCATTGGTCTGTTATCACTGGACAAGCAGCAGGTCCCCTCTGCCTGAAAAAGATGTCTTGTGCGCATACCCTTGGGGTATATGAACACTGCCTCTTTTTCAAGCGGATTCTGCCTGTACCCTGCCTGAAAAAGAGCTCAATAATTTGAAAATAATGAGCATATGCACAGAAATGTCAAGACAACTTACCGAGCACATGTTCCGTCTTTAACGTCTTTAAATCACTTAAGACTTTGAAAGCTGTGAAACTGCTAAAAGAAATGACCTTGCCGTTCTTCAAACTGTTTCCTGAGGCAAGTCTTTCTTCAAGAACAATGCGGTTACGCTGGCGTCTATAAGACGTGGAGTCCACCGTACCCTTAGGGAGCAAATTGAGAGAACAGAACAAACGTTGAAAGTAGGTTAAGGCCCTGTTCACACATTGTAATTTTCACATGTGCAAAAAGGGCTGTTTTTCTTCATTGTGTTGAATCTGTATTTCTTTGGGTTCATTTTTACCACTCCTTTGTTGTGCGTCTGACCCCAACCTGTTAGTAAATCATTACCAATGTTGGATCAGCCCTTTTTTAAATTCTGTGTATAGTGGCTTGCAAAAGTATTCACCCCCTTGGCAGTTTTTGTGTTTTGCTACCTAACAACCTGGAATTTTTACAAATGTTTTTGAGGGTTTGCATCAGTTCATGTAAAGAACATGCCTACAACTGTGAACATTTTATTTTCTTTCTTTTTGTGAAGCAAACGGCAAATGAGACAAAACTGAAAACTTCAGTGTGCATAACTATTCACTCTCCTAAAGTCAGTACTTTGTAGAGCCTCCTTTTTGCAGCAATTACAGCTGCAAGTCGCCTTGGCTGAGTCTCTGAGCTTTCCACATCTTGCGACTGTAAATTTTGTCAGTTCCTCAAGGCAAAATTGCTCCATCTCCTTCAAGTTACATGGTTTCCTCTGGTGAACAGCAATCTTCATGTCTGACCACAGATTGTATTTAGGCCTGGGCTTTGACTAGGCCACTGCTAAACATTTACTCGTTTTCCCTTGAACCACTCGAGTGTTGCTTTCGCAGTATGCTTTGGGTCATTGTCGTGTTGGAAGGTGAACCTATGTTACACTCTGCAATCACTGACAGAATGAAACCGTTTTGCTCAAGAATATCCCTGTATTTCATCTTTCCCTTGACTCGGACCATTTTCCCTGTCCCTGCTGCCAAAAACCATCCCCACAACATGGTTCTGCCATCACCATGTTTCATTGTGCTTGATATTCTTGAGATGAGCTGTGTTGGTTTGGCACCAGACGTAGTATTGGTGGCCAAACAGTTCAATTTTGTTCTCATCTGACCACAGCACCTTCCTCCATACATTTGGGGAGTATCCCACATGTCTTTTGGCCTTACAATTTTTGTGTGTAAGTAAAGTAAAATCTTTTTTTTCTGCCTATTCTTCCATGAAGGAAATCTCTATGAAGTATATGGCTTTTTGTGGTCATATGGACAGATACTCAAATCTCAGCTTGGGAACTCTTCAGCAATACCTTCAGTCTTTGATTAATGTCCTCTTTGCCAGGGCTGAGCATTTTGTGGGTGTCCCTCTCTTGTCAGGTTTGTTGTGGTACTATGTTCTTTCCATTAGATGATGATGGATTTTATGGCGCTCCAGGGGCTCCTCAGAGCTTGGGATTTTTTTTTTTTTTTTTCATAAGCCAAGCCTGACTTGTGCTTCTCAACAACTTTATCTCTGACTTGTTTGGAGATCTCCTTGGTCTTCATGGAGTTTGGTTAGTGGTGCCTCATGCTTAATGGTGTTGTAGCCTTTCAGAAAAGGTGTGTATATACTGACAGACTATATGACACTTAGATTGCACACAGGGGGACTTCCTGTCACTAAGCATGTGATTCATGAAGGTAATTTGCTTGCACCAGAATTTTTTTAGCAAAAGGGGTGAATACATATGCACATGCCATTTTTTTTATTTCCCTAACCTATTTCTCTTCCACTGTAGGTTCCTGACGTTCCTCAAGACCCCGTCGCCATGGTGCAGAAATACCAGTCACCCGTCCGGGTGTATAAATCCAGCTTTGAGTTAATTATGGCGGTAAGTCTTCATGCCCTATCTTCTCTTCATATGGTAAATGCCAGCGGCTGGCATAGACTATCTGTGTGTACTTTAATCGAGTCGTTCTGCAGAATCCACAGGCTCCCTGTATTAATGTACATTTAATTGCCTGTACTATTAACGTTTTCTGGGAGATGTCCAATATTGTGCACCGTGAGCTGATGATTACTATATCTACTACTGATGAGTTATTTCTGTCCCAGCTCAAAAATAATACAGGCCTTCAGGGTCTACACCCCAGATCTGCCTGCTTTGATGTCATGTAAATCCATCGCGCGGCCAGGAAAGTAGATTTGCAGAGCTTTTCACTTGGTTTTGAGACTACAAGGCTTTTTCCCTGTAATAATTTGCCATGAAAATCCCCTGCAGCTTTAGCACTGGGATTTTTCTCTACGCTGTACTCTTTAGGTGCCAGTGAAATGTGCTGCCTTTCTAAAATAGATTTTGATTATGTCCACATTGTTCTGCTTTCTATTACATTTGTTGTCATATGTCACGAAGAAAAGGGGGGTTTCTTTGGTGCTTTTACTGGGAGGCTAAATAAAAAAAACAATTTTCCTAACGGACTGCATGTGATTTTTGCAGCTCCGTCTTATGTAGTTGCTTAAAATGCTGTCCCATATGGAAAAATCCTTCTCTATATGAGAGTCGGTTAGCGATCTGGCTAAATGCAGCCAAAATGGCCAAGGCACTATGAAAGCAACTGCAGCCTCTGTTGGAGAAATGGGGGGTTTTATGTTGGCTAGAGTTCTCCAGCAAGGGTCTTGGTTTTGCAGCTATTTATGGACGGATTTTGAGTAATGGGATAACAAGTGCTGGCTTCATTTTGGCATGTTTACTGCTACTGTTTCATCTTGTTTGGGTCACACTCAAAAACAGACACCGACCTATATTTTCCCACCCTAGTACAGGGTCTGATTTTTCTGCAGCCATCGTCGCTCTACTGTATCTCTTCTTGTATTGTACTTATGGGCCTGTTTTACCTCCTGTAGTTCTAAGCATAACGGCTCCATGTGATCTGTATACGGTAAATGCATCTCTCCTTTTCATAAAGTGATGGCACAGGGTTCTACAACCAAAAATATTGCTTGGCTCCTAAACTTTTGAAATCACCCAAGTAAAATTTGATGTCATATCCCAGGCAAAAAAAAACTGTTGGGAGTCTCTCCTTTTAAGATCCCTTACCAATCCTGAGAATGTTTTATTTTTCTCTTCAGAATGGCACTCCTTGTCATCCAGAAGTGCAGGAAACTGCATCGCTATCCCATTCATTTGAATCTGCGCTGTAGCTCTGCTATTCTCAGGATTGTGGTTGAAAACCCCTTTAAAAGTAGTGAGCAACCAGGTTTTTGCTACCCCATCTGAGAGCAGCATGATGCAGGGGCAGAGACCATGATTCCAGCAATGTCTCACTTAGTAGGCTACTTGCTGTAGTTTTGTCAATCTCACTATTTTATTTGCTGCAGATCTGCTAGTTCTCTGAATGCTGAGCTTTGTATAACCCCTGTTTACATCACTGGCAATTTTCTGTGTACACTGCGCATAGGCAGAAATCTTCAAATCAATGATGTGGGTGAGGATATACAGGGCTTATGAATATGGAGGTCTACATGGCAGAAGATTTCCTAGTCCTTTATATTTATTTATTTATTTAATAATCTGAGGATTAAAATAGTGATTTTTTTTTTTTTTGTATAAAAATTACAGCATGCAGCCCAGTAAGTGACACATTACTGGAATCAGGGTCTCTGCACCTACATTATTCTGCTGTCAGATTAGGTGGCAAAATACCTGATGAGAAATTCCATTTAATCCTCTCTGTAATTGTAGTGAATCGGGCGAGTAAATTATGCATAGTCTCCCAGTTATGTGTGCAGTCATTCCTAGATCATCAGGGCAGGAAGGAACAATGGATGCTTTCTAGTTGTGTCACACTTGTGAAGAATATTTTCCGTGGCTTTTACATTTTACACGCTTTGGTCACTGCCTTTTAGAAGTGTCACATTTTCCTACTTTGTATCCATAGACTGCATTCGTCCTGCTTGCAGGTCGGTATTTGCCGGTGCCAAGGCTTTACTTACTGCACTGATGTGCTGCTTTTCATAAAATGTAATCTGATTGTGGTATGTGCAATGCATTATATGGGTGTTTGGAAATTCTTCAGAATCTTGAAATGTTTGTGGGTGGCTCAGGAAGTGGAGTGTGGGAGGCCGGGTTTAGTCTGTGAACCCAGTACATGTCAGCTGCTCTGCAGGCAATGGCAGAACAGCCTGTTCTCACAATGTTCGCATGTGTGCGTCCTGCCAGCCACAACGCAGCACCTTCTAAATAATGGGCGAGGACACGTGATGTGCATGACCCACAGCGTGAAGGCAGTATGGGTGTAGTTCCTGTTCTCAGGATTGCTCATGTCTTCATCTTGCTGCTTTCGCAGACTTAAAGTGAACCTGTCACCAGGTTTGGCCGATAAAAGTTACGGCCACCGCCTTGCAGGGCTTATATACAGCATTCTATAATACTGTAGATAAGCCCCTGATCCGACCTGCAAGTGAAGAAAAATTCCTGCAGTGCACAGGTGCTGAGCCTCTCTGACCTTTCCTGGCGCCTGCGCACTGCAGTACTTTCCTCTGCCCTCAACAGGGCAGATAAGTACTCCTGCGCAGGAGCACGATGCCGGGGAGCCATGAAGCAAACAGGAGGGCGGCATCGCAAGAAGATGGGAGGCGCCGGACCTGCAACACCCCTCGGACCGGACCGGCCCCGCAGGTGACTATAATAAAAGTTATTTTTGTTCTCTTGCAGGTCAGATCGGGGGCTTATCTACAGTGGCCGTAACTCATATCGGCATGGTGACAGGTTCCCTTTAATACTTTCAAGAATACAGTGATTCCCTATACTCTGGTGCTCTGACCCCTATGGATCACACGGTGCCATTCTAGCCTGAGGGGTAGCTCTTTTGTATGGCGGAGAGGGGCCTTGAGCATGGGACTCTCCATACATGTTAAACCCCCGTCTCACACAGCGATCTCGCTAGCAAAATCGCTGCTGAGTCACTAGTTTTGTGACGCAACAGCGATCTCCCCTGCAATATCGCTGTGTGTGATATTCAGCGACGATCAGCCCCCCTGCTGGGTATCGCTGATCGTCGCTGAATGTCCTGGACATTTTTTTGATCGCTGGTCTCCCGCTGGCCAGCACGCATCGTTGCGTGTGACAGGCGGGAGACCAGCGATCCGCTGGTAACCAAAGTATACAGCGGGTTTCCAGGCGCAGGGCTGTGCCTGGAAACCCAATGTGTACCTTGGATACCAGCGCCCTGATGCAGGGAGCTGGTAACTAAGGTACACAGCGGGTCTCCAGGCACTGAGCAGCACCTGGAAACCCGACGTGTACCTTGGTTACCAGCTCCCTGCATCAGGGCGCTGGTATGCAACGTACACTGCGGGTAACTAAGCGACGTTACCCGCAGTGTCGCTGTGCTGATCGCTGCCTTAGCTGCCTGTTTGGCAGCTCAGCAGCGATCATGTAGCGACACACCAGCGATCCTGATCGTTGTCGGGATCGCTGGTGTATCGCTAGGTGAGACGCGGGCTTTATGCACATGGACAGGCATTGTCTTAATGTGTCAACTCCTTTACAATTTGCTTATTCCCTGGCATGGAGCATGTTAAAATCCTCAGCAGCTGATGTTGGGATCTCCCCATTGGCCTGATGTGATTTAGAATTTTTTTTGTTTTTCAGGAGTGCACTGATCCCCCGCCACCAGTCTTCCTGCTTTCCAGGGAATGGTTCAGTCGAGACTGACATTTTAGGCATGCTGCATGATGGCACTTCTGGACCAACTGAAGGGCAGTGAAGCTGGCCAGATCCAGTGATCCATCCAGCTTTACAGCAGCACTCACAAGCTCTATAGAAAAGAGCTTGTGAGTGCGGTGCTCCTCGCTTAGCAGACCTCGTACACTGTAAAGGTGGCCGGTAACCTTGGCAATGAACAGAAGACTATTAAATGAACAATCTTTCTTGAGTATGAAGAGGATTTTTGGTAAATTGTAAAGTTCCCTGTTTTTAGAAGCCCATTCCAGAACTTGAGGATTACACCTTTTAAGGCGTTGCAAGTGGCAACAATTTTTGCAGCTTTCCCATACATTTAAATGGAGCTTGCAGAATTCCAAACACATGCTGTAGAACCACCATTCAGATATACAGAGGTGACTTTTTAGTTCCAGAAAATCTTTAACAAATCTGCCCATGTGAACTTGTCCTAAAAAGATGCACACCTTAGCAGTATATATACATTTGCTACCCACCCTGGTTATATTACATAGTATTCTGTACTTGTATTCTCTTACAATTATTGAACTCTGCAGTGTGGATATGACTTTTGCAGTAATGGTCCCAGATTCTAAAGACCCGTCTTGTGGTTGACTTGTTGAGGTTTTGGAAACCTAGGTGCATTCACTTTGGGTGACGTCTCGAGGATTTCTTGGCTCATGCAGCCATCTGCGGCTTGCCCGGTGTTAGTCACCATTTCTCTAATGCTCTGTTTTCTCCTGCTCATTGCTGACAATAGGAAGTTTCAGGGTGGGTCCAGCTGATGGGAAAGCGTAGCTGACTGACAACACAAGCTGAGCGCTTTTGGCTTCCGGCATGAGGACTCCTATGAGACTCCTCTATTGTAAGTTCCCCTGAGCTTCTGGCAGCTCTGCTAGTAAACATGGGAAGTGAACCATTTAACCTGTTCAGCACCATTCAAAAATGCTGTATATTTTCTCTGACCTGTATGATAATGTGGACCAAGTCCTTCAGTTGCTGACCAGGATTCTGTGGGTTGGAGCTGGACAGTCCCATTTTAGACTGAAGTTATTCTCTGCCAGCTAAGGCTTGGTTCTCGCTTATACTGTGTTCCCGCCGACCACTATGTCAGGGTATCTGTCAAAGTCTCCGAACAAGCCCCGACATAGGCAATCACTTAATGAAGCCATGTGGGTCACTGTATGTCCTGGCAGTTTTCGTCGTTTTCAGACCTGCAGAAGACAAGTCCTTTTTGTTGACGTTTGATGCAGATGAATACGGTCAGGATGTAGGCCATACAGTGACTCGTCTGGCTTCATTTAAGCGATTGGCTCTGTTGGAGTTTCCTTCAGAATCCATTTTTTTTCATATAGTTTTCAAGCAATAGGCGTCTGTTTTTGCAATTTGGAGAAATAAGTGAGGACCTTTTGAAATGTCTGCTAATGGTGTCTGTGCGGAAACCTTTGTCATACCTAAGACATGGGGTTGATGTATTCCCTAAACTTGCTTAAAACCATTCTGATCTGTTATGAACATGTGCAGCACTTGTCTAATGCTGTGTAGAACCCTTCATGCCTCAAAAACATGTCTAACCATAAAGCCATGGACACAACAAGGTCTCTGAAGGTGTCCTGTGATATCTGGCTCTGAGATGGCAGGATCATATCTTTTTAAAGGGACGCTGTCACCAGGTTTTTTTTTTCTCCCATCTGAGAACAGCATGATTTAGGGGCCAAAGACCCCTGTGTTGCATAAAGTGGACTCACTAGGTGAGATGGATCCTCGAAGCCCAAGGTCCAGGTAGGCGCACAGGCCACGGGCGTTAGTGCAGCAAGTGCTTGTAGCACTTAAGAAACGGCAGAGTTACTGGAGGCGAACTGAAAGTCTTAAAGGAGTCCTGGAAGCCGCAAGCAGAGAACAGACATCCTAAAAGCTGTAGGGAGACATACAGAGGCAAACTAAAAGTCTTAGGCTACTTTCAGACATCAGGTTTTTACAATCAGTCAAAGTTGAAAAAAGACAGATCCAGCCCAGATTGTAAAAAACTGACGTGACGGATCTGTTGTTGAGACGGATCCATCCTGAACTTTTGAATGTTGAGAAGTGCAGCCCTGAGAAAGAATTGGTCATCGTGGGCCAGCTGAATGGCCACCAAGGTCTCCCGATCTGACCCCATTAGACTTTTATCTTTGGGGTCATCTGAAGGCAATTGTCTATGCTGTGAAGATACGAGATGTGCAACATCTGAAACAACGGATACTGGAAGCCTGTGCTAGCATTTCTTTTGTGGTGTTGCTATCAGTGTGTCAAGAGAAGGAGAAGAGGGTTGCATTGACAATCCAACACAATGGGCAGCACTTGGAACACATTTTATAAGTGGTTATAAACTTGTAAATAACTCATGAAAGAATAAAGTTAAGTTAAAACCAAGCACACCATTGTTTTTCTTGTGAATTTCTCAATAAGTTTGTGTCATATGACCCTCTTCCCATTGAAAAAAATAAAGTTGGATCCAAAATGGCTGCCATGGTCACCACCCATTTTGAAAAGTTTTCCCCCTCCCATATACTAATGTGCCACAAACAGGAAGTTGATATCACTAACCATTCCCATTTTATTTCAGTGTATCCATATACCGTATATACTCGTGTATAAGCCGAGATTTTCAGCACCTTTTTTCGTGATGAAAATGCCCCCTCGGCTTATACACGAGTCATAGGGCAGAAACCAGCGGGTGAGGGGATGCCGCGGCAGGAGCCGGTGGCTGGGATCATACTCACCCCTCCCCGTGCCATCGCTGAACTTGCCTGCAATCCTGCCTTCTCCCCAGCTTCCTTCAGCTCTCCAGCGCTGAGCGGTGACGTAATACCCGCTCATTAAGGTCATGTAATATGGATCGCGACGCCACTCCCATGGGCGTCTCCTCCATATTCATGGCCTTAATGAGCGATATTACGTCACCGCTCAGCGCTGGAGAGAGCTGCAGGAAGCTGGGGAGAAGGCAGGATTGCAGGGACGCTCAGCGATGGCACGGGGAGGGGTGAGTATGATTGAGGAGAGGACAAGGAGCACGGAACAGGACGGGGGGGGAGAACGGTGGACGGGGGAAGCATAGAGGAGGACGGGGGAAGCATAGAGGAGGACGGGGGAAGCATAGAGGAGGACGGGGGAAGCATAGAGGAGGACGGGGGAAGCATAGAGGAGGACGGGGGAAGCTGGGAGGACGGGAAGCTGGAGCAGACGGGGGAAGCATGGAGGAGGACAGGGGGAGAACGGAGGACGGGGAAGCATGGAACAGGACGGGGGGGAGATCGGAGGGGAAGCATGGAGCAGGACAGGGGAGGATGGAGGGCACAGCGGAGGACGGAGCAGGAGGGGGGGAGTACAGAGGAGAATGGGGGAGCACAGCTGGATGGGGGAGCAAGGAGCAGGACGGGGGCAGCACAGAGCAGGAGGGCAGTTTATACACCCGGCTTATACATGAGTCAATAATTTTTCCCAATTTTTTGTGGCAAAATTAGTGGGGTCGGCTTATACACGGGTCGGCTTATACACGAGTATATACGGTAAATGGCCTTCCATGTACATTAATGAGAAAAAAATGAACTTTTTTTGAATTTACCAAATGGCTGCAATGAAACAGTGAAAAATGTAAAGGGGTCTGAAGACTTTCCGAACCCACTGTACATAGAGGAGTGCTGGTTACCTCTTGTCCTGTCGCTAATTCACCAGCAGTCCTTCTTTAGACCAGTTAGGGTAGGTACTACACACTGCTTACCAGGAACACCCCACAATACCTGACAATTTGGGAACTCTTTGACCCAGTAATCTAATGGTCACAATTTTGCACATCAGGATTGTGTGCCAATTTTTCTTTCCTAATAAAAATGGAGAAGCTGTAGAGACAAAAAGCGCAAAATAGGATTTTATCTGGTGACAAACGGGTATAGAATGTTAAGAAATCGCTCACTTGATAGGGTTATGACAATCACAAGTCCTGTCTAAAGCATTTGAAGGCTTCTGCAGGATCGCCAAAGGGGTTTGATGCAGTAGAATGAGGAAACTGATGATTCAAAATCTGCACTGCTAAGTATGAAAACTACAATCATAGACACAGATGTAGCATAATTGCGGTTTATTGCGTAAACGCGTTTCAAGGTTTACAAACCTCATCATCGGTATAGAACCCTCAAATTTTCTTTCCTTCAATATATCAACTTTAAAAAGGACCCCTCACCAGGTCGAAAGTGGCAGTTATTTTTGCTTCCCTGATTATTTGATTCATTTTTGTGTTAATTTTTATTTTGATTGTTTTTTCATTGGCCTTGGTTCCATAGATATGGTTCTTTATTTAGTGCAAATTTATATGGTCTTTAACAGTGGGCGTCAAATCTACGGTACTTCTAATCAAGTTCCACCTGTCTAATGAAGATAATTTTGTATATGGTTATTACTTCTAAGCAGTCTCTTGTGAATCAGTTGGTCATCGACATCCATTGTTGTTCCATGTTGCAAGGTTTTGCGAGAAGCTTGGCGATCATCACATGGTACTTGAATAGTCATGATTATCTCCAGTTATACAAACAGATAATGGGAAGCAGAAGCGCATAGTCTGGATTCCTTGTACATCACAATGCAAGTGGTAAGCAGGACGGGTCATAAGCAGAAATTGGCGCTTGCACTTCATTCTTCTCCATTGAAATGTCTACAACAGTTTTAATGTATTTTAAGAAGGTAGTTGACACAATCTGTGTACCTTAATAAACTGTTAGTATGAATAGATCATGTGTATGCAGTGTGCATGGTTCTGAAGTGGTGTACTAGAAATATGTAGTCCCAGCAGAGGCACACAGCTGCTCTGCCGTCTTGCTGTATGGGGAGCTGGGACTGACCTGATTTAGGTAAGAAGGGGAAAAAAGTTTTCTCTTTTTAATAAAGGTGATGCCTGAAAAAAAATGAGTGTGCTGGCCTCTTTAATTATCTGCTGCTGACTTTGAGTTGTGACTGTACGTGTTATTGTTTTGCATATTTGTAGTTGCATTTTAGGGGTCGTTTAGATTAATAGATTTGCGGCATTAAACGACTGCCGATTGGAAAATATTTATCGATCAGAGCTCGTTTATAGCTTATTTATGCGCTTAACATTGCACTCTGAACTATCTACTATGTAATCGTCTAATTCTGTCTGTCTGTAACGGAAATCCCGCGTCGCTGATTGCCGGATGCGACAGGCGCAGTCCGGCCGCGAAGTGGCGCAGGATTTGAACTACGCACGCCACCGCTACCGTCAGGAGATCAGCGGCGCTAGTGGGTCATCTCCTGCCATAATGGAGGTCAGCGGCGACGCAGCCGGGAGATGACCGGCTGCTCGCAGCGGAGGTACTCCGACCGGCGGCCTCCACGTACACCGCAGCAGCAGCCTCTATATACCCCAGCAGCAGCCTCAACGTACACCCCAGCAGCAGCAGCCTCTATATACACCCCAGCAGCAGCCTCCACGTAAACCCCAGCAGCAGCCTCTATATACCCCAGCAGCCTCCACGTACACCCCAGCAGCCTCTATATATCCTGTGTATTCATTGCATTATTCTTAAATCTTCATAAATAAACTACATACATGTTCTAGAATACCCGATGCGTTAGAATCAGGCCACCATCTAGTCTGTAATAATGGGCTGCTATTGTTCTTGGCAGCACCAATCCTGTTTACATAGAATGATGAGCTGCCGAGAACTATGGTCTTTTCTGCAGCACAAAAGATCATTACTCCTGCTGAATGAGTGCTTTGCTCGTTCATCAGGAGTTTGGCAGTCTGTTTACACTGTAAGATTATCGTAAACTAAGATTTGTAGAAACTTTTTATGTTTCAGTGCAAATGCAAATAATCCCCACTTTTCATGAACCTACTGACTCTTCCACATAGAATGAGCGCCATATATTCCCATTGTGACTTTAGTCACATCTTATCAGTGCACAATCTTGCTTGAGGTACATTAATGCTGGATAAAGCTGTGTATTTTTTTTCTCTTTTGTAGTCTACAGTTTTACTTATCTCAGCACTTAAAGCAGCTGGTTATGATGAAGATGCAAACATACAAAATGCTAATACAGCTCTCTGTTCTTAATCTTGAAGATGCTGGCTTGACATTTGCAAAGTTTTTCCACCAACTTTTTTTTTTTTACCTTTTTATAAGCTTAGCTCAGACAGGTTGATTTCAGATTAAGTCTAACCTAAGGGCCTTCCCTATTTTAATAGCCAGTAAAGGCTACGCAGACAGCTGCGGACTGATATTCGTAGCCTGGGAAGATCCATGGGTATTACCCGCTTCACAGGCTATAAACACCGGCCCCGAGACGCTGGCTTTCCTACTCTGGACTTGAAAATTGCACGGGAGCCCACGCAATTTTTTTTTTTTTTTTTTAATTACATATTGCGTTTAAGGCCGGGATCACACTTGTGAGAAACTCACACGAGTCTCGCACCTCAATACCCGGCACTGCCGCAGGCACTCGGGACCGGAGTGTGCGGCTGCATGTATTTCTATGCAGCTGAACGCTCCGGTCCGAGTGCCGGGTATTGAGGTGCGAGACTCGTGCAAGTTTCTCGTAAAGTGTGACCCCGGCCTAACGCAGATTTTTTTTTCTGTCGATAGATATGGGATAGAGGGATTGAATGAGATAGACAGACAGATCTATAGATAGACCGATCGATATATTTATCTATCTATTGATCGATAGATCTGTCTATCTCATTCCATCTATTTATCCCATATCTATCTATTTATAGATAGATAGATCTGTCCCTCTATCTATTTATCTATCTATAGATCTATCTGTGTGTGTAATGGAGTATGGGTTGGACAAATGTTAAAGAGGAGGTTAGACCAGAAATGACATCATAAATCTTTTTTTTTTGGTTAAATAATAGATATTTAGCTTACAAAAAAACGCATACAAATCCACATGAGAAAAAAACGCATAAACACAGGTGACCTGCCAGTGACCTCTGATGCAGATTTGGTGCACATTTTACCTGCATCAAAGCCTGAGCAAATACTGAGCCAATCCTGACTGTGGAAACATACCCTAAAGATCTTGGTTGGGAATACCTCCTACAATCAGTAGTCAGTGGAAAGACACAAGAAAGAAGGAATACTTGTCACTACCATTATATCTTATTTCAATTCTGTGATTCACTGGAAGTACGTTCTGTGTCTGATTACGCTATCTCATTCCATGAGTAGGTACTCGGACAATTTAAAAACAAAACATTAGTTTCTGGAATCAAGAATTTTTGGCGCCACTCCGTAAATGTAATAAATAAGCGTTTTATCACATCGTATTAAAATCGAGGTTCTAGGCAAAGACCATGTCAACAACACGTGCAGGTGATGGCACCAACTGGAGCTTATACAGTCCTGAAAGTAAGTGGAAAGACAGTACCCATACCACTTACAATACCCAGAATACTTTTCCATTAATCGTAAGTTGTTGCTTAAGGGTATGTGCACACGTTGCAGATTTGCCTGCAGAATTTTCTGCACAGAATCTGCATCTCCTGGCAGAAAATGCAGGTAAAAATCCACGTGGATTTAATGTGTTTTTGATTTGTATGCGTTTTTGTAAGCTATATAAAGATGTTATTCAACAACCAACAACAAAAAATTGTGATCTCATTTCTTTGTCCAGCCTCTTATTTTGCATATTCCATTGAAGAATACTGTTTACACACACAGGTAGATATAGACAGGTGATGGATGAAAGATGGATGACGGATAGAAGATGGATAGATAATACCAAGCCTGATGTCTAGTAATAAACATAACTTGGTACATAGAGTTAAATAAAGACACACACACACACGCACAATCTGCACAATATCTGTTTAATTTAAATATAAAAAACTGAAAAAAAAATGGCATGGGCTCCCATGCAATTTTCTGCACCGGAGAGGGAAAGCCAGTGACTGAGGGCCGCTGTTTATAGCCTGGGAAGAGGTTAATACCCATGGATCGTCACAGGCTATGAATATCAGCCCGCAGCTGTATAGTTAGCCTTTACTGGCTATTAAAATGGGGAACCCCCCCCAAAAAAAAAGTGACGTGGGGTCCCCCTATAATTACTAGCCAGAAAGGATATACAGACAGCTGCGGGCTGATATTCATAGCCTAGGAAGGGCCCATGGATATTGCCCCCCCCCCGACCTACAAACACCAGTTCTCAGCTGCCCCAGAAATGGCGCATCTCTAAGATGCGCCAATTCCGGCACTTAGCCTCTCTCTTCCCACTGCCCTGTAGTGGTGGCATATGGGGTGATAAGGGGTTGATGTCACCTTTGTATTGTAAGGAGACATCAGGCCCGGTTAGTAATGGAGAGGCGTCAATAAGACACTGATCCATTACTAATCGTATAGTGGTAAATGGGTTAAAAAAAAAAAAAAAAAAAACACAGCCAGAATAAAGTATTTTAATGAAATAAAACACCACACAGTTTCCCATCTCTATTGTACGCCTAATTCCTGCGACGTCCTCGCTCACCCTGTAAAAAAAACATAAAAAAACACAACCGCATACTCCCTGTTCCTACGTAATCCATGGAATAACAAGTGTCTCACGACGATCTCCCCTATAGAGCGGTCACATCAGGAGATGTGACCGCTCTATAGGGCATCCAGTGACTCACTGACAGGAGACAATGGCTCCTGCAGTGTTAACACTGAGGTGTCACTTGAGTTCATCTTCTCACTTGACGGCAATGCTGCATGAGAATTTTCCCACGCAGCAGGGCCGCAAGTGACAGGATGAACTCCTGTGACATGACGGTGGAGTGATATAGTGCAGAAGGATACTTTCCTCATTGTATCACCAGAGGCCTCTGGAGAGTGGTCACATCTTCTGATGTGACAGCTCTCCACGGGAGATCATTGTGGGACAATCTTTTTATATGGATTACGTCGGAACAGGGATTATACGGTTGTGTTTATTTATTTTTTTTACAGGAGAACGAGGGCTTCAGGGATTAGGTGATTGGTGAGTATGTACTTTGTTATATGTTGTATGTACGGGTTGTAATGTATGTTATATGTATGTTCTGTGTGTATGTGTGTGTGTGTTGTATGTATGTATGTGTGTGTGGTTTTATATATATATATATATATATATATATATATATTATATATATAATAAAAACTGTGTTCCAAATTATTATGCAAATTAGTTTTAAGTCTCATAGCGTTTTTTTTTTTTTTTTGTAAATGAAACCCATTGATGGTTTTGTGTATCAGGGTTTTTTGGATCACTTAAATCAATCTCAGATACCTGTGATAATTAGTTTGCCATGTGAGCCCAATAAAATGAAAACTGGATGTTCCACACTATTAAGCAGGCCAGAGTTTTCAAGTAAAATGAGAAAGAAAAAGGATCTCTCTGCTGCTGAAAAGCATCAAATAGTGCAATGCCTTGGTCAAGGGATGAAAACATTACATATTTCCTGAAAACTTAAGCGTGATCATCGTACTGTTAAGAGTTTTGTGGCTGATTCTGAGCACAGACGTGTTCGTGCTGATAAAGGCAGAATGAGGAAGGTTTCTGCCAGGCAAGTTCATCGGATTAAGAGAGCAGCTGCTAAAAAGCCATTACAAACCAGCAAACAGATATTTGAAGCTGCTGGTGCCTCTGGAGTCCCTCGAACCACAAGGTGTGGGAGCCTTCAAAGGCTTGCTGTGGTGTATAAACCTACGATTCGGCCACCCCTAAACAGTGCTCACAAGCAGAAAGGGTTGCAGTGGGCCCAGGCATACATGAAGACTAATTTTCAAACAGTCTTGTTTACTGATGAGTGTTGAGCAACCCTGGATGGTCCAGATGGATGGAGTAGTGGATGGTTGGTGGATGGCCACCATGTCCCAAGAAGGCTGCGACGTAATCAAGGAGGTGGTGTCATGTTTTGGCCGGAATCATAGGGAAACAGCTGGTAGGGCCCTGTAAGGTTCCTGAAGGGGTGAAAATGACCTCTGCAAAGTATGTAGAGTTTCTGACTGACCACTTTCTTCCATGGTATAAAAAGCAGAAACGTGCCTTCAGGAGCAAAATCATCTTCATGCATGACAATGCACCATCTTATGCTGCAAAGAATACCTCTGAGTCATTGGCTGCTATGTGCATAAAAGGAGATAAACTCATGGTGTGGCCACCATCTTCCCCTGACCTCAACCCTATAGAGAACCTTTGGAGTATCATCAAGCAAAAGATCTATGAGGGTGGGAGGCAGTTTACACCAAAACAGCAGCTCTGGGAGGCTATTCTGACTTCATGCAAAGAAATCCAAGCAGAAACTCTCCAAAAACTCACAAGTTCAATGGATGCAAGAATTGTGAAGGTGATATCAAAGAAGGGTTCCTATGTTAACATATAACTTGGCCTGTTAGGATGTTTTGGAGTTAAATAGCTTTTTTGTTCAGTGAGTGTGACCACCTAATGCTGCAAATTCCACAAATGAGCATTTTCAGTTCTTTAAAACAGATCAAATGTTCAGAAATTCTACTGTGCCTAATAATTTGGGACAGTGCATTTTGAGTTTTTATTCATTTTGGAGATTATACTGTTATCATTGGGAGGTTTCTTCAATAAAATTCGATGTATAGTCTAACGGGTGATGACTTTTATTAGACTGACTGTCATTTGCACCAACCACTTAGGAAAATCAGAGAAAAATATTATTTGCATAATAATTTGGAACATAGTGTTTATATATACAGTGTGTGTGTGTGTGTGTGTGTGTGTGTTGTGTGTGTTGTTATTATATATATATATATATATATATATATATATATATATTACAATATTTTTTTTTTTTTACTACTGAACACATGCGTTGTCTGATGGGACTACATTCCCATCGGCAATGCTATCACTGTGAGCATTCATAGCCGGATGGGAGCAGTAGTCCCATCGGACAATGGCTGCTTACAGATGCGCACACAGAGGTACACGCACACACAGACCCGCACACATCCTGCGGATGTGCCTGACTCAATGGACGTCAATGGGTGCAGAAACGCTGCAGATCCGCAAAAAGAATTGACGTGTTGTGGTAAAAGAAAACGCTGCATTTCTGCGCAGATTTTTCCGCAGCGTGTGCACAACAAATCTCCATTTCTCCTTCGTCTCATTGGGGGACACAGGACTGTGGGTGTATGCTACTGCCGCTAGGAGGCTGACACTAAGTAAACATAAAAAAAAGGTTAGCTCCTCCTCCGCCGTATACACCTCAGCACTGGCCGCAGGCAAACCCAGTTATTGCTTAGTGTCTGATGGAGGCACACGTCTGGTTCTTTTTCCAGACCTTTTTTTTTCTTTCCCACGAAGATGAGATAGGGGCGACGGATCCTATTGAAAGGGTCCGATCTCCCCAAACCATCAACGGGCGAGCACGTGGAGTAAAGCCTCCAACGTATCCTCTCCCGCAACGTGGGACATAAATGCCGGACTCAGCCCTGACCACCCTAAGGTATTGAAGCCCTAGGCTGTACAGAGGCAGGAGTTAGTCCGTGCGGCCCCCACTGCACCACCAATGCTAGACTGCGGTGCTGCAAGGTGGCGGACGGTCCCTCTCCTCATCCCCTGAAGGGGTGATGGAGTTAGGGTGCCTGCACCGTCCCTCCTTTTTTTGCTGCAAGCCCCCTCTAAAAGACGGGAGACGCTGGACTAATGTCTGGGAGAGCCGCAAGTCCACTGCAGCAAGGAAGACCCACCATTAGAGGTCATGGAGCTGGAGCCTGCACCGTTCCCCATTTTTTTGGTAGAAGACTGCAAGCAGGAGAACCCACCTTCAAAGCTCCGGAGAACAGTGTCGGACGTCAGGTAGCGTCTGGGGCGGTCGAGATTCGGTGAGAGCGGTCCGCGAGGCTGTCTGTGAAACCCCCGGAGAGCGCCATCCCCTCTCTGCGTGTGACGGTCCGCCTGGCTTCTAGGCGGCCGCCGCCAAAAATCTAGCTCCCGGCTTCGGCCGGTGCTAGGCCGCGGGCTGAAATTTAGTCCCCGGCTTCGGCCGGGAACCAGGCCGCATGTCTAATTTTGCTCCCGGCGTCGGCCGGAAGATAGGCCGTGCTCCGCCCCCGGCAGCGTCACTTCCGGCGGGCCCGCCCCCTGTTTTTCGGGCGGCCACCGCCAAAAATTTAGGCCGAGGCTTCGGCCGGCGCTAGGCCGCGGCCGGAAATTTAGTCCCCGGCTTCGGCCGGAGACTAGGCCGCGGCCGGAAGTGGCGTCTCCGGCATCTGACGGTGCTAGGCCGCGCCTCTCGACCCCGGCCCCTGTGATCAGCTATATGAGCCACGCCTCCCTGACAGGGAGCGCTCTTTTTGAAAGTCTGGAGCCTTTGCTCTTTTCCTTTTGCGCTGTCAACGCTGCTTAAGGACGTCCGGGGATACAGGACTGGGGTAAGTGCTGCTACCTCCAGCCCGGCTCCACTTCGCTGCGCCCCGCTACCATACCTCCGCATCGTCACAGGGCTCTGAACAGATACAGTATGTCCAGAAGAACTAAGGCTCACACGGTGCTGTATACCGCATGCATTGCCTGTAAATCCCCTTTTCCGCATGCCCAGACTAATCGGGTCTGCGAAGCCTGTGACTCTGAACGGGCTCAGGAGCCCTCACCTATAGCCCAGCCCAGTGCGTCAGGTCCCCCGGAATGGGCCCTGTCTCTGTCTCAATCTGTGGCATCATTAACAAGAGCAATCGAGTCCCTTCAAGCTCCTGATAGGAGCAGGGACAGTGGTTCACCCGTCTTGGCGACGTCTCAGGAACCTCCGGCCTGCAGGGGCCGCGCTCTCACCAGGCAGACGCAGGGGAAGCGAACCCACACTGCGTCGCCTATGCCGTCCAGGGCTTCGGCATCCTTCAGCTCAGCTTCTCGCTCTCCCTCACCTTTAGAGGCAAGTGATCAATATTCGGATTCCGATACTGAAGGGTCCCTCAATTTGGAAGCTGCAGGTTGTCAGGAGACAATTGACAGTCTGATCGAAGCTGTCAATCAATCTCTGGGGGTAGACGATGAATCCACCTTGGCCTCTGGTCATAAGGTGTCTTTCAAACGAGCCAGACAGACCCATAAGGTTTTTGGTGCTCATCCTGAGTTTGAGGAGCTTGTGCAGCGCCACCGAGAAAAACCGGATAAGCGCTTTACAGGACAGAAGGCCCTCAATACCAGGTATCCTTTTGCTCCTGAACTTCTTAAGAAGTGGGCGGAATCCCCAGTGGTCGATCCTCCGGTGTCACGCTTGGCATCTAAGACGCTTCTCTCCCTTCCTGATGGTTCCTCGATTAAGGATCCAACGGATCGTCTGATTGAAAGCCTGGCTCGCTCGGTGTTTGAAGCATCTGGGTCATCTCTCTCTCCTTCCTTTGCAGCGACTTGGGTTGCTAAGGCCATGATTTCCTGGTCGGAGTCTCTGAACAGAGCTCTTCACGGTGTAGAAGTGCCACCTGAGGTTTTGGAGATATCTAATCAGATGGCTCTCGCAGGTGATTTTTTGATCAACGCTTCTATGGATGCGGCAAATTGCGCAGCATTAGCTGCTGCTAATGCGATTGCCATTAGGAGATCCTTGTGGTTGAGGACTTGGCGAGCAGACTCGACTTCAAAGAAGTCACTTACGTCCTTGCCTTATCAAAGCGGTCGTTTATTTGGTGAAAAACTGGATCAGCTTATATCTGATGCGACAGGAGGGAAGAGTTCTTTTTTGCCTCAGCAGAAGGTCAAACAGCCCTTTCGCCGACAGCCTCAGCCTCGCTTTAGAGCCTTTCGCAACCCAGGTTGGGCTGCAACAGCCAGTTCCAGCGGCTCAGGTCGACCTAATCAGGCCAGAGATCGTCAGGCCTCTTACAAGACCAACCCGTTGGGAAGAATGCGGTCTCAACAACCGAAATCTAGAGGGTCTAGGCCCCAAAGATTTTCGGATAAATGACTGGAGGCAGAATCCAGTCGATTCATCCAGAGTAGGCGGCCGTCTACTCTGGTTTCGTCCCACTTGGCTATCAATTACTCAAGACGAATGGGTCAGAGAATTAGTCACCTCGGGGTACAAGATAGAATTTACCAGCCTTCCCTCAAATCGTTTCTTTCCCTCGCGCCTTCCCAAGGAGGAGTCTCGGGTTCTCGCCTTATTCAAGGCGGTCGAGTCTCTTCGACACAGCGGGGTTGTCGTACCTGTACCAGAGGTCGAAAGAGGTCGGGGGTTTTATTCCAATCTGTTCATTGTACCCAAAAAGGACGGTACTGTAAGGCCCATTCTGGATCTAAAAAGACTGAATCGGTTTGTCAAAATTCGACATTTTCGAATGGAGTCTCTCCGCTCGGTCATTGCTGCCATGGAAAAAGGGGAATTTCTAGCATCAATAGACATCCAGGATGCCTATCTTCACATCCCCATATTTCCCCCTCATCAAAGGTTTCTTCGGTTTGCCATCGGCAAACTTCACTTTCAGTTCGCTGCCTTGCCATTCGGGCTAGCCACAGCTCCCAGAGTGTTCACAAAGGTCATGGCTACTGTTGTATCCATTCTACACTCCAGGGGGATAGTCATCTTGCCTTACCTAGACGACCTTCTCATCAAGGGTCCGTCTTTCCAAACATGCGAGGAAAGTGTCAGCATTACCCTAGACACTCTTGTTCGCCTGGGGTGGCTGGTGAATATGAAGAAGTCATCTCCCGTGCCATCTCGAAAGATCACCTTCTTAGGGATGGATTTCGACACCGCTCAAGGGTTGATAATCCTTCCTCAGGACAAGGCCTTAGTTCTCCGTCAAGAGGTACGGATCCTTCACAAACCGATTCCTCATACCATCCGGTTTTGCATGAGGGTCCTAGGAAGGATGGTGGCAACGATCGAGGCGATTCCATTTGCCCAGTTTCATCTTCGCCCCCTTCAGCATGCACTCTTGGCAGTATGGGACGGGAGCCTTTATTCCTCAATCTTCGGTGCCGTCTGTCCCTGCAGGTCAGACAGACTCTTATGTGGTGGACGAGGAGTTCCACTCTTCAACAGGGCCGTTTGTTTCCTCCGAATATCTGGATGGTAGTCACAACGGATGCCAGCCTGCTCGGATGGGGAGCAGTGTTTCGTCACCACACAGCCCAGGGGACTTGGTCTCAGCAGGAGTCGATCCTCCCGATAAATATTTTAGAGATCCGAGCTATTTGGCTGGCTCTGAGGCATTTTTACCAGCATCTGGCAGGCCGCCCAGTCCGAATTCAGTCAGACAATGCCACGGCGGTGGCATACATAAACCATCAGGGAGGTACCCGCAGCCGGGCGGCTATGCACGAGGTAAAACAGATTCTGTCCTGGGCAGAGGTAAATCACTCCGTGATTTCAGCAGTCCACATTCCGGGCGAGGAAAACTGGGCAGCGGATTTTCTCAGCCATCACGGCATAGCTTCAGGGGAATGGTCACTACATCCCGAGATTTTTCAGCAGATATGTCGACGCTGGGGAACCCCAGATGTGGACCTGATGGCTTCCAGGATGAATGCCAAGGTGCCCAACTTCGTCTCCCGGTACCGGGATCCGCAGGCAATTGCGGTGGACGCCCTGGTTCTACCGTGGAATCAATTCCATCTTCCATACTTATTTCCACCAATAGCTCTTCTCCCAAGGGTGATCAGAAAGATCAGGATAGAGGGGGTTCCAGCGATATTAATCGCTCCGGATTGGCCGCGTCGCTCTTGGTACGCGGAGCTGGTACAGTTGCTCGCCGACGCACCCTGGCGACTGCCAGAGCGCGCGGACCTTCTCTCCCAGGGCCCAGTTTACCACCAGAACTCAGCGGTCCTGTGTTTGACGGCCTGGCCGTTGAATCTTGGATCCTGACCAGGGCTGGATTCTCTAAAAAGGTCGCCGCGACGATGGCTAGCGCCCGAAAGCCCGTCTCGGCTCGCATCTACCACGGTACTTGGAAGATCTTTTTTGCTTGGTGCAGGGAACATGGTTGTTCCCCGCTTAGGTTTTCAATTCCAAACATTCTGTCATTTCTCCAGGCAGGCCTAGATTCAGGTCTAGCGCCAAGTACGCTTAGACGGCAGATATCAGCCTTGTCTGTGCTTTTTCAGCGAAGAATCGCGTCTAATTTTCAGGTTAGGACCTTTATTCAGGGGGTTGTCCATATAGTTCCTCCCTACAAGACTCCTTTAGAGGTTTGGGACCTCAATCTAGTCCTGGGAGTTCTGCAAGAGTCTCCTTTTGAACCTTTGCAGGAGGTTTCTCTGTCATTTCTTTCCTGGAAAGTGGTGTTTTTGGTAGCCATAACATCCATAAGGCGGGTTTCGGAGCTGGCTGCACTGTCTTGTCGAGCTCCGTACTTGCTTTTCCATCAGGATAAGGTGGTGCTCAGACCTACTCCACCTTTTTTGCCTAAAGTCGTGTCCTCTTTTCATATTAATGAGGACATTGTTTTGCCCTCATTTTGCCCAGCTCCGACGCACCGAGTGGAGAAGGCTCTCCATACGCTGGATCTGGTGAGAGCACTCAGGAGATATGTATCTCGGACGGCGTCCTTTCGACAGACGGACACGCTGTTTGTCCTCCCTGAAGGTCGCAGGAAGGGACTCGCTGCCTCTAAATCAACCTTGGCTAGGTGGATTCGGTTAGCCATTCAGGAGGCTTACCGCATCAGAGGCGCGGTGGTTCCTGCAGGGATCAAGGCTCACTCCACCAGAGCGGTGGGTGCCTCCTGGGCCCTTCGGCATCAGGCTTCAGTGGAACAGGTTTGTAAAGCAGCAACCTGGTCCAGTCTGCATACCTTTTCCAAGCATTATAATGTCCATACCCAGGCTTCTGCGGATGCCAGTCTGGGTAGAAGGATTCTTCAGGGCGCGGTTGCGCACATATAAGCAATGCTTGATTATAAATTACACTGTGGAGTCGGTTTCCCACCCAAGGGACTGCTTTGGGACGTCCCACAGTCCTGTGTCCCCCAATGAGACGAAGGAGAAATACGGATTTTTGTGTTACTCACCGTAAAATCCTTTTCTCCGAGACGCTCATTGGGGGACACAGCTCCCTCCCTATTAGCCGGATGGCTTCGATTTCTAAGTTAATTTTATTTGCTTGGGTCTATATCAGTAGATTTACTTCTGGATATATTGTACCTGTATTAACATTAATTTATTCTTTAGCCTCCTACTGCTTTTTGCACTAAACTGGGTTTGCCTGCGGCCAGTGCTGAGGTGTATACGGCGGAGGAGGAGCTAACCTTTTTTTTATGTTTACTTAGTGTCAGCCTCCTAGCGGAAGTAGCATACACCCACAGTCCTGTGTCCCCCAATGAGCGTCTCGGAGAAAAGGATTTTACGGTGAGTAACACAAAAATCCGTATTTCCCATTTATTAACATTGGATGTGCACTACACTGCAGATTTGATGCAAATCCGTGTGTCCAAAAACGCTGCGGATCCGCATCTTAATCCGCAACGTGTGCACATAGCCTTAATGCTAAGCTAGCTGTATTCGGATATGGTACTTTCATAATCAAATAATCATCATTGGAGCTGTGGCTTTTCTGTACCATATCATGTCGTCTTTTTTTTATTACCATGAAAAGATATATCCAGGTTGGCCATAAAGACCTCAAAGTAGACCCTTCACAAAATGTGTCATGTTGAACTGTATTCACAATGGAACACTGTCTAAGCTTTGGTGCAGAGTGGACTAAAACTTTTCTTAGGGGGGACGTTAAATTCGCTTCTCTGCTGCGATGATATTAGCAGTCAACGTTTTGGTAGCGAACGAGTTAACTTTAAGTCCAAGTGCTTGTTATCAGATATTTTTCACTGAGAGCATGTACATCTCCTTGTACAAGTTGCCCAGTCATCAGCAGGCAGCAACACAGTAGAAAAAGAAAACGCTCCCACTGTAGCTTAGGTTTATCAATGATTGAGATCCAGTACTGATCTCCTGGTCTAAAAGCCCCGTCACACATAACAAGATCGCTAGCGAGATCGTTGATACGTCACGGGTTTTGTGACGCAATAACGATTTCGCTAGCGTTACGTCTGACAGGTAGCAACGATCAGGCCCCTGCTGTGAGATCGCTGATCGTTACAAAGCTTCCTAGACCATTCCTGGGTCGTTGCGCTCCCGCTGGGCAGTGTGCATCGCTGTATTTGACACCTAACCAACGACCTCGTTAGCGATTCAGAACTGAAACACGTAGGCGTGCATAAATTGGACTTTTCTGCGCCCCTCGTCCCCGATTGGTGGTCTCTACAGCGTTCTCATTTCCCACCGTGCATAAAGAAAGTAACAGAATAGCGATTCCATCCTTTGTTTCTGACCTCGTGCTGGATTGCAGATCTTAGCAGAATTCTCCGGGCTGTGTGGAGTCACAGCCCAAGAACACTAGAATCCACAAACCAGAATGCTTGTCAGGAACAAAGCCCAGATGAATGGATACAGAGTCACAGCCGACCAACGCTGCTACGATCCGAAACCAGAACGCAAACAGGAACAAAGGGACGGAGTTGCTACAACGTGGCTTTATTTTAAACCTGGCGCCCAATCAGAACGCAGTAGCGTCCACCAATCGGAGATGATTGGTGACACAGTACAGCCCCTATCAAGGTGTGGATTGTTGAAATAGCTGCTGTGTGAAAGCGTCCCAACGACCAACGAGATCGTTAGTTAGATCGCTGGGGCGGCCGAAATCTTTGGGAAGTTCTGCATGTTTGACAGCTCCCCAACGATCACGATACGGCTCTCCAGCGATCTCAAAACCGTGACGTAATAACGATCTCGCTAGCGATCTCGTTATGTGTGACGGGGCATTAACCTCAAGCATGATTATCAAACACAGATGACTAAGGGCCCCGTCACACATAGCGACACACCAGCGATCCCGACAATGATCAGGATCGCTGGTGTGTCGCTACATGATCGCTGCTGAGCTGCCAAACAGGCAGCGATCAGGACAGCGACACTGCGGGTAACGTCGCCTAGTTACCCGCAGTGTACGTTGGATACCAGCCCGCTGGTGCAGGGAGCTGGTAACCAAGGTACACATCGGGTTTCCAGGCGCTGCGTGGTGCCTGGAAACCCGCTGTGTACCTTGGTTACCAGCTTCCCTGTGGCAGCCCGCTGGTATCCAACGTACACATCGGGTTTCCAGGCACAGCCCCGCGCCTGGAAACCCGATGTGTACCTTGGTTACCAGCTAATCGCTGGTCTCCTGCCTGCCACACTCAGCGATGCGTGCTGGCCAGCAGGAGACCAATGAGCAAAAAAAAATTCCTCGACATTCAGCGACGATCAGCGATACCCAGCAGGGGGGCTGATCGTCACTGAATGTCACACACAGCGATATCGCTCTGTTGATCGCTGTTGCGTCACAAAACTAGTGACTCGGCAGCGATCTCGCTAGCAAGATTGCTGTGTGTGATTGGGGCTTAACACCTTTCAGATAAGGTACAAGTGGGGAGAAAGGCAGCACAGCTGAGTTTACCTGTATCACATTACAAACCCATGTATATGGTCTTCTCTCTCATAGCACTGTCAGCTCCCCTGTAATGCCCCATCTGTACAGAGCTGTGTCAGTAATCTCACTTGTCTATTGTCCTCAAAAGTTGCTGTCATGGGGCTGTAGAATCCAGTCAATAGCTTTTGTGTCTAACTTCAGCTGAGCATTGACAAGTCCAAAACTTGTATGGATTCCATTAGTAGGCTGTGCCTGGACATTCATCAGAAGATTTGATACACATCAAGTTTCTTCAAAAACCTAAATCAAATAGATTACAGGAAGAAAGAAAAACATGCATGAATAATCTTGGTCCAATGCAAGTTGTCTATTTGCTAAGGAATCCCTTCCTAGTAACTTTTTAAGGTTGTCAGGCAGCAAGTCCCAATCAGCCAATCTGGCCTGCATTGCTCAAGCTTTAAAACATTTCAGTAAGACGATCTACAATACCCTGTAAAGCGGTTATAGTGCGGTATGCGGGCAGACAGAGTGATGTATACAATAAAGAGATTGAAGTGCTTGTCTGAGTGCCAGGCCCCCTCTGAACTGCTGATCGTGAGGTGCAGAGTCGGACCTCCATTGATCTGATTACCTATCCCTTGGATAGGCTATAAATATTGTAAACCCCAAAATCCTTTAACACTAAGAAAAAAAATGTGAGCAAAGGTATTTTTTAGACTTGTGAACGTATTTCATCACTGTATAGATGGGTCTTTCAAATGACTGCCCCTGTATGTGGCCTAATGTCCCGTCCTATTTATAACCGTATTCTTCCTGGGAGCAGACACTGACTTTCTCTTCTGACTTTCATCTCGTGCTGCGCTTTCCGCTGTTCTTTTGTGTCCCAAAGCGGTGTACAGCTGCGTTCCCTCTCTGTTCTGACCCAATTCAGTCAAAGGAGTATAAGTGGCTGTAGTGACGTATGGTGAACATGGCCAAGTGAGCGTTTTAGGATTACAATAGAAACTGCTTGGATAATTGACTTCAAGGATTAGCTTCTGGATACACTGACACCAGGTTTTTCCCAGTGGTGCCGGTGCTATGGCTACAAGCTTTGATAGGCTTAAATTAAATATAAGCCACCAACCCTGGTGTTGAGGAACAGTCAAGGCTGATCAGAAGTGACCCTATGCTTTGGTCAATCGGCAGTACAAGTAAACTGTTCAGTATCATGTCATATCTTTTAGATTTTCATTTCCTTTATACTGTAACTTAAAGGCCAGGGGACATGCCTGTGTGTGCCCACCAGCAATTACTGACTGTTCAAGAAAGGGTTATTCTACACGTTCGAGGAACAGGACTAATTGATCATTAAAACCTAGTGCAAAGGAACAGTGCCCAAACCAACCAATACATTTGCTTTTTTACATTAAAAAAAGACCTCTAAGCAGCTCCAGTTTTCTTTTGCATTAAAACCCTTTAAAGGTGCCCATACGCCATGGATAATGCACATAAAGAGTGATGTGTTTGCTATGGGGAGAGCAAAGTAAGCTTAACGCATCTGGTAGCGTCTTGTGTACCTGGACACCTAAACGATGGCTCAATGGAGTTAAAAATTCCTGATCCTTCTTTACCCTAGCATCATGTGTTGGGAGAGTCAGAAGACCCCCAAACACATCAACAGATCAGCCAATTCCAACAAACTCTGGAGGTGGGCAGGGTATTTGTGGGGTACATTGATTTATATGCTCTTGCAGATTATACTGGGTACCTTGGCTTATGTCATTCTGAAGGGTGTACTGGGGTACTTTGACTTGTATCCTCCTGTAGAGATAGTGGGGTATGTTGACTTACAGGTGCTTCTCACAAAATTAGAATATCACCAAAAAGTTAATTTATTTCAGTTCTTCAATACAAAAAGTGGAACTCATATATTATATAGTCATTACAAACAGAGTGATCTATTTCAAGTGTTTCATTTCTGTTAATGTTGATGATTATGGATTACTGCCAATGAAAACCCAAAAGTCATTATCTCAGAAAATTAGAATAATTAACAAAAAAAACCTGCAAAGGCTT